>OY987321.1:9563541-10256729 GCA_963920655.1 Geranium rotundifolium | reverse complement strand
CGTGGGGAGGCGTGGCCCGAAGCGTGGTGGCGGTCGGAGACGGAGCCGGAGATGGCGCTGACGGAGGCGCTGGAAGTAGAGGCGGCGTTCGGAGACGGGGTGGGGTGGGGATGTAATTAGTGTTAATTAGGGTTTAGTTAGTGTTAATTAGGGTTAATTAATTATTATTATTAATATTATATATTATTATAAATCATATTAATATTAATAATAATAATATATATTTAAATATTAAAGAATTATAATTATTATTTGTGTAATTGAAAAGTCATATTTGCCCTCAATTCATTAGTTAAATTGATATTCAATTAAAGGTAAAATAGTAATTTCATAATCATATCAATTGAACCAATTAGACTGGTTTAACATACCAAAACCATTGAGGGCATTTTAGACTTTTTGACACACCAAATCAGATAGATTTAACAGACGTTGGGCTAAGTGTCGCTTATTTAATTTTTGGGTATCCCAATGAAAATCTGAAAGTTGGAGTATTAAATTTGAAACGTGACATAGTTCGGTGTAGTCAACTGTCATTACCCCATAAATTTATGTTGAATAACTTGCCTCCTAAGTACGATTAATTTCAAATAAATTATTATTAAAAATAAGTAGAGTTTGAAGACATTGCAGACTATGGGGGGTGTATTCAATTAGGATTTTGAATGACTTTTAAAAGTTCATGGATTCTTAAAGTTTACAAGACTTTTTCAAGTCTATAAGGAGTCTTGATGATTTTAATGGAATGACTTTGCAAATATCATGATTTGAGATGATATTTCTAAAGAGTCTTTTATGCCTACAAAGACTTTCAAAATCATTCAAATTCATCCATTTCTTATAATCATTTAAAGTCATTGACATTTACAATACCCTTAGATTTTAAAAGTATTTTTAAAGTCATGATTGAATACCACAAGACTTTAAAAGTATTTCTAAAATCATGATTGAATACCACAAGACTTTAAAAGACTTCTTAAATCCACTAAAATCATCATTGAATACACCCCTCTATATTTATTCAAAAGGAAGCACTGCTTAAGAAACAAAGAATTCACTGAATCTATTATCATGAGACATAAAGAATCGAAAGAAATCCAAAAAAATTTGGAAAAAAAATAAAAGACTAGTGAATGTTAATGCTTGATCTCCCAAATCCATAGAAGGAAAAATAATAATAATAAATATCATTATAGTATGAAATATATACACTTCTATAAAAATTGCTTGAAATATAATATATGATTTGGAAAGAATGACATAAACTGTTCTTCTACGTGTGTCGAATTAAATTAAACTAATATTTTTTTATAGTATTTGCTTGATTTATAGGAGTCAGATGTTTTTTTTCACAAAATGATATATTAGTGAAAGATATATCATTCTCTTAAAGAGGATGGTATATTTGATAAAGATCTCATTCTCTTCCTTTATGAAGCTTTTTTTTAAGGTAAAAGCAAATTTTATTAATTAAATAGCAACTAACCCGGCATCAAGTTGAACAGCTGAAGTTACAGTTGGTGGGACAGACCCCTCACCATAATCACAGCTACTGTTAGTTAAAGCAAACATGACCAATTCGTAAGCCATTTGATTACAAGTAAAACAAAAAACTCATGTTTCGATAGTGGGTAGTACGCAACACCGTTCGCTAATGATTCCTCCAAAGTTGTGCAGATCGACCTGTTTAGCATCACGTAGAGCCACGGCCTCCAACTCATACGGATGGAGAAATCTCGTGATCTTGCTGCAAAATGCTTTACACAGGCATCCATGATAACTCCGGAGACCAATCGACTCGAACCAGTTAGCTTCATGCAGAGCCACGGCCTCCAACTCATACGGATGGAGAAACCTTGTGATCTTGCTGCAGACCGTTTTAAACCAGCTTCCTCGATCAACCCTACGATCAATATGGGTATCGCGAAATTCAAATTCTCCCAACACATTAGGTTTAACCCGATCAAACCATCGACACTAGGGACCCCTCTTTTCCTTACAGTACCGATCACAATAGGACACACAAGTGACGTATTGAATCTTAAGCAAGCCGAGTACCCCTAGTTCGGTGTGCTTGCATGAGTCTGCCCACCGACGCCAGATGATTCCATATCCCTCCCAATACCGATCTACCAACCAATCAAAACCGATGGTTCCCACATATTGAAGCTTAAGCAAGCCGAGACCCCCTAATTCGGTATGCTTACATGAGTGCCCACCGACGCTAGATAACACCCGTTCCCTCCCAGTATCGATCTACCGTCGCGACCCAAACTCGCCCCACCTGCAATTCCGTCCTCAACCCCACCGCACTCGACTCCGTTCCTGCCATCCCACTAGATCTGTTTCTTTCACCGCCAGCTATTGTCGCAGCTACCACCGCAAGACTCGGAACTGTAGCCGTACTAGAAGCCCTCACAGACAGAGCCGTGCCGCCGTGAGACATCGTCGATTTTCGACGAACAACCCAAATCGCCACGGGCGAAGGGTACAAACCGCACAGAAACCCTGCCGCCAACTAGGGTTTTCCTAGTAAATAATGAAACATAACTGGTCATTGGTATTTGTTCCTTTATGAAGCTTTTGACTAAAATAGGAGATATATTTGATAATATTTATGTATCTTGGTTATTAAATTAAATTAAATGTGATTCAAATCTCAATGGATTAATTTAATTTAAGAGTGGTAGCCTCTCTACTCCAAGACTGAGAATTTACAAATCGTTTTCAAGTCATAAAAATGGAAATAATAATAAAAACTAAAAAGGAAGTCTGTAATGGTCAAACTCTGTTGACTTTCTTGCAGCCAAACCCACTCCGCGATTTTCTGAATCTCTCTCGCTGTCTCCCAAAATCTGCAGATTGCTAATAGTTTCAGATTCTCAGAATTTCGGGTATGCTAAGGATTTAGGAGAGATCTTCTTCTGGTATAGCCATGGAGTTGAGGAAGGATAAGCTCGTCAGGTCAGCTACCTTCTTTGCCTTCTCTTTTCAATTTCGTTTTTCATGTGCTTTTTTGTTCGTTTTCGGTTAAATTGTGGAAAGCTACATTCCATTTTTGTTTCTGTCTGAGAAAATGTCTGATTATTTGAATTGTGCATTGTCAAGAAAAGTTCTTTATTGTATTGTTTCTTTCCCACATGGCTGGTTAAGCTGATATCATTCAAACATAAAAAATATCCTGGAAAATTTTGATATTTGTTTGATTGGAGCTTTTTGTTTAGACTGTGCAATTAGTAAATCATGTATCAATCTTGTTGATCCAGGTTTATTTCAGATGGAAAACATCACAGAGAGTCTATGTGGGGAAGAGCTGAACCAAGCCATCTGGAAAGGTCCTCTTCTGCATACAAGGTTCCATTACCAGAAAAGGGCGGTAGAATTAGAGCCTCAGAGACCTTCGGAATTGGCAAGTCTAAAGTGTTTCCAGAGGACCATGAGCCTTGGCGGAAGCAAATACTCGATCCCGGTAGTGATATCGTGTTGAAATGGAACCGTATATTCATCTTCTCTTGCTTGGTGGCACTTTTTGTCGATCCGATGTATTTCTACTTGCCTACTGTTGCAGTCACCTCCAACTCTTCCTGCATCAGGACGGACTTGAATCTTCGAATTATCCTCACTTGTTTTCGGACAGTTGCAGATCTTTTCTATTTTCTGCACATGATTATAAAGTTTAGGACAGCTTATGTTGCTCCGAGCTCTCGAGTGTTTGGTAGGGGTGAACTTGTCATGGATCCAAGGATGATTGCACAAAGATATATTAGAACAGATTTTTTCATCGATCTCATTGCTACACTGCCTCTTCCCCAGGTATCTTCTTAAATAGATTATCTGTTATCTGAAACATTTAGGAACAGAAAAAGAGGAATGCTTGAGCAGGTCTATTTCCTTGTGACACTCCCTAGTAATTTTCCTTGTAACATTTGTGAATTGGGCTGAATAGCCATTTGCTTATTGTGTTATCTCACAATTGCTATCAGTATATTTTATCATATAATGTTAATGTGGAAGAAGTGTAATTGGGTACTCTGGGTAGTATTGTTATTTTTTGCTCAGCTTCTGGGTAGTATTGTGATGCGTTGTTTCTCTTGAGTTTTTAATTTGTAATGCATTTATGAGTTAACACTTAGTTTGGTCCTCTCAAGTGTGAATCGTTATGGTACTAAAACTGGAACTTCTTCTGAAGATTGAGTTATTAGTCTTAAACCAGGAAGAGTTATTCAAGTGCACATATCTTACTCATTAACTACAAGAGCATATTCATAGACCAGAATTATTGAGTTGATACTCCGGGGACATTAATGTGTTTGGTTTGCATTAGAGATGTGCATGCAGATGAATGCATGGTATCTCTGCTCCTCTCTAGCTAGTGATGATTGTGGTGGCTTTAATTTTTAGATTCATTACTTCTGAACTTGTTTAGTCATAAGTAAGATATTAAGCGTGCAAGTACCTAAGTTTATTGTCGTCTAATTGATGATGTTTATTGATAGCTATATTAGGTTCTGGCTGGTCTAAGGCATACCTCTTGTCACACAGAAGTTTCAGCTTTAGCATATGTTTGGATTGTAGGAAAGAGAACGGGGAAGAAATGAACCATGAGACTAAGAGGCAACTAAAATTGGAAAGACAAAAATGATTTCCTCTTAAATTATTTAGTATGGCTGAGGGATAAAAAAATGAATTACTCTTTTGTTTGACAGAGGAGAAAGAAAATAAGAAATTATTTTAGTACAATTTTACCAAATATCCTAGTTTACTTGATCAATAGTAGCATTATTGATATTTTCCCAACAATAAATTTCTGCCCCTGTTGTATCCTTTTTCTTTGACACAAAGTTTGGGATGATTGAAAACTTGTGGACCGAGCAGAAAAGTGGAAACCTCTCGTTCCTTCCTACTTTTCAACTAAACCAGGTTTGATGCCACCCTACCAAGGCAAACATAGTTATAGTCCACTGAAATGAAGTAGAAAATGGTTATGCTTTGGGGAATTAGGTACTGCCGTACTGTACTTGTTAAACTTAAAATTTGCTTAGGCAATATTTCTATTGGAAAAGACTTGGCTCTTGTATTCTCTATTTCAATTGATAGTTGTAGGAGTATAGTTAGTTTGCATGCATGCCTTCATTCTTGTAGGAACGTCAATTTGGATGTAGACCATCTAATACTTTGTTCTTGATGGACTAATTGGTGTTTATTTTGGCATGGAGAGTTTGTGCCTATCCATCTGAATTCTGAAGCTTGTGTCTTGTGAACATATTAATATTTTCAAGTATTTCAAACGATTGGCAATCCTGTTTTCACTTTGCTATGGCTAGTTCAAATACAAAATTCAGGGTAAGATGCATGTATCTGGATATTAGGTGTCATGTGGTTCTTGTCTGGCCAGTTATAGAAATTGTGAATTGGAGATAACCTTAGTGATCGGAAATATTTGGTGCTCTCTTTTTATCATGTATCAAAAATGATATAGTCCAACGAAATGCATGATGAAAACTAACTCGTAAATAATTGTGCAGATGGTCATTTGGTTCATTATTCCAGCAACAAGAAGCTCTCGAACTGACCATAAAAACAATGCCCTTGCACTAATCGTTCTATTCCAGTATATCCCCAGAATATATCTGATGTTTCCCTTAAGTTCTCAAATAATTAAAGCAACTGGAGTTGTCACAAAAACTGCTTGGGCAGGGGCTGCCTACAATCTGCTATTGTATATACTGGCTAGCCATGTATGTGATCTTGAATTTTATGCTTTCTAATTCTAGTTGCTTACATACTTTAATATGCTTCATGAAATATTTGCATAACTTGGTTAACTCTCCAATTTGTGTAGCTTCAAATAAGGAAACTAGTTCTTGATGCAATCTATTGCAGGTTCTAGGGGCAGCTTGGTATGTGCTTTCAATTGACCGATATACATCATGCTGGAAATCCGTATGCAGAAACGAACTTGCTCCTGTTGGGTGCTTACCTAATTATTTGGATTGTGATACTCTTAACTATGACGATCGCAAGACTTGGGTAAACAACACAAATGTGTTTACAAACTGTGATCCTAGTAAACGTATCACTTTCAAGTATGGCATATTTGAAAATGCTGTGACAAAAGAAGTGGTCTCCTCAAACTTCGTCGTAAAGTATTTCTACTGCTTGTGGTGGGGCTTACAGCAGTTGAGGTATAATTAAATATGGATGATCCATTCTTTTATACCTTTCAATCCCTATCGTTTTTCTTCTTTCCAATTCCCATAATTTGTTTTCATGTAGGATGATGATAGTGTGACTAATTATACCTTTTTTCTTGAGACTGATTTTCTGTTGCTCCTGAAGTGTACTAGTATGTGCACAAATTGCATTTAAATAATTTACCATGTTTTAATCTTTTAAACATTTAATTTAAAAAATGTAAGGAGATACAAGGGTCATGGTACAAATAGCTTTGCAATGTAATTGGCTGATGAGTTGTAGGCTCTTTGTTGCCAGTATGTATCTTCAAAATGATTGTAAATTGTAATAACCTGTTATAAAATTGTAGAGATTCACATATGTATAAATACCTTTAACAAATAACACATAAAGAAAAGGGTAAAGATACAAGGAAAGGAATTTGTTTTGTTTAACATGCTTGTTATCTATGTAAGAAGATAAGAAGATAAAACCAATACAAAAGCAAACACTTCATGGTATATTTTATACAAGATAACTTTTAACTAAGATATGGATCTATTATAAAGTAAGTTGTGTTAATATGTGTTGTTAGCATGTCAGAAAGGAGCTTGCAAATTCCTCCACTTGTATAGAAAGAGGAAAATTTTTGCCCTTCAAAATTAGACATTGATTAATTGATTTGAAAGAGCCGCTAAATGTTGTGTATTGAAGAAATAAAATCATACTTATACCAGGATTTCGCTTCAACTTCCAGTTTGATTTTTATATTGGAAAAGAAAATCATATTTCTATTAGGTTTTTATCCCCTACTGCATTGACAGGAATAGCTACTATATGATATTAAATTTTCTCTTACTAATGTGAAATAATTTTAATAAAAATTATACGCGTGTATATTCATGAATGTCTTTAACTTTCTTAATGTTCCAGTTCATATGGCCAGAATTTGTCAACAAGTACTTTTATTGGAGAGACTTCGTTTGCCATTTTGATTGCCATCGTGGGTCTTGTATTATTTGCACATTTGATTGGAAATATGCAGGTATGGGAAATCTTGTTCTTGTTTTTGCTATTATTGTATGAAACTAGTTTGTTATTTAACAAGAGACATTTCATTTGTACAGGTATGTACATTTCTTTCTTGGTATTTTCTCATGAAAGATCAATTGTACTGGATTTATGCCTTTTCGGCTACTCGGCTAGGTATGATAGCCAAGTCAGAAAAAAGCAAACTAGACCCAAACCTATATGTTGCCAACTTTTAAGCTTTGATTTCTGTACAGACAGCAGTGTCTTGTTTCATCGCTCATAAACACTCTAGACGTGAGGAGAAAATTATGCGTATGGGTATTTTCTGTGAATATATTATTAGAGTACCACATCGAAAAGATGTGGATTCATCCACTAGGTTAAATAACGAGCATGAGCCTCCACCTAAAAGAGCTTTTAGGTGGGCTGGGCTTCTAATATGGTATTAGAGCTTGGGGTCTTCTACTTGCACCTTCACGGGCCAAAGGCCCATCTCGTTGTTCCATGTGCAAATTTCTTTGTGGACCCTCTTAATCCGGTATGCACGTGAGGAGGGGTGTTAGAATACCATATCAAAAAGATGTGGATCTATTTACTAGCGTAAGTGACAAGTCTGAGCCTCCACCTATAAGCTTGAGCTTTTAGGTGGCTCGGACTTCTAACACGTACAATATGAGATGTACTTGGCTACTTCTTTTTTTTTGTAAGCTGCGGATTATTATTGCATTGAAAACAAATAAAATAAAAACAAACTTACATGAAGAAATAAACATAAAACTACCCAGAACACAAAAAAAGGAGCCAACCCAAGACAAAAAAGGGAAAAGGAGGAGAGGGAGGTCTCTAATATTAAAACTAATGCTGAAACGTCTCAGGAGCAGACAAAAGCGGTGATCGGTATCAAGCCTGAATTGTTTGTTGTAGTCTACTCTTGTCCAAGCTGCGAGCAAGATAAATCATGAGGCTTAGGTGCTTGATCTTTAGGAAGGTGATGGATGGAGTTGCCGCGGTGCCTTCGAAAATGAGTGCATTTCTTGCCAACCAAACATGCCAAAGACTAATGCTGAATAACGGATTCCAGAGTGGCAGATGGCTTTTAGAAGGGATTAGGGAAGGCCACATCACCTGAAGCTGCGAGACCAAAGCTGGCAGGGTGACACAGATACCCCACCACTGAAAAATAGCATTCCAGATTATTCGAGTCCATCGGTAGTGGAGAAGAAGGTGACTCTAGTCGAAAGACCTCCTACAAAAGGGACAAAGACAATCGAACATAGCAATGGGGACATCCTGGTCCTCAAGAAAACATCGGGTAGGGATAGCTTCATGAATAGCGAGCAAAACATTGCGTTTTCGGAGGGGCACGACCACACCAGAGGGCCTCGGCCCATGGCACCGGCGCATCCGAAGCTTCTGAGAGCGCCGAATAGGCCTCGCGAACAGGATGTACTTGGCTACTTGCTATATCTAAAATGCTCTTGCAGATAGAAGAGACGTGTTTGAGTTACTATAACCATTTAGTAATTGCTGTCTAATTTTTTTGGTAAAATGCGGAACATCACTCTGCAGTTTCTCTTGGCACGGAAGAGTGGACTGCTACACATGTCCAAAAAGGGATAGCTTTCTAAAAAAACTTTATTGGATCTAATCTCTACCGAGCAATGTTTTCTTGAAATCCTGAAAAATGGTCCTTCAGTACATGATAAATTGTGAATATATATGATGACTGGCAAAATTCCAGACATAGCATCTGTGCACATACTTTTGGTGCTTTCCTCAGGAAAGGCCAAGATAGTTTGTAACATGATGTTAGGCAGCCAATTTAGTTGTGCTAATGTAGAATAAATCAACATTAAAGTCCAAAAGTTTTAACCTGGATTAAGCTTAATCTCACTGGATCTTGACATTCTCTTACCAATTATTTTGTGAGGTTCTAAATGAGCTAGTAATATATTTATACAATGGGCTAGAATCGGGTGTGCCCTAATCATTTCCTCCACCAGGTTTTCTGCGTTGAATGTACTTTTGCCTCAACTTTGCGAGCTCGCCCTAAGTTGAAGAAGCATGTGCGTCATATATTTGAGTGTACCTTTGTGCATGAAGTTTTGCTTGTTTTCCAGGATTAATCGTGATGAATTAGAGTCTAAACAAAGAACAACTTATCCTTTTTCCCAATCAATTGGGGTAGGCTCCATGAACCAAAAGCAGATCACATTGGGTCATTCACATGGTGATGAATTAATCTTGAAAAATATAAAATGTCATATATTAAGCTATCTGTTAGCTTCTTACCTTTTTCTATTCCCCTTTCTCTTTGCTCACCTCTGGTGGGATTACGTTCAGCTTTTAGGTATATTTCAAATAAAAATTTAATTCACTTTGGAAAAGGCAGCTGATATGTTCATAAGCTTGTAATTATACCTTTATGTCGAAATGGTTTGTGTTTTAAGTTTCTTTTTGTTTTCCAGACATACCTGCAATCTATCACACTTAGGCTTGAGGAATGGAGACTAAAACGAAGAGATACTGAGGAGTGGATGAGGCATCGTCAGCTCCCTGAAGATCTGAAACGACGTGTTCGGCGTTTTGTTCAATATAAGTGGGTTGCAACTCGAGGAGTGGATGAAGAAACAATCTTGCGTGGCTTACCTGCTGATCTTCGCCGTGATATCCAACGTCACTTATGCTTGGATCTTGTTCGCCGGGTATGTTTCTGATTCATATCTTGCTTTAATGTTTTTTTTATTTGGGTTTATGCTCGCCTATTTTTCTCATGGTTAAGAAAAAACAACGTTAGAAAGAATATGCAAATTGGACCTGCAAATGTAAAAATAATCATCTGCATTGGTATGTCTGGCTGCATCTGTTCATAGCATATTTAAAAACGTCCTTAATTAGGTTCATTATTTGAGAATGGCTCTGTTCCTAATGCTGTCCACGTACTCCATTATGTGTTTGGAATGTGTTTTAGAATTGCTTCTTTTCTAGTAGGTAGTAGCCATTAACATATGCTTATTAAGGAGTGAATGCCTTGGGCAAAAAATTACTACTGCGCCTAGATAACATAACTCCCTCGGCTAGTCAGAGTCTAATGGTATAGTGAAAGATCTCAAATCATTTGTGCCAGTACTCTTACATTGAATAAGTTGGATAATATCTACAGATGGTGATGTTCACCTTGTTGTTTTCCGCAGGTGCCCTTCTTCTCACAGATGGATGATCAGCTGCTTGATGCAATATGTGAGCGGTTAGTATCCTCCTTGTGCACTGAAGGCACCTACATTGTTCGAGAGGGTGATCCTGTGACAGAGATGCTTTTTATCATCAGAGGCAAGCTAGACAGTTCCACCACGAATGGAGGTCGAACTGGTTTCTTCAATACAATTTCATTGAGGCCGGGAGATTTTTGTGGTGAGGAGCTGCTTGCATGGGCTCTGCTGCCAAAATCGACTCTAAATTTGCCATCGTCAACTAGAACTGTCAGAGCCCTTGTTGAAGTTGAAGCCTTTGCATTGCGAGCTGAAGATCTCAAATTTGTGGCTAATCAGTTCCGACGCCTCCACAGCAAGAAACTGCAGCACACTTTCAGGTATTACTCCCACCATTGGAGGACATGGGCAGCGTGTTTCATACAGGCTGCTTGGCAACGGCACCAGAGGAGGTTGATGGCAAAAGATCTCTGTATGAGGGAATCCTTCACTCTGAACGAAAATATGAGCAATGACGCAGAAGAAGATGGAGAGGTAAATAGTGGTGGTGATACATGTACAAGTAGAAAACTAAACCTAGGGGTCACGCTGTTGGCTTCAAGATTTGCTGCAAACACGAGGAGAGGTGTTCAAAACAAGATCAAAGCTGTTGACATGCCCAAGTTACAGAAACCCGAAGAGCCAGACTTCTCTGCTGAGCCAGATGATTATTAGTTGCTAGCTTCTGTTCTGCATCAGGCTAAAGGTACATACATCTATGGAAATGATGAAACTCACATCAACAGATGCGTTGAGGAAACATATATTTTTGTTGTTTCTTTCAGTACATGTATGTCATGGTTAATGGTATTATGTAATATGTGAGGTTTGTCACTGAAAGAGACAGAGAATGTAGGATTTTACAGTACGGGAAATAATACTGCACAAATGAAATTCACTATACACTCCAAATTTAACAGTTTAGTGTACTCTCAATTGAATTTACTACGAAGATTTGGCGCATGACCTTTCTCATTATCATCTCACACCTGAGACAAAATTAATACTGCATTGCAGCTTTATGTACAGGTATTGAAGTCATAATTTGTAATATGTCAAAGTTTATTAAGAGTTTAAATCAAAACATAATCACAATACAAGCTGTGAAAGTTCATCACAAGTACATGGAAAACATAATCACACAAGTACAAAACCTAATCACAATTTGTCAATGTCATAGAACTCAATGTTCTTGTACTTCTGAGATATTAGCTCTGCTTGGACTTTTCTTGCAGTATCTGTGGCGCACCCAACAAGAATAAGAACAGATGTGCCTGCAAATCCCCGGAACGCAGTCAGGTGTGTTACTTGTTCAACAACAGCCGGACCAGCTGCCAGAATCGCCAGAAATGCAGAACCAAGAACCGATATTCGACCAAGAACCTACATTCCACCAGTTGAGGAAAAATGAATAAGAAACTTAATTTAAAGCATCCAAACACATTGTTTTTTATCAGCAACATCCAAACACGCATAAATAGATAACCAAAACCTATCCTATCACTTCCCCGCATAGGTCGATGATGAAGAAAACAAAATGAGATACACAAGACACCTCTTCTCTGATGCTTGTCATACTTTTGGAGAATGTTTGAAAATAGTATAATACTTTTGCTCGAATTTCTATCCAAAATGTTTCATTGCTCATTTGGAACACAATATTCGTTTGGTTTAGTTTGAAAATATTCCATCACAACAACACCATGACAAAAGTGAGGTCAACTGAACAAGAAAACTGATACTTTTGATATAAAAACTGAAAAGGCTGATATTTTGGGTACGAATTTTGAATCAAAATCGTTTAGGGTATTATTTTCATACAAAAACATATACTTTGAGTACCATTTATGGCCTTGACCCTTATATTTTGAAACTTTGTTAGGTGCACGCTTTGGGAATTGACTTATGAGACATGATTTCTCCATTAGTGAACATGACAAGGTATGATGGATATCGATGAAGTAACATTTCTGAATGTCTCAACCCAACAAACAATTAACCAGCAGAATTTAAAATCATAAGAATAGTCCCATGATCTGCTGATTAGCCTGAGCATGAAAACTTTCTTCAAGTGTGTAACATCCTTGTGATGACTATTGCAACATCTATTTTTGTGTTCCTTAGTTCATGTTGGGAAAAAAATCAAATTTTGAGAAGGCGTGTTAGATGGACAAAATTATCAGTTGAACAAGAGCTGTGAATTGCAAGATGAACGCTCTCTTTATACAGTAAGTGCATACATAATTTGTCACGATAAAGACAGATCGTTACCGTTTTAATGAATGCAGCTGTACTTTTCCCAGGACGAACAAGGGGAATTGACGCCCCTTGTCGTTTCAACTGATCACTCACTTCGTCAGGGTCCAATTGTAGGAAAGTATAGTAGTAGTTGAAAAAGGCAATTAATAAGACATTGGTAGGGAGATATAGAGAACCTGTAAACATTTTAATTTGTCAGTGTCAGATTGTATGGGATGTTGCATCAGTAGAAAAAGGAAACCCAACAATATAACCCATCCCACTACAGCAGGTATGTGATTTATGAACGCTCTATAAACTAATTGTGCCCTTGCATATAAGCAAAGCTTACCAGACAAATCACAAAAAAAAACTAATTTATGGTATAGTGCACTTAAAATCACTCCCAGAATGTACTTTAGACCCAGTTTTTTATGCCATGGATGCTTATCAGATCTATCGGTAGGAATCCTGAATCAAGACAACCCCACTGTCTTATAAATAAAATCACAGGAGATTGTTAAAGCAAAGAAAGACGGTGTACTGGTGTATCATAACTTTATCGCTCAAAGGTTACAAATTTTACCTCCTGGGTTTAATGCGAGTGCAGCGTTTTTCAGCGCAGCTAAACCAGTGAAGCGGGCTAGAGTACCAGGAAGAGCCAATGACGATGTAGAAAATATGATTGGCATTACTCCAGAACTATTTACCTGGTTAATTACAAGAAATTTATTCATAAAAAGATAATGAGGAATATCTTGATACATATTTTCATGAAAATATTACGTGTTCCCAGCACAAGCAATAAGTAAGTAGCAATACTTGTGAAGAACTGGAGACTAATTGAACTATGTGTCTAACTAGTTAGTCATTCTTATAAGAAATTATTGTTCTGATGTCTTTGAATAAATTCAAGCATCAGCTTCTTTATCATAATATTAGCTGGTTCACATAAAATTCAAGGATACGATTACTGATAACTCTTTTTAGTAGGTTGATCATGATATGCAAAGCCTGATATGAGATTATGATATAAGAAAAATTGAGACACGAGTATAGATCAGGTCTAAGCTAAGGTTGATCACAGCCAAAAACCAGGTTTACTGTTACTCGTGTGAAGATTATAGTCAGATGATTTGTCACAGAAATTTGGATTGTAACCAAGATTGTATATATGATTTAGACACCTCAAAGGTGAAATTTTATTATAGCCAACTGAAGGTATCCGAGTATGATTACTCCTTAATTCATTCTTGTATAGTCAGAGAAAAACAATGGAAGATGGAGAAAAAAAACCTTGAAAGGGAGATAAGCTGATTTCTCCAGTCCTCCACTTTTGCTGGTAAACCTTGAGGCATAATTAATAGGAATTTTCCTCTCTGCTTCCTGAAACCATTTGTCAGGATTACTAAATATATAATTTTTTGCATCGACCAATCCAATATTCACTTGAGTAAATAATAAGTGAATACCTGAACATATACAATACTAAGGACTAACAGGAAGAAAGCGATGATGATGCTGACGAGTCCAACATAGTTACCATCCTGAAAAGCTTCTGCAACTGTCCTACCAAAAGATGCGGGCAAGTAGGAGATAATGCTTGTGAAAATTAAAAGAGATGTGCCATTTCCAAGTTTTAGATCAGAAATTCTCTCCCCGATGTATGTAGTAAGTACTGAACCAAGTGTCAACAGAGTAACAGATGAGACAGCCCATTCTGCACTGAAGTCATTAACATAGGGGCGAAGGTAGAGCACTTGACCAATTGCCTGATACAAATAATGATTAGCTAAGCTCATTGGCTTAGTAATGAATTTTTGTAGACAGTCAGCAAAATTTACAAGCAACTACAACTGAAGCATGAGTTCTGTCATATATAGATTAAGTGAGCAAAGTCCTTCTTTATAAATTCGATGCTTTCATGATAGGAATCCTATTTCTATTCCCATCAAATCTTTTAATTAGTATTATATTATTAGTATTGGGATTTAGTTTGGAGCCAGATGTGTGTCTTAGCTTGGAGTGGAGTCTTAGTTGATTGGAGAGTCTTGTCGTAGTTGAACTGGAAGTGTGTAATTGACAGGTTATAAATACATGATGAAGTCATGGAATAAATTATGCAATGATTACAGAAAAACCCTAGTTGTTACTACGATATCTTGTGTTCTCTCTATAACGAATGCTAAATTGAGATTAGAGCTCTCTCGTTAATCGAGCCCAACTATCTATCTAAAGCAGCCCATAACCGGATCCAACACGGGACCGTATCATTTCATTTGTCACCTATTGATGCTCCTTTACTGAAATAATTCCATTGGAATTAACAATGCGCATGTTTTCTCTCTCAACCATTCATGGGTTGTAATATTATTTTTCAACTCTTGAGGCTTTTCCTTTTTCTTTGTTTTCATAAGAAATGTGATAAATACTGATGATGCATTTGTATCTTAGCATCACAGCCCAAAGAAGTAATATACTTAAACCAACAATTATCAAGCATGATAATTCACATTATTAGCTTTTCCTACTACCATAATAACAGATTCCTTACCTGTACTATGGCAAACCCAACAGAAGCATATCGAGTATATTGAAGTATTTTCTTTCTTCCTGCTTCACCTTCTCTTTTCTGAAGATCTTGCAACTTTGGATAAACTTGTGCGAGAAGCTGGAACACGATTTGAGCATTGATAAAAGGGACAATGCCGAGGGAACATATCCCCAGTCTACCAATGCCTCCTCCGGAAAATGAATCCAATGTGCTCAACAAACTGTTTTGATCTAAATTGCCTACAAATGCCTCCCTATTTACCCCGCCGAGAGGTATATAGATTCCAAGTCGAGATAGGGCCAAATATCCCAAGAGCTTAAGGAATTTGCCTGGTAATTGGCCTTTGAAGAAGTCCCCGAAGTCAATGGAACTATCCTCAATTGCAGCTGTAGAGGTAAGAATATCACGATCAGTTCCTAAGAGTTGGACAAATGAAACATTCACAAGCAAAGAACAAACCTGCTACCCCACGAGAAGAGGAAGTTCTATCCTTCCTTGAGCCTGAGGAATTCTCAAACGTCTGAGAAAACAAACCTTGAAGACTTTGCCAAGCAGAAGTAAAGCTAGAAGATGCATCTGGATTGATACCCAATGGATCAAACACAGCTCCCTCATTACTGGAATGGAATTCAAACAGCAAGAGGAATAAAACGGTAATGTACACACAAAGTAAGCAAATATATTATAATTATGAATTACCCAAGAAGGTGAAGCAGTGAATAAGCAACAATTTAGCTAGATTTTTCATTTATGACAAAAAGAGCTTGATTTCAAGACCCATATGGGCAAAAGGCATGGCAATTGAAATGGAGAGAAGAGAGTAGTACCTGATGTGATTAGAGAAAAGAGGAAGGTTGGTGGAGTTGGATGTAGTGGGCAGAGAGAAGGAGGGTGTGCAGGTTCTGAGCCTGAGCCTGAGCCTGTGTGTTGTGGGGTGGAAGAAGCAAGAAGAAGAAGGGTCTCTGACCGTTAACAACATTATCTTTTCTCTCTTAGGTCTCCACCACCATTCAACCCCCTTACTACTCTCTTTTTTTCGTCTCATGAAACGGCACGTGTCAATATTTGTGCATAAAATTTCATTTAACTTCTCCTAAATAAAATGACACTTTAATACAGGGAGGGGTGTATCCGTTTTTTTATCAGCAATAAAGATAAATTGACATAAAAAAAAAGTACAATGTAAGCCCGAGAGGACGGGAAAAGAAAAATATCGAAAAAGACGACAGAAATGGGAAAAACACGGTTTGAAATGGCAGGAACCTTTAATTGAGCTTGATATGAATCAATTTTGGTTGAGCTGGTTTGAACCAGATTGACCGTGTCAAATCGGTCCAATCCAATCCGGTCCAAATTAAACCAGTATAATCGGTGAAGTTCGGACCAGACCGGATCACTAAAACCTAACATCGCTAACGCAATAAGGGCAAGGCTGCCACTTTTCTGGTTGCTTTGACATAACTATATCTAGCATGTACGATGCATTAAATATTAAAAAAATTCATTTTGCTACGCTCCGTCAAAATTTTAGCGTATTCCATTAGTATTTCTCAAAAACAAAAAAATTACATCCAATTCTAAATAATAAAAAATCAAATTTTAACTTCAACGTGAAATGAAAGTTATAGACCTAATTAGAAATTAAAATTGAAGGAAATAACAATCTTTTCAAAATAATATAATAAATAAGAAGAAAATAATTGTGCAAGAATAAGATCTCACGGAAGGAGAACGGCGAGAGAATCAAGCTCCGGCGAAGGGAATCGTGCTGGGCTCCGACAAGGTAAATCGTCGACGAAGTTCAAATCTGAATTTCGTACATGTGAGGTTGTTGTCGTCCTCCCAAAATTGAACATCTCGTGAAACTCAAATGGTCTGGGTCTCCAAGTCTCATAGACAGTAGCCTTTTTGTCCATATGTATATAGCCAAGAAAAAAATCACGGACTAGATCTATGGGCAAACTTGTCACGCGATTGATTATGAACATACCACAAGCAACTAAAACTTTGTAAATGTGCATACATTAATTGGCGTCCAAGTAACATTTCATACAATATTTTATTACCGATAATTGTTAGCGGCGTCATGTTTATCAAGTAAGTTGTCGTGAGAACACATTCTCCCCCAAACCTATAGGAATTTTCCTTGAAATCGAAGAGCTTCGGCCGCTTCTAGTAAGTGACGATGCTTCCACTCTACTACCCCATTTTGTTACGGGGTCTCAATGCAACTCTTTTGAAATTACAATCCATAAACTACATAGTAGGGCAAGAGTTCATGATGTCAGAATTCTAATCCTCCTTCTGTCCGTGAAATCTTAACTGCCCTTTGACCATATTAACAAATTGTAATAAAAAGTCCTTAGTATGAGATTTATATTTCATCAAATAAACCCAAGTGTCACTACCATAATCATCTATGATCGAGAGGAAATAATGGCAACCCGTGAGGGACGAGTATGATAGTCTCCCCAAATATCACTATGTATCAATTCATACATGGTTGTAGATTTATACTCTCGAGTTGGAAAAGGAGTGTGAATTTGTTATGCCCTACAACATGCATCATCACACGAAGATGATTCATTATTATTAACAAGTGATGGTAAGTTCGGTACCAAAGACGATCAACCGGTATGTGTCCCAAGTGTTTATGTCATAATCTTGCATTGTTTTCCCGTCCAGTCATCATTGCCTTCCCAATGTTTTTTGTTCGAAATAATATAGCATGTTCTACATCCGTCCTATTTCAATTAGCCTCCTCGTTAGGAAATCATGTATGACATAAAAATTAGGGTGGGGTTGAGATCACACATTAACTGATTAACGAACTTGATCAATTGTATTGACTTCAAGTGTCTCGCCATTTGAAATTTATACCGATGTCACACTCGATGAATACTTGATGCTAGGTAAATTATCCAAGAGGATTTAGTTGGGGCACGTGTGTTTAATGTCCCGTGCAAGCATCAATTATATAAGTGGAGAAAGTGAAATAGGCTTGAGGGCCCAAATGGTGATTGCCCATGCTTCTTCCAAATCCGTCAATACAACCGATCAATTGCCTAACTCCGATTCTCAATCAACAGGAAACTCGTGGTTGGGGTTGATTCACTTGCTTCATTTTATTGATCAATCGGTACTGTAAAAAAATTCAAGGAATAAATTCCTTGATTTCTTGCTTAATTATATGTGTGACTAACAAAATTAGCACTACTTATGGAAACATTTATGTAGTATGCGTAAGACGGGTCTTCAAATATCATTTTCCAAATAATACAAAATTTGATATCTCATATTCATGATTAGTAAATGATAATGTTCAGTCAACATCATAATGTAAACAAAAATTCATAACTGGACTATAGCACAAAATTTCCAATTAATTTGAGAATTTCACTACCAAGTAATATACTTAATAACCTTAGAAGAAATTCAATGTTAAATAATTTATCCTAATAAAACAATGAGTTAATTATACTGTATTAAAGTGACGCGTTATACACTACACTTTGCTCTAACATCGTTAGAATTTGGATGAAAACCTAGTTTTTTAAAAAAAAAAAAATTGCCCCTGAATTGATTTGTAAATGTTCAACTAGTTTAACTTGTGCTATAAATAAAACAAAATTAATTTTTTGTCTAGGAAATTGGACAGGTTCAACTGGTCCATCTCATTCCTCTTCGACGATGAGTCAACTGAAATAATATAATGATTAATATTAATTATTAATAACATATTGAAATTTTCGAATGTCATAACTCTCTCATACGACCTCCGTTTCAGGCTCGTAGTATATCAAATTGAATAGAATCGGAAGATCAGCGACTTTGAAAAAAAAGTTTTGTTTATACATTATTAATAATTAATTATATAAGATTCTTAATAATTATATTTTGACAACATTAATAATTATACATTCAAAATAAATAATAAAATAATATGCTGAAACTTTCAAATGACATAACTCTCTCATACGAGCTCTGTTTCAGGTTCAAAGTGTATCATATCGAAGGGTATCGGAAAATCAAAAATTTTGAAGAAAGAAGTTGTGTCCATATATTATTAATAATTATTAACGCTCAAAGTTGTTAATCTTCCAATTATCTTCGATTTGATATATTATGAGCTCGTATGAGAGAATTATGTCATTAAAAAATTTCAGTATATTATTTTATTTAATCATTTATATTATTAATCTTATCTTATTTTTATTTCGAATGTATAGTTATTACTGTCATCCGGATCTGGTTATTAAAAAATTAAATTATTAATTATTAATAAAATATAGACAAAAAATTATTTTTTCGAAGCCCTTGATATTCCAATTATCTTCGATTTGATATACTACGAGCCCAAAACGGAAGTTGTATGAGAGAGTTATGACATTTAAAAGTTTCAGTATGTTATTAATAAATTATTTATATTATTATTACTAATCATTAATATTATTTTATTTGAATTACCGTGTTGAGTTTACCAGAAACACGCTGGAGAGAATCGTAGAAGAGGAAGAAAATGGATCGATCAAATCAGTCAAATTTTATAGACCATAAATTAATTTTGGTTTATTTTTATTCAAGTCAAACCAGTTGAATTAAATTTAATTTTAAATCACTCCACAACGACTCCTTGTCTATAATACCCCACACTTGGTTAATGTGTTAGTACCAAATTAAACGATATTGCCACATCAAAACCCAAATTAATTCTTAAAAAAATTTCTAAATCTTGAAAATGCATATACAAAATTTCAAACGAGAAATTTATAGCTAAATCATACTCATCTAACATCTGGAGCAACTAAAGTACACCATCAAAATGAAATTTGTACGTAACAAAGATGGAAAGTGAGAATAATTGTCTATTAAAACAAATAAAATACTCCTTTTTAAAGGACAAATAAAATACTCTTAATACACATATATTGGTTTCTTTAGCAAATAAATGTATTTTTTGATTTAATTGAATAATTTATGAATATAAAATAATTAGAATAGGACATGTCATTAATGAAAATCAAATAATCAAAGGTAATTTTTTTTGTATTCTCATCTATAACGGTAAAGTACCTCCGTTGAATGAGTTTTTCGATACTTAGAAGAGATAAATTGACAAAGAGTGTTTGGAGTTGTTCATATTGTTTCGAAACTTCTTCCGGAGGTTGTTGATGATAAAGATTCATATGTAATCAGAGGAGTCGGGTGGTAACGTAATATTACTCATCGCGAAGACGAGAAAATGAACATGAGAAAAGAGTGTTCATGGTTGTTTCCAGGACATTGTGGACCAAACAATAGAAGAAGATAGAGATTGTGGTGATGAAGAGATTGAAAAGTAATTTGCATAAAATGTTTGAGTGTCTTTACGTTGGAACGGCCAACTCAACATACTCATAAAAAATTCATACAGGACATGAAGACAAGTAAGGTAAGGGTTTTGTGGTCTACATATGGATGATCAAAAAAATTGAACTCGACAAAGATTTGATGTCCCCGTCCCTATCGAATGGGACAGATAGGGACACCTAAAATTTATAAATTATGGGGTAGGTAACAAGAATTATTGCGGGAGTGGGGTGACTTATCTTTGTCATAAACTTGAGGATATATAAGGGGGAATTCCCATACATGTCGAGGTGGATGAGCGAGAATTCAAGTGTGGTGAAAATCACCAAAATTGTTTTATTGTCTCATCTGTAGATTTAAATGACATGTAATTGAAAATCTGAAACATATACGAAAATGTTTTTTTCTTTATAAAATCAATTAAAAATAAAAGAAATTGAGAGACCGAGTTGAACAAATTGAGATAAAATAAAATGAATAACTTCATTTAATTTAGAGAAAATGACAATTTATTACACCTAACTATAGTCAATTCACACTTACTACCCTAACTTTTTTTTTCTTTTTTGTTTTCTAACTTTCTTTTTGTCCCACTCCGTTATTGCCATTAAACTCTTCCGTTAAAATCATATAAAATGATAATTTTACCCCCAAATTTTTATTAAGTTTATAAATTTATGTCATTAGGGCAAGTGGATTGTTTTTGGTGATACACTCCGGCGAGACTACATATTTCCTACTAAACTCTTCCTCTCCAACGAGACTCCCTCTCTATAACTGTTGTTGGTTTATTTCTCAAAATAGAACAACCCAAACCAATAAAATCTCAAACCAAGTTCCAAAACCAAACAAGAATTTCAAACCTAAGAACAAGCTAAAACCTTAAACACAAAAACTGTAGAGCTAAGGCCCAAAATAGATAGGGCCCAAGTCCCTAAGCCCATTAGGGCATTAAATGAAGATAGCAACACACTTTGTGTTGCTGTGTTGCTCTCCTCTTGGTGAGAGGCTGCCCGAGTGTGAGGAAAAAGAAAAAAAAAGAAAAAGAGCTACTCCTCTTTGTGGTGTGGCTGCCCAAGGAAGAAAGAGAGTAAAGCAAGGTGCTCAAGTCTCTCTAGGTGAAGAAAGGTTGTGAGGAAAATCAAGCTTTTGGTGAAGACAAGTTTGAGGTATTTGCTATCTCTTGTATTTGGGTTTGGGCTCTTTAGGGATTGGGTAGAGAACTCATTTGGATAGATTTGTGGTGAAACAAATCTTGAGTGAGTGGGAAAATCTTGAGAGAGAGTGAACTTGAACAAATAGTTGATTTGGAGTTAATTGTAAATCTCTTGGTTATGACAAGCTTGTGGGTTGTACAAGTTGTCGAGTTCTTGTTTTAGTGGATTTCCCGAGCCCCGTGGATGTAGGCTTTGCCGAACCACGTTAAATATCGTGTCTCTATCTTTGTTATTTCTTGCCTAGCTTAGTATTGTTGATTGTTACTTGTTGATTCGGAATTGGTCGTCTCTAAGGTGGTTAGCTTCCGCAAAGGCTACGGGGATTAAAGTTTTGATCTTTATATCCGTAATTAAAGGTTGAATACTTGGTTTATCCCCTACAAAAACAAAAACAAATCTCTAACCCAAAATTAAGTCATAATTTTAAAACCAAAACAAACCAACAATGAACAAATAGAGGGAATATAGACGATGATAAGAAGTGTCACCGGAGTGCATCACCAGAGACAATACATTTGCCCTAATGACATAAATTTAATGAAAATTTATGGGTAAAATTTTCATTTTTACGATTTGAATGGTAATATTTAATGACAATAACATAATGGAACAAAAGAAAAGTTAGGGCACCAAAAAAGAGAAAAATAATTAGGGTGATAAATTGTGAATTAAAAGAGAAAAATAATTAGGGTGATAAATTGTGAATTAACTATAGTTAGATGTAGTATACTGTCATTTTTTTCTTTAATTTATAATGAGATAATTCCACATAAATCCCTTTTGATTTCTCAAAGTCTCACTTAAATATACTGAATTGCAAATGCTAACGTTAATTTTTCTCTGAAAACTATATTAACTTTTTTTTGGAAATGACAAAAATGACCATGTATTTAAAAAAAATTAAACTTGTTTATAAAAAATATTTTTATAGAGAATTGGTTTTAATAATATAATTTTTTTCAAAATATATTAAAAATGAAAAACATATTTTAAACATCATTTTTAATGAAATGAGTTAGCTAGAATAAAAATTAATGAAATAAGTCAAAAAGTTCATTGTTCTTTATAAAATAACATTCTTAAAAAGAATAAATGAAATGAAGCACAAAAAGACACGCCCACCATGGGGCTCGAACCCATGACCACAAGGTTAAGAGCCTTGCCGCTCTACGAACTGAGCTAGACGGGCTTGGTGACTGAATGAAACTCCACCACGTTATAGTACGGGAGCATGCAAATATATCGGAATATATTTCAACTTTTAATTTTGGATATTGAAAATATTGGTTTCCTTGATACCTCAATGACAATGCTGTCTTTTGTTTTATTTTTATAAATTTGCCAACATTGTTTAGGGCAAGTTGGGCTTTTGGTTTTCCGTACATGGCCCGAAGAAATGTCCCATCCCATCCCATCCACTAGTTTTGGTTCTGGATTAGATGACCCATCGTTATTAGCTTTTAATTAGCATCTAACAAAATTCATTACCTACAATGAAACATGCAATAATTAAGTGGGCTCTCCCTCTATCATGCATAATGTTAATTAATTACAAGGAATATCATTTTAATAATGTGATCAGGTAATGGGTATGTTCCCTCGATATTTATTAAGTTTTTAAATCTCTATCCTTACATAAAGGGCAGTGCCATGATGGGATGGTCTCTGTCCCTAATTATGTGTTGCATAATTCACTTTATTTTTTTCTAGAAAACAAATCTCTCAATAACCTACCTTAAGTTCACCAGGGTTGACCTAATTAGTTAAAAGCATACATTAACACTATCTCATGTGAGTTCAATATTAAACCCTTACTTGTTCATTTATTCTACTGGAAATCTCGTCTCACCCAACTAACTCAAAATAGAATTAGCTGAGTATATGTTTACATATGTATTGTGTTAGTTAGCATTGGTGTTTGTCGAGTATTCTCGAGCATCATACCCAGCTAACATCAATGTTAGTCGAGTATTTAAAAACATACCCGAACATCTCAAATTGGGTAGTCGGATTTAGTTTGGGGCAACAATTATGTTGTTGACTATAACAGTTATTTATTTTCCAAATCTGACTGACATAGCATATGTTAATTATGGTGGGATTTTAGTCGGTTATGGTCAACGGTCATGAGTGTTATGTTATGATTGTCCTAAATTAGTTATTGATCACCTATACTAAAACGAAATCGACATCTGAAGCATATCGATCATGACAAAGTATAGCAACCTAACCTAAAAATTAGAAGTGAAGTTTAGTCTATACTTGTTTATCGGGAATAAATCTGACTGAATCTCTACCATGAATTGATGAGTGCTACACTGACAACAACACGTGTATGAAGTGTAAAATCCATAACAATGGTGCTCTTGTCTTTCTTGGCAGTCACTGTAAGGATAATTAGTGTTCACCAAAAAAGAGAGAGAGGAAATAAAGTAAGCAAGAAATAGACCCTCCACTGGGAAGCCCAGCCACTATCTTTGCCACTAGTGTCCCTTTCTCCTTGAGGAATCTTTTATCGGGTTAGTATTATTCACTCACTTTTGTTTCTTACTCATTTAACACCAAATTCCCACATTATTAATTACATTATTTGTTTATGGCACTGTATTCAATTGCTTCACATGAGAGTATAGCATATAATTATGCAGAATCCACAATATGAGCTGTTGGTGAGGTGTCCCTATGTTAAGCACACTTTGAGAATCTATTGTTGCAGTTTATTATATGTATATGGGATTGGCTACTTTAGTTTGTTATTTAACCAACATATATAATGTAAGAAACACTGAACACTCAATCTTTTTTCTTGCTTGCCCTTGTCTCACTGTGTTGCACGTGAACATCTGTGGCTGTCGATGACAATATGCTTCACTATGGAGTATGCGAGACAAGTCAGTTTTAATTGGTCTAGATACCATATATACAATAATATTAACATATTGTTAACTTAAATTATAAAATGTAAATAAAGTAGAAAGATTATAAATCTGTACAAAATCAAGAAATACAAACTTGAAAATAGTCTAAACATGTTAGACATTTAAAAAAAAATGGATTCTCAATAAATTAAATATAATTAATAATAATTAAAAGATTGGAATTGGATGTATGCTTTATTATGACCGCCTCGGTCGTGGCCATAAGAGGAGGAGAAAGAAAAAAATCTCAATGATAACGTTTTGAAAGATAAACATGGGGTATTTTGGTCATTTTTACTTAAAACTGACAGTGTCAACTTGAAAGAAAACAAATGTAGTAAAGCGAGTCTAAAATATTCTTAACTGACCTCTCATAACCAAATTGATATCATGTGTGGTTATTCCTTAAAAATATATTTTAGGGATAATTGACACTAGATACACTTGGATAGTTTAAGTTATCAGGTAAGTCACATAAATTTTTTTTAATTTCGTTGGTCACCTAAATCTTTTTTCTCACTGTTACCAACAACGTTAGTTTATATATTTATTTTTTAAAATTTTGAAATAACCAAAATATCCTTCTATTTATCATTTAACATTATTTCAAGTTAAAATAACTAAAATGCCCTTATTTGAACTTCAAAATTTCATTCAATTTTACATCTAAAGAGAATATTCTTTAATATTCATATTGATTCATTGAATTCATAAATCCATTAATTAATTCATCCACACCCAAAACAAAGCAAACAAATAATAAAAATTTTAATGTCCTCTTTCATCCCAAAACACAAAAAATATTAATTGTTTTTCCTTTTTTTATGCTCATTTTTTCTAAGAAATTTACCTTTTCAGACCAGCAAGTGGATGTGCAACGCATGGACTACAACAACAACCGAGGAGATGACATAGGGTCTAACTATTTACTCTATATTACTTGTGTTGATTCGTGTCGTTCTCGCGATACGTTTCGGCTATACATCAACTTATGGCGACTAATATGAGGTTGACTGATGATTATGTTTTACTAATCATGGTTACAAGTTGTTCAGTCAAGTCATATTTATTATTTGAGCAAATGATATTAGACGACTCGTCATGAGCATACTGCATAGATTTAGTCATGAGCATTGTTCATTGTCATAATATCGATTAGTCCTTAGACCTTAGAGTCGCCATAGATTCCTATATATCCCCTTTCACACTTTGATATATTTATCTATTTTTTATGTAACAAGATAATGAAATGGTGTCGTTGGATGTGAAACATGTTGTATGAGGAATGTGAGTGACGGTTAAGATATGTGTCCTTCATATCGATTATGAATACGATGTCATTTTGGGACTCTTGATGAGTATGACTGAGGAAACGCATAGCCATGCTAAGAGATTTAATGATAAGTTATCAGCGTCAGTCTATTCGGGATCAAGAAACAAATGGATTATGAAAGTTACAACAAAATGTTTAGTCGAATCATTGATATTCATAACTATTGGGTAATCATGATGTCTTGTTAGATATCACTTATAATATATGAGCGAAATAAGTATTTTGGGTCCATTGTCAATACTTTATGAGTCTAGAGGGTCACACACTAAAAGCGAGTCCAAAGCGTATTGGGCTTTTAAATGAGTGGAAATAAATATCTTTATTATATTCTAAATATAATAAAGATATAGATTTTTTCGAATTAGGATTCGAATATAAAGTGAAAATATCTAATTATGAATCAGAAACCCTAATAGTGAATATTCGATATAAATACACTCCAAACCTAAAACGAAATCCTAAACTTTTCGTAATTCATTCACTTATGTTGAATTTCTAAAATATAATTGTATTATTGAGAAGTAACTTGATTATAAATTACAATAGGAGGTTCCTTTATATAGGGAACAATAGGAAATAAACCAAACTAGAAAACATAATACGAATAGGAAACCCTAATTAATTAACTATTCTAACACTCCCCCTCACGTGCAAACCGTGTAACACAAGTCTTGCACGTGAAGCAAGAATAATAGGAAAGCTAACATCTTCAATCATGCCGATTATACAGACATGAGAACAAGTGATTTTTAAGAAGAATCACTAAAACTTTTCAAGCAACTACGTCATATAATGACGGTGCGACAACTCGTCGCATAACAACGGTGCAAGGTGATTTTAAGATTAATCACCAAACTTTTCAAGCAAGTACGTCATATAATGACCGTGCGGCAACTACGTCGCATAACGACGGTGCAAAGGTGATTTTTAAGAAGAATCACTAAACTTTCTCAAGTAACTACGTCGGTGCGAAACAATTTCAAGCAACTACGACGGTGCAAACTCAGCAAAACCAGTGGAGCAGAAAACTTGGCGAACGAGCATCCAAGTGTGTGGCGGCGCGTGGGACTCACACACGGTTGACAGAGACGGGATGACAATCAAATCGGCTGGGCTTGAGCTACATAAGCATCACTTGCCGGCGGTGAGGACAGAAATCTCCTCAAACTGCTTGAAAGAAACTTGTTGAAGGCCTTTGAGCCTTACCAAAGTGCAGATGACTAAAAACGGTCACCGGAGAATGCTTGAACAAGAAACTGATCTGGAAAATTCGGATGAACAGTGCACGTGAACAGTATTTCGTAAACAGTGTGTGAACAGTATTTTGTAAATAGTGACACGTGAATAGTGCACGATGAACCGTAATTCAGAAACTTTTTGTTTTTTTTCCCTTGCCCTGCCTTGTTTTTGCCTTGCCCACTCGCTAAACTATAATTAGCGAGTGGGCAAAGCCACACGGCTCGAATCTAACCTAACCTGGCTCTGATACCATGTTGAATTTCTAAAATAGAATTCTATTATTGAGAATAACTTGATTATGAATTACAATAGGAGGTTCCTTTATATAGGGAACAATAGGAATAAACCAAACTAGAAAACATAATACGAATAGGAAACCCTAATTAATTAACTATTCTAACAACTCAAAATATTCAGCCTCCAGAAAATAAATTTTCTAAACCATAAGAAGGACAAGGGTTCCAGCATGCTTCTCCCTTCGACATTTATATCAAATTCCGTTCCTGTGAATACCAGTAGAGCGGATCCAGTTAGAGACGTTTGATTCGCACTAGAAAATAGTAAAGTTGGAAACTACAAGATGTAATGAATCTGATCCTTTTCATCGATTAATATTCTAAATTGCATGGATCCATGTGACGAAACCGTGGTAAAATATTGCTTCCGATGAGTACGAGATCCAAGAATTTTCAACAGTTTTGAAAAAAACCCCAAATCTGAGAGAAGTGGGAAGAGATGAAAGAACTGATTGGACAAAAAATTGCTCTCTCACGTGTCTCTCGAGATGACGGAGACGAAGAATTGCCCTCTCCTGGAATTTGATGATTCATGATCTTCCTTGGAAGCTCGATAGTGAAGAAGATTGTATTTTTTTTCTCTCTTGGTTATTTTATCTTCCACATGAGCTTGATTTTTTGTTTATTTAAATTTCTCAGTATTCTTCAGAATTTTGACTTGAGTTTGTAATTTTTCTTTAAGCACTTCTGTAATAGTTAGTAATTGATTGTAACATCTATGATGATTTTAACATATTATAGATCGCATAAACTGGATTTGTATGGGTGGAGTAAATGACAATTAAATGAAAATTGAGTTCAAACTTAAGGATATTTACGTAATTTGAACATGAAATAATTTTAATAATAGTTTTTTAAGGAAAAGCAAATTTTATTAATTAAATAACCACTAATCTGACATCAAGCCGGACAACTGAAGTTACAAATGGTGGGACAGACCCCTCACCATAGTCTCAGCTACTGTTAGTTAAAACAGACATGGCCAATTCGTGAGCCATTTGATTACGAAAAAAACAAAGAACTTAAGTTCCGATAATGGATAGTACGCAACACATTCGCCAATAATTCCTCCAAAGTTATTCAGCTCGACCCGTTTAGCATCATGTAGAGTCACAATCTCCAACTCCCGTGATCTTGTTGCAGAATGCTTTACACATGCATCTCTGATAACCCCGAAGACCAATCGACTCGAACCAGTTAGCATCATGTAGAGCCACGACCTCCAACTCATACGGATGAAGAAACCCCGTGATCTTGCTGCAGACCGACTTAAACCAACTTCCTCGATTAACCCTGCGATCAATATGGACATCGCGAGATTCAAGTCCTCCCAGCTCATTGGGTTTAACATGATCAACCTATCGACACCAGGGACCCCTCGTTTGCTTCCAGTACCGATCCTAATAAGACACGTATTAAATCTTGAGCAAATCGAGGCCCCTAGTTTGGTATGCTTCCATGAGTCTGCCCACCGATGCCATATAACTCCGGTTCCCTCCCAGTACTTGCCTACCAACCAACCAAAACCGCATGTTCCCGGCTCTCGGGTCTCAGCCCGTCCCGGCTCGAATCCCATCTCCAACCCCGACCCCCTCCTCTGGTCGACCTTCTTCCACGACCCCAACTTTCCATTGGCCTCCCTTTGTATTCATCCCCTCCTCAGCCCGAGTCTTCCCTCGACCTCCGTCCCTCCCTCCCTTGTTGTCCACCCCCGTCCGTCCCTCGGCATGCACCTGCCCAAACCCTCCCCTCCTGCTCACCACCTTCATTCCCTCTACCTCTAGTCGAGCTCCACCGTACCTGCCCAACCCCTTCTCCCGCCGCCAAACCCAGCCCTAGTTCCGGACCCCATGTCCTCCTTGCCCTTGCCCAGCCCCGCCCCTCATATCTCATGCCCATCCCCGAAAACAAAACCCCCCCAGCCCTCAATGCTCCACCGTCGCAATCCAGAGTGACCTATTTGCAACTCCAGCCTCACCCGTCTCAGTTCATCCCCAAACTACCCGACCTTGCCTCCATCAAAACCCGATCTACCACCCGACCACGCCTCCATCAAACCCAGATCTACTCCCACAGGAGTTCTGCTTATACCACCGCACCACGCTGACATCGCCGCCAGTACCACGCAGACGTCGACACCCATAGGAGATTGGTGCCGCGAGACTTCGCCCAATTGTTGCAAAACAAATCCTAAGAGAAGGGTACATGCTGCTTTTGACCAATAGGTTTAACAACATGTAAGGGTATTTTGATTATTTTTGAAAATAAAACAAAACTTTAAAATAAAAAATTAATAATGTTAGTAAGGGTGAGAAAAACAAGATTTTAAGTGACTAACAAAATTAATTTTTTTTAAATAACTATATGTTAATTTGAATTATCCATATATACCCGCCATAATTATTTTTATATTTTGCACATTTAGAAAGTGATTATTGGAATTTGTATTTGACTCCTAATTTGGCCAGTCAACATTAACTTCTTTTCTAAATATGAGCGTATTTATTTTTAAACGTACTCAAAACGTAGTAAGGAAATAATTGAATTAAAGATTTTTGCGTCATTTTAGAGAGATTTATCTTGTTTAGACCAATCAATTTACTCAAGTGATTTTATTTTTTAACATTAAAATTTAAGTAAATGTATACATATCACAAGAACTAAACCTTATCTCACCAAGTTTAAAAAAAAACATTCACCGATTTATCTTTATTTTTAACACTGCATTTTAAGTTTGTTCATTTTTTTGAGATGGAAGACATAGACAACCTTTATCGTAAAGATGACATGTCTATAGTATCATTACAAAACTCCTCCGGTAACAACAGCGGTAAAAACTCTCGATCAGAGTCCTTTCGGATTGCAGTTGCAAATAAATGCCCCAGATAATTTTCTGATCGTTTTACAAAATATATAATAATATAATAATTTTGAATTATGATAGAGAGAGCATTGATTTATAGAAGTTATTTAATATTTAGATATTATTATTTATTACGTTAATACCGCGTCAGAGAAACACGAGAGTATATAAATATTAGGTGTTTCGTTTTATGTCTTTCTGGTTAGCTTTCCGGTTGTTTTGTTAACCCACATAGTGGCAGTTTGGTAATTAGCAGAGGTTGTGTACCCCACCACCATCCCCAATCTTTACCTTCTCCGGTGGGGCACAAGGAAGGAGGTCTCTGCCATTTCCCATTCCTCACACAGACCAATCTCATTCATTTTTCTTCTATCTATTTCCGCTTTTGAGGGTTTTTGGGTGGTGAGCTGAGAAATGGAGTCGGGTCAGCGGGTGTTCACTCCTCGATCGTCGGTGATCGAGTCCATCAAGAACTGCGGCTTGTACGGGATTGGGATCGACAAGGAGGAGCTGACCAGGAAGATTCTGATGCCTCAGTACCTGCGCCTCGCCATGCGCGAGGCCATCAAGTCCAAGGACCCCTCCGCCGCCGTGCCTTCCAACGGCGACTCCGCCGCCGTAGCGCCGGAGGGTCCCATGGTCGTCTTCATCAACCCTCGCAGCGGCGGCCGCATGGGTCCCGACCTCAAGGAGCGCCTCCAGCAGCTAATGGGGGAGGAGCAGGTTCTTTTTTCTACTCTCTTTCTCAATGCTTTGTATACATGTATCTATGTCTATGTTACTTCAAAAATATGGGTTTTTGGGTCAGAGTGGATTGGGGGCTTGAGGGTGTCACTGTTGGGTTTGCTAGATCTGGCGAGCTATGAGCTAAATGGTATCATTTTTGCACATGGGTCATGATTAGTTTTTCAGAATCGGGGGTTCTAGATGGGTAGGAGTTTTCATCTTGAGCTTCAGTTTCAATGAAAGTATAGCTCCAGATGGTGAGATTTGAATTTTCCCTGTCAAGTTATTGAACTTTATTTTCTTTTAAATGGTTTTGATTCTATGCTGTTACTTGAAAATTTGGCATTCTGAATTTGTGGTTACTAGTATTGCAGGTTTTTGACCTATCAGATGTAAAGCCTCATGAGTTTGTCCAGTATGGATTGGCTTGCTTAGAGAATTTGGCTAGTAAGGGTGATATATGTGCCAAAGAGATTCGCCAAAAGATAAGGATTGTGGTATGTCCTGTTGTGCAATAGAAACTCTTTTGCATATCATTCACCTGCACAGAAATGAGCATAGCTTGAATCTGTACCTCATCTGACTTTTGTCGGTGGATGCTCCTAAATGTGTTTGTTTTGTTCACAATGTCGTTTCTGGGGTGATATGGCCAGGTTGCAGGAGGTGATGGTACTGTTGGTTGGGTACTTGGATGTGTTGGGGAACTTAACAAACATGGTCGGGAGCCAGTTCCTCCAGTTGCAGTCATTCCACTTGGTACAGGCAATGATTTGTCCCGGAGTTTTGGTTGGGTAAGTTTCCTCTTGGCATCAAAATTTGAGTGTACTTTTTGTTGTTTTGTATTGCCAAGTTGTGTTCTTGTAGGGTGACAGAGCTCATCCAATTTCTAATTATTTCATTCTACTATATTCAGGGAGGTTCATTTCCTTATGCCTGGAAATCTGCAGTTAAGAGAACTCTTCAGAAAGCTATTTCTGGTCCAATATGTCGTCTGGACAGGTAAGCAATGTGACCAACTGGTCTTAAACTGTGTTCATTATTAAGGCTCATTTCGTGGTTATGTGATTGAGCTATCGGTATGCTTGCATTTATGTTTGTAATCAGAGAAATGTTAACAAGTCTCTTCTTGATTGTTTTAGTTGGCATACTATGCTGTTAATGCCATCTGGTGCAATTGTGGATCCACCCCACGCTATGAAACCTACAGAAGAATGTGAACTTGATAAGGTGATAAGTTCGTCAGCTTCTTGTCCCATTAGGTCAATGATCAAGAGTAACCCATGTATTCTGTGATGTAATATGTATTCTAAATTCTAACGTTAGAAACTTTTCTTGCAACGGCAGGGTTTGGAGGTCGAGGAGGGGCAGTTGGCTTTCAAATCAACTTGCTATAATGGCGTTTTCTATAACTATTTCAGCATAGGTAAGCTAGTTTGATCTCTACATGAGTTTTCAATTTGTTAATGCATGGAATTTCAACCGTCATTCACACACACTTCATAGTACATTCTCAGAGGCTTTTAAGCGCTTCATATTTTTATTTGCTTTTGACTTTTAAAACTTGGAACCATTTCCCTAAACTATTATGGGTGTGGTGTTTGTGGGTGGTCTGGTCTGATCTGGTCTGCATCCTTACCCTGCCCCTTCACCCAAAGAAGAAAGTTTTCTATAGGAAATGATAAATGTACCAAAGGCCGCGGATGAAGTGGCAGAGACCTCATGTTATGAGCATGATATCACTAGTTCCAATTCCCATGCCGGCGGTACTGCTATATAAATTGTTGCTGATAAAAACAAAAAGATAGATGCTAGCAGGATAGCTGTCGAATCTTGCATAATAGAACAAAATATAAATATAAACAAACACAAGCGCACTAGTTCAAGCATGATAATCATGGCATTTCATATGCTATCTTTGTAAAGGTTCTTACTGTTATTTGGTCCCTTAGGAATGGATGCTCAGGTGGCTTATGACTTCCACCATTTACGTAATGAGAAACCTTACCTTGCACAAGGTCCAATTTCTAATAAGGTTTGATTGATTTTTGTTGCTCCTTTTGATTCTTGGCACATATATGACTGCTTATTACAGGCAAGGATTTGACAGTATATGCAGTCCCAATAGAACAAGGTTGTGACTGTTTTTTTTTTTGTTACAGCTGATCTATTCTAGTTACAGTTGTACTCAAGGTTGGTTCTTTACGCCTTGCATTAGCAACCCAAATTTAAGGTTAGATTTCTCTTAATCCTCTTGTATTGTATGTTATCATAGTGTAGTTTTTTTTAACATGCTGAATGCATTGCAGTTCAATTATTTTCTCTTTTTCCCTTGCCTTTTCGATATATTCTCTATCTTCCCGGATATCCTTGAATAACAGACACATTAACCTATGTTTACTGAGAACTCTCTGGCTTCAGGGGTCTGAAGAATATTCTAAAGATACATGTTAAAAAGGTCAATTGCTCAGAGTGGGAGCAGGTTCGAGTCCCTAAAAGGTAAGTTTCAGGTGCTAATACTATAGTTTTAGTTGAGCTCTATTTAAATCTGCTTGGCTTTTGATCCATGCATTAGTTTGATTGTCTTTGATCATACTGCAGTGTGCATATATTGAACTTCATCAAAGGCACTGTTTGAATTTTCTAAAATATCATGCACAGAAATAACAGTTTTTGGTTTATGTTTTATTTGAAGTAGTAACAGTATGTTTTTTTCCCTTCCAGTGTAAGATCAATAGTTTGTTTGAATCTTCATAATTATGGAAGTGGAAGACACCCTTGGGGCAAATTAAAGCCAGAATATATGGAGAAGGTATTTGGTTGTCTATTATGATACTACTGATTGATGCTCTTCAACACTACAAACTGTATGCTAGGCTTTTTATCCATAAAGAGTAATTGTAGACCAGAAGTTTCAAGTTTCTGGGTCCAAAAAGCAAACTTGGGTATCTACCGTTTATTTTTTGGTTTTGTTTTAAAACTCATCTGTTTTGTGTTCCTTACTCACAATTTCAGCAAACAATATAGTTATTTGAAGTGAGGATACTTTGACAGATCCTGTACCGAGATTTATTCAATTTTCTTGGATACTTCTACTGGTTTAATAGTCTTCATATAATTCCCAAACCATGGATTGTTTCCCTTAAGTACAGGTGTTTATTATTGTACAGAGAGGCTTTGTTGAGGCCCATGCTGATGACGGTCTTCTAGAGATTTTTGGCCTAAAGCAAGGATGGCATGCATCATTTGTTATGGTGGAACTGATTACTGCAAAACACATTGCCCAGGTACTCTACTGGATTGAGGTTTTTGTTTGATACTAGTACTTTTTAGCATTAAAACCTGAGAAAATATAAGTTGAGGTTAGTGGGTTCAACTAGCCCTCGGATACATGGTGCACTGCTGCTCAAGTAAGACCTACACTACATATATGTAATTGAACATACATAAAAGTTGTCAGTATGAGTTTTGATTCAGTTGAATAAAGTTGTGGAGGTATTGTTTTTGAATCAGGCTGCAGCAATACGATTTGAAATTAGAGGGGGAGAGTGGCAAGATGCATACCTGCAGATGGACGGGGAGCCGTGGAAGCAGAAAATAAACAAGGAGCAATCAACTTTTGTGGAAATCAAGAGAGTGCCGAATCAGTCACTTATGATTGGTGGGGAATAGTTTTGATTATTGGATCAAACCAAATTCATTGATAGGTGTATAAATATATAGTTTCTCCTTTGGTTTGATCTTGTTGATTGCTGGACCAACAGCTACCGGAGATTGTTGGTTGTACAAAATGATGATTGTGCATTGTCATAGTTTTATTTATTACTTTGTAAGAATTGTTCGATCCAATTCCAGAGTTGAGTGAAATATGTTGACGTGGTCAAGTTATATTTCGATTGTAGTTAATTTGAGGTATGAGAATTATTGGTTTTACAGTCACCTATTTACAGTTTGTGGTACTTGATTCATTTTGGGAGCTTGTCTACTATTTAATACTTATACGCGAGGAGAAGGGAATATCCGAAATGAGAAATTTACCGTTTGTTCTTATCTTGTTCCATTTGCCAACTCTGTTTGGTGTTAGAAGTTAAAATTCAATTTTGATATGCATTTCATGATGGTTCAAGGGGATATACATTTGATACACCTAAAGGTTCAAAATTTTCTTTTTCCATCTGTCATTTTTCTAAAGATTGAAAAGCCTTCCAGTAACATTTAAATTTTCTAAAAAATTCCGTTGTGCAGTATTTTTCTTTCCTTCTTATATTTGTACCCAAAATATCAGTCTCAAGAAAAATGGAAATCCCAAATCAGGTAAGCTTGGATTTGGAGATAGTTTTTTTTTTGAAGTAAGATCGAATTTTATTTAAGAGAAGACAACTAACCCGACATCTAGCCGGACAATTGAATCTATAGTTGGTGGGACAGTCCCCTTACCATAAACTCAACCACTGTTAGTTAAAACATATTTGGCCAATTCGTGATAGTTAGAAGAGGCTAATTTTTTAAGAAACCAAATTTAACTTTTAATTAAAGTAATTAAAATTAAAAAATGGAAAACAAATTGCCAGATCCAACATGAACGTCAACCACATGCGAGTTATGTTTTTTTATTGGGTTCATATTTGGCAAAATATTTTACATGAACGGGTTAGCGATTAAAATTCGGACATTTTGATATAAGAATTACTAAAATTCGAGTTTTGTAACAAAAGATATAGTCAAATCTAAGTAACTCAAAATTTTCTTTTGAAAAGATTCAGATGGAGGTAAGAGGATGTGACATTGTTTCTGCAATCTTGGCCAAATATTTGATTTACTTATATATTTATACATATAGTTGTTGGGTTTTTGTGCCCTAGCACAATGTATTTTCAATCTAATCATGTAATAAAGATTATTAGTTGAAATGAAATCGGCATTCAAATTACTAAGTGTTGTAGTAATATCTTAAGTATGATTTGATTTGTATCATTGATGTGTCAACACATAATAGTAGATCTACAGATCAGATAAAATCTTACTTGAACAGTCCCCGATCAGAATAGCTTCATAAGAAGCGATCGGTATGAGGCTAACTCTAAATGATCACGCTCTACTGATCATGGCCAGAAGGGGGCCAAAGTTAGGTCATAGTATCACCAGTCAGGGGTGATATATGACGAATCGAACATGAGTATGTTACATAGACACATTCATGAGCATACCCATATGTCGGCGCATGAAATCACATCCTCAGACGGAAGGACCATTGAGGTCAATATGTAATGAGTGACGAGTTTGACTCAGTCTAACGTCTCTTGTAAAAGGGTTACAATAACCACTGTGATTGGCTCGATCACGAGTTACATGAGTTGACTCAATGGATCGCTGAAGGATTTATCCCTCATACGGACGTGTGAGCAGATATCAGTTTAGACCACTTGATGAGTACAACTGAAATACAATAGCATGGCCATGCAGTCGATACATAGTATCAATTATAATTCAGTTAACTCAGAATCAAGAAACAAGACAATAGAACGAGGATGACTTGTCTATGCCTCGTGGTTGTTAAAGATATCAAGAGGATAAAAGGATAGATTCATGTACGACAAGGTTAAGTCGAAATCTCGATAATCACAAGCGTTGGGTAATCATGATGTCTTGCTAGAGACCACTCATGATGGAAAGGGTAAAATGGTAATTTTACCAGTCCGCCGACGTGTCGTGAGCCTAGAGGGTCACACACTAAAGGTTGAGTAAAACGGATGGAATCATATGGAGGAATCATGAGAGAGACAAAGTCCGGTTTTGGATTAAACCGGATTAGACCGATTTCGGTTTAGGACTAAATCGAAAATCAAGAACGGTTTAACAGGACTAATTAATTATAATATAATTAAATAGATTTAATTAAATTAGCTAAACTGGGTTAAGCCAGAATTGGCTTCTCTACATAATTAATTAAAAGCTTTAGACTTTAAGCCCATTAAGACATTTAATTAATTATTGCCTGAAAAGGAAATTTTCAGATTTGAAAATTAAGGGAATTATTTTTCAAAACCCTAGCTGTCACTCTCTCTCTCTCTCTCTCTCTCTCTAGCCGATTTCGGCCACCCCTCCTCCCCTCTCTCTGTCCGTTTTGCTTGCATTGATCTTCTAGTAAGGATTGTTGTGAGTACCCTCAGATTGCTCTTCTTGTGTGGACGTTCTTTAGAGGTCGCTAAATATTATTTAGTGACTACGGGATTTCAAATCAAGGTAAACATATAAGTTTTGATTCTAGCCTATATCTCATGATCAATTCATGATCATGCAAGATCCTTATTAATTCAGATATTTGAGGTTAATTTCTTGTATGTGCATGAAATTATTTGATTGGAACCCTCAAATAATTACTTCAATAGTTTGTGAGTAAAACTAAAGCATGAGATGCATTTGGTTCAGTTTGTAGTAACTTGGCTTTATTGTTCTTTGCATCATAGACCTGTGCACCGTCAACTTCTTATATTTTTTTGGAGCTGACATTCATAAACGACACGTATAAGAATCGTCTTCATCGCAACCAACGACGATTCAGACTCACGTGGTTAATGCACAAAGCGCCCTCACCAATAGACCGAGCATTCTCATGTTTTCAATCTACTTTAACATATATAACTCACCTCACAAAGCAAATGGGCGAGAATTAATTCCATAATTCGAAACATTGGCCAAAATGATGTCATTTTAGGTGTCTTCTGTTAGACGCGGGGTTGGTCCATAAATGTAAATCGTGAGTCAAACGAATATGCATATATAATAGAAACAAAGAAATTGCACGATACAAACAAATTCAAAGAAATTGCACCATACCCGAAGATCGAGTATCAACGCGTACAGTTTATAACGAAACTGTAAAAGGCGGCATAAACGACACCTTATCTCTCTGTAAACACCAGGAACCAGACCGGTCACACACCGTCCACCCACACACTAACATGGACAACTAGGGACCCAAATCGGAAAACAATATGAACACTAACAACACTAAACAAAACCAGCAAAACACTCTACCATCTAATAGAAAAAACCATCCGCAAACAAAAATGAGACTTGAAACATGCCAAGAGGCTAAGGGTGAGCAAACCTAACACTACAACTCGCGTGAATCACCGGCTACAGAATGCAAGCCAACCAGTAGTAACTCTTGGCAAAACCGTGCCAACAGATCAACATGGCCACCTAGGGGAGAGGGGGGTTCGCGATTGCTTCCTGTATCCTGGAACTAACTACATGGGTTGGTACAAGGCACGTCCCCGATGCGGAGAGGAGTGAAGCCCCGTGCGGACCGATTCATCCTTAGGTCCTTGGGGGATCCACCACTTCTCACGAAAACCACACAAGATCTAAGAGCAAATACCACTCCCTGGTCGACCTTCTTGCTGCCGGCAACCTACCCGGCGAGCAGAACCCCGCCAACATCGCTACTCGAGGCACCAACATGACCCAAATCCTCAACCCCTCCGACCACCGCAACCAACCACCAAAGAAGCAACCCTCACCGAAATGGAACTAAAGCCCCACCGTCCAACGAACTCGCCCCGCCACCAGCCATCTCCGATCCCGGCCTAACCACCACGAGACCCTACGATGACGACCACCTAATCCAGATCTGGATCCATCATCACACGCTGGAGAGCTTCCTCTTCTACTCCGAGTCCCTTAACCCACACCGGCCTCTGAAACCACTGTCCCAGATTTGGAAAAACCAGATCTGGGACCAACCTCCTCCTCACGAACTTCACCCTACTCCCGTGAGAGTCAAAACGCGCCCTACACATCCATCTGTAAAATAAAAGATGGTCGCTTGCGCGCCAAAGCTGGACCCTGGCGACGTCGTCGCCGGCCCTAGGTTACAAAAGAGATGAGAGGTTCACGAAAGAGAAAAAGAAAAATACAATTAAGTGAGAATAAAAAATCCTCAACTCAATTATAGCAAAAATAAAAGAAAAACTAGACTGTAACTGCATAAGAAAATTGTCAAAATATTTCTCTATAAATAAAACGAGAAGAAAATTAAATAAGTCCCGCGGGTCTATAGGAATAGCCAAAAGCTCAGCAGAGAGGTCAAGTGTTAGGGTTTAGCATCTCCTTCCTTCGCTGAGCCAACACTCCTCAATCGTTAGCCATGGCGAGCACCAAAGTCCAGAGGATTATGACCCAACCCATCGTATGTCTTCTCTCTCCTCCATGAGTTATATCGTTTCTCTCTCTCTCTCTCTCTCTCTCTCTTTGTACTCACTAAGTTTGCTGATTTTTGTCTTGTTGTTTTTTCTCCCATGGCGATTTCCGTGGCTCTCCAGAACCTGATTTTTAGGTTTCTTCAAAGCGTGAGTTCTCATTTGTTCTCAATTTGGTGTTTAATTTGTCTCTGCCTGCAAAATGTTTTATTTTTGGTTTCATTGACAATGTTTGTTTGTTGAGGTTTTGGCTGAATTTTCGTTCTCCTTTTCTTTTCCATAACCCAGAAAGCGCGCATTCAGATTTGGCTGTTTGAGCAGAAAGACTTGAGGATAGAGGGCCGAATCATAGTAAGTTCTGCTAAATTTTGAAGGTTTTCAATTTTTACTTGATTCTGCCCTTCAGAAATTGGGTAGTGTCATATGTTTTTTCTGGTTGGATGGATTGAAAAGTTCTCAGTTAGAGATGTTTGTGGATGGTTTTGTTGTTTGCTATCTAAACATAATGCACCCATATTAAGCTCCACTGCATTAGCATAAAATATTTCCCGAGTTACCAGATTAGTTGGGAAGGAATGTTGTTTATAGTGACTTATAGAAACTTCGAAAGCTTCACTGTTTTTTTATTTATATAAGAGTAGTTCAGTTACGATATGTGTATTTCAATTTTCTTTATCTTCTATAAGAGTTAGTATCTTGCTGATCGCATTTGTCTTGGATCCTTTAGCTAGAGCCTAGAAGAAGAAAATATATCCTTGAAGTCGATGCATCATTTTAGTGATCTAGTATTGGTCCACTGAAGATCAGACCCTAGTATTCTTTGGAAGTGAAGAAAATGCACTTTATTATATTTATTACACAAGAATATATACGTGCCATATGCTTTTTTTTGTGAATGGTGAATCCCTTGTCCATGCGATGAGTGAAAATCCCTTAAATAGTGTCCTATTTGAATTTTACCGGTCTCCATAAACTGTTTCTCTACAATGAGCACTATCAGGCTGCAGATACTTTACTCTGCTTTCCATTGCTGGTTGCTGCATATGATCAACCTGGTCTATAGTGCTACAAACCAGTTTTCAAGCTTCGCTGCATCTAAACAGTTTGATATGTTATGTCTGCTCACACATGTGTACAAAAGTTATATATATTATCCCCTGAGTTGACCCTTACTAATTGGAATCAAGTTGATCATGATCTGTTAGGATACCTTGTACGGTTGCATGGAATTAATCCAATTGATCAAAAGTATTCAACAGTTAGATACATCTTACCACGATATATCATTTGTTGGCTCTCTTTTTGTGCAAACATTGCACAAACTGTAGGATAACAATTGATCACATGCATCATACTGTTCATAATTTATCTTCAAAGTTGTCATTACACTCGTTTCACTGAAGTACTATAAATATATTAGACCTATAGTTTATGTATAACTTTCATATGTTGCAAAAACGCGTCTTCACATTTCCTTAGGATTAGCTATATGAAGTTTAAGTTGTCATTTCCTTGTATTTGCACCAGCAATTAGAAGTTGAGTACTTGGCTGTATCAGAATTGTGTACTTATTAATGTGTTCACAGAAATTATAATCCAATGAGTGTATTTTGTAAGTTACTGTTGGAACCATCTTTCAAGGATTCAGAACATTTTACATGTGATGAGTGAAAATCCCTCAAATAGAAGGCTGCTGTGTAGAAGATGTCAAATTAGTTCATGAATAAAGGATTGAAGAAAATTATATGTAAATCGTCTATCTTCAAATTTAGGGTAAAACTTCTCCGTCTTTCTTGTGAGTGTGACTAGTAAGTCACACTGTTTGCATGAATGCAAGTCTGCTTGCATGATTGCAAGTCTGCTTGCATAATTGCACTGGTGCACCTGTTTTGGTCTAGGTTGTGACTGTTGTTACATCACAAGTGAGCGTGGTGACTTTATATATTGGGGTGGAGAAATTTATTTTGATGTGTTTTGAGTCAATTATTGCATTCATTCTACAGGGCTTTGATGAGTACATGAATCTGGTTTTGGATGATGCTGAAGAAGTCAGTATCAAGAAGAAAACAAGAAAGTCACTAGGTAATTCACTTTCTTTACCCTCGTTTCCCCTTCATTTTGCCTAACATTTCTGAAATCTGTCTACTGATTTTGTTCAGGGAGAATTCTTCTGAAAGGAGATAACATAACATTGATGATGAACACGTAAGTTCAAGCTTCTCCAACTCTCTCTCCCTCCCATACTAATTTATTCACCTTTTTATGAACTACAGGGGGAAATGATAATTTGCAAATGTGATCCTCCTTCAGTTGCATTGAAGCTGATTGTCGACTCTTGCCTGTCTTCAAATTTATCGTGGCTCTCATGATGCTTCATTAAGACATCTTATGAACTATTCTATTTCTATACTAGTTGATCTCTTAACATCACATTCCTGGTTTACATTGTAGTTGTGTGAGGCAGTTGATTTGCATCCGAGATTGATTTTATTTTTTTTTATGATTGAGCCCGCAACACAAAATCTCAAACTTTCATTCAGGCGTCTTTTATGTTACTATGTGTGTACTATTTTGCTATTGTAATTCGTGGTTGTGAATTTCAATAATTTTAATAGTTGTGAATTTAACATTTTTCTAAAACTTGTGAAAATGTCTGAATAATTTTTTTTAAAAATTAGATTAATTAATTACTCACTGGTTTTCTTTTTTGAGCTGATCATCTTTGACTTTTACAGGTAGATATTGCAAAATAATTTTTTTTCCTTAAAACCTGCAATAATGTAGGAAAATTTTTTCTAGAAAATTGTCTCTATTTTTGGAAAATTTTCCCGGATGGTTGGCTATAGAAGATTAAATTTGTCGAGCTTGAGTTAGAAACAATTGAATTGAATTTATGTAAATTATTAATTCTAACGAAAATTTGTTAGTTTTTGGAAAATGTGTTTTGCCATTCAACTGCATGTCATAACATGAGCAGATCAGCATCCATATTTTGTGGTTTCTATTGATTAACATTCTTTAGAAATACATTGCTATTTCTGCTGACACAGTATTTTTGAAACTGACAACATTAATTAGTGGGTAATTTATGTTATATCTAGAACGTATGCACTGCACATGACAAAACAAATATGTAAAATGGCAAAATTACCTTTTTGAATGTTTAGCAAGAAGGAAGTAAGCTCTATATTCATGTCCTTTTATCTTGGGTTGCGCAAGTGTGGCCGGTGAGGGAGTGGTAGAGACAAAAGAGAAAAGAGGGAGTGACATATATCTGAAAATTAGATGAATATGTGAGGGCATTTTAGTCTTTTCAATTCAATTATAATAACTCATTTAACCTTAAGAGAATTTTAGTAATTTCACATGAAAAAATGTTAAAAACTAACAGAATTGGACGAAAAATGTAAAGTGAAAATTTTGCACATTTCAGGTGTAGTCAAGTGAAAAAAAAATTTTAGGTACATTCATCCGAAAAATAGCAATATCTAAATGTAGCCACCTGAAATTATCCCATTTTCTTATGATTTATAAAGAAGAAGCACAAAGAGCAACAAGCAGAGATTGGCTTTGCCAGTTGCACTTATTTCTGATTGGTGGTATGTGGGAAGGACACATGGGATTGTGGTGATGTGGATGGTTGTGATTAGAGGAGGGGATTGTGTGGGTGAAGAGGTATATGTGGAGGATGTAAATGGATAGATACACTGGGTGTGTAGTTGCGTTTACAGAATCATAGATTTTTATTAGGATTTGCTTCTCTTTTTAAAAATTAGAAACCAGAAAAGGTGTTGCCGTGAATGTGATTTATTTTCAGAAAATAAGTGAAAAAGATGAAGATGGAGTCTTTTTTAAAATTTGATGAATAATTTAGAACATTTTAGACTTTTCTCATTGTTTTAAAATTTTCTTTTTAAAAATTGACCGTGTTATTAGTTGGCTTTAAATTAAATTTTTTATTATAGTTATAGTAAAGTATAAAACGCACTACTATAATATGAGTAAAGTGTAATCAACTATCCTTTTTTCTTCTCTATATTTGGTGTGTACCAGTTTATTGAAAACATTAAATTAAGACGGATGGACGTGGCGAGACAAGAGAGGGAGCTTTGAACATAAGCCTCAATTTTATGTTTTTTTTCATTAGTTTTATATTAGATTATAAATTTGATATTAGCATGTTGATGATTGAATTTTGAATATTTTAACTTTTAAATCTCTAAAATTAGAGCTATACATGGAAACATATAATTAATAATCATGTTCAAGCTCAAAAACTATAAACGTTATTATTAAATTAATAATAGTCTCCGAACATTTAAGTGCACAGTGCGCTCTGCTACGCAAAAATATAGAATTGCCCCTCACTTAAATGTATAGTGCGCGTATTTCACATGTTGCGCGCTGTTTTAATCTCAAAAAAAAACCAAGGGTTTGGATGGGTTCAGATTTGTGTGAAGTTCGCACGTGAATATATATATATATATATATATATATATATATATATATACCTGCTTGGGTTTTTCCAACAATTCTAAGCTTAGAATTGCTAGCAGTGTGCAAACTTTCTTTTGTCTCTTGTTGGAAGCGAAGAGGCACAATACCAGGTTTTATAACATTTTGGTCAGCTCCAGTATCAAAAAGAGCAATAGTATTGATTTGAGAATTATCAGGGAAAACAAGAGTAATTTTTATAAAATATTTTCGTGAAGTTACTTCTTCGAGAATATAAAGGAAATCTTGAGGAGCATCTCGTAAATTTTCGAGAACAGGGGGCTCATCGTTTTCCTCGTCGCTAGCCTGGCTTTGAAGGTGAGAGATAAGAAGTTGAATTTTTTCAGAATCTTCTTTTTGTTTATCTTTTAATTGTTTGATCTCGGTCTTTATGGTTTTTATTTCGGTCTGGAGATCGTTGATGGTCGCTTTGGGGTTGAGGACCTTTTTTCTCCTGTTAAGGATAGAAGTAAGATCATAAAGGTTTGGGCTGGAAGAAATAGGAGTTCGATTTTGGGTGGTAGCAGGAGGTTCATCTATCAAGGATGTTTTAAGTTGCTCAAGGTATTGTTTTTGAAGGATAGGGTCATCAATATGACTGATCATATCCAAGATTATAGACTGGTCACTTGTAAGCACGCAAATAGAGTCACCTTTATCAGACTCTGTGTCTGAGGAACTGGTTATGATCTCATCAAGGCTCGGGCCCATGTCTCTAGGGGGCGAAGTAGAGCCATCTTCGTCATCTGAGATTTCTAAAAGAAGGGCTGAGAATTTTTCTTTGATATCTTCTTCAGCATCAAGTTCTTGGATTTGTTTTGAAACTTTACAGAATCTCGAGATATGGCCTTTCTTGCCGCATCGATAGCACGTGACATCTTTCGAAGAGGGTTTTGGAGTCTCAGATTGTTTCTCGGGTCTTCTATAATTTTTCCTAAAAGGTTTTTTATAGTAGGTCGGTTTTTCGAAGGAATGTTTTTTGTAAGGTTTTTGGTATTTCCTAAATGGTTTAGGACGTGTTGGTTTCTTACTACAATCTCCTACACAATGTTTTGGTTTAGTCATAGAGGAATCAAATTGCCTACAGAAAGATCCTACTTCTTTCTTAGATTCTTGTAATTCCCACTTAAGGTGTTTTTGGAGTTTAAGGTCTTGGCAAATCTGGAGACCCTGTTTTTGAGAAGTACTAATTAGTTCTCCATAGGTAAGCTGGTCATAGGGTATGATATGGCTACCATAATTTTCTCTAATTTTGTTCCTAACCTTTTCTCCTAAGAGGGTAGGAAGTCCAGCCAGAAACTTTTCTTTCCAAAAAGGTTGGTTAGAGTCTTCGCGAAGCATGACTCTAGAGAGAAAGGTAGACTTATACCATTGGAAGTCCCCTAGTTTCTTACACTGGAGATTTGACAATAAATCCGCATTTTTATCGCTGAGGTATGAGGAATCACCGATGAAGTGTAGAGATATTGTAAGAATTAGGGTGGAAACAGCATCTTGGATAGGTTCCCCTAGGTTGTTAAGTATTGGTCCACCATTGTCATCTGTTTGGATACTATTAAGGATTTCGAAGTGTTGTTCGGGGGTTAGGTAATTATCCCACCATCCTTTGAGTTGTCCCGAAAATCCAGCCATCAGAAGTTCAGCAACTGTTTTGTCTGATGTTCCTTGTTGAGTTTTGTAGGCGTTTGACGCCATAGTCATTTGCTGGAGAAGGTTGAGGATACTATATTCAGACATGCCATCAAGATTCCATTCATAAATGGATGAGGCCTTATAGTTTGGTTGGACAAGGGTATGAGGCTGGGATCTAAGATCGTTTTCATAGTCTACTTTGGGAACTAATGTTATTGGAAGTATATGAGAGCGGGATTTTGGAACTTCGGCCGAGCTGCTAGTTGTCTCGCTATCCGAAGAAGGACTCCTTTGTCGTATGACTGAACACATAGAGTTTTGTTCCGGTATGTTTGGAACAGTATTGCGTTATGTTGTTGATTTGAGCGTTTGGTTCCGGCAGTACTACATCTGGTTTTGATGGATCAGTAGCCCCGTCGAGGATCCATTCTTCTGGAAGTGAAACATCTCTCCACTGGATCGGTCTTGGAACAACTGTATGTGCTTTGGATAAATCTGTCTCAAGAATAAGGGTTTCACCTTTGGTTGCTTGATGTTTGTAGTTTGAATGAAAAGATGTCATCATAGCCTTATAATGAATTTTAAAAATTAGAGCAACTGGAATAGACCCTTCGATCATCTTGTAATTATGTAATTTTAGTTGAAGGATCAAGGATTTTAAAATATTTTTGTCATTTAGAGAGATAGTTAAATCTGGGTAACAATCAAACGAAACAGGTCCTCTACAAAGACTAGACTCCACCGTTCCTAGTAGAGAATCGTCAAAATTTAGATGTCTAGCATCTCTTAAAGCTGCTAGGACAGAAGTATTGAGACCTTCACGTGTCAAGGGTTTGAGTGCTACTTGAACTAAACCGATGTGTATGTACCGATAGCCCTTATTTTGATGTTGTTTTAAAGTAGTTGGAGAAAATAGGGTGATATTTTCAAAAGGTTTTGAAAGCTGGATATCTCTTTCTTCAGTTTTAATTGTGAAATCATTTTTAAAGAGATTTAATCTATTTGTTTTGTAGATTTGAGTTTTGTGAACTTTTGGGACATCCCAACTGTTCAAGTTTTGTTCAAAATCTTCAATAGTGATTTCTTCACTACTGATAACATTTTTGTTTTTAGTAGAAGTAGTACTCAAACCCTTGACACGTGAAGGTCTCAATACTTCTGTCCTAGCAGCTTTAAGAGATGCTAGACATCTAAATTTTGACGATTCTCTACTAGGAACGGTGGAGTCTAGTCTTTGTAGAGGACCTGTTTCGTTTGATTGTTACCCAGATTTAACTATCTCTCTAAATGACAAAAATATTTTAAAATCCTTGATCCTTCAACTAAAATTACATAATTACATTTTTAAAGAGATTTAATCTATTTGTTTTGTAGATTTGAGTTTTGTGAACTTTTGGGACATCCCAACTGTTCAAGTTTTGTTCAAAATCTTCAATAGTGATTTCTTCACTACTGATAACATTTTTGTTTTTAGTAGAAGTAGTAGAGGAAGATGAAATTGAAGAGCTCCTACAAAAGATAGAGTCCATGGTAGAAAGTTTTGAAAAACTGAGTTAAACAAGTGCAAGAAGGGAAAGTAAGCGAGTGCAGGTGTTGCTACAGTGGGTAGAGCTTTAGCGGACTTGTTGCCTAAACTAGGTCTTACAGCCGACACTACTACCCAAAAACGACTCACAACAGATGCAAAATGCCTAATTTAAACCTACGATGCAAGTGATTTAAACTTCAGTTAATCCTTACCAACACTTACGCCTCTGATACCAGGATGTACACAAGAGCATATAAACGTAAACGTAGAGAAATTTAATTAACAGGAAAATGAGAAGAAACAACTGTTGCTTCAATATTACGTTTTTCCTTCTGAAAAACCTGTTTCTTATGTGTCCAGACATCCATCATACAGTAATCTTGGGAACACCATTTATCAACATGATAACTCCTTATCAAGTTGATTTTGAAGGGATTAGTTCTAAAACTAAATATTCAAAATTGCTTTTTCCTTTTCTTGAAAAACCAAGGACTAAGAGTCTTAATGTTATAAAGGCTGAGACCATTTATAACAATGAGATAAATGTTCTTATTGCTGGAAAACAATCAAATGTTTTACATCTTAAGAATGAAGTCCAATATCAAAAGATTGAACAATATTTAGGGACTAGCTCAGCCAAACAAAAAATCTCCGAGTTTCAAAATCTTTTTGAAAAACAAGTTTGCTCCGATCTACCAAATGCTTTCTGGAATAGGAAACAACACATGGTGGATCTTCCTTATGAACCTGATTTCAATGACAAACTAATTCCTACAAAGGCTCGTCCCATTCAGATGAATGCTGACATGGAACGATTCTGTAGAGAAGAAATTCAAGATCTTGAAAATAAGGGATTAATTACAAAATCCAGATCTCCTTGGTCTTGTGCTGCCTTTTATGTTAACAAGGCATCTGAAATAGAACGTGGCACTCCTAGGTTAGTAATCAATTACAAACCTTTGAATGCGGCCCTAAAATGGATTCGTTATCCGATTCCAAACAAAAAAGATTTACTACAAAAACTACACTCATCTTTTGTTTTTTCCAAATTCGATTTAAAATCAGGATTCTGGCAAATACAAATTGATCCTAAAGACAGATATAAAACTGCCTTTACTGTCCCGTTTGGACAATATGAGTGGAATGTCATGCCATTTGGATTAAAAAATGCCCCCTCAGAATTTCAAAGAATTATGAATGACATTTTTAATCCTTACTCCGACTTTTGCATAGTTTATATTGATGATGTGCTTATCTTTTCTTATTCTGTAGAACAACACATAAAACATCTCAAAACGTTCTTCTTTGCAATAAAGAAGAGTGGTCTGGTTGTTTCAGCAAAAAAGATATCTCTTTTCAAAACTAATATCCGCTTCTTAGGACATAATATTTCATGTGGTACCATTGCACCAATTGAACGATCACTACATTTTGCAAACAAATTTCCCGACAAAATTCTTGACAAAACCCAATTGCAAAGATTTCTTGGTAGTCTGAATTATGTTTTAGATTTTTGCCCAAATGTTAATAGACTAGCAAAAAAACTGCATAATAGGTTAAGAAAAAACCCTGAACCCTGGACCGAAGAACATACAAAGACTGTCCAAAAAATTAAAAAGCAAGTCCTCACCATCCCTTGCCTGCATCTTGCCGATCCCAACCTTCCTAAGATAGTCGAAACAGACGCTAGTGATATGGGATACGGAGGTATCTTAAAGCAAAACATGGGGGGGAAAGAGTCTGTCATAGCATATACTTCTGGTCATTGGAATGATACGCAAGTAAATTACTCTACTATCAAAAAAGAGATATTAAGTATTGTTTTGTGCATTTCAAAGTTTCAATCTGACCTTCTAAACAAAAAATTTCTTCTTCGTATTGATTGTAAGTCTGCAAAAGAAGTTTTACAAAAGGATGTTCAAAACATTGCTTCGAAACAAATTTTTGCTAGATGGCAAGCTATTTTAAGTGTTTTTGATTTTGACATTGAATTCATTCGAGGAGATTCCAATTCCCTACCAGATTTCCTAACTCGTGAATTCTTACAAAACAGATCCTAGCAAAAAGCCCATGCCTCGTAAGAAGAAAGAAGTAGAAACACCAACCCAAAACCTTTCTGCAGCAAAACCAATCCAAACCTATGCAGATACAACGAAACAAAACCAAGACCAAACACCCTCATCAGATGATACAAAACCTCCAAGTATTCAGCAGTGGCTCATGAGCCTATCTGAGCAACCTGAGTTACTTAGGAAGCTCCAGGCAATGTCTGCCCCTATAGTGACACAAGGTAAGGGCCTCATCAAAAATTTAAAAACCGAGAAGGAGATTTCATCTCCCCCTAAAAACCCTTCTCAAATATTTTCAAAACCAGAGAAAGGCGATGCCTCTTCTTCAAAAAATATTTCGGTATCTCAAAATAGTGCTCAGGTTGTGGTTGGCACCCAATCAAGAGCCCAAAAATCTTCTTATATTGACAAATTAAATGTGCTCAATGTTCTCACCGTTGAGCCTGGGTGTTTGGAGTCTGATCCTTTCAAGACTGCGGCCAACCTACTTCCAAAAGGTTGGTTCTTCGCACCACATGACATTTCAAAACCCTCAGTATACTACCAGAGTATTCTCGAGGACACAAAGTCTGTGGAGTTCAAACACTTTTTCAAAAATGATTCATCCTCCCCCTCGTATTCCACTGTAAAAATCCAGAAAATCCTAAGTGTAAAGGATTGGGGAGCTCCTCTTTCAACTCGCAAATCCTTCCCCTCTTCCTTCAAAACGACCATCCCTTGTTGTTGCACGTACTCCTATTGGGATTACATATATGCGTGGTACAACACTTTTTACATTCAAAATTCCACATGTTCTCACTCGTGGTTGATTTACTTCAATAACAAGTCTATTGACCCAGCAAAACTTCCTAACTGGTTTGCCCAGTGGTGGAGATTCTTTGGTTCCTCAGATGAATATCTTCACACTGATGTGATGGAGCCTTTCAAAACATTTTCAAAAAACTATAATCCTACTCCCGAAGAAGCCAGGTTCCCCCCTCTGTGCCTCTTCTCTATCCATTTCTTTCTCCCTTGGGTCCTCTCTTGGACCTTTATCCATAATCGTGATGGCTCCATCCCTATTATCCAGAGAAAGCTTCGGATAAAATGGTGGTCCGCTTTCAACATTCCTAAAACCTTGACCACAGAAGCCATCACCGACTGGATTGCAAAGTCTCGTCAAAGGGGTAGCCAAGCTTCTCATGGCCAAACTCTTTTCCTAGCCCAGCGTGCGAGAGCCCAAGCGTCACTTGCCGCAGCAAAAACAGAAGAAGAATATCAAAATATCCTCCAACAAATCCTCTCCAGCATGCCCGGACCTTCAAAAGCTTCCTCAAAAGAAGAATCGGGATCCAGCGCTTCCTCAGCAGCATCCATCAACCTTGCCGATGATGCCGAGGACGAAGAGGTTCAAATCTGCCAGCCCCCTTTCTTTGGAAACTCGGGGTTCTAGAAAAAAAAAAAAAAATTATTATACTACAAAATGTAATTTGTATTTGTACTTATTTTCGTATTTGTATTTTGTAATTACGGTATACCCGTATCCAAAACCGGTCTGTATCCAAAACCAGATCTAAAAACTTCGTAAATAGTGAAAGTAAATCACTATTTATGATAAGTGTCGTAAATAGTGAAAAGTAAATCACTATTTATGATAAGAGACTTAGTGGGAGACATTGGTGGGAGGCATGAAGTGATTGGTGAGCCATTGGAGTCTTGAAGCCATTATGCATAATATTCCTCCCGTGATGGAATAGGGGCTGATCTTTGGCTATAAAAAGGCACTCCATTTCAAGAGGAAGAGACAGCATTTTTCTTGCAAGACTTCTCTCCTTTCTAGCCTACTCCTTGAATTACTTCTAAGTCTTTTATTTTCCAAGCTTTCCGCTACAAAACTTTAATTTGTGTAAGTGTTATTTTATTGTTCTTGCTTTTATTTTCATATGAAATAAATTATGTACTTATTCATATGCTTTGCTCCTTATTTATTTTTCTTATATATTAATTAGATGGCCGGTTTTACCGCCTAATTATTGTTCATATTTATCGTCCATTTTATTTTATTTAATGCTTAATTATTAGTTTAATTTTCTTCATTTTCGTTTTAATTTTGTCCATTTTATTCTTGTTCTTACTTAAATTTCTCTACGTTTACGTTTATATGCTCTTGTGTACATCCTGGTATCAGAGGCGTAAGTGTTGGTAAGGATTAACTGAAGTTTAAATCACTTGCATCGTAGGTTTAAATTAGGCATTTTGCATCTGTTGTGAGTCGTTTTGGGGTAGTAGTGTCGGCTGTAAGACCTAGTTTAGGCAACAAGTCCGCTAAAGCTCTACCCACTGTAGCAACACCTGCACTCGCTTACTTTCCCTTCTTGCACTTGTTTAACTCAGTTTTTCAAAACTTTCTACTATGGACTCTATCTTTTGTAGGAGCTCTTCAATTTCATCTTCCTCTACTACTTCTACTAAAAACAAAAATGTTATCAGTAGTGAAGAAATCACTATTGAAGATTTTGAACAAAACTTGAACAGTTGGGATGTCCCAAAAGTTCACAAAACTCAAATCTACAAAACAAATAGATTAAATCTCTTTAAAAATGATTTCACAATTAAAACTGAAGAAAGAGATATCCAGCTTTCAAAACCTTTTGAAAATATCACCCTATTTTCTCCAACTACTTTAAAACAACATCAAAATAAGGGCTATCGGTACATACACATCGGTTTAGTTCAAGTAGCACTCAAACCCTTGACACGTGAAGGTCTCAATACTTCTGTCCTAGCAGCTTTAAGAGATGCTAGACATCTAAATTTTGACGATTCTCTACTAGGAACGGTGGAGTCTAGTCTTTGTAGAGGACCTGTTTCGTTTGATTGTTACCCAGATTTAACTATCTCTCTAAATGACAAAAATATTTTAAAATCCTTGATCCTTCAACTAAAATTACATAATTACAAGATGATCGAAGGGTCTATTCCAGTTGCTCTAATTTTTAAAATTCATTATAAGGCTATGATGACATCTTTTCATTCAAACTACAAACATCAAGCAACCAAAGGTGAAACCCTTATTCTTGAGACAGATTTATCCAAAGCACATACAGTTGTTCCAAGACCGATCCAGTGGAGAGATGTTTCACTTCCAGAAGAATGGATCCTCGACGGGGCTACTGATCCATCAAAACCAGATGTAGTACTGCCGGAACCAAACGCTCAAATCAACAACATAACGCAATACTGTTCCAAACATACCGGAACAAAACTCTATGTGTTCAGTCATACGACAAAGGAGTCCTTCTTCGGATAGCGAGACAACTAGCAGCTCGGCCGAAGTTCCAAAATCCCGCTCTCATATACTTCCAATAACATTAGTTCCCAAAGTAGACTATGAAAACGATCTTAGATCCCAGCCTCATACCCTTGTCCAACCAAACTATAAGGCCTCATCCATTTATGAATGGAATCTTGATGGCATGTCTGAATATAGTATCCTCAACCTTCTCCAGCAAATGACTATGGCGTCAAACGCCTACAAAACTCAACAAGGAACATCAGACAAAACAGTTGCTGAACTTCTGATGGCTGGATTTTCGGGACAACTCAAAGGATGGTGGGATAATTACCTAACCCCCGAACAACACTTCGAAATCCTTAATAGTATCCAAACAGATGACAATGGTGGACCAATACTTAACAACCTAGGGGAACCTATCCAAGATGCTGTTTCCACCCTAATTCTTACAATATCTCTACACTTCATCGGTGATTCCTCATACCTCAGCGATAAAAATGCGGATTTATTGTCAAATCTCCAGTGTAAGAAACTAGGGGACTTCCAATGGTATAAGTCTACCTTTCTCTCTAGAGTCATGCTTCGCGAAGACTCTAACCAACCTTTTTGGAAAGAAAAGTTTCTGGCTGGACTTCCTACCCTCTTAGGAGAAAAGGTTAGGAACAAAATTAGAGAAAATTATGGTAGCCATATCATACCCTATGACCAGCTTACCTATGGAGAACTAATTAGTACTTCTCAAAAACAGGGTCTCCAGATTTGCCAAGACCTTAAACTCCAAAAACACCTTAAGTGGGAATTGCAAGAATCTAAGAAAGAAGTAGGATCTTTCTGTAGGCAATTTGATTCCTCTATGACTAAACCAAAACATTGTGTAGGAGATTGTAGTAAGAAACCAACACGTCCTAAACCATTTAGGAAATACCAAAAACCTTACAAAAAACATTCCTTCGAAAAACCGACCTACTATAAAAAACCTTTTAGGAAAAATTATAGAAGACCCGAGAAACAATCTGAGACTCCAAAACCCTCTTCGAAAGATGTCACGTGCTATCGATGCGGCAAGAAAGGCCATATCTCGAGATTCTGTAAAGTTTCAAAACAAATCCAAGAACTTGATGCTGAAGAAGATATCAAAGAAAAATTCTCAGCCCTTCTTTTAGAAATCTCAGATGACGAAGATGGCTCTACTTCGCCCCCTAGAGACATGGGCCCGAGCCTTGATGAGATCATAACCAGTTCCTCAGACACAGAGTCTGATAAAGGTGACTCTATTTGCGTGCTTACAAGTGACCAGTCTATAATCTTGGATATGATCAGTCATATTGATGACCCTATCCTTCAAAAACAATACCTTGAGCAACTTAAAACATCCTTGATAGATGAACCTCCTGCTACCACCCAAAATCGAACTCCTATTTCTTCCAGCCCAAACCTTTATGATCTTACTTCTATCCTTAACAGGAGAAAAAAGGTCCTCAACCCCAAAGCGACCATCAACGATCTCCAGACCGAAATAAAAACCATAAAGACCGAGATCAAACAATTAAAAGATAAACAAAAAGAAGATTCTGAAAAAATTCAACTTCTTATCTCTCACCTTCAAAGCCAGGCTAGCGACGAGGAAAACGATGAGCCCCCTGTTCTCGAAAATTTACGAGATGCTCCTCAAGATTTCCTTTATATTCTCGAAGAAGTAACTTCACGAAAATATTTTATAAAAATTACTCTTGTTTTCCCTGATAATTCTCAAATCAATACTATTGCTCTTTTTGATACTGGAGCTGACCAAAATGTTATAAAACCTGGTATTGTGCCTCTTCGCTTCCAACAAGAGACAAAAGAAAGTTTGCACACTGCTAGCAATTCTAAGCTTAGAATTGTTGGAAAAACCCAAGCAGGTATTTTTAATAATGATTTCCTTCTGAAAAACCTGTTTCTTAGACATCCATCATACAGTAATCTTGGGAACACCATTTATCAACATGATAACTCCTTATCAAGTTGATTTTGAAGGGATTAGTTCTAAAACTAAATATTCAAAATTGCTTTTTCCTTTTCTTGAAAAACCAAGGACTAAGAGTCTTAATGTTATAAAGGCTGAGACCATTTATAACAAGGAGATAAATGTTCTTATTGCTGGAAAACAATCAAATGTTTTACATCTTAAGAATGAAGTCCAATATCAAAAGATTGAACAATATTTAGGGACTAGCTCAGCCAAACAAAAAATCTCCGAGTTTCAAAATCTTTTTGAAAAACAAGTTTGCTCCGATCTACCAAATGCTTTCTGGAATAGGAAACAACACATGGTGGATCTTCCTTATGAACCTGATTTCAATGACAAACTAATTCCTACAAAGGCTCGTCCCATTCAGATGAATGCTGACATGGAACGATTCTGTAGAGAAGAAATTCAAGATCTTGAAAATAAGGGATTAATTACAAAATCCAGATCTCCTTGGTCTTGTGCTGCCTTTTATGTTAACAAGGCATCTGAAATAGAACGTGGCACTCCTAGGTTAGTAATCAATTACAAACCTTTGAATGCGGCCCTAAAATGGATTCGTTATCCGATTCCAAACAAAAAAGATTTACTACAAAAACTACACTCATCTTTTGTTTTTTCCAAATTCGATTTAAAATCAGGATTCTGGCAAATACAAATTGATCCTAAAGACAGATATAAAACTGCCTTTACTGTCCCGTTTGGACAATATGAGTGGAATGTCATGCCATTTGGATTAAAAAATGCCCCCTCAGAATTTCAAAGAATTATGAATGACATTTTTAATCCTTACTCCGACTTTTGCATAGTTTATATTGATGATGTGCTTATCTTTTCTTATTCTGTAGAACAACACATAAAACATCTCAAAACGTTCTTCTTTGCAATAAAGAAGAGTGGTCTGGTTGTTTCAGCAAAAAAGATATCTCTTTTCAAAACTAATATCCGCTTCTTAGGACATAATATTTCATGTGGTACCATTGCACCAATTGAACGATCACTACATTTTGCAAACAAATTTCCCGACAAAATTCTTGACAAAACCCAATTGCAAAGATTTCTTGGTAGTCTGAATTATGTTTTAGATTTTTGCCCAAATGTTAATAGACTAGCAAAAAAACTGCATAATAGGTTAAGAAAAAACCCTGAACCCTGGACCGAAGAACATACAAAGACTGTCCAAAAAATTAAAAAGCAAGTCCTCACCATCCCTTGCCTGCATCTTGCCGATCCCAACCTTCCTAAGATAGTCGAAACAGACGCTAGTGATATGGGATACGGAGGTATCTTAAAGCAAAACATGGGGGGGAAAGAGTCTGTCATAGCATATACTTCTGGTCATTGGAATGATACGCAAGTAAATTACTCTACTATCAAAATTTAGATGTCTAGCATCTCTTAAAGCTGCTAGGACAGAAGTATTGAGACCTTCACGTGTCAAGGGTTTGAGTGCTACTTGAACTAAACCGATGTGTATGTACCGATAGCCCTTATTTTGATGTTGTTTTAAAGTAGTTGGAGAAAATAGGGTGATATTTTCAAAAGGTTTTGAAAGCTGGATATCTCTTTCTTCAGTTTTAATTGTGAAATCATTTTTAAAGAGATTTAATCTATTTGTTTTGTAGATTTGAGTTTTGTGAACTTTTGGGACATCCCAACTGTTCAAGTTTTGTTCAATAGTGATTTCTTCACTACTGATAACATTTTTGTTTTTAGTAGAAGTAGTAGAGGAAGATGAAATTGAAGAGCTCCTACAAAAGATAGAGTCCATAGTAGAAAGTTTTGAAAAACTGAGTTAAACAAGTGCAAGAAGGGAAAGTAAGCGAGTGCAGGTGTTGCTACAGTGGGTAGAGCTTTAGCGGACTTGTTGCCTAAACTAGGTCTTACAGCCGACACTACTACCCCAAAACGACTCACAACAGATGCAAAATGCCTAATTTAAACCTACGATGCAAGTGATTTAAACTTCAGTTAATCCTTACCAACACTTACGCCTCTGATACCAGGATGTACACAAGAGCATATAAACGTAAACGTAGAGAAATTTAAGTAAGAACAAGATGATCGAAGGGTCTATATATATATATATATATATATATATATATATACTCCAGCCCAAACGTCTAAACCGTCAGAACAAATCTCAGGTGTTGGATAAGTGTTAATCTGCGAGCGCGTTGTCCCTGCGCGCGACACGTAGCTAAAAACTTGACCCGCAGTGATTTTTCGAGTTCCAAACATTCCACAATTTGCACAAATATTCCACTAGTTCGGACAGTTTGTTCACAAATATTCCACCATTTTGCACAAATACTCCCGGTTTATATATAGACATTCACTTATTTTCGTTGGATATTCACTTATTTTTCATTGGACATTCATGTACATCAGATATCACTTGCTTTTATTGGACACTCACTTATTTTCGTTGGCCAAATATAGGTTCTCAGGTTCTAACAAAAGAGTTTGGTTCTCACTTGATACATCATATATATATATAGGATGGATCAGGTGAGAACTAAACTCTTTTGTTAGAACCTAAGACAAATATAGGGATACACTCGGCTACAAACTCCCTCAAATTGTCCAAATGTCCAAACCCTCATATGGTCATCCATTTTTTCGCGTGCGATGATCAATCGACACGTGGCGGAGCGATTGACTGATCCTGTTAGTCACAAATAGACGGATAGATGAGAGGGCACACTCGTTATTGCGCTCGCGCATTTAAAACGCGATCATTCATCGATTCCTACTAAAATAGGCGCATTAAACCGTGATCACACATTTAAAACGCGATCATTCAGCGATTTGCACTAAAAATAGCGCATTTAAAGCACGACCATTCAACAATTCACACTAAAAATAGTCTAGATATAATAGTGTATAACAATATGTTATACATGATACATTGACATGTTATACATAGATAGTATAACAGTTATACACAACATCCTGAAGTGGATAATTGTTTTATGCGCTGCTGAACATCATCTAACTATTGTGGTTATACAGTATATAACATCATGCTATACATGGTACACTACTATAGTCTACATAACCAGGCAGGCAGGCAGTCATAAATAAATCTCTAAAGTGGTTATTCATTTTATGTGCTACTGAACTTTATTTATTTAAACTGGTTATATACTACAATCCAATATGTTATACTAGGAATGACAACGGGCCGGGTTTGGGTCGGATTTGACATAACCCGGACCCGTTCAATGCCGACGGGCACCCGACCCGAATAAACCCCAGTCAGTTTAAGCGGGTGCCCGACCCGCGAAATATCTGTCGGGTGCGGGTGAAATCCAAAACCCGAGACCCGCCCTTAAACTGAATTAGTTAATATTTTATTACCATTTTTAACAATACAATCACACTAATTCTAGTTTTCAAACCATAAACAGCAAGAGTAACTGGGCAACGTCATTGATCATCAAAACTATGTGGCAAAGTAAAGAGTATGCATGACTCAATGGACATCTTGGACATCAACTCATTCAACCATTATGCAAATATGCAAATTTGAGTTGGCGGAGAAGAAAAGCAACATCACAAAGATTTCAATATAAAATACCCTTATTTTTTTAATTCATATATCAAAACCAAATCAACATTCACAAAATAGATATTTAGCTGCAGCAACATATAATCTTTTATATTATTCAATTATTATTATTATTATTATTAACTTCAAGCATCAAAACTCAGTCTAATGTGGATTCTCAATCTTAACCCATCGTATATGTATCGGGAATGAGAACTACGAAAGGACCTACGAATCGGAGACGGAGCAAGGCGGCGACTGTCGAAATCTCGAAGTAAAACAGTGAGGCGAGATTGAGAATTGAGAGAGGTAGTGAGTGTGAGAAAAGAATCATGAGGGTACGAGGAATGAGGAAGAGAGGGACTGAATTGATTTAGGGTTTTTAATTTAGAAATATAAAAATATATAATAATAAATTTTTTTAATCGTACGGGTGCGGGTTGAACTTGGGTCGGGTATAGGCCAACTCGCACCCGCCCCGCAACCGATCATAAACCCGAAAGAAAAACCCGACCCAGACTTGTGCCCGATTTTTCCTAAGTTAAACTCGTTTTGATCGGGCCGGGTTAATCGGGTACCCGTCGGGTTCGGATTTTTTCCCATCCCTATGTTATACATAGTAACTGGACATGTTATACATAAAACGAAAGACAGATGCGAACTTGATTAATATAAACTTTGTACGAAAGGAGAATCCCTTACAAAAACATTACAAACACATAAAATGAGTAAAAAACATGCAGCAACGGTGATCAGTAGCTATCATCCTCGTCGTCATCGTCTTCTGTGCCTCACATTTGTTGTAGATGAAAAATAAACCCTAGATCAGATCGAAACCGACTAAAATAAAAAAATATATCAAATCGAAAATCACAACAAATCAACAACACACATAATTAACTACAGATCTATCATGAAATCGCGCTACTTACTGATAATTCTCAACCGCATCGACGACAACAAATCACACTTCTCGCCATCTTTGAGTCGAAGTCAAAATCGCTCTGATCGCGTTGTTCTGAGAAGCCTAACCATCAAAAACGGTAATAGGTCTTCTCCGCGAAATGACCCAAATAGCATGGCTTGTCCGTCTGACTATATTAGTTGTCAATACCATCCGTCCGCGCCAGGTGTCACTCCCACAATGAACGCACGTCAATTAAATGGTTGGATTAAAGATTGGACGTTTTGACATTTTTGGGGAGTTCGTAGCTGATATATATATATAGGAGAAATCAAGTGAGAACCAAACCCCTTTGTGAGAACTGACTTTGTCCATTTAAAATAAGTGAATGTGTATTGAAAGTAGGTGAATGTCCAAAGAAAATGGTGATATCCAATGAAAAGGAATGTCCAATGGAAATAGGTGAATATCCAATGTAAACACTTCTTCCACTAAAAATAAATGAATGTCCAATATAAATAAGTGAATGTCTAGTGGTTCTCATGTTCTCAAGACACATTAGTTCTCACCCGAACTCTTCCCTATATATTTATGAAGAGAGAGAGAGAGAGAGAGAGAGAGAGAGAGAGAGAGAGAGAGAGAGAGAGAGAGAGAGAGAGAAGAAATCCACTACAAACCAAATTCGGGTGTCCAAACGTCCGAACTGTAGAACGTATAGTGCAATGTTCAGAACCATCTACAACATGTAGTGCAAAGTTGTAGAACGTGGTGGACCCGCGCAAAATTTAAGTACCATGTAGAACGTGTAGTGCAATGTTGTAAAACCATATAGAATGTGTGCGCTGTAGATCCTCGTTGCCACGTGTCGCACGCTGAGACAACGCGCGTCCAGATCCACACTTATCCAACGGCTGTAGAACGTTCGGACGTTCTACAACCGTTTTAGCCGAATGTTCCTTTATATATATAGGGGCATATTCAGGTGAGAACCAAGAGTCTCGTGAGAACTTATGAGAACCACTCAAATGTACCAAGGGGGGCGTGTATTTTTAATACACTAGAAGGGAAAGTGTTACCCGTCGAGGGGAGGGATGTTACGATGGATTAGAAGAAAAAAAAGTTTTATTTTTTTTTATTTTTTTTAGTCTGCCATAATAATGTTATGGAAATACATGTTATAATAATGAAAACACAGGTGTGGAAATACAGGGCATAATAACGGAAATATATGGCATAATAATGAAAATACACGACATAATAATGGAAACACAAATCGCACAGGTTCGCACAATCCTGTTTTGATCGCACATGATCATGGACCTATATATACATTATTAAGCCATGTATTTTCATTATTATGGTGTGTATTTCCATACCCGTGTACAAATGATATGTTCATGTACAAATATACAAATATGTGACTGCCGTCGGATCCACCGATAAACGGTCAAGAGTAAATGTTGATTATAATGGCTCAGGGCATAAATATTATGTGTTACATGCCCAAAAACGCACATAATGAAGTTAGAGGATGGCAAAATCGTATCTTTGGAATTGAGTGGAAATCAAATCGATTTGGAATCCCTTAATTCTCGGTGATTTGCAACATAAACTTCTCTTTCCTATTCACCAAATTCTCAAACCCTAATCGATACTTCTCGCCCACAGTCGTCAACAATTTTTCAACAAAAATCTCACCCTGGTGCGATATTTGTCCTTCTCTTTGCAGGTTCTTCAATTGCTCCAAAAAAGGGAGTTACTAGTTCAACGAATTTTGAACTTGTCTAAGACTAAAAAGCAAGGTTAGCTATCTTATTTTTGTTTGTGTAATATGCATGTGCGATTGAGCTCGTTTTGATAATATGTTGGGGTCAGTGGCTGGATTCTACAGGTGTTTCGTATTGCCCGTATTTGGGAAATATTCTTTGTTTTCCGATTCAGATCAATCGGTCAACATAGATCATGGGTTCATGTCAATGTTGGATATGTAGATATGAGAGTTTGGGACTTTTATTTCTTCAAGCATATTTCTATTATGGATACTTGATTTAGTCATATTTAGGGTTCATCCATTTTTTTTAGTACTGGCAACTCATTTTCTTATTTATCATCACACCGTTGCGTTCATCCATGGTATTTCACTTGTTGTTGATATATCTTTTTGTACACGCTATTGTTTGCCTGAAAAATATCCCAATTAGGCATAGTTCGTTGTTCCATCTTAACTTCACTCCATGATTTCATTTTTTATATTGGTCCATGATTCCATTCCCACAGTATAGTGTATGCATTCCATGTTTTCATTTGCAATCACTTCCATGATTCTATCCCCACAATATAATGTTATTATTCCATGTTTCCATTTGCAATTACTTTCATGATTCCATTACGCACTTGATTCTATATTTACTTCCATGACTCCATCACCATATAATATGTAATCATTTCCATTATTCCATTACAAACAAGATTCCATGATTACATTGCCATCATACCATTAATGCGGGTTTATATGTTTGACCATCCCAACTATGTTTGTTTCTATTGTCTCATTGTTAAATGTTGTTTCATGCTATGTTTCTTCGATCCCATTGAGACAGAACTTGATTACAAGTGTTGACATGATATTTGAACATTCCTACTATGTCTGATGTTATGGTCCCATAATTGAAAGTTGGGTGATACTCTGTTTCCTTTATTCCAATAATACATAGGATGATTACAAGTGTTTACATGATTTCAATGTTAACTGTCCTCATGTTCTTATCTACCCAAATCCCGTCCTTCCACCGACATACAGTGTTCTCTGCATGATTCCATCTACAGGATATCATTCATACACAACATACTTTTTACTTATTGTTATGATTTTCATTTCAAAATTCAACCACTTTACATTGATTTCGTTGTAGTGAATGATTCCACACCACATCTGCTAGAAAGTGAACGATCGAATTCATAAGATAGCACTTTCTTATATAATGACGTAGGTCAAATGATTCAATTTAATTATTCAATGCTCATTGTTTTTTTTAATTACTTTTTATTTGTTTTCACTGTCTCCCTTCTAAACAGTTCCGACAACTATACAAATTGCGCATTTGTATGATGTTCAAGCTGCTGACATGGTAAATGAATGCACTATGGTCGTCGTTGTACTCGGAGACTATTGATTATTATGATGACATCGACCTCAACTTCTAAATCTGAAACAACCAGAGGACCTAGTATTCATATTATGTTTTAATTTCCAAACCATTAAATCTACTTTTTGGTATACTTACAGACAATACTTTATGGTGCAATAGACTTGTTGAAGCATTTTGATTTAGTTTGTGATATACTCATGTCTTTTTTGTGGTTGGCAATGACTAGAAGCAGTTTAATTTAGATTGGGATATGACTTTTTGTTTGTTCTTATCTTTCCATTAAAGGTTAAGTTGTTTTTTTCAATAGTCTATTCTCAAGTACTATTATATTGGACTTGTTCATCGGGTGGTCGTCTCAGTATATGTACTCTATACGTAATGCTGTAATTTCATGCCAAGGTTTAGCTATCTTCTACATCGCAAAGCTTTATATCGAATGGGATCAAACTAATACATGTGCAAACCTTATATGTGGAAAACATGTTATACTGTACACACTATTTGAACACGAAATGAAAACTTTAAACACATTGTAAACATCCAACACATTTTCTTAACGATCAAAATACTCAAACACACTGTCTAAATGGAATTGGAACGTCGAACTTCACATGGTTTCGTACTTGCATGACTTTAAACACATTTTCTTAATAATCACAAAACTCAAACACAATAGGAAAATGCGCTCTTTATTTCAACGTTGAACTTTCATGGTTTAATAGGTGCATAACATCTCGATACGAAATGGAGAACAAGCTTGTATGCATTTTCAATGAACAAACTATCCGAAACCAAAATGTGAACGTTAAACACATTGTTAACATTAAACACATTTTCTTAATAGTCTCGGCACTCAAACACAATATGGAAATCCTAATAAGAAATGGAAAAGATTTTCATATGAAATATACTAACCCCAAATTTGTATTTAGAATGTAAACAATTTATTCATATTGGAGCTTTTTAAATTCAAACAACTATAAATGTCTATTCATGTTGTACACATGTTACAATGAACACAAAATTGACTATAAGTATTATAAGTAGTATGTGCATTTCCAAATTGAACACTGGACAAAAAAAATACAACAATGTCACTATTTGTAATGTTGATAGAACAATAGAAGTGTTTCCGTTGCTAATGGAACAGTGAAATTATTTTAAAGTGCTATTGGAAGAATAGAAACACCACATCCCGTAATGAAACAATAACAATGGAACTATTCACACATCTAATGAAATCATGACATTATTTTACGATACTAATGGAAGAATAGAACTACCACCTCCCGTAATGGAACAATGGAAATACTGACACATTTAATGGAACCATATCATTATCTTACATACCTTCGATATCTTCATCAGATAGACCCGCTGGAACTCCATTATCGTCTCCTTCTCCCTCATGATGTTATTCATTAGCCTCTTCTCCCCCTGATTTTATACAGAATGGGATTTCACCGACACAATTACATCAATGGACATACAAAAAAAACTGGCACTGGATCAACATCAATCTATTATGGAATCATGCTTACCGGCGTCATCCACGATCGGGTTCAGTAGTTCAATGGGATAAGCCACAATTTTTTGTTGACCACAGACGGAGAGGGATGCATATCCAATTGAAACTAGAGAGAATGGAAATTAGATCTCGCTAATCTCATTTAATCCTACGCCCTTATAACGCAAAATTCTTTTTTTTACGCAATATATTGATTGCCACAATCTTCGATAGTGACCATATTACCCTTTTCCATATCTTCTCTGATTTTATATGTTTACAAATGTGAAATAATCTCAACCATTACATCCAACAAATGTAATTTATTCCTATATTTATATCTAAAAAGGTATTTTTCATGTAAAAATTGGGGATAGGATACTGGGACTGGTAGTAAAGATATTTCCCCCCTCCATTTTCCTACTTTGCAGCTTAGCTGAATGGAGGTGCACTGAGCATCATTCACCTTAAGCGTATGGAAAGATAGAGTCAGATCTAGACCGTGATCGATACATAACCTTATATCATACTTACCTTTTTTTCACCCACCGCCCTTATTTTCATCTCTATTGATAAGATCTTTACATTTAGCAGCACCTTAGTTCTTATTTCGCTTTTACGTAACAAGCATGATCCTGCTTTGTGTGGAAACACAAGCACGATCATACTTTCCATTCTAGGTGTGGTTGATAGGATCTTTTTTTTACGGCTCGTGTGGTTATATATATAGGCGCTCATTCGGCTGAGAACTAAATGTGCAGTGAGAACATGAGAACACTGGACATTCACTTATTTTCGTTGGACATTCATTTTCATCAGATATCACTTACTTTCATTGGACAATAACTTATTTCGTTGGCCAAAGATAAGTTCTCAAGTTCTAACAAAAGAGTTTGGTTATCACCTAATCCATCCTCTCTCTATATATATATCAACTACAAACCTGATAAAAATGTCCAAACCTGCAATGCAATGTTGTAGAACCATGTATAACATGTAGTGCAATGTTGTATAACATGATGGACTCGTGCAAAATTGAAGTCATGTATAACATGTAGTGTAAAGATGCATAACATGATGGACCCTGCCACATGTCGCACGCTAAGACAACGCGCATCTCAAATCCGATGATTCTACATGATTTGGACGTTTAGACGTTTTATATGAGTTTGTAGCCGAGTGTGCCCATATATATATATATATATATAGGGATGCACTCCTTGACAAATGGTCCCTTAGATACAAATATAAGAATATCTTACATCCGTTGGATGTAAATAATAAATGGTTTAGATTCTCCACTAATTTCATGAATTAATTAAATCAATACTAAATCAAAAGGGCATCGTCGTCATTTCATTCACCCATCACAACCCTAAATTGCTTTGATTCCCATTTCATTCCCTAAACTAAAATTCACAATCGTCTTCTTCAAAAAAATAGGTACCTCCGCATTGCATATCCCGCCGCCATACCACTCCTCCACCATGCGCCTCTCCTCGCCCCGTCTCTCCGTCGTTCATGGCCTCCGCTCCGCCACATCCTCGCATCGAAGCTCCATAAATCGAAGTCCACGGCCTCCGCTCTGTCGCACGTGGCCTCCTCCCATGGTCTCCGCTCTGCCACACATGGCCTCCTCCTATGGCCTCGGCTCTGTCGCACATGGCCTCCTCCCATGGTCTCCGCTCTGTTGCACATGGCCTCATCCCATGGCTTCTTCCCCGGATCGAAGCTCCACAAATCAAAGTTCATGCCTTCCGCTCCGCTCTGCTGCCCTTGGCTTCCGATTCGCCGCCTTCCCGGATCGAAACTCCACAAATCGAAACTCCATAGATTGAAGGTTTGTGTAATATTTACATTGTTCCATTGGAGGTTCATTAGGTTCCATTACTCCATACAAGCTATATGTATTCTCATTTTTTTTCGATAGACAGTTTGATTGGTATCAAAATTCTCAATTATCTGTATCCATTGTTCCATGATAGTGTTATATGGTTCTATTGCTCCATGATAGTTCATATATGGTTCCATTGTTCCATTACAGTGTTATGTGGATTGTGAAGCCCTTTGTTGGAATGTGATTCGACACACTTGATGCAAGAGTTCAACATATTAATGATTGAAATGTGATAATGGAAACATTGTTAATGAAATTTTGGAAATATGAATTTGTAATGAAATAGTGAAAATATAAATCATTAATGAAACAATGAAGATGTTTTCAACTGACCACAACACAAATAAAATTTATCTACTCTATTAAAATTAAATAATTATAATATTTCAGCATAAACCTGTATGCGATGATAAAACCGAAATCTCATTTACAAAAACAAGGTGGAACAACAACCAATACAAGAAGCTTTGGTATTAAACCCAATATGATCAACAAAAACAAGTAAAAAACAACAACAAATCCTAACAACTCTGATATGAAAATGGCACAATGAAATCATGGAACGATGGAATTATGGAATCATAAAACCATGGAAATGGAACCATGAAATCATGCATCGTGGTATTTTGCGAGCAGTGTGGTCTTGTTGGGCGATCGGTGTGATTTGCTAAGATGTATATAATCACTAGGGTTTGACTCTATTAGAAAAAGGAAAGAAAATTTACATTCAATGCTCACCTAAAATCAAGCAAAGATTCCCTATTCAAATTCAGTGATTGATTGAATGTGAAAAATACATATTTTCCCTTATTATGTGTCCATTAATCAGGTTTATGGTCTTCCACTTCACACTATTTACGCCGCGTGCCATTGAAAGTTACTTTTGATCTGGTGCGTTGAAATTTCAATCCTAAGGCCATAATGTATTTGTAGATTTGTAGCTAAACATAGTATTTGTACACGAATTCATCCCTATATATATATATATATATATATATAGGCACATTCAAGTGAGAACAAAGAGTCGCGGGAGAACCTGTGAGAACTACATAAATGTAACGAGGGGGACGTGTAATTTTCTATAACCTAGAAGGGAAAGTGTTACCTGTCGAGAGTAGGGATGTTACGATGGATTAGAAGAATTTTTTTTAATTATTTTTTGGTCTGCCATAATAATGTTATGGAAAGACATGTCATAATAATAGAAATACACTGCATAATAATGAAAATACATGCCTTAATAATGGAAACACGGTTCTCACAGGTTCGCACAAGACCTCCTGGTTCGCACCAGATCATGATCATATATATATATATATATATATATATAGGGGCACACTCGGGTACAAACCTATATAAAACGTCCATACAATGTAGAACCGTCAAATCTGAGACACGCGTTATCTTAGATTGCGACACGTGAGAAGGTCTAACATGTTATATAACATTGCACTACATGTTATACATAACTTTAATTTTGCACAGATCCAACATGTTATACAATATTGTGAAGGATTCCCATGGGTTTCATAAATTATTTTCATGCAGCGGACTTGAAATAACAATGGGAATCGAATATGAACTTAAGATCTTATTGTTAAAATTCAGCATGCATATAATTTTCGAGATCTGAAAATTTACCTTTTGAATCGATCTAAAACACAAGAATTAGTGTTTCTCTATCAAGTCCACACAAGCACAATACCTAGGCTAGGTTTCTTCAAACTCTCTTGCTAATGATTTTGTGAAGAATTGGACAAACAATGGAGGATGGTGTGTGTGTGGGTTTCAGTCGAATGAGAGAGGGAGAGAATGAGTATTTGCCGAAAATCAATTAGAAAATTAGGGACAGAATATTGTGTAATAAATAAAATCTGATTTTTGAATATCTTTTATTTAATTACACAATAAACCCCATTATTCCCATAATCACATTTAAGCCCCCATTCTCAAATAAAACCCTAAATGGGCTTTAAGCCCACTTAGCCAAATCCAAATTAAAACCTATTTAATTGAGTTCTAATTATGGTTTGGCTAAACCGGTCCAATCTCTCTAACTTGATTTCTTCAACCGTCTAGTTAATAAACTTAGGCCAGAAATCAACCGAGTCGTTTTCAATTTGACTAAATTGAAAAGCGGACTCTCCCAATTACCATCCATGCTTTTTTGCCACATATCGTACTTAAAGTGTGTGACCCTCTAGGCTCACCACCCGTTGGCAGACTGGTAAAATTACTATTTTACCCTTTCCATCATAAGTGGTCTCTAACAAGACATTATGATTACCCAACGTTCGTGATTATGAATTATTCGACTTAACCTGTTATCGCACATGTCACTGTCCTTTTATCAAACCGATATCCAGATTGATCAATAGGCATAGAATCGTTACCCTAATTTATCAATCACCGTTTCTTGATATTTGAGATGACTGAAAACTGATACTAAGGTATCACCTGCACGGCCGTGCTATTCCTTCAGTCATACTCATCAAGTGGCCTAAACGGATATCTTTCTCATACCGGAGTATGAGTGATAAATCCCTCGGACGTCTTTCGAGTTCACTAATGCAATTTATAACCAAGCCGATCAAAGCCATTATGGCTACCCTTTTACAGGTAACGTTAGACTAGGTCAAACTCAGGTATTCGTTACACAGTGCACACAAAGACTCTTTGGTCTAAGGATATAATGATAAGATACGATCTGTGAGTATCTCATAACAGTATCTATGTTGCATACTCACAATCGGGTTGTCCGATATCATCGACCTGATGATATCTATGATATAACTCCGGCACATACTTTGCCATGATCAGTAGAGTGTGATCATAAGGAGTTGGTCTCATACTGATCGCTTCTTAAAGAAGCTTAGCTGACCAGGGATTCATCAAATGTAATTCTTTTTGATCTATAGTTCTACTATTAGTTGTTACACATATAATGACATAGATCAAATTACATTCGATATATTACTACAATACATTAGTAATATATGCCGATTTATTTTTTCGGAAAGATGATAAAACATTACATATGTAGATCACTTTTATATTGGACTGGGGCATAACTCTAACAATCTCCCACTTGCCCCTGGTTCCAATTTAAGTTCTGATGTACTCCCATAGACCCTGCATGTTTCCCATGCCTAGGCTGTGACTGAGCCTTTGTCAAGGGATCAGCCATATTATCATCAATCGAATAGTGTTTAATCTCCACATCACCTCTATATATGATAACTCTCACGAGGTGATGCCTGCTAAGTATATGTTTGGATATGTTGTGGAATCTAGGCTCTTGAGCAATAGCTACGACACATGTGTTGTCCCACAACAAGCTTATCGGATCAGACGCTCGCGGCGTTGCATCTAATCCGATCAGAAAGCTTCTAATCCATACGACCTCTTTAGCTGCTTTCGCTGCAGCTATATACTCAGCCTCTGTTTGTAGAGTTGGCAATTTTGGCTTACTTAAAGATTATCCAGCTGAAAGCGCCACCACTCAACACAAAATATATCCTGACTGAATTTGAAGTCATCTAGATATGTCTGAAAACTAGCATTGACTTGTCTTTGATTGCTAGTTCTCTATCTACGCCCCCATACACTAGGAATGCATTCTTGGTCCTCCTCAAATATTTGAGGATGGCCTTTAATACCAATCCAGTGTAATTGGCCGGGGTTAGATTAGAATCTGCTGGTACATCTCAGTGCAAACGAGACTTCCAGTCTCGCGCATATCCTGGCATACATGATGGATACCACAACTAAAGCACAAGGGATCTTACTCATCCTGCTCAGCGTATTAAGAGTACTAAGACTTTGTAGCTTTCTTAGCTTAATGTCATGACGCATTGGTATGCATTCTTTCTTAGAATCAAGCATTGAGAGTCTTCTCAACACTTTACCTATGTACATGTTCTGACTTAGCAACATGTTCTGAAATAGGCCCAAAATCCTTTTGGAATGATCTGTAGAGATCCTAATGCCTACAATAAATGTAGCATCACCTAAGTCCTTCATCGATAAGCATTTCCCTAACTAAACCTTGGTGGCAAGGTCGGGATGTCATTCCTGATGAATAAATACCAAGAATACAATATTACTCCCACTCGCTTTCTTAGGTACGCAAGGCTCACTTTCGTTTTTGATGAAGCCAAGTTTACTTACAGCTTTATCAAAATGAAGGTTCCAACTCCCTGAAGCTTGCTTCAATCCATAAATGGATCTTTGCAGCTTGCATATCTTTCCGGGATTATTTGGATCTACAAAACCCACAAGCCGTGTGATATACACACCCTCTAGTAAGTTCTTGCTAAAGAAGGGGGTTTGACATCCATCTGCCATAGTTATGGCTAAGAATAATCCGGATCAAACTGACAGTTGCTACTGGTGAAAAGGTATCATCATAATTCATGCATTGAATCTGACGATAACCTTTTACAACCATCCTAGCCTTATTGGTTTGAGGATTTCCATTCACGTCGGTCTTGATCCTATAGATCCACTCAAAACCGATGGGTTTTATCCCAAGGGTTTGATCAACCAAGCACCAAGACTTGGTTGTCATACATGAATTTCATTTCCTCACTCATGGCGTTCTGCCATTTTTCGGAGTCTGGACTGGTCAAAGCTTGTCTGAAGATTTCTAGATCATTCTGATCCACCAACATCAAGTCATTTCCCTCAGTGGATGTGAAGCCATATCTGTCTGGAACATGACTAGATCTTTCAGACCGCCTTGGACCATCTGAAATTTCTGTAGGGATTGATTCTTCATCTACGACCATCTGAGGCTTCAGTACTTCTACATCTTGCATAACTGGCTCATGAATTGCTTCAGACTGTTCCGTACCCTCTCGAATTTCTTCAAGATGCACAGGACTCCCACTAGCTATTTTGAAAATAAATTCTTTCTCCAAAAATACCCCTCCTTGAGAAACAAAGACTTTGTTCTCGCTGAATATGTAGAAGTTGTATCTCTTAGTTACTTAAGGATACCTTACGAAGACACACTTGTCTGATTTGGATGCCTGCATCTCTGCTACCCAAATATTTATGAAAAACATACTAGGATGTTTCCCACACCATATATGACCATGGTCCATTTCTTATTTGGCTACTACGCGAAGGCGCATGCATCCAAATAGAACTGACCATCTCATCCCGCTCCCATCCCAATGAACACTACGCGAACGCGCACACATCCATGGTAACGAGAGTCGTTATGAGTTTCATTTGGTGTACCTTCTGTGACTCTGGTCCAGCTCTTATTTGGCTACTACGCGGAGGCGCACACATCTAAATAGAACTGATTACCTTATTCAGCTCGCATCCCAATGAATACTACGCGGAGGCGCACGCATCCACAGTAATGGGAGACAAAATGACTGTCACAAGGTGTACTATCGTTGTCTTCATCGGAGCCCGATTCAAAATGAATGCGGCCATTTCCAGAGTAAAGTATTAGCTGAACTCTCTTCTGGCCTGGGTACTCATAGGTCCACACACGTCGAAATGTATTAGACTTAACAAGTCATTCGCCTTTCACATAAACCTGTGAAAGGTGCCTTTGTCATTTTTCCCATTAGGCGAGACTTGCATCTTTCAGTTTGAGTGAATTCAAACGGACTTAAAAGTCCACACTTGTAAAGTGTTGAAATGCGTTTCTCGCTCATTAGGAAGGACTTGCATCATTCAGTTTGAGTGAATTCAAACGGACTTAAAGTCCATACTTGTGAAGTGTTGAAATGTGTTTCTCGCCTATGTGCCTTAAATGACAATGCCAGATTATAACTTGGTTTAAATCATCAGATTTAAGCCTTTTCTTATTTACGTTATATCGTTTAAGCTTAGCATCGTAAATATCTGATCCTGAAGACGTGGATACCCACTCTTTTTCACATGATCCTTGTATTACTTACAATCCCTTATTCTTGTGTCCAAGCTCATCGCAGTGATAGCAGACCTCCCCCATTCTGTCCTTAGCCTTCACATCAGCTTTGGGAGCTGCTTGAACCTTTGGACGCTTGGGGTGTCTGATCTGCCTAGCAAGGTGCTCAGGAGCCTTACCCTTACCCTGATCAGCTTTCTTGAAGCTGACCTTCTTGTTGACCATAAGGACCTCCTTGCTCTTGCCCTTGATGTTCTTTTTAGCGGTCACAAGTATCTCATGAAGCTCTGTTAAGGACTTGTCCATGTCATGCATATTGTAGTTTACTACGAAATCACTACATGTATCTGGAAGTGACTGCAACATAAAATCTGCAGCCATTTCTACCTGATCATCAAAACCGAGTCTGGTTAGATATTCCTGAAGACATTTCATCTTCGTGACATGGGGACTAACAGGGCTCTAGCCTTAAGCGTGCAGGAGTTAAGTTCTCTGAAAGTATCATATCTTTCGACACGAGCTTTCTCCTTGAACATTTCCTTGAAATCTGCCTTACTGGTATGAGGGTCATCTGAAACGTTCCTGAACTGCTTCTGCAACTCTGGCATCCTACTGCCCACCATAATGCATGACACGTCGATTTGGTCACTAAGGAATTTTCATAAGTATCCTTAGTGCCCTAACGGCGTTCAGCGGTGGCTCAATAGGTGGTTCCTTGGTAAGGATATACTACTTGCGTAGTACAAGCCTCAAGTTTTTATTCCAATCTGAGTAATTCATGCCTTTAAGTCTGTCCTCAATCTGGACTCTCAGTTCGTTATTACTCCTTTGTGTTGTGTTTGCCTTACATGGTAAAATTAAGGGGTAATTACATATCAGTACACCCGTTGAAACCTCATTTCAGGATTGGTACCCCAAGTTTGATTTTTTATTTCTCGGTCCCCAAGTTTAAAACGTTAACACTTTAGTCAAAATTCAGTTAAATCTAACAGTTTTATTTGTGTAATGACCAAAATGCCCTCCCTATATATATACCAAATTATATAATTATTTGATTAAATGTTAAATGACCATTTTACCCTATATTAAATAACACAATAAACTCATATTTTAAGGGTAAACTTGTATTTTCAACAAAACAAAAAAATAAAATAAAATACTTGAAATTAACCTAGAAAATTACATTTATAACCCTACATTCTTCTTTATCCTCCACAGACCCTTTGTCTCCTCCTTCACATCCACAGAACCACACCGCCTCCTTCTTCTTCATAGCCACATCACGGCCACCGATCGGATTCGTCAAGCTTTCCGGCCAAGCTTATCGGATATTCGCCAAGCTCGCCGGATATACACCAATCTCACCGGATTCGCTGAACGCCTCCATATCTTGAGTGAGAAGGACCAGATCTGGAGCGAGATGGACCAAATCTGGAGTAAGATGGACCAGATCTATGGTAAGACGATGAGCACAAAGAAGATGGAGGAGGTGTTGTGCCTCGGAAGCACCAGTCTTCGTGCCGCGACCTCGCTGAGCCGACTGGTGTGCAGGGAGACAAAGGGGTCTGCCTCATCGACGCCTCCGGCGAGGTGGAGCATTAGCTCTCTCGCCCCACATCTGCTCCGGCAAGGTTGGAGCAGCGAGCCCTCTCGTCGCCTCTCCCGCGGTGCCCCCACGCGCCGCCTTCTCTTTCTCCGGCTCCTTCCAATCCTCGACCCCTTGCTTCTGTTAATTTATTTTTGTTATTTTTTATCATTCATTAAGATAACTTGTTATTGACTTTTTATCATTCATTTATTGATTTGTTATTTTCATCATTCATTTACAGATTATGTATTGTTATAATTGAAATTCAAATAAAAATTTGTGACAAAATTTGGATACTTGTTCTTAAGATTATAATTCTGGGCAGATGGTAAGATGGATGAGGGGGTGTTCTTGTGGAGAAGATGAGAGGGTAGTGTTATTGTGGACAAGATGAGAGGGTATTTTAGGCTTTTCAAATAATATTTTTAATTTTAAAATTTATGTATTTTAAATTACACATATACCCTTCAATCATAAAATAAACTCAATGTTTCATGGAGGATAAAATTGTACATTCACATTCATAATATAATTATACCATCTAAATTATGCCCAGGGGCATTTTGGGTATTACAAAAAATATGAACAGTATTGTTGTTAGATTTAACAAAATTTGAACTGAAGTGTTAACGTTTTAAACTTGGGGGACCGAGAAATAAAAAAAATCAAACTTGGGGTACCAATCCTGAAATGAGGTTTCAACGGGTGTACTGATCTGTAATTACCCCTAAAATTAATTAAAATTCAAGTTGGAGATTTTGTTATAAAACACTTGTCTGATTCTAACTTTAGAATATGAACCAGGATCCTATCATACCCTCAATTGAAGTGACCGGAGGCTCACTACTCTAATTGAGAGCATCAAGGTAGGAATACATCCATTTACAAAACCATGTAATTCTCGGCTAGGGCCTGTACTAAGAGTACACGGCATACCCTATACTGATACCCTAGGTCAGCCATAGTTGACAATCGTAGACAAGTCTACCAAGCTTGAACTATGGACGGAACTAATGTGGCTACTACGCGGATACGCACACACCCACATAGAACTACCCATCTCATCCAAACTTCTCCTCTATGAATGTTACGCGGAGGCGTACCGACATCCATAAGCTCAAAGCCCTTTTGAGTGCCCAAACTTGGATGGTATTACGCTTGACTTGTAATTATTTGCATTTAACTGAATTATTACTGTCTGATTGTATATCGATATAATCTTAATCTGGAATCATCAATAGCAAATCCATGCAAAGATGATCCCTTATCATGTTACATGCAAGTATGATTAAATACCGTTTTTAATCTTTGCATGTGGGTGATAGCTAAACATACATAATCTTGTGTATTAGAACTATCATACATTCATACATATACAACATTCAAATGTAACGGTAAATCATGCATAGCTAAGCCCATCTTAGGTTTCTAAGAATCTAGCAAAACTGATCCTAAAGACTTGGTCTTCAAGGTCCAGACTTGCACCATTCTTGTGGATTCCCAGTGGCTTCGAGCCTCCTCCGGACCTCGAGTCTTCCTCTGGACTTGTATCTTGCGTCTGTCTTCGTGATTACAAATTTAATTAAAATGAAATAAATACAAAACTGTCTCCGCATACCGTATTTACTACAACCCAAAACTTAGCAACACGCAGGTTGCAAAACCGAAATTAAAACATACAAGTCTAGAGGGCTTAACTATACATCATGTGGAAAAAATCATGTTATTAAAGATCATGTGATCACTCATCATGCTTATCAAACAACAAATTTTTCAAATTTTATCTTTCGTAAGTGTGGAAAAATTCGGTTTATCGAAACCAGACGATTTAATTAATTAATTGAATTTTGAATTGGTTCATACTGGTTCATCGAAACCGAACCAAATCTGAAAATTAAAAACTGTAGGGCTTCAAATATTCTCGCGAACCGGCCGGTTCAGCTCGAATCTGGTCGAACCGAACCGGCCCCACCCAGGTCGCCCGCGGAGGCAACCATGGTGGCCCGCGAGGGCTGCCATGGTCGCCCATTGGGCAGACCCTGGTTGCCCGCGAGGAAACCATGTGGGCCCGCGAGGCAACCATGGTGGCCCGCGAGGGCTGCCATGGTCGCCGCGTAGGTAGACCGTGGTGGCCCGCGAGGGCTGCCATGGTCGCCGCGTGGGCAGACTGTGGTGGCCCGCGAGGGCTGCCATGGTCGCCCGTAGGAAACCTGGTCAGCCTTTGGTGCCGACCGTGGTCCACCAAGGGTCTCGACCCTGGTTAGCCATGGCTAACCCGAAACAGCCCAAAATAATTTTTTTTCAATTTTTTCAAATCAATTAAAATCTGATTTTTTTTTCAATTTCATGCATATTCAAACCGAAGAACAAATGAACATATAAATCAAAAAATCATATCATACATACGCGAATTAAACACAAAGTTAACACATGCTCTGATACCACTGAAGGATTCTCATGGGTTCCATAGATTAATTTCATGCAACGGACTTGAAATAATCATGGGAATCGAATATGAACTTAGGATCTTATTGTTAAAATTCAGCATGCATATAATTTTCGAGATTTGAAAATTTACCTTTTGAATCGATTTAAAACACAAGGATTAGTGTTTCTCTAGCAAGTCCACACAAGCACAATACCTAGGCTAGGTTTCTTCACACTCTCTTGCTAATGATTTTGTGAAGAATTGGACAAACAATGGAGGGTGGTGTGTGTGTGGGTTTCGGCCGAATGAGAGAGTGAGAGATTGCCGAAAAATCAATTAGAAAATTAGGGAAAGAATATTGTGTAATAAATAAAATCTGATTTTTGAATATCTTTTTATTAATTACACAATAAACCCCATTATTCCCGTAATCACATTTAAGCCCTCATTCTCAAATAAAACCTTAAATGGGCTTTAAGCCCACTTAGGCAAATCCAAATTAAAACCCATTTAATTGATATCTAATTATGGTTTAGCTAAACCGGTCCAATCTCTCTAACTTTATTTCTTCAACCATCTGGTTAATAAACCTAGGCCAGAAATCAACCGAATCGTATTCAATTTGACTAAATTGAAAAGCGGATTCCCCCAATTACCTTCATGCTTGTTTGTCACATATCGTATTTAAAGTGTGTGGCCCTCTAGGCTCACCACCTGTTGGCAGACTGGTAAAATTACTATTTTACCCTTTCCATCATAAGTGGTCTCTAGCAAGACATTATGATTACCCAACGTTCGTGATTATCGATCATTCGACTTAACATGTTATCGTACATGTCACTTTCCTTTTATCAAACCGATATCCAAATTGATCAATAGACATAGAACCGTCACCCTAATTTATCAATCACTGTTTCTTGATATTTGAGATGACTGGAAACTGATACTAAGGTATCACCTACACGGCCGTGCTATTCCTTCAGTCATACTCATCAAGTGGCCTAAACGGATATCTTTCTCATACCGGAGTATGAGTGATAAATCCTTCAGACGCCTTTCAAGTTCACTAATGCAATTTATAACCAAGCCGATCAAAGCCATTACGGCTACCCTTTTACAGGTAACGTTAGACTAGGTCAAACTCAGGTATTCGTTACACAGTGCACACAAAGACTCTTTGGTCTTAGGATATAATGACAAGCTACGATCTGTGAGTTTCTCATGACAATATCTATATTGCATACTCACAATCGGGTTGTCCGATATCATTGACCAGATGATATCTATGATATAACTCCGGCACATACTTTGCCATGATCAGTAGAGCGTGATCATAAGGAGTTGGTCTCATACTGATCGCTTCTTAAAGAAGCTTAGCTGACTAGGGACTCATCAAATGTAATTCTTTCTGATCTACGGTTCTACTATTAGTGGTTACACACTTAATGACATAGATCAAATTACATTCGATATATTACTACAATACATTAATAATATATGCCGATTTATTTATTTGGAAAGATGATAAAACATTACATCTGTAGATCACTTTTATATTGGACTGGGGCATAACTCTAACATATTGCACTACATGTTCTAGATCTGAGACGCACGTTATCTTAGATTGCGACATGTGGCAGGCTCAACATGTTATACAACATTGCACTACATGTTATACAGTTCGGACGTTTTGACATTTTTCCCTGTTTTTATTTGATATATATATATATATTGAGAGAGAGAGAGAGAGAGTATGGGATAATCTCAACTATCTATAGCGGGTTTGACACGTTTCTCACAAAACTGCAACTAACATATTTTTTCATCTGTGAGGTGCGTTGAGTTTGGTTATTCTCACTCAACTACAAACCGTTAACTTTTAAGTTAATTTTAGACGTGAAATGACTAAAATACCCTTAATAGTCAATCAAATTTTGAACTAGTGCCATTTGACCATTTTTTTTCTTCCTTTTTCCTCTCTCCACAGCGCAGCCATGGCTCACAGATGAAAAAATATGTTAGCTGTAATTATGTGAGAAACGTGTCAAATTAACCAGTTGTAGCTAACTGAGATTATCTATATATATATATATATATATATATATATATATATACAAAGAGAGAGAGATAGAGGGAGAGGGAGAGGGAGAGGGAGAGGGAGAGAGAGAGATAGTAAAACATATACAAATTTTAGGTTTTGTCCAAACCCACCATATTGCGTTGATTTCTCGCTAGGCTCCCAACGCGGGACACATGTTTTAACGCGTCAAAGAGAAAAGAAAACGTCAGTTGACGAATATTTGAGGGTATTCGCGTAATTTTGTTTGTCGATTGTTCACCGAACAAAGAAAGCCAAACTGGAGCTCTATTATGTCGAATATTGCGTTGCTTTCTATGACTCTTGGTATGGAGATCTTTTTTGTTTCTAAATTTTTGTGGTGAAGCTAACACCTATTGTGTTGATTCCAGAATTTTATCTCGTAACTTTTTATAATTTTATGCTCATATTTATGCTCTTCGTTTTCGTGATACTGTTTTTTGTTTTGAAAATTAATGTAATAGTTTTTGGTATACTGTACTAGAATGGCTTGCTTCGAAAAGATCAGAGACAGTTTGGAAGAAGCTCAATCTGAGTACTCGTCGGCTGTTAGTAAGTGTCATATAATAAATATATTTAACCACCGAAACATAAATGATGCGTCTTGAGTAGCCAGTAGCATGATAGACTTGGTCTTTGGTAGATTATAAGGTTCTCCAGATGACAAATTTACAATCTTAAAATATTAGTTTAATTTTACAAATAAAAAGGCATGTTTGTAGAAATGTCATCATTTGAATAGCAATAAAAAAAAAGTCATGTAACAAAAATTTATTCTCTTGGAATTAAGTAATCTGAGACACAGTAGTTGTAGTATCAAATCGAATTTGTCAAACTAACGTTTATGGATTATAAACTAGGCCGACCGCATATGCTATTTTCACCACAACCAAAGGCTGGGTCACTGCCTTGTTGATATGTCACTGCAATAAAAATAAAGTCAACTGTACTGAGCTGTTGAAGAAATTTTAAGTTATCTATAAATAGAACATTAGGATTTTGTAGCATCAGACAACAAACCAAAAGTCTATTCTAGAAAACTAAGATATATGGAGAATTTTAACTTGTCTGCTGCTGCTCTGCACCTTGTTTTGCTTTTGTCTCTTCTTCAACCATTTGTCCTCACAATCACAGCTCAATCTAGTGGCCTAGGTAGGTTCATATAATACAAAGCTTTCTTTTGCGTCACAAACTTTTGGCAATTCGTGTTGTTCTTCTAAATTACTCTCAACTTCTTTATCCCTAAAAGATTCATGTCCCAATCTTATACAAGGCTTTCTCTTACCTGCATTTATTATTCTTCTCCCATGTGTACTTCACTTTTGTCTCCAACATACAAGGCTAAAAAATTCACGCAATTCTTGTACATGTAATTATTTCCATGTGAAATCATTGTTATTCTCAACATATATATGTGTCATTAAACTTTTAAACAAATATATTTGAAGTGTTTGATCTCCAAGTTAAAAGGCAATTTCTTGCAAAGGTCTAGTTATTGAACACAATTATTTGATATATATATGTATATGACTTAAGATGGAAAAAATGACAAAATAGCATGTGTAATAAATGATTTGTTAGTCAGATGAGACTGAACATGCATCTGTAAGTTAATATTTTAAGATGAGACAGATTGTAATTGTAGACCAATAATTATGAATTTAAAAGAGAAGTAAAGGTATAGAAAATAGAATAAGGAAAACGTAAGAATTGTACCGAAACTGTTTAGACGGAGATTGCAGATTGTGTGAAAGAGTCGTCTGAGTCCAGCAGGTTGCTGTTTCCTTAAGACAATATTACTCCCTCTATGACACTTGAAGGAATCTCGAGCAATTGTCTCCCAAGATAAAACAGACTAAACCACTAACGAGTACTACGAATAGTGGAGTCTGGCGATCTAATGATTAATGTATATTTAGAGTATGGAGGAGATGGTAGGAAGAAGATGGAAAATCTGATCCCACTTCAAACCTTTACATAGGAAAATCTGGAAAGGTTGCGACCTTTGGACCAGAAGACGTTCACTCCCGATTTGAACGGATAAACACATGATCCGATTTGATTACTATAATCGATCGGAATGTTTTCCGAAAAATCAAATCGAAATTTTGTTTTCAACAGTAACAACACACTTATTATTCTTCATTTCCAGATTTTACTTACATGAAATCCGTAAAGAATGCGACTGATATGGCGGTAGAAGAAGAGTACGACTACATAGTGATAGGAGGGGGCACGGCAGGATGCTCCGTGGCGGCGACCCTATCTTCAAAATACAAAGTACTAATACTTGAAAGAGGTGGCCCGCCCATCGACAATCCGACCGTCCTGAACGTCGCCGGATTCTCAGCCAACCTCATGGCACAAGACGACGGGAACACACCAGCACAAATATTCACATCAGAAGAGGGAGTGATCAACGTGAGAGGAAGGGTCCTTGGAGGGACGAGCATGCTAAATGCCGGGTTCTACTCGAGAGGAGACGGGCACTTCTTTAACGTATCGGCAATAGATTGGGACATGAATCTTGTGGAGGACTCTTATAAATGGGTGGAAGAGGCTGTGGCCCAAATATCGGACTTGCTTCCATTTCAATCAGTCATCAAAGAGGCTTTGCTCCAATCAGGCGTTGGTCCGGATAATGGGTTTACGTTGAATCACGTGATAGGAACAAAGAAGTCGGCGTCCAATTTTGATGCGCTTGGAAATAGGCATGGAGCAGTGCAGCTCCTCAACAAAGCCAATCTGACAAATCTACTAGTTGTTGTTCATGCCTATGTCGACAGAATCATCTTCACCACTTCCATGAAATCAGGTACTATTAGCTTGCTAAAATCACTAAGTGCCTATAAAGATTTCCGAATCTTCCGTAGAATGAGGATATCTAAACATAAATGTTAAAAGCTATTCAACTATAGTTAAAATGTTGGGAAAAGTTCACTTACCTCCCTCGAAGTTTAGCGAATTTTTATTTACCTCCCCCGTAAAAAAAACTCGGTCTGTGCAGTCCCTGTCTTTTACAAAAATTTCACTTAGGTCTAACGGTGTTAGTTTATGGTCAAAAGTCAACTATTTGATTGTAAAATGACTAAAATACCCTTCATTAATTAAACCAGTTCAATTGCCACTGGTTCAAACCGGTCCAACCAGTGAAAATTGATTGAACCGGTCAAATAAGTTTTGACCATTTTGAAGAGGAGGTGGGCGGAGGAGGAGGCCAGAGGAGGGCTGGTCGGAGGTGGAGGTCGGGCTGGGCCGGAGGAGGGGAGGGAGGCGGAGGGTCGATGCTCGGTCGGAGGAAGGAGGGGCGGTCGGAGGTGGGCGTGGCAGGGCTGGGTGGAAGTGGGCGGAGCTGGGTTGGAGAAGGGGAGGGAGGGTCGGTCGGTCGGAGCTAGGGGAGCTGTGTGGAGGTGGGTGGAGGTCGAGGCGGCTCTTGGTCGAGCAGATCGGAGCTCGAATTCCGCCCAGAGCCGAGCTCGAGCAGATCGGGCCGGAGCTCAACCTCCGCAAAGAGCTGAGCTCAACCTCTGATCTGCTCGAGCTCGGGCCCTCCTCGACCTCCGCCCACCTCCACCCAGAGCCGACCGCCCCTCCTCCCTCCTCCGACAGTGCTCCGACCTCCGCCTCCACCTCCTTCCCCTCCTTCAGTCCAGCTCCTTCTTGTGCCCACTGGTTCGAGCTCCGGCGACGAAGCCAAGAGGAGCAGATCTGGAGCTGGTGAGTTCCTTCGACCCCGATCCTCCACCTCCGCCCCGTCCAGCCTAGCCCCACCCCACTTCTCTCCCCTCCTCCAGCCCAACCCGACCTCCACCTCCGACCAGCCCTCCTCTGCCCACCTACTCTTCAAAATGGTCAAAATTTATTTGACCGGTTCAATCAATTTTCACTAGTTGGACTAGTTTAAACCAGTGGCAACTGAACTGGTTTAATCAATTAGGGGTATTTTAGTCATTTTACAACCAAATAGTTGACTTTTGACCATAAACTAACACCGTTAGACCTAAGTGAAAATTTTGTAAAAGGCGGGCACTCCTCATACCGAGTTTTTTTTTTGGGGAAGTAAGTGAAAATTCGCTAAACTTCGAGGGAGGTAAGTGAACTTTTCCCTAAAATATTTTTTAACAAGAGAGAAACGTTTAATTAGTATATTGTTTTTTTTGTATCCTCCTTGTGTTGAATATTCCAGGTTTATCGGTGAAGGGAGTACATTACAGTGATTCAAAAGGAAAGATTCATGAAGCTACCATAAGAGACAAGGGTGAAGTTATATTGAGCGCAGGGGCTATTGGTAGCCCTCAACTTTTGCTACTAAGCGGAATTGGCCCTAAACCTTATCTTTCTTCCCTCAAAATTCCACTTGTATTCGACCATCCTAACGTTGGCAAATTCGTGCATGACAATCCTCGTAATGGCATCCTCTTTACGCCCCCATTTGGCCTCGCCGGATCTTTCCTCCAAATGGTTGGCATTATGGAACATCAATTCATCGAATGCATATCCTTGGCCTCTTCTTTCTCTTTTCCTCCCCCGTTCGGCCTTTTTCCCGTCAATTCTCTTCCGGTGAATCTTGACATAGCCGCACTCGCTGTCAAAGTCGCAGGACCGCTGTCCACCGGCTCATTTAAGCTCGCATCATCCACAAACGTCAAGGTCGCCCCGAAAGTCCGCTACAACTACTTCTCTGATCCGGTTGATCTTGCTCGCTGCGTTACCGCAATGCGCAAGATTGGGGACATGTTAAGATCACCCGCGCTGGATAGGTTTAAGTTTGTGAACTCGACAGGAGGGAGAGAATTCAACTTCTTGGGGCCGTCGCTGCCTGCCAACGAATCGGACGATGCATCGATGGAAGCGTTTTGTCGGGACACGGTGACGACGATTTGGCACTACCACGGAGGGTGTGTGGCGGGGAAGGTTGTTGACGGTAGCTTGCGAGTAAAGGGTGTGAATGATCTTCGTGTTGTCGATGGATCTGTGTTTACCGCCTCTCCAGGAACAAACCCGCAAGCTACGGTAATGATGATGGGACGGTACATGGGTCTACAAATCTTGAAGCAGAGAATGGCTTAGTAGCTGGAAATATGTTAATTGTTTATTTGGATCTCTGATCCTTTTTGTTGCGTGACAGGCTCATCACATATACTGTAATTGATCTTTGGAATAGTAAACTCTCACTAAATTTCGTTCAAGTCATTTACTTTATGAACTCAAGTTGTTAATAAAAGAATATATGTTCAAATGGCATATGCCTCTTGATCTTGCGTGCGAATGTTTAGGATTGTGAACCTGTCATGTATATTTAAATTTGATGATTTAATGCAATGTGGAGCCCATGAATTATGACTGGATCAACACCATTTTAGTCTCCTACTGTCTTTCTCATCATATTTTAGAGTGAAAAAATAAGTCAAACACTTCACATTTCAAGTGCATGTGTTAAAATATGGGCCAAGGCCCATTGAATCTATAGTGTAAACCATAGTTTAGATATCATGTGTATTCTATATAATCATGTCTTGTACAATTTTATTATTAGTTTCGAATACAATATAGTTTATTCCTAAACCTAATATGGCATGAGAGCCCACTATTCGATCATCTCTAGCTTCCGCGAATCACACAGGTAACAGTCTCGGCCACCATCTCCCTCTCAACATTAACACCACCATCAACACCATCACGCAGCGTACGTACGTGATTAGGAAGAACTCTTTATTAAAATTCGTTGATTCGTAAAAATACCGAATATGATGAATTTGAGAGAAACCTCGATATTTTATATTAAACTTCAAAACTGAATTGCAGAAACGCATAGAAGTGCTTAAATAGCCAAAACCTAATTGGAAAAAAAGAAATATTAAAAAAGAAAACAAATTATTAAAATTACGAAAAAGTGCCCGAAACTTCTAAAAATGTGATGTTGACCCCCAAGATGACCTCGGATGGTTGAAATCTATCGTACATCATTGCAAAGAAATGTGTTTTTCTCAAAACGTCGTTTCTGCTCGAAAAACACTAGTCATTTTTCGAAATCAAACATTTCTTCGATTTGCACTGCATCAACAATTCATCCTCTTCCATCGTCAACAATCAGCCAGTGGTATATCTGTCCTCTGCCATCAGCATAACCGTCGACGTGCCTCCTCTGTCCGGCAAAGGTTGGGGGTCCTCAGCCATCACCGCCAACAAGTGGGCACTCCCTGGTGTGTCTTCAGCCAATCTGTGCAGTCGCCAACCACCGACAACCTCCATTTCGACCAAATCAAGAGGTTCCAGATCTATTCTCGAGATCTCCGATCGGACACCTTCATGTCGCTAATCGACCTCACCTCCAGCCCGTGCATCACCAGCAGCTCAGTTCCTGTCCGTCTACGCTAATCTCGATGACCTCCGCCACGCGTAGCCTCCACGCGCTACCATGCGTTTGCACACACGCTTATACTGTTCATCACCGTGTACTCTTGTGATTCTGCATGTGTTAAACACAAGAGTCCCTATTTATTTCTGGATCCTAAGCCAATATCTAATTCTCTCATTATTTGTATTGTTGATAATTCGTCAGTATCTGATACGCCCGTGCATCACCAGCAGCTCAGTTCCTGTCCGTCTGCGCTAATCTCGATGACCTCCGCCACGCGTAGCCTCCACGCGCTACCATGCGTTTGCACACACGCTTATACTGTTCATCACCGTGTACTCTTGTGATTCTGCATGTGTTAAACACAAGAGTCCCTATTTATTTCTGGATCCTAAGCCAATATCTAATTCTCTCATTATTTGTATTGTTGATAATTCGTCAGTATCTGATACTCACTCTGGTATTGTCTCACCACAAAATGTGTCGTTACCCGATACCTTGGTAGTCTCGAAATTGTCTCTTAATCTTGTCTATGTGGATCAACTTTGTGATATAGGTCTTGACATTAATTTTTCTAGCTCTTCCTTGTCGGTCAGTGTACAATATCTGAAGAGGGACAAATTTATGAAAAGGGGCGTAAGATAGGTCGTCTATTTGAGCTTACATGGTATTGTTGTCTCTACTGATAATTGACATTCTCGTCTCGGGCATCCTTCTTCTTAACGATTAAGTCATATACTTACTCGTGGTTTTCTTGTTTCAGTTTCACCAGCAAAAATCAGCAATTGTGCATCGTGTCAACTCGGTAAACACCATAAACTTCATTTCTCTACAAACGAGTCATGTTCCTCTCCATCTTTTGATTTAATTCACTCTGACTTGTGGTGACCGTCGCATACTTGTTCTATGGGTGGTGCACGTTACTTTGTCATCTTTGTTGACAATTATACTCGTTTTACCTGGGTTTACTTGATGTATAATAAATCTGATCTGGATGTCATTTATTCAAAATTTTCTAGCATGATTCAGACTCAGTTTATAAAACTCAAAAAAAATATTTCGTACTAGGGGTGTTCATAGGTCGGTTCCCGAACTGGCCCTCTAAATCCAAACTGAACCGAGAACATTTGGTTCTGAGATATCCACAACCCAAACTGAACACGACCACTAATCGGTTCGGTCGGTTACGGTTTGGTTAGTCGGTTATCCAAGAAAACGATTTTCTTCAAAATTTAGATTGTAAAACAAGCTTAATTAAACTCTAGTCATGGAAAAAGTTAAAACTGATAAGTAATAATAAGTTAAAAATAAGGGTTTATTTATACTTAAAGGTTTAACTTGTATTCCCAGATAAAAAAACAAGAATATCACAATTTGATTTAATATGTAGTAATCAATTCAATATACAGAGGAGTGGAAGGGTGTAGTTTTGATCTCTAAGCGAATGAGACCTTTGGTATTAAGAGTAAGGAGAGGAATGTGCGCATTGTGGCCACCGACAACGCGTGCTCCAATCTTTAGTGTTTGTGGAAGATTTTATAAGTTTATTAGCAAATGTGGGCTATAAGCCTATAACACAAACGGCTTTGTGCATGGCTTACCTACATCTTCCGACCAAGGTTCAAATTCTCCATCTATGGAACAATTTTTCAATGCCAAATATATGTGATTTGGCTGGTTCGTCTAGTTGGTCTGTTTGATCTGTCAGTTCGTTAACACATAATCAACGTAGGAGGGACTGCCACGTCATCCGGTATTATCGGTTCCGCTATGTCGGTTAATTGATGATTCACAAATTTCAGAACCGTGAACTGAACCGCGTGACAAACGGTTCTATAAAAACCGAACTGAATTCAATCGATCTAGCTTGGTTCGGTGCCCAAAACTGTCGATTTCAATCCGATTCGATCGGTTCAAATTTTATTTGCACATCTCTATTTAGTACTGATAATGGGACAAAATTTAAAGAATCATCATTTATAAATCATGACTTTTATGGTATTGTTATGCAAAGATCTTGTCCAGGTACATCTGAGGTCCGGTTGAACGTAAGCACTGTTATATTCTTGATCTTGTTCCCACTTTAGTTATCTCTAGGCATACCCTACACAGTTTTAGGGTGAAACTGCTCTTACGGCTATCTACACTATTAATCGGGTTCCTTCTCCTGTAATAGGTAATCAAACCTCTTACGAGTGTTTCTATGGTCGTCCTCCTAACTATAACCTTCTTTGCACCTTTCGGTATGCCTATTTTGTTCAGTTGTAGCCCCACGAAAGTGCCAAACTTGAGGCTCGTGCGCGTCAATGTTGTTTCATTCGGTATGTGATCGAACATATGGGGTGGAGATGTTGAGATCCTATTTCCAAACGTCTCTACATATCTCGACACACCACCTTTTGGGAACACGAGTTCTTTTCGTCCATATCTTCTTTTCACATGTCACTATCAACCCCTTTCATTACAAACCCTGATATTGATATCTTTCATGATGATCTTGAGGGATCGTCTCCTAAGCTAACCCCTGCAGGTACTCTGATCCCTCCTATCCCGACTCATCCCATAGATTTAGTCCCGTATGAAGATCGCGTGCTTCCCCCCACCTCCCGTCCTCAAAGTCAAATATGAGCACTGTCTCACCTACTAAGACTACTAGGTAACACGGTCATGCCCGCCTATGAACCTCGTACATATCTCGAGGCATGCATTAATCATTTGTTAGAGAAAACTCGAATCAGGGAACTCATTCCATTACCCAGCGATAAGTCGCAGTGAGTTGCAAGTGGGTATACAAGGTGAAGTCGAAGGCTGATGGGACTGTCGAGCGCTCCAAAACTCGACTTATTGTTCAAGAATTCTCCCGGGAATACGAGATCGATTATGAGAAGACATTCGCGCCAGTTGTTATCCTCACATCAGTTCGCAGTTTAATTGCAGTTGCAGACAGGCGGAAGTGGAACCTGTTTTAGATGAAAATCAAGAATGTTCTTCTCAGCGGAGATTGTACAGAAGAAGTCTACATGAAACCTCGTCCTGGGTATGAGTATCCTCCAAACACAATTTGTTGCTTGAAGAAGGCTTTATATGGACTCAAGCAAGCTCCGAAGGCATGATTCTCGAAATTCAGTGGGAAGATGTCTGAACTCAGCTTCACCTCAGGTCCATATGACACCACCTTATGTGTTAGAAAGACTTTTCGTGGCTACATCCTACTTCTACTTTATCTGGATGATATGATTATCACCGGAGACGATGACTCTAGTATCTCCGACCTGAAGAACCAGCTCATCAAACATTTTGAGATGAAAAACTTCGGCAAGCTTGCATATTTCCTTAGTCTGGAAATCTCTTCAGTGCCTTCAAGTTATCACTTATCACAAGTTAAGTATGCAACTGACCTTATTTCTCGAGCAAGTTTATCAGACAGCAAAATTGTCTCCACTCCCATCGACACAAACGAGAAGTTTACACCTTCCGATGGAAAACCTCTTCAGGATGCTAGCTTATACCAACAGCTCGTAGGCATTCTTATATATCTCAACGTCACCCATCCAGATATTACCTATGTAGTTCACATTGTCAGCAAATTCATGAGCACACCGCGAACCATACACTATGAGGCCGTCCTCCGAGTACTTCGCTACGTGCGAGTCACCCTATCCAATGGTATCCATTTCTCATGTGGTACCCTATCTTGGAGGAATAAGAAGTAGACGATTGTTGCCTGATCCAGTACAGAAGCAAAATATCGTGCTCTTGGAGACTCTACCTCTGAGCTCCTTTGGTTTTGGTGGCTACTTCATGACATGGTCATTTCTCACATCTCGACCACTTCCAGTCATTGCGACAACTGAAGCGTCATTCATATCGCTCACAACGATGTCTTCCATGAACGGACCAAGCACATTGAGAATGATTGTGATTTCATCAGACATTATCTCACTCAGGGCGGTATTCATCTCCAAGCCGTCACCTCAGACAACCAGATTGCTGACATCTTCACTAAACCTCTACTTCAAAGATGATTAACCGCATTAGTTTCCAAACTCAATATGAAGTCTCCACATTGATTTTGAGGGGGCGTGTTAATATATGGGCATAGGCCTATTGTATATATAGTGCAAACCTTAGCTTAGCTCTCATATGTATTCTATATAATCATGTTTTGTACAATATTATTATCCATCGAATACAGTACATTCTATTCCTAAACCTAATAACTTGAAACATATTTAATTTTTTTATGGTACAAGGTATTTTGAAATTTAAATATTGTGATCATGAACTATAACTAGATCAACTCAATTGCAGTCTCGTATTCTCTTAATTTTGGGTATTCTAATCAAACGTTAAGAGTGAAAATGACTTCTCATATATAAGTTGAAGTTTCTCTTCGAGGTCTTGAAGCAGATATAATTTTTTGGATTTATATAGATTATTGTTAAGACTCCACATGTCACACATTGAAAGTGTGCGGAGTATAAGAAAATTTATATAAACATTAGACTCAAAACTTGATAGGCTCGTTTTTTGGATCAAGGGTGTACTCTAATATGTATGAATGCTTTCCTGTGCTCTGCTCCTACCGGTAAAACCTGGTTCTCCCTAATGTTTATGCCGAACAAACATGCTTTGATCGGCGAAAGTTTTAATAATATTTATTAACAAACTTTCATTCGAATCCGGTCAGACCGGTTTAATTATTAATAATTTAAATAATATTAATTAAAATTTTAAATAATATATTAAAACTTTCGAATGACATAACATCTCTCATACGAGCTCCATTTTGGGCTGTAGTATATCAAATCGAAGAGAATCGAAAGGTCAAAATCTTTAATTAAATATTTTATTATTATTAATAATGAATATTTTTAAAAAATTAATAATTAAAATAATATTAGTTATTAATAATATATTTAATTATTAATAATACATCTAAACTTTCGAATGACATAACTCTCTCACACGAGTTCTGTTTCGAGCTCATAGTATATTAAATCGAATAGAATCTAAAGATCAACAACTTTGAAGAAATAAGTTTTTATCCAAAATTTCATCCAACGACAACAGATTTCTTACACTCTTAAAAAAATTTGTCCAAAGTTTAACAGTGTTAGAGAAAAATGCAAAAAGCGTTATTAATATTTTTGTAATAATTATTTACCAAGTAAAAGTAAATCAGTTATTGATAATATATAGACAAAAAATTATTTCTTCGAAATTGTCGACTTCCGATTCTCTTCAATTTGATATTGTATTAAGCCAAAACAAAACTCGTATGAGAGAGTTATGTTATTAAAAAGTTTCAATATATTATTAATAATTAATATTATTATTGATAATTAGTATTATTTTAAGGGGAAATTGCAAGTCACTACTATGTACTATACAACATTTGCATGTCACTACCCTCTAATTTTTTTAGTTGCATGTCACCACTGTAAGGTTTCATTTAGTTGCACCGTCCATCACAGAGTTAAGTTTGACGTAAAAAGTCCATAATACCCCTATATTAAAAATTCAAAAAAATATCTTTTGAAACTTGTTTTGGAAAAAATATTTTTTATCAGATAAATAATAAAACATTGATTTCAAAATTATTTTTTATATAAAAAATGATTCTTTCAAAAAAAATATTAAAAAAAACCACTTTTAACAATGATTTTTTTTAATTTTTAATATATTTTTTAAAAAATTATTATTTTCTTAAAAAATAATATTCAAATCAGTTTTTATTATTGATTTCATAAAAAAAATAAGTTAAATAAATGAATTTCTTTTTATTTTTTCATTTTTTAAATATAAGGGTATTTTAGTCATTTAATAAAATTTGAAACAGAAATATTCAAATGACTGAAATACCCTTGCATTTACAAAATGAAAAATGAAAAAAAAATCATTTGTTTAACTTATTTTTTAAAACAAACTTTTATGGAATAAATAATAAAAAACTGATTTGAATATTATATTTAAGAAAATATTATTTTTAAAAAAATATTAAAAATAAAAAAAACGTTGCTAAAATTGGTTTTTTATTTTTAATATTTTTTTGAATAAACTATTTTTGTTAAAAAAAATAATTTTGAAATCAGTGTTTTACTATTTATATGATAAAGAAAATTTTAAAAAAAAGTTCAAAACATATTTTTTATAATTTTTTTTAATATAGGGGTATTTTGGACTTTTTACATCAAACTTAACTCTGTAATGGACGTTGCAACTAAATGAAACCTTACAGTGGTGACATGCAACTAAAAAAAATATAGGGTAGTGACATGCAAAAGTTGCATAGTATAGAGTAGTGACCTGCAATTTGCCCTTATTTTAATTATTAATAACATATTTACTTTTAATTTTATTTTTAATAATCAATAACTAAATTGATTTACTTTTTATTTTTATTAAATTATTATTAATAACAATAAATATTATTAAATAATCATATAAAATTAAATTTTTGTTAATAAATATTATTAACATATTTTATTTATTATTAAAGAAGTAATATAATTTGATGAATAAGGACATCAATTTGAAAATTTGATAAATAATTTGAAAATTTGATAAATAATTGAGGGCAATTTTGACTTTTCACACAAAATAAAATTTTTCCATCCAAAATCTAACACCAATAGTGATGGGACAAAAAATGGCAAATCCGATGAGCGGAAATGACAAGTTTAAAGTTAAGTGTATCAAAATTAGAAACGGTATCTTTTGGGTGTATCAATCTGTCATTTCTCCAAAAAGTTAATATCATCTAAACAAGTGGTAATATCACATATGTATACTTGGAGGAATGTCATTATTACATAAATACACCTAGAGTATTGTTTTTTAACTCTATAAGTCTGCTAAATGGAAATATTATTACCGTTATAAGTTTTGTAACGGAAATATGTGAAATGACGATTTTTCCCTTATTTATTTAAAGGAAAATTCAACGTGACTCCCCTTAACTATAAGCGAGTTTCACTTGATCCCGCCTTAAGTTCAAAAAGAACTTGTGCAGTCCCTTAAATTGGAAAAGGAATCACTTTACCCTTTTTCCGTTAACATTTTTGAAAATTCTATGAACTTCTTGTGAAATGATGAAAATACTCTTGTATTAAAAAAATTTTTGAACTTTTTATTCTAATTTTTTTGTTGTAAAAAATAAATAGTAAAATTTCGTTAGTAGTAAGAAATATTTTTAAACATCGGTTTAATTTTTTTAATAATTTTATTTAAAAAAATTTAATACTGAAATATTTTTCATTATTTGTTTTTGTAAAAAAATTAGGAAAAAAAAGTTCAAAATCATATTTATTTTAAAATTTTTAATACAATGTTAATTTCTTCATAGGGGGCTCACGTGTAATTTTCCCTTTCTTAATTTGCAAACTTTTTTACCTAACCGGAATTAAACTGATTCATGGTCTAATTCAATATAGCCAAATCAGCCAGACCAAGATTTGGAGCATCACAACACTCCGACTTTGTCGCCGGTGACAAAAACTCCGACCACACCATAAAAGAACACTCCGGCGACCACTTCGTCTTCAAGATTTCCGATTCACCTCGACGGAACTTCTTCCCAAATTTGAAAGTCACAACCAACCTCCGATTCTCTGAACGTCCCGACCAATTTCTCTGATTCGCGACCAAATCGTCCTATTCCTCCTTCGATTGGAATGCATGCTCAAAAAAAGCAGGCTCGGTTTGGGCTTCGACGAAGGTAAATTGGAGAGATCTTGTTCCGATTTGGTCTGACTAGGGTCGAGGCGAGGCTTAAAGTGGAGGCAAAGGACTCCGGAAATACGGTCGACAATTCAGTATATCGATTAACTTATGATTTCGAAAAAAACAAACTAATACCTGAATCGTTTCTTCCATCGGTTCAATTAGATATGAATTGAAATCAGCTTAATTAATCGATTTGATGACAAATTCGGTCCAGTTCGGATCGGTTCCAGAAACGAGGTTATAAATTGAGTTTTACTAGTTATTGTGAAACCCTTAAAATCTGATCAAAGTTCATCCGTCATATTAATACTAAATTAATTGCTTGATAATATTTCAAAAGTATCATCTGTCGTATTAATTCTGAACTAATTACTTAATATTTTAAAAGTCTCATTGTCATATTAGTTCTGAACTAATTGATTAATATTTGTAAAGTCAACGTATATTTAATCAACTTAAAATCTGCAAAAGACAAATGGTTTTAACAAGAAGAATTAGAAAAGCTTTCCAAATGTCCCAATATAGAATTAGAAATTCTAGTTCTTTCCTCTTTTGTGAAACTCTAAGATCGAATCAAAGATAATCTTTCGCATTAATTGTGAACAAAATACTTAATATTATTAAAGTTCACTTAAAGTTAATCAATTTAAAAGCTGGAAAAGAAAAATGGTTTCAATCATAAATAATGTATATTTGACTTGAACGATCCACAAGAGTGAATTAAAGAAGCCAATGCAGTGGGCTACACTGTTTGTTTGTTAGGCCTACCACACATGCATGATTGAAATGCCCCTCCTCGCCTTGCACTTGTAATGTTAAACTTCTATATGTATATGTAATACAAATATCTCTCTAAGTGAAGTGGTTTGAGCCTTGAGGCTCTTATTAAACTTCCTTCCTAATTTCATCATGTCTTTGATTTTTATTGTAGAAAGAATTTTAGAAATATTTATTAATGGAATACTTATTTTAAAATTTATTTTTATCCTAAACCTGTAATTGAGGTCAATTTTTCTACATCATGTTTTTGTAAGCTTTTATTAAAAACATTTCTCTCTTCCCGAGGGGCACCCATGACTGTTTCTCTAGAAAAAAATCAATTTTATAACAATTCTATTAAGAAATAACAATTTATTTTTGAAATTGACCGAAAAATACTCTTTGAATATTTCCTTCAAAGTTGGTATGTTTTATATAAGATAACAACACTTTATTTGTGTTTTAGTGTAATTATGGACCAATAAATGTATTTATTACTACATTTTTCTCCTCATATAACTTAAAGTGTAAACAAGTTGACGATACATTCTAAATTTAACGGTGCTCAACTCGCTTGATAAAAACGACTCCACTTGATCTCGTACTCAAAATATTTTCTATAAATATACAGAATTTAGCAAAAATATAATTTAAATCAAAATCGGACCATTTTTTATTGTGTATATTAGTTAAATGTTAAACAGTATATATTTAAAGAGTCAGTTTTCTTGCATACAGAATCTTGCAAAGTTATTCTCAAGTTGATTTCTTTATTAAATAAGAGCAGACTTTAACTCGAACTTAATTATAAGAATACACAACTCAATAAATTAGTAAATTTTCTCTAATCTAAAATTGAGCTAGCTGAAAACTGAAAAGCTTAGATAAAATAATAAGAATATATTTTTAAAAATCACTATATAAATTCTAAGGTACCATTAGTATTGTAAAATTAATAAATATAAGATAATCTCATTTCATATATAAATATACATTTTTCTCACTTAACTGAACTTGACTTATGTTTGATTTTAAGAGATCGGTTGATAAGTTTTTCGTCTCACTTTACAACATTTTGTTAGTGTGATGTTAAATTTCAATTAATTTATTTTTAATCATCATGAAATGACAAAATTACTCATATTTATCTCCCAAACTTTCAAACCTAACATTTTGTTTCTTTTGTTATTTTATAATAAAACTAATGTCGTTAAATATTATGGAAATAGAATATTGTAAAGTAAGAAAATTTTCAACCAACCTCTCAAAAACCCAGTCAGATGTAAGTATCTAGATTTTTTGGTTAGAAACTTGGACTGGTGTGTTTTTTTTTTTAAATTTCAGCGAAACTAAATTTCAATTTGAATTGATTTTAAATTTTCTAGATTTCCGTTTATTTGCAAAGTAAATGAATTGTTTGGGAAATTGTAGATATATGCAGATTAATTGGATAATAGAACAAAATTGAACAAGTTTTTTCAAATTTATAATAGGGTTTACCCGATGAATGCAGAGAATATCCATCACTTAGTTAAAGAATCTACCACCGAATAGTGAGAAGGTCTATGCGTCGGCTATGTGAATCATAGAGTCGAGGCATACATATACGTCGATTAGGTGAATCATCAAGCCAATGCATAGAGTTTTCTCCCTATATGTCGGCTAGGTGATTTATATAGTCGATGTACATAGATGTGTCAAGTGTATGCTTACCTGATCGACAAACATTGTTTGTATTCTTCAGGTACACACAATACCAACTGTAGGTGTCCCAACACAAATGTTTGTTGGGTTTAGGCTTCTTCCCGACGCATTCATTGTCTTGGATGACAATGAATCTCTAGTAGTGAAAAATGCGATATTACCCCTTAAATATATAAAGTTACGGAAACATAACTACAAAATTTTTGTGAAAGTGATTCTATAATGCTATTTGAATTTTCTTATTATTTAGTTCTAATTGAAGCTTATCCCTAATTTTTTTATTACATTCAATACATTTGATGTTGTGTTTTCAAAGTCTACAAATTTTTTTTGAAGGATCGTACCGTTTTTATATAAAATCTAATAAGCTATTAACATGTAGTTTATTGCGATAACCTACATCATATTCTCAATCTACTATTTAGCACTTTCCCATCTTGGTTTTAACGAAGTTCGAAACCTAACCCTTCTATCAATAGTGTAAGACTCAAACAGTTATATTGTTCTCTTAAAAACTATCCTATTGTGTGTTGATGTCAACAGGAGGAAATAGTTACTGCCAATGAACCGGTGTACTTTAAGATACACCATATTTAATTAAAAGTTATACATAATATATGGAAGTGGTCATTAGTAATTTTCCCAATAAAAATCTTACCGAGATATTCCAATATATATATCATATTACGTTTGACCTTTATCTAAAACAGACTAATTTCCAACGGGATAAACAAAAGAGACTTTTTCCTCCAAAAAATATAAGAGACTTTCTATAAATAGACCATATGCCTTCATTTTAGTGATAATACTTTCAGACAAGTTAGTTATACCTATAACACAAGTTTTTGTCTGAGTATACAAGAAGTCAAAGACTGGTGCAATTATTCATAGCCGTGATATATGAATTCCGTAGCTTTTTATTGAATGCTCACCCTGTATTATATGCATGTTTAAAAGACCCTTCTGCGGCACTCTTGGAATATATTATCACATCTTGTTTCAATTTTAACTCAAAAGATATGCATTCAGAGAAATATAGCATGGCTTCTTCTTCTTCTCTACTTATTCTTTTCCTCTTTTCTCTGTTTCTTGTCAACTGTCTCTCTGTCACGGCACAATCTACTGTTTTTGGTACATACATATATTTCCTACTCATTGTTATCAATTATATGACATTTAAACGTGTTAATTAAACAAAACACTTTTGAACATATTCACATCTTTCAAATATAATACTCTAACGAACACTTTTGGCACACTTGGACAGATTACAGTTACATGACATCGGTGAGAAACGCTACCGACATGCCACTGATATCCCAGTACGACTACATTGTGATCGGGGGTGGCACGGCCGGCTGTCCTCTGGCGGCCACTCTGTCCGCAAACTACTCGGTGTTAGTCCTCGAGAGAGGCGGCGTTCCTCTGGAGTACCCTGACGTCCTGAGGGCCGCCGCTTACTACTCCGTTCTCCAGCAAGCCCAAGTCACCGGCACCACCCCGGCACAGAAGTTCACGTCAGAGGAGGGGGTGGAGAACTGGAGGGGGAGGATCCTGGGAGGCACCAGCATGATCAACGGGGGGTTCTACTCGAGGGCCGAACCGGAGTTCTACCCCTTGTCGGGGATCAATTGGGACATGAGTGTCGTGGAGGAGTCGTTTAGGTGGGTGGAGGAGACCGTGGCGTTCAGGAAGGACCTGTTTCCGTGGAGTACTGTGGCCAAAGAGGGTTTGTTGCAAGCTAATGTGACTCCCGACAATAACTACACTGTGGAACATTTGATCGGAACAAAAGTGTCGGCGTCCACGTTCAACGCACAGACGCCGGCTCGGAGGTTTGGGGCAGTGGAGTTTCTGAACAAGGCCAACTCGACAAACTTGCGTGTGGCCGTGCGTGCAACTGTAGACAGGATCATCTTCTCACCTAGTTTATCAGGTACATAATTATTTCATTATTAACTAATTTGTTAGCTCAAGGATTTTTGGAGCCCACAACAAGATTTCAAATAAAGATATCTTTCTAAAATTGGAATATATTTTATAATGATTTGAATACTTTTAACTTTTTTCAAGATTTTAATCACCTCAATTTTATTTTAAAATATTTGAAACTCAATATATATAGTTAAGAATGACAATAAATCAGATTCGGATCAAGTGCATGACCATATATATATTCATACTTGTAATGGCTCAATTGAGCAAGTATTCATATCCACTCAATTATAATTTGTTTATTTATCAGGTATCCGGTCTATTCAATACTTGACATACAAAGATAATTTTCATGTTCGTATCCGTACCCAAAACTAAATATATAACTAATAAAAAATACAAAAAAATAATTAATTCTTCCATAAAATTTTCAGTTCTATAATTTCATTAACTTTTTGGTAGTTCAAAGAATTTTGCGGCCCTTCAAATAAAGATATTTTTGTATAATTAGCATATTTCATTTGAAATATAATTCGAAATACTTTATATATAAGTTATTTCAAAAGGTTCACACCTCTAGATTTATTAACTTTTTAAAATAGACTTGAAATAGATAATATATAAGTTATTTCAAATTTAAATTTTATCATATAATAATAATTGTCCTGGACATTCATCTATTTCAAGCGTCCACTCTCTTAATGGATGTAGTGGTGAGAAAGATTATTTGATAGATAGAGAATAATGTAATTTTTTTAAAAAGAAAATACTGCACCACTGCGGCAGTGCAGGATTTCAAAAAAAAAAAACACTTCATATAACTAAATTTATGTGGTCAAATAAATAAAATTATAAGCCTAAAGTAATTAATCTTAGAGCGCTGTTAATTTGTTACATTGCCTTGTGATTGAGTTATATTATAACTGACCCTGTTGTGATTACCAGGTTTAGTTGCGACAGGAGTAAGGTACAAGGATTCAGCCGGAAGGACTCACACGGCGTTTGTTCGAGGCAAAGGTGAAGTGATACTTAGCGCTGGCCCTATTGGCAGCCCCCAAGTATTGCTCCTCAGCGGAGTGGGGCCCTTTTCCAACCTTGTATCCCTCGGAATTCTACCACTCCACAACCTCCCTTCCGTCGGTAAATTCGTCTATGACAACGCCTTCACTTACGTCACCTTCTCCTCCCCAATTCCCCTTACCCCCTCCGTCCTCCAAGTCGTCGGGATCCTCCCAAACTTCTCCTACATCGAGACCTGCTCCTTCGTCAACGCCGGCTCCTTTTTCGGCAAAGTAGGCAGAATCTTGTCCCTCGGGACATACTCGCTCCAATCCACCAACGTCAATGTCCCTCCCAAGGTCCGCTACAACTACTACTCCGACCTGTTGGATCTTGCTCATTGCGTCAACGGGGTGAGGAAGATTTTTGATGTGCTGAACACGACAGCTCTGGATCAGTTCAAGTTTGTGAACAATGCGACCGGGCAGAGGGAGTTCAGGTTCGTGGAGCCCACGCCGCCGTTGAGCGGATCGGACGCGGCGGTGGGGGCATTTTGCAGGAGCGCAGTGAACTCGACGTCGCATTACCATGGTGGGTGTGTTGCGGGGAAAGTAGTGGATGGGGACTTGCGAGTGAAGGGTACTCGTGCTCTCAGGGTTGTGGATGCGTCTGTTTTCGAGTCGGCCCCCGGAACCAACCCTCAGGCTACTATTATGATGATGGGTCGCTACGTTGGCCTTCAGATATTGAAGCAGAGGATGGCGGCATAATATTAAATACGATACAATATAATAATGAGATGGCATACAATAATCAATTAACAATTTGTGTTAAGTCATGAATAAGCACGTGTTAACTGACCACTAAAATAATGTATTATAATCTTTATCAAACGGTGTGTATTAGGGCTGCTCAAATTAAACCGAGAACCGGCAAACCGACCGGAACTGGACTGAACGGAACCGGCGAAACCGAAACCGGGACGAACCGAAATGGTGTCGGTTGTAATTTATGGTAACCAGACAGGTCCGGTTCGGGGCCAAAACCGCGGTTAACCGATAATGCACTACTCAACCAACATGTGTCCATCCATAAATAATTGAAAAATAAGAAGTAGGGAAGGCAACGGGCCGGGTTTGGGTCGGATTCGGCCCAACCCACACCCGGACCCGCTCACTTCCAACGGGCCCCGACCCGCAAGAAACCCGGCCAATTTGAGCGGGTGCCCGACCCGTAAAAAACCCGTCGGGTTCAGATTTTCTCCTAAACCCAAAACTCGACCCGAATATTCAAATATGAACTTAATTAACAATTTTTTTTACAATACAAGGAAAAATTAATAATATAAATAAATGTTATATTATATTATTTTAGGTTTTTTGCGTGATTGGGTAATTATAATTTAGGTTTTAACGTTTTTTGTTAAAAAATGATTGATAATATAAATTATATTATATAATATTACCATATAAATTATTATTTTCTAAAATTCGAACGGGTGCGGGTCGAAACCGGATCGGGTGTACGTCAACCCGCACCCGCTCAAAAACCCGAACCCAACCCTAACCCGCAAAATTCCGGGTTTCACCCGTTTTAATCGGGGCGGGTTGATCGGGTATCTGTCGGGTTCAGATTTTTTTGCCATCTCTAATAAGAAGCTCCTAACCATAATTGAAAACAAGACCTCCACTACAGTTTAATAGCTCCCTAACCACTGAATCAATTAGTTTTTAATGTTACTCGTACATATTTTATTTATATTTAAACTTAATAGTGTGTTGGATACATGCTTTACTAAAAACACTTCTTATTTTAAATTTTGCATTCAAAATCCCACATCGGCCAGATCAAAAAAAAAATTTGCTCCTCTCATCTATAAATATGAAGTGTTTTTGCTTCATTCATAATTAATTTTTGGCTTGTCCTCTTTGGATTAAACCAAAAAATTATGGTTTAAATCTTTAATATTTACCATTTGATTAGAAACGGTGTAATATATAAGATTATTTTTGGCTTTCATGTCGGGAACTAGTAAAATTTGAATTTTTTACAGTTAATTATTTTAAAAGGGTAAATTAATTGAAAATAGTTTGATTTTTAAACCGGTTTCAGTTAATCGGGAAAACTGGCTGAATTATCCGGTTAATCGGAAGTTCGGTTTCTATCAAATACCGGTCCGGTTCCGGTTTCCGATTATTGAAACCGGGGGTGACCGGTTCGGTTTTCGGTTTCGGGTAACCGGCTTTGAACAGCCCTAGTGTGTATGTTATATATATATATACACACGCCGTTTGATATTTCAATACAAATTTCTCAATATTTACACACGTCTAAACCTTCGATCCAGTTGTTCGTTTTGCGAGATTAAAATAGCGGCGATATGTAGCATCCGCGCACTGTGCATTTAAATGAGGGGTAATTTCATATTTTTGCGCACCAGAGCGTATTGTTCAGCTTTCTCATTGGGAGTGTAATGTTCAATAGTGGGAGTGTAATGTTCAACAATGGGAGTAGAATGTTCAGCACTGGGAGTTGAATGTTCAGATTGGGAGTAGAGTGTTCAAAATTATGAGTGTAATGTTCAACATTGTGAGGATTTGACTCAAATGTTGAACATTACACTCTTAATATTGGACATTACACTCCAATTTGAACAAAGTTGAAAGTCTACTATTCACGCGCTCTGAAAAATATAGAACTGTCCCTCACTTAAGTGCACAATGCGCGCTTTCACGTGTCGCGCGCTGTTTTGATTGCTCTAGTTGTTTGGCTCACACGTACAGGTGTTGAAAAAAAACCAAACCGACCGAACTGAACCGACCAAACCGAACCGGAAAATGGTCGGTTTTGGCTGGTTCGAATTTGGTCAGTTCGGTTCTGATCGGTTTTGGTCATGGGCGGTTCGTTTTCTGTTTATTTAACCAAAACATATCGAAAACCGAACCGACCGACTCCGGTTCAAATTATGATGAATCCTCCAGTTTACGCTTCAATTTAGGATATTTTTCAATTGAATTTTTCTTTTTAGGCTTTAATAAAGTTTTATTTTAATTAGTGTAAAATTATTATACATAATTCCTCTAAAAACCGACCGAAATCTAATCATTTTTTGCTTGATTTATGAAACTTTTTGGTTTCGTGACTGACTTTCGGTTCAACTCGATCCAAACTGAAAACCGACCAAATTTTTTTAGTTCGATTTGATTTCTTCAAGAACCGAACCGGTCAGTTTTGGTCAGTTCGGTTCATAAACCGAACCGTGAATACCCGTACTCATACGTGTTCGTCATGTTGGACATGTATAATATTTGTAGTGGAGTGTCCCCTGTATATACATATATAGCCCTTTCTTATTCCTTTTATTGGCCTCATCACTAACTTCAACTAAATCTTCACAATTACGTGACCCACTAATTTCCAGCAAACTGAATGAAATTCTAAACAGGAAAACCCATGCGTGCTCATAGTTGCAATTTGCAAAGTGATGTTGGACTATACACAAATTAACAAGCAGGAATAAAATTCATGATAAATGTTTGAGCTTAATTCCTGAATATTATGTTATGCCAGTTTAGTCACCCAAACATGTTTATCATTTCGTTCTAATTCAATAAAGTATTTTCTAATTTTCTTTTATTACTTCCAGCATGGAATTTAGAGCCCACGTGTGTCTCTCCTGTTAAGGGTGTTAACTAATTGAATTAAGACTAACTTTTTGTTACCGCTCAGTTTGGTTCGAAAAATGAGTGCTCAATTGTATTGATTGAGCTCATGCAGATAATCTTGCGCTCGGGTGAAAGATAAATAATCGAACTCGGACTAGATTCAACCAGTCTAGTGTTTACTATATCCAAATTGAGCTGTAATTCATGAATAAAATCTAGCAAGTATATTTGACAAATATAGTTTTCATCGTGATATTAGAGAACAGAGATAATGACATTTTCTTATACCTAACTATTTTAAAATGACACTCTCACATCCCAACTAATTAACTATTTTTTTAACACTCTAACAATTTTATCGTGATAACCTACCTTTAGTTTAAGAAACCAAAATTGAACCAATTCAATTTAATTTATCAAATCAGAATTGAACCGATTCAATTTTAGATTTCAATAATTGAACTGGTTCATAACTAAAATCCCTAAAGGACATCAACGCCTTGGTAATGGGTTCAACAGGTTACATCAGAAAATTTGTGGTGAAAGGGATGGTATGTAGTGGCTTCATTGTGGTGGTGATTTCCAGGAAGAGACCCTAACGAGCTTGTAAGTAGCCACTATGTGCAATTTATGGTGTTTCAAACCATAAATTTCGTTTCTTCCATGCACATCTCGATGTCGATCTCATCAACACCTTCCTGAAGACAAGTTCCTCGACGCCAACTGTGGCGTAGGCGGCCCGATGCGCGCCACCGCCGCCCACTCCAGCGTCGTCGTCGTTGGGATTATAATTAGCGAGTCGTGCCAAATCTCACAACCAAAAGGTCGAGTTCGAGAACCTTTGTAGCGTCGTTTTGTGGAACTTTCCAACGACTCTCTTTCGATTCGAGCTTCGACGGTGAAAGTGTTTATATTAATAAATAATTGATGATGAATTACAATAGGATGTTCCCTTATATAGGGAACAATAGAATACAATAGAAAAATATAATACTAACCCTAATATGACAATAGAAAAGATATAATATATGTAATATATAATATAATAATATAATAATAATAATATATCTAACACTCTCCCGCAATTGGAGCATGAGGATGTTGAATGTTTTGACTTTAGCAAAATTCTTCAAAAAGAGCAGTCCAAAAATCTTTGGTGAATATAACTTCAAACTTGTTGGTACATGAGACACACAAACTTGATGTCTTTTGGTAACCGAGGGTGAGAAAAGAAATTGAGGAAGGTGAGAAATATAAAAAGAAGACAAAAATTAAAAGAGTGACTGATAATTATAAGAGAAAGTGAGAAATTTAATAAATGATGAGATGAAGAAGAAGAATGACCGAAAGAAAGATTGGGGAAAGGTGCAACAACTACGTCTCATGAGTACGATGCAAAAGTGATTTTAATATACACCACTAAACTGTGAGGAAACTACGTCGGTGTGAAATAATTCATGCAACTACGACGGTGCAAAATCATATTAAAAACAAAGAAAAAAGTGATTTTGTTTTGAAGAAGCGAGGAAAATAATTGAGAAGATTTAATATAATAATACTAGAGATTAATATAGAATTAGAATAAAGGGTGTGAAAGAAAAAAAAGAACAAAACAAACCCAAAAGAACAAAGAGGGAAGAGAGGCCAATTAGTTGAAGGAAGTAAGGAAAGGAAATTTGAAGAAAAGATTCAGAATGAGACAAAATAAGGAAGAAGACGGAAGGCAATTTTTTATTGAAAGAGCACCCCTACATTAGTGCGGTGAAAGAGTAAAACGAGAATAAAATAAAGACAAAATAGAGAGGACGTTGGAATCAAACATAAGACAAGAAAGAGAGAAGTATTTGACGAAAGGGTTGAATAAAAAAATTTTAGATGGAAAAGATATGGATCTCTGCAGTAGATTTGCAGAGAAAAAGAAGGTAGAAACAGTGTGTCGCCCACTCGTTAAATCATGATTAACAAGAGTGCAAAGTCATAGGCAGTAAAAAAGTCTAGCCTAAAACTCTGATATCATGAAAATGTTTATATTAATGAATAATTGATAATAAATTATAATAGGAGAATTTTTTATACGGGAACAATAGAATTACAATAAGGAAATATAACATTAGCTATGTATGATAATAGGAAATATATAATATATGTAATATATAATATAATAAAATAATGATAATATATGTAACAAGCTTACTTGATCGAACCCACAGTCAAATTTCTGAAATGGAGGGTTGCTCATTGAACCATTGGAATTGAGATTTTAAGGGTTGCTTTTGAGATTTGAAATCAGGATTGGGATTTTATGGAATTTGGAATTAAAATTGGTACTTTATGGAACTCGGCTCATCCATGGTGGTCCAAATTAAAGATGGGAAGCTACTTTATCAAACTCTCTAGTTATGCAGTGAATAGTTGGAGGTCCAAGATTGAATATTTTCTTTTGTTTTTTTATTATTCCAAAAGAAAAGAAAATAAAAAACCCTTTCATTATGTTAAATTTGTTATTTAGTTTAGGATAAAAATTTAATTTTGTATATATCAACTAATTGCCTTAATTAAAATTGAATCGATTCAATTTTAATTATTTAAAAAAATAATTGAATCGTTTTAATTATGGTTTTTTGAACCATGAATTGTTTCAATATTTGATGCACTTCAGAGGTAAATTGTCATAAAAAATGTCTAGATACTAGAAAAGAAAGTTCATTAGTTAAGATATGAGAGTGTCATTTCAAATAGGGTAAAGTACACATAACCACATACAAGTTTGGTCAAAAAACATCTAGATACACCCAATTTTAAAAGTAGACATCTAGCTCCCTAAAATATCAGAAACGGACAGATAGCCAACACCGTTAACTTTTTGGATGAAAAATGATAGTTTTTGAAGTTAAAAGACAAAAATACCCTTGATTTGACTTCAAATTTTCAAACACACACCCTTGATCTCTCTCTTTGTTCTTTGTCTCTGGTAAACATAATTTGTGAAATAAGCAAATCCAAACAATACCAACAATTTCTCCAAACAAACTCAATGCCATACAAATTTTAAAGTTAACTAAACGGCATCCAGACAAAATTTTCTAATATACCCATATAAACCCAACACAATACCAACAAAGCACAAAATCGACAATAACAAATAAAAAAATTAAACTTTTCAGAGGAACTCACAAGTGAAATACAATTTATTAGATACTCAATTTCAACAAAAAATTGAGAGGTCGACCCTATCGTTTGGCGATTTCCTTCTCTTGCTCAAGGGCTTTCTTGGACGCTTTCCAATTGGGGTCGAGGTGGCAGATGCCTTGTACGGCGGCAACTCCGGCAGATCCGAGAACTCATGGCGGTGGAAGAGGACAACACCGAGTCCATATTCGTTTAGGAGGGATGAGTGACGGAGGCGAGGTCAGAATCTTAGGCCCTATTGACGATCTCGACGCAGAGCCGGAGCTTGGGGTTGGAACCCGGCGAGCCGGAGCTTGGGGTCGAAGGGGTAGAGGAGGAAAACGGCGGCGGAGAGGAGGAGCACGGCGGCGGAGTAGAGAAGGCATCGGCTGTGATTGAAGGAGAGAGAAAGAGAGGGTGAAAGTGTTGGGAACAATATTAATCTTGTTCCCAAGTTACAGTAGAGGAGTCATAATTATAAGGGATAATTCTAGATGACTACACCTAGTTATGTCACATTATCACATGACTACACCTAAAAATTTTTGTGTCAGGGTGAATACCCAAAAAGTTTATTTTTCTCACCGTTACTCATTCCGTCCATTTCCGTTAGTTTTTAACATTTTTAACGTGTGAAAAGACTAAAATACCATTCATAGGTAAATAATTGTTTTAAATTGATTGAAAAGACTAAAATACCCTTCACTATTCATTTAATTTTCAAAAAAATACCCTCTCTCTCTCTCTCTCTCCTCCATCTTCTCCACCGCCACCACCTCTATCTCCTCCATCACCACCACCTCCATCACCACCACTACCACCATCTCCTCCCTCATCGTCGCCACCTCCACCACCGCCACCGCCACCACTCCATCTCCCCCCCCCTCCGTCGCCACCTCCGGCGAACCTCCAACCGACGAGGCTCCGACGGTGGTGGAGGAGGTGGTGACGGAAGGGGAAGAGATGGTGGTGGTGGTGGTGGTGGTGGAGGGGGCGTAGAGGAGATGGTGGTGGAGGAGATGGAGGTGATGGCGGTGGAAATGGAGGTGGCGACGGAAGGGGAGGAGATGGTGGTGGTGGTGGTGGAGGGGGTATAGAGGAGATGGTGGTGGTGGTGGTGGAGGGGGTATAGAGGAGATGGTGGTGGAGGAGATGGAGGTTGTGGCGGTTGTGGTGGAGGAGATGGAGGTGGTGGCGACGGAGAGGGAGGAGATGGTGGTGGAGGGGCGGGGAGGAGGTAGTGGTGGCGGTGGAGATGGAGGAGATGGAGGTGGTGGCGGCGGCGGCGGCGGCGGTGGTGGTGGAGGAGGTGGCGACGGAGAGGGAGGAGGTGGTGGTGGTGGCGGTGGCGGTGATGGAGGTGGTGGTGGTGGTGGTGGTGATGGAGGTGGCGGTGGCGGCGGCGGTGGTGGTGGAGGAGGTGGAGGAGGGAGAGAGAGAGAGAGAGAGAGAGGTATTTTTAAACAATTAAATGAATAGTGAAGGGTATTTTAGTCTTTTCATTCAATTTAAAACACAATTATTTACCTCTGAAGGGTATTTTAGTCTTTTCACACGTTAAAAATATTAAAAACTAATGGAAATAGACAGAATGAGTAACGGTGAGAGAGATGAAATTTTTAGGTATCCACTCTGACACGACAAATTCTAGATGTAGTCATGTGATAATGTGACATATCTAGGTGTAATCATCTTGAATTATCCTTAACTATAATGAAGGAGGTTAATGGCTATGCGCGTTGCAGATGAAAAGGAGGACCTGATGTTTATTTCTTATGTTTAATTAGCTTTTGATTAGCATTTGGGTAAATTCATTCTTTCCAGTTTTTTGCAATTACTACTAGTTTTAATATTTCCTTTCCTATTTATATGTACATGTTTTTTGCTAAGAAGTACAAGTAATTTCCTAGAAATTCTCTAATCTATTTCATTTTTAGTTTGGTTACACCTTGTTTCTCAAGTTTAACATAAATTGTATAGTTTTGAAGTTAACTCAAGAGCATTTTTGCCTTTTTACTTTTAAAATTATTATTTTTTACCCAAAAAGTTGACAGTGTTTGTTATATGTCCGTTTTTGATATTTCGGAGGGCTAGATGACTACTTTTAAAATTGGGTGTAGATTTGTGTTTTTGACCAAAATTGGGTGTGGCTAGGTGTACTATACTTTCAAATAATTAGGTATAACAAAGTGTCATTATCGTTAAATAAAAATGATTAATTAATAGATGATGAACTTGTTATAATTTAATGTTGTAACTCGATATATAAGCCCTTGTATATGTTGATGAGAGTTCAAAAGGACCTCTTACTGAGGTCATTGACCACTATTTTAATCTATTTTTCTTTCGATTTTTGGTAGTTTTTGTACTTTTTGTTCACATGATGCCTTTAGAAATTTTTTGGTGAATTTGTGCAGGAGTATGGTTTTAAGAGGTATTTCGAACTAGAAATGGAGCGGGAAGGAGATATGCACAATAAAATCTTCTGAAAGACATAAATTTTTCGTACTTAATCCAATTTGATCCAAAGTGTAAAACTGGATTTACATATCGGGCCAGGCTCCACAATTGAAAGCTCAAGCGTATTGGTTATGTTGGACCCGTTCCTTTATATACAACCCTTTAATTTCTTATTCTTTCAATGTGAGACTTTATATTCTCAACACTCCCCCTCACGTGTATTATACACGTGTGCCTTTATCAACTCACTCCCACTCACGTGGGCCATAGTAGGACGTGTCTTTCCACGCAAGCTTATTTCTTCCTCTACGTGGACCACAATATTTGGTTTACGAGGGAGTGGAGCCACAGAGAGGCGAGACCCACCATTACAGGTCCAAATCGGCCCGCTTTGATACCATGAAAGTAAATATTTTTCCTCAGGGTTTCATTATTATTCAAGAGTATTTATAGGTTACTTGCTAAACCCTAATAATACATAATAATATTAAATAGTAGCAGTATATTCTAACCCAAAGTTTTATCAAGTTGAAGATAATTGGATGATATACAAATATATGGAAGGAAGTTTTCGCTAACTCGAATAGAAAGGTGGCCAAAAAATTGACAAAGAAAATACTAAAACTGAAAATCTACCGTCTTGGGATTGCAGAACAGCAAACTTGCGAGTGCCATAACTAATTCCTTTGGGTACCAAATCATGTGAAATTTGTACTGAAAGTGAAGATGAATAAAAGGGTAACAACTTTGCAGCAGAAAGTTTGTTGAAATTCTGCTTTATAGAGAGCTGTGGAAGAGTCGGAAGTTCGGTCGACAAAATTAAAATTTTGACCTGCGAAAAGATCAGGACTGACCCGGTTGGACCTCCAACCCGGCCCGCGAAAACAGCCCCAAAATCTGAAAGTTTACCCTATTTTGAGCATCTCTTTCATTTTTAGAGTCACCCAAGTTCCATCCTCCCAAGTTCTCAAAATTCTCCATTTAAGACAACTTTTGTAACTTCAAAAGGTAGAAGAAAGGGAGAGTCTCACCACCACTCTCCCTTGAAAGCCATTTTTGATGCTTCAAGGGAGAGTTTCATCACCTACCACCAAGATTTGGGGCTTTTTTATTTTAAATGTGAACTTAATGCTAACTCTCCCGAGTAGGCCTAAGTTTAGATCAAATCTAGAAAGAGAGGCGATACCAATCGACCTAGGTGGACCGTAGCCTTTAGGGGCCGAACTAACACAGTGTATCTTGGGGTTATAATTTGATTCGTGACGATTTCGTAATTATAACATGTGATGGGGGTAAAGATGTTGTGGGCACGGTTTACATCAATAGGGTACCAACATGAAGGATGTAGATTCTTACACAACCTTTAAGACGAACCTAATTAGATACTTTAGTCAATAGCCTGACTAATTTATTTTAATTAGACGAAACCCTTGCAAACGAAAAATATGTTTGGGGGTGGGTTTGGAATTCTCTACACTTGATTTCGTTTCTTAATACATTTTCCCGTAACTAATAATCAAATCCGCTAAAATTGACTAAATGATATATCCCCCGAAATCCTGACTCCCCGATCTCTTTTTTATAATATTGGCTATTCTCGTGTTAATTACATATTTCGTGAGGTTGCTTTGTGTGATTTGTGACGATTTCATACTTTGCATACTTGTGTGATTGGTTTCACCACCACATTTACAAAACCGACCATACCCGCATAGTGGTCCTAAGCTCCTAGCGTTCACACCTTCTAGACAAACACTCTTCGTGTGGGATCGATAACTCCAGGACCTAATACTTCCGATATCACTTGGAACGACCGGTGCACTTGCCGAGCTCGTCAAATTATTCGCACCGTTGTCAGGGAGAGTTGTTTTGTCTAAGTGGCCCGAGGAGTACGGATCATTCTGGTGCTTTGGTCATTTTTATTGTTTTTAAAATAATTAAAAAAAGAAAAAAATATTGCTATTTCTATTTTGAAAGAAAAATATAAAAAATATATTTCTTGTGTCTGTGATTGATATACTCGGTCTGTGTGGTTTATGCGTTTAAGATCTCACAAGTCTAGTGGTTTAGTTGCCTTAGACACAGATCTCGAGAGGACTTTGCGAAGAGAACACCGAAGAATGAGGTTATTTGCTGAAATGGACCCCTGAACCAACTATGACGGATAACGGGAACAACGTTGGAAATGAAGCTAATGGAACTAATGAAGCAAATGGAGTGCCCTGACCCAGGATAATCAAATATTATGGAGTGCCCACTAACTCCAAGATGCTTTCTTGCATCTGGAGGCCTACTATAGATGTGCAAACCTATGACATCAAGAGCGTGATTGTGACGATGGTGAAGAATGACTCGTTCACCGGACTTGGATCAGAAGACCCGGATAAGTACATCAACTCCTTTCTAGACAAGTGCGACTTGTCCCAAAAAAATGGAGTAAGAACGGATGTCATCCGCTTAAGGCTATTCCCTTTTTCACTTAAGGGAAAAGTGCGTGACTCGCTCTGTTCTCTACCACCTAATTCAATAGGCACCTAGTATGAGCTAGCTTCAAAGTTTGTCAACAAGTTCTACCCACCCACGAAGACTCTCCAAGTTCGAAATTTAATTCACCAATTTTTGTAGGATGACTTAGAGACTATGGTGGAATCGTGGGAGTGTTTACAGGACCTCTTAAGAAATTGTCCACATCATGGTTTTGAGAATTGGAGAATCTTGCAACTGTTTTACTCTGGTTTGCGCAGGTCTGACAAAGCTCTAGTGGATGGCTCAGCTGGAGGCTACTTCTTGAACAGTAGTCCATATGAGGGGTATGACCCGATTAACGAGGTGGCGGAAAATTCGTCTCAATGGCATTCAGACCGAGTCAAATCAAGGAGAAAGGTTTATGTATCTGACACTACTGGTCTCCTTCGCAAATCAAATTTTGACAAATGAAGTCATGCATGGACCTTTTATAGAATTTTCAGAACCTTTTACCGGCGAGATATTGCACAATATCTCGCCGGGAAAGGTTATGACCGTTGATGGTCAACATCCGACCGTTGACAGTCAACGACTCCAACCTGGCGAGATATTTCAATATTTCGCCGAGAAAGAGTATGTTGACCATCAACGGTCGTATGTTGACCGTCAACGGTTATAACCTTTCCTGGCGAGATATACGCAATATCTTGCCGGGAAAAGGTTATGACCGTTGTGGTCAACATCTGGGCGTTGACATGTGTAATCGGCCCGACGAGATTTACAATATCTCGCCGGTTTGGTAAAACAAACCCGGCGATACATTGAATATCTCGCCGATAAAGGTCATAACCTTTCCCGGCGAGATATTGCGCAACATCTTGCCGGGAAAGGTTATGACCGTTGTGGTCAACATCCGAATGTTGACTGGTGAAACCAAACCGACGAGATATTGCATATATCGCCGGTTAGGTTAAACCAACCCGGCGAAATTATGAATATCTCGCCGGTAAAAGTTTAACCTAACCGAGGAGATATTGAAATACCCGACGGGATATTTCAATATCTCGTCGGGAATAAGCAAATTTCCAGTAGTGTTAACTTCATATTTGAGATTTTAGATAACAAGAAAAAATGAAAAAAATAAAAGTTTAATTGACCAATTGGAGAACTCAAACTCTACGGATGTACTCAATTGTAATTATATCCATACATTGTGCACATCAAATGTCTAATGCTACCACATTATGGTTTTGAAGGATTGCTGCCATTACTAGGGGTTAGCTTACCAAACAAATGTGACGTGCTAATTTTTCGTATAGAGTTTGACAAACAATTTCACTAAAACCAATTATTAGATTCGTCTGCAAGCAGAATTATTATATATGTGTACCAAAAGATATATCATCATTTCAACTAATTATTACTGTAAAGACAAATGTCCACTTTACATTTTACTAAAAGTTAAATACGTGAAGAAAAGTCCAACGCGTATAAAATTAATTTCAGCTGTAGTCCAAATTAATCCTGTGACTTCCAAATTAGCTATAAGAAGACAAATGGTTGTACCATATTTATCATCGAATGGTTGGCTTTTAATTTAGTTATGAAAATTTTGGTCATGGAGAAATTGGGCATGGCAGTCGCTGCTTCTTTCCTGCATATTGTGTTGCTCTCGTCAATTCTTCTCTCTGCACAATCTACTGAGCACGGTACAATATTTCATACATATATATATATATATATATATATATATATAGAGGGATATATTAAAGTGTGAACCAGAAGGTTGGTGCGAAGTTGATATTTCTTTTATCAAGTCATGTATTTTCATTATTATGACATGTATTTTTATATCGGGAGAATTGTGTAGTCATTGTGTAACGAAGGATCCCCGGGTGTAATGAGGGGAACGACTATTTTTCAATACCTAATCAGTGAACCATGTAACGAGAAGAACGGGTATTTTTCAATACTTAATCAATGAACCATGTTAAATGGTGTAACGGAGGTGCCCGGGGTGTAACGGAGGGTCCCCGGGATGTAACGGGGATCCCCGAGCTGGTTCGCACTGTGTGGTCTGGTTCGCACCAGATCACGCCTCTATATATATATTTTTTTCTTTCTAGATTTAGATTAATATAGTTGATCCTCGGTTCGGAATTCTAAGCACAAGAAATATTACAATATCACCCTAGCTACTCATACACCATTTTCGTAACAGGCCTGAGGCTGAAAGTCTAAATTGAAGGAGCTAGTAGCAGGACTATTAGACTAATATATTACAGATGTAACCAATGGAATATTTGTTTTTTGTTTGATATACGTTGGACAGACTACAGTTACATGAGGTCGGTGAAAAACGCGACCGACATGCCACTGATAGCCCAATACGACTACATAGTGATCGGCGGTGGCACGGCAGGCTGTCCTCTGGCGGCCACTCTATCCGAAAACTACTCGGTGTTAGTCCTCGAGAGAGGCGGCGTTCCTCTCGAGTACCCTGACGTCCTCAGCGCCGCCTCTTACTTCACCGTTCTCCGGCAGGAGGACGACGGGACCACGCCGGCCCAGAAGTTCACGTCCGAAGACGGCGTGGAGAACTGGAGGGGGAGGATCCTGGGCGGCACCAGCATGATCAACGGAGCATTCCACTCCAGGGCCAATCCGGAGTTCTACCAGTCGTCGGGGATAAACTGGGAGATGAGTGTTGTGGAGGACTCGTATGAGTGGGTGGAAGAGACTGTCGCGCACAATAATGAACTGTCCCCGTGGAGTTCCCTGGCCAAACAGGCCTTATTGCAAGCCAATGTAACTCCAGATAATAACTACACTCTGGAGCATTTAATCGGAACCAAGGCTTCGGCTTCTACTTTCGATGCCTCCTCGAGGAGGTTTGGGGCCGTAGAGCTTCTCAACAAGGCCAACTTCACCAACTTGCGGGTCGCTGTGCGAGCCTCCGTAGACAGGCTCATCTTCTCTCCCAACTCCAAAGGTACGTATTTTCAGTTAAACATTACGTCTAATTAAAGGGGAATGTACCTGTCACCTCCCAAGAGTACGTGTGCAATATACTTTCTCAATTCCAAAACAACACCTTATTAATTAGTGTTTGATACTATATATAGAACATACTTTTGTCATTTTTGTTGAATTGTTTTATATATTTTTGATGATCATTTTGTTCAGATTTAATTGCGAAAGGAGTCACTTATAAGGATTCAAAAGGAAGGTCTCACAAGGCTGTAATTGGCGGGAAAGGTGAAGTTATTCTAAGCGCTGGGCATTTAGGCAGTCCTCAACTTCTAATGCTTAGCGGAATTGGTCCATCTTCTTACCTCTCCTCTCTCCGTATCCCATTAGTCCAAAACCACCCTTTCGTTGGAAAACTCGTTTACGACATTGCCTTCACTTACGTCATCATCTCATCCCCTATCCCGTTGAATCAATCCACTCTCCAAGTCGTTGGAATCGTAAGAAACTTCTCATACGTCGAGACCGCCTCATTCGTCAACCTCGGTGCATTTGCCAGCAAAGTTGGAATTACTCTGTCTGTCGGGAACTACTCGCTTCGGTCCTCCACTGACGTTAAAGTCCCTCCCACGGTACGCTACAACTACTTCTCCGACCCCCTGGATCTCGCCCGCTGCGTCAACGGGGTGAGGAAGATTGGGCAGACGTTGAATACGCCGGTTCTTGATAGGTTCAAGTTTGTGAACAATGTGACTGGCGAGAGGGAGTTCAGGTTCGTGGAGCCCGTGCCGCCATTGAATGGATCTGATGCGGAGGTGGGGGCGTTTTGTAGGAGAGCAATAAACTCGACTTCGCATAACCACGGAGGGTGTCTTGTGGGTAAAGTGGTGGATGGGGACTTGCGGGTGAAGGGTATTCGTGCTCTCAGGGTCGTGGATGGATCGGTTTGGACCGATGCCCCGGGTACGAACCCTCAAGCGACTACTATGATGTTAGGCCGATACGTTGGACTGAGGATATTGAAGCAAAGAATGGCCGCATAATAATGGATGAAAGTAATTAATTACCAAATGGAAAAACTAGGATTTAATGTATTGAATAATGAAGCCCATGTACTATGCATGATGATATAGTCACATACTTATTTCTTTGATGTTTCTTAAGAACTAGATTGTAACACTATTCTAATGATTTAATCAATAATAAATACGTACAATGATTTTGGGTGGGTGTTTGAAAAAATGTTGGATTTCTTTTTCAAGCCAACATAATTGAATCAAGAAATTGGAGTTAACTTGTGGTGCAAGTTATGACTAGAAATTAAAGAAGAGCTGGAATTTCATATTTTGGAAGCTTAGCACGGTTGGTTTTGATAGTAGATCGAATTCAGTCAAATAAACATGTGGGTTTTGACTATTGGTGTCAAAAAGATGATTGATGTGTTGGATTAGTATCAGCCACTCATATAATTCTTGGTCTGCATTAATTGTCCTTCGATTTCTTCGTGCAAACAAATTACAAACAACCAAATCTCTGATGCTGATTGTATACCAAATATTAACTCTATCTATCTTCAAGTTAAAATGTAGGGGAAAGGACACTTTAGTACACTTAAAAGAATCGAATTCTAACATTAGTACACCTAAGTTTAAAAGTGACACTTCCGCTCACTCGATTTGTATTTTTTTGTCCCATCCATTAACGGTGTTAAAAAAATTTGATTTTTATTCTTTTTTAAAAAAAAATTCAGGAAATGACCAAGATACCCTTTGTAATAATAATTTCTTATTTCATTGTGAAATTACCTAAAGGCCCTTGTGTTCAATTCCAATTTTCAAAGAAATGCCCTTCCATTCTCATCTTCTTTGGCCTCATCCTCAAATCCTCCATCCATCGATGACGGTTCCGACCAACACCTCCAGCAAAAACTCCATGGAAGAGCAAAGGAGCAGCACCGGTAAGGGAACCAGAAGCCAAAAGGGGCGCTCCCCCTGCCTCGACTGAGAACAGTTCAGGCCTCCAAACTTTCCCTCTGATTTTTGCCGGTTCACCTCAACAAAGTGTACCCAGATTTGAGCCAAATCACCATTCGACGTGACGCCGGAGTCCCAGATTCCCTCTACGCCTCCCAATCTCCGCGACCAGGACTACTCCACCTCCATCAATCCAAAAGGCCGATTCAAATTTGAGAAAATCATATCTGAAATCGAAGCCGTCAAGTCGACCTCCTAAACACCATAACCACCTCTGGCCAGCACCAGAAGGATCGTCGCAGAGGTGGCTTGAGGTCAAGTTGATTCCGGGCCAGAGACACAGGTTGGTCGGAATCGTCATCGATGGATGGAGGCTTTGAGGACGAGGTTAAAGAAGATGAGAATGGAAGGGCATTTCTTTGAAAATTGGAATTGAACACAAGGGCCTTTAGGTCATTTCATAATGAAATAAGAAATAATTATTACAAAGGGTACCTTGGTCATTTCATGAATTTTTAAAAAAAATGAATAAAAATCAAATTTTTTTAACACCGTTAATGGATGGGACAAAAAAAATGCAAATCAAGTGAGCGGAAGTGGCACTTTTAAACTTAGGTGTACTAATGTTAGAATTCGATTCTTTTAGGTGTACTAAAGTGTCCTTTCCCCCAAAATTTAAGTTAATTGCTTTAGTTATCAATCATTTATCTACATATAGTATTGTCGAAATATGAACTTAGCAACGAAAAATACAACACAAACAGTTTAGCTTACAAATAATGTTTACATCGGCTCTCAAGGATTATTTTTTAATTTTGTAACAAGATCTAACATATTATTTATTTTTTAAACAAATTCAGATATTAAAAATCAGAACTGTGCAACTCATTGTTGAGAATTATATTAAGAGTTGGTGGGAACAAAACCCCCACCCGACTCCCAGTCTAGATTAACAAGAGCATATCGGGCAAGCGTGTGGACTACAACATTGCTACTTTTGCAAGAAAATTTGGCATTAAGTCAGGGACTAAGCCTATTACATGAAGTGATACAGTCATAACGTGTCCCATAAAAAATCACGTCTAATTATCCTTGAAACCACTACATGGCAATCTGATTCAATGATCGCATTCTGTTAGTGATTCTGCTCCCACTTCGGTGAAATTTTTTTGTATTTCGGTCTCCTTGTTTAAGCTATAGTTTTTTGGATCTCTGTTTCCAGTGGGTTTCCTTATCAAGAAGAAGAGAGTTGAGCTAGCTTTGGGCAGCAACATGTTCCTCCACTCCCGTGATTTAATTTTGATTAATATTCTAGACCAGATAAAAGTAATTAATTATGACCTACTTATTGTTTTAATGAAACTATCTTTATGGTTATGGAATGAAAAATACTATAATTAAATTCAATAGGCCAGTAGAATAGAGATGATATTGGATGAGTCTTATCTGTTAGGTTTACATGTGGGATAAAAATTTGTCGTAAATTTAAAAAGCATTTTGGGTCAAATATGGACTATAATATGAATGTGAGATTTTTTGAGTGCTACTCCTAAGTAAGGCCCGAATTTTCTCAACATTATAACCCCTTATCTGACTTGGTAATAAGATCGGAAAGACAGAGTGTTTGTTGGATTGAAAGTATTTTGTCTTCTTATACAAATGGAAACACGCAAATTTGGAAAGGATTTTGTGAGCCCTGCCTCCGCTCTGATCGGATAAGAAATGTTAGGTTCCATTGAATTTGATGTATTTTGACATCATGTAAGATGGATTGACTTGATTGGATTTGGGTGAAACGAGATGAATTTTCTTATAATCATGCCAAAATTAGGATAAAAGTTTTTTGTTTGAAGTCGGGTCGAACAAAACCTATTTAACCTTATAATCTTATCTTATATATAATGGGAATAGGGAATGGTTTGAGAGTGCTCTCTTGATGACATCTGGTTTCTTAAAAGCTTGGCATCTGGCATTGAAATTTGTATGGATATACTATATGGTTTCTTTTGAATATTTGCTGGCTTGACACTTGGGTATTGTGATTGGTTTTTTCAGTTTTGTTTAAATGTGTGTTGTGGAGGCTCTGGCGCGAATTGGGGTGTTGCAACTACCACTTGCACCCTTTCATTTTTCTTGCACCGGTTGCCTTTTCAATCCTAAGCCAATATAAATTGTTCGAAGCGCATTTCCAAAAGATTGTTGATTTTGCTCTTCAATTTCTTTATGAGTAACCTCCTTCTCGGGACCCACATCTTCGATGCCGCTCCCAACTTCCTCGTGATCGCCAAAACAGTCATTCCCTCGAACTCGCTCTCCGAGCCCATCGACACCCATGTGGAAAATCCCACTATTCCAGAGGTTCGTGCTTCGAAATTTTCATACGGGCATGATTTTTTTGTGAAATTAGTGATTGTATATGGATTTTTCAGTCATGTGGTGGCTTTTAAAGTAAGTTTGGTTTTTTGTGGAATTGTTAGATTGATTTGTGGTTTTCGGGAAAGTGATTTGTGTTGTGTTAATTTTTCTTATTTATTTGGATTTTTGTGTGTAGAGGATCGAATTGTGTTTTCTTGCTTTTAGTTCGCTTCCCAATAAAATTTGTAGAGGAATGGGTGAATTTGCATGTTTTCGTGATGTTTAGTTATGTATTTGTTCTAGACGTATTTGCAAGAACCCCCTGTTTCGTTTCCAAGAAAATGAGCTCAATAAGAAAAACCCATAATTTACATGAGAGAGAAATAGCAGGGAGTGGACCAAATCGTGGTAGATGTGAGAAAGATAATTGCATATTTTTTATTTTTTATTTCAAGCAATCAATTTAATAATAAAAATGGCATTTTTATACAATCTTCACATTTTCTGTTTCTTTGTTGTTGCTGGTAAATTTGGAACCACCATTTTGCAAAAAAATTCGAACCTTTAGTGTTCATTTCCTTTATTGGATATTGAAAAATAATTAAATTTGCATTTTTGGTTTTTAGTTTGATAATGGTATTTGTTTGTGTATGTTTTAACATAATTTTGTTCAATAATTTTTGTCTAAAAGTCCAATTCCATACTTTTGGTTTTGAACACATTGGTTGATGGTAGCAGTCAGAATATCAATTATATATTGCTCCAAATTTACTTCATTTTCTTATTTAATAAATTTTATTAATTTTTTTATGAGCTCATATCTAATAATTTTGAAATCCTTATAAATAAAGATATTATTTTCATATTGGCCGGTTTGTTGAGATTATATTATCTTAATTTAGTTATGTGATTACTTGGAGAACAAAAAGGGGTTTATTTATATTTGAATTTCAATGATAGAGGGAAAAATAATATTGGATTGTATGCATCATCTTTCATTATGAAGTTGATATGTACTATTATGGAGCATCATGGATTTCACGGTTCACGTGTTATGGATGCAGATTTGGAGATTCACTGTTGTGAGTTAATTTTCAAACTTATTTCTTTATTTAGCAAGCCTCAGTCATTTAATTTGTGCTGTTTGATGAATCTAGTGAACATATATGTTTCTATGATGTATCTTTGAATTTCTTGTAGATTGATAAATTTATGAGCTTATTAATCAAAGCCAACATGATTCGAGGGATAATTTATAAATTTTTTCTACTTGATGTGATCAATTTGTATGCGATTCATGATTTGATTCTTTGATATATGAGTGGTTGTTGTTCACATTTACTCTTCAAAGTCTACTTATGATTTTTCTTGAATTGTTCCAAACTAAGAGTACAGTTAAATTTTGGTTTGTATTTATCGGCCTTTATAGTATCTAAACATAAATTTCTTACTTATATAGTGCCTAGAGTTGTTAGTAACTCGATATTCATAGCCCAAGCAGAACAAGCTGACTTCCCATCTTCTGAGCAATTCGATTACTTATTGGATGTGCTGATCAATAATGGCACCTCCGGCGAAAACAAATTAAGGCGAATAAACATTGGTTATAATGATCAAGACATGTACTATAATTTATAAGCCTTGGTATGTTCCTACTTAAACGATTCTAGAGTTTGTTTTGTGATATTTGACGGGTTTCTTAATTTCTAGCATCAACCTATCAAAGGTTGAACCTTTCTGGGAGCATGTTCACACCTCCAATGGTGGGTGACTTTTCAACATTTATCTACAGATATAAGAGAGGGGAAATGATAGGGGTTATCTTCTCCATGTTACTTTTGTGGAGTGGTGGTATTGAAAAGCTGATATTACAAGTTTCTTGCCTTTTCATCTTGCTATTTTAATCACATAAAGTATAAGCAAGTGAGAGCTTGTGGGGTTCATTGCTAGAAGAAGATTATAATGTATAGTCTTGCTCATACAAAAAGAAAGGTGTGGTGTACAGAGTAGGAAAGGGAGTCTCTGAAACTGGTGTTCATAGAAGGGAAGCTATAAAATCTCTTAAACTGAAAATAAAATAAATTTTTGTACAGGATTCTGAAGTTGCATCGTGTTGTTATAAGGATTGTGTTTTTGTTTGTGTATGTTTATGGTGTTCATGTCGATCTATGAATTAGCATGTGTTTGTTAAATTGGCTTGGCTCTCAGTTTTTGTTTGTATATGATGTTTTGTGACTGTGTTTGGTTAATAAAAAAGTGAAAGAAACTTGTGGTGTGTGATTTGTTTGTTGATTCTATTAGTGATGTTAGCAGTTACTCGTTCTTGTTATTGTTTTGGTTCTGTTAATATTTTGAATCTGTTTGGTTTTGTGGGAAATAAAGTAAGATGAAAGGAAATAAGGAATGTATTGTTGAGAAAAAATAAGTGTACATTATTTGGAAGAAGGAAATATAAGAAAATTGAGTAGGTCTCATTGAATTTATTGGTTTTCAGCTAAACTATTACTGTCTGGATTGGAGTAGCTTTTCCGAAGACTAAAGTACGAGATATGATATGATGATGGAATTGGCATTAAACAAACTTTTTGGTTGTCCATTAATGTAAAATGGAGAATGTTTGAATAATTGATTATTTTGCATTTTAAATTACATACAATTTTGGTTATTTTCTGTTCACCTGGTTTGATCTAAAATTGTTGTTACTAAAGAAAATGGTGATTTAGGGGCTTGAGTGTCTGCTTTCTATCGTATCATAGGCCATATGTTAAATAAGTTAGTATGTTATGTATAGAAAATGTTTCACCTTCTAAGTTGTTTAACTCGAACACTTCGTTTGTGGTTACATTGTAATTAGTTATATCACTTCTCAGTTCATAGTTATTATTTGTATTTGTTATGATCGTAACATGTGCTAGAAGTGTTGTAATAGAACATGTATCCCAAAACCATTTTTTCTTAGAAGTCATGCTTTGTATGACCTCGGTACTGTACAAATGCCCTGTATGTGGTGACGAGTAAAATATTCCTTAAGTTTTGTGTATTGTTGGTTTATACTGGTTTTTGTTTTTTTTTGTACTTATTGATGGTGTTGTGTTTCAAATTGAATTTTAGTTACAAGTGTCGGCGGGTAACACAAATCAAGATGACGGGCGGTTTTTTTGCAACTGCAGGTTTGCACTTTTCCATTTTCTCTCATTGGTGATGTTTCAATCTTATCTAATCACACTTAAAACACCGTCTCCCCCATTAGAAGCGGTTGATAACCAAAATTGCGCCGTTTGGGGAGGATTTTGTGAGATTCATCGGCGATCGTGGTGGCTGCCGATGGGAAAGATGAAGAGTTGTTGCGGAGAGACGGTTTCAAAACTCAATACCAAGTTCTGGGTTCGATTTGGTCACTTTCTTGATTTTATGATTTGAGTATTTTGGTTTAACACTCTATTATGATTATTCTTCGTCTCTAATTTCTATGTGTGCTTATTTCTTTTTTACATTACTTGATTTTTCTATTGTTCGTCGTCGAAGAAAGGAGAAAGTGTCATTCCTGATATGGTTAGTTTGTGCTCTTGATTCTGACACATCCTTGCAGGTATTATTGTTGTCTTAGTAGATTATTAAAAATGGGTACATGAACACATTCAAGGTTAAAATGAATCTTTAGGTATCCTTTTGGTGGTTTTTTTATATCAATAGCATAGTACACACTTTCAGCTATAAATAGCAAAATGTCACTGTAGATTGTGTTTCTCACATATGGCAAGATATGTATTTTTACATATTATGTTGTCTGCATATCTGTGATGATTTAATATAGTCAGATATGTAATCTTACGTAATAAAAATTACGTAACAATATATATCAATATCATATATGGTTATTACTTGCAGAGCTTCCATAGTCTTCATGATAAAGATGATTTTGCTATGACAGAGGTATTGGGGGAATGTATTATGTGTGGAATACACTAATATGCTATTTAGAGATGCGTTTGTGAGTGGAATGTCTCTAATTCTTTTGAGCATGCATAGACAAGTCTTCTAAATCAACAATCAACATTTATGGTATAAGTGTAATTTTGGTTTGGTTTCTTTCTTGAAATATATTAGCACTACATTGACTCTACGCATGTTCGCTTTCAAGTCACCCTTGGGTTCGGGTTGATGGTGAAGCACCAGATAATACTCTTGATTATGCTGTTCTAAGTAGCTTGAAACAATTTCATCAATGACCAAGCTTAAGAAAATAGCCCTTAGGGTAGTAATTTCATCATTAGCGATCCAAGTACACTGCAAATCCAACTATTTCTCACTTTCGTAGATATTATTGTTAATTCCTTTAGTGGATTGAGACTTAAGATAAACTTTAAGTATTGCTTTATCCTTTATGCCATTCTAATTGTTTCTATGTTGTTGCCCAGCTGGTTGGATGAAAAAGAAGTTTGAAGATTAATCTTTTCGGGTCTATATCAAGATTGTTGAATTAGTCCAAAGGGACTATTACACTGTATATAGGCTACATAGGCCTAAGGTTACGACTTACAATACAAATAGGAAATCAATAGAAGATAGGAAATATAAAATTAAAAAAAATTATTCTTGATGTGAAGAGATTGGGAGCTTGGAGAAAGATTTCATGCTAAGAACACTTGATCGTGTATCTTTTCGGAGGGTATTATTGCTTGCTGGTTTCTATGATGTTTTATATGGATTTTCTTGAGTTATTGCTTGTATGTGTTGGCAGGTTGAAGATGGTTGGCTAAATTATGCTCTATTTGATGACATTTGGCTTTCTACGGGACTGACATCTGGCGCCAAAATATAGTTGAGATTTTATGTTGGAGCGTGGAAATATAATAGAAGTATGAGATGGGTATGGAATACTTTATTTGATATAATCTAGCTTTCTACTAAACTGACATCTGGCGTTATAATGTGATTGGGCTTTTATGTGGGATATCTGTGCGGGTGTGGTGTTTTTGTTCTGGGAAAATGAAAGTTGCTGGCGCGAACATGTGTCATTAATTTCTTTGTTGTATCTACGGTTTCGGTAACTGCATAAATGCGCTTTCGTTGTACTTGTGCTATAAATTGCTCCGATTGGTGGGCGGTATTCATAGTTCTTGTGGTTCGGTAAAATCAACATACCTTGACCGAGATGACGCTAGCAAGAACATCAAGGTCCTCCAGTAACCTCTCAATAAATCCTAACCTCATTCCAAGAATTTTGATACTGCTCTCAACCAGTTTGTAACAAAGACCGGAACCTAGAAACCATACCTCATATCACCGACGCCCACGTCACCGAAATGAACAATATAACCAAAAATAATACAACACAAAAACAAGAAAAAAAATCTCGCGATCTACGATAGTAAGATTAATGCTCAAGAACTCATTTGTCTTAAGGTCAACAACATCCTAGGTTCTATAAACCCGCACCTTCAACACCCGATAGCCAATACTTTGAACAAGTTATTTTAGTACGAATAGATAAATACATTATTAAGACTCGACATAATTAAGTATAAGTTCAGCACGAGTTTATTGAAATATTATTTAATCATATACAAAATATACAATAACAAACAATTTCTTTTGAGTAATCATAACTAAAATTTAATAATAAAAAGTTGATATCAGTTTAAATCTTATAGTCTATGTTCATGTGCACATTTTTTCAAACTGTTTTAGTAAAAATTAGACTAAATTGGGCCAAACAGTTTTAATATTCGATAATCATATTCAAAATATATGTTAAAAATGAGTAAGAGTTTGTTAAGAATTTATTGAATGATATAAATAATAATTTAAAACTACTGAATAATGATAAATTATATTAAAATTTTAATAAACAAAGTTGATTTCAATTTGAATCTTAATTATCTGATTTATCCATACTCGATTTTTCGAACAGTTTGAGTAAGAATCGGACCAAACTGGACCAAAATGTTTCTAATAATGGGAAATCATATGTCGAATTAGTGGAGAAATACGTGTTAATTATAATTGGTATGATAATCAAGTGATTTTTCGGTAATAGACGAACTGATATGTAATGTAATGGTTATAATTGAGTGTTTCGAAGCTAAAATTAGGCAAGTTCATATTCGTGATCAATAGTTTAAATTGATTACAAAGTTTGTTAAGATTTTATTTAATCAAAGAGGACTATATAATAATAATTTAAAACTAATGGGTAGCTATGACTAAAATTTAACAAACAAGATTGTTTCAATTTGAACATTAATTATCTGAGTTGTCGATGTTCAGTTTTTCGAACAATTTAAGTAAGAATTTGACCTTATTAGAATAAAAGGTTCCTAATAATGGGGAATTGGTGGAGAAATTATGTTTATTATAATCGGTATAATAATTTTCGGTAATAGATTTACTGAAACGTAATGTAATGAGTTATTATAACCAAGTGTTTTGGAGCTCAAAATTAGACATGCTTTTATTCAGAATCAATAGTTTAAATTGATTGCATAGTTTGTTGAGATTTTATTTAATCATATAAAGATACTATATAATTATTAGTTTCCTATTTTATAATGTTGTTCTTGGTTCGTTTTTCTAAACTATGATCAACTATTTGAATGTGTGCAAAATAATGTTACAATTGTTAATAATTATGTGTGATAATTTATGGTTCGACGTTTAAGTTTGCTTTCGAAAATGTCCATTATTATTTTCGCCGAAATCACAATATCCTCCTCTGAGTTTGGCATCGTCAACGGTGGATATGGTGGCGGCGACAACTTTCTCTTGCTCCGTGTCCTATCGGCGATGGTGATGATGAATAGATGGAGCGTAGTAGGAGTATTAATTTCATGGACCCGTTTCAAGCCTCTCTTTTGCATGAAAAAATTAATCTATCCCTCTTTTTAACTTACAGGTTATATGAATGTGTTTCACATCACTCTAGACCGAGTCTAACCGTTTGATAATCACGACTCAGGTTGACCCAGTCATAAGTTACATGGTCGTTCCTAGAAAATTGGGGGCCTAAGACAACAATTTGAAACGAGACATTTCTTTTGAAAAGATAAAACCATACTACCATTCTTCTTCGGTGCTATCACTTCGGCTTCAACGTTTCTCTTCGTGAAAGATGAATCACGTATAAAACTTATATCATTAAACTGTCAATACTGTTAAGTGTAGAAGTATATATATATGAGTTTAAATATAGATAATATTTAGGATTAAATGTTATTGGACTAGGATAATAAAATTTGGTTTATATGTAGACAATGAAAAAAAAATTGGGCATTTTTTATATATTAGGCTGGTCGGCTAGGTATTTTGGGGCCCCTCTAGGGTCGGTGCCTAAGGCAAAAGTCTCTCTTGCCTTATAGACGGGCCGGCCCTGATAAGTTATAACATATTATAACTTTTCCATTTTAGACATTTTTATCCAACAACAATGACGTACACTTACACATAATTGTGAATAACAATAGTTTGAACTACCAACGTTTAGAAGAAAGAAAAAATGAGAACAATAAATTATACTTTACCAAAATTTTACGGGTAGCATGCGCATCGCGCGGGCCCCACACTAGTATAATAAAAAGCAATTGCAAGTATTATATAAAATTTAGGAAGGTTGATGAATGAATATTTTCCATACCTACTTTGGGTTGGGGGAGTAGAAGAAATCAGATTGGAGAAGGGAAAGCCCTCACCAGCCATTCCTTATCTTTACTAGTATCAAGTTTTAATTGACCTCAGTACACATTTCCCGAAATAACTTCTCAATGTACGAATAGTTTCATGTGTTGCTTACTAAATCAAGAACAGTGGAAAGGGAAGAAATAAGACGCAACATTGATTGACAATTACATATATTATCTTCTTAGCGGTACCAATTTTCTTAGGATATTATCTTCTCAAACAACAAGTCCATGTCCACACATGAGACGCCACGAATTGTATTCATAAAACGGTGTTAATTGTTCATACTAGTTTCTAGTGGTTGTGTAACATACCAATCCAAACCCATTACGTTAACTTTGTTAGAAAAGTCCAAGTCAACCAAACCCCAACTCATTTCATTTTCTGCTTCCTTTTCTCAAAACTACTATAAATGTTTGTGTTGCATCTTCGGATTCATCAACAACATGGTTTCTGCTGCTCTGCAACTTCTCTTGTTCTTTTCTCTTCTCCAATCAAATCTTCTCTCCATCTTTGCCCAATCCAATGAACAAGGTACCATTTTCTTATTTATTTTATTTCCTTCACTATCTTATTTAGTTACTTATAATGAACTATTTCATTGTCCACTTGATATGCAGATTTTAGTTACATGAAGTCGGTAATGAACGCGACGGACATGCCCTTAGAAGCCGAATATGACTACATAATCGTGGGAGGTGGCACGGCCGGGTGTCCCCTGGCGGCCACCCTGTCCGAAAAATACTCTGTCCTAGTGTTGGAAAGAGGGGGAGTTCCCCTGGACTACCCGGATGTGTTGAACGCGGCTGGTTTCGAGACCATTCTGGGCCTTGAAGACGACGGCAACACCCCTTCCCAAGGCTTCACCTCCGGAGACGGCGTGACCAACGCCAGGGCCAGGATTCTCGGCGGCGGCAGCATGATCAACGGCGGCTTCTACTCCCGAGCCGACCCTGAATTCTACCCCAAATCAGGCATAGACTGGGATATGAATGGTGTTCGTGATTCGTACAAGTGGGTGGAAGAAACTGTTGCCAAGAAATCGGATCTGTTCCCGTGGAATTCTGAGGTGAGAGACGCCTTGCTCCAAGCCAACTTCGTTCCCGACAACGGATTCACTGTGGATCACCTGGAGGGCACCAAGGTCTCTGCCTCCACCTTTGATGGGTCTGGAAATAGGTTCGGGGCTGTGGAGCTCCTCAACAAAGGAAACTTAACAAACTTGGTGGTTGTGGTACACGCTAGTGTTGACAGGATCATCTTCTCCTCTTCCAATTCCAACTCCAACTTGTCTGTGAAAGGAGTCAAGTACATTGACTCTCAAGGAAGGTCTCATGAAGCAACGATCCGCAACGGGGGAGAGGTTATATTGAGTGCAGGGGCTCTAGGAAGCCCTCAGCTCCTCATGCTCAGCGGGGTCGGTCCGAAATCATACCTTTCGTCACTCAACATATCAGTCCTACTCGACCAGCCATATGTGGGGGAGTTTGTGTACGACAATCCATGTAACGTCATTGCCTTCACATCCACGTTACCCATTAACGGATCCTTCATACAAGTAGTGGGAATCACCAACATGGACACCTTCATAGAGACAAGATCCAATCCCAGCGTGGCCTTGCTCTTCACCAAAGTCGGCGGATCGTTGCTGTCCACCGGCTCTTTCTCCCTCGCGTCGCCCACCAACGTCACCGTCACCCCAAATGTCCGTTACAATTACTATTCGGACCGATCCGATCTCGGTCATTGCGTCAGCGTCATACGCAAGGTAGGCGAGGTTTTGAACACCCCTTCCATGGACAAGTTCAAGACAACGAATTCAACAACGGGCGTGAGAGATTACGTGTTCTACGGGACGGTGCCACCAACAAACCAATCAAGTGATGCTGATGTGGAAGCTTATTGTCGGAGCACGGTGACAACGATTTGGCATTACCACGGAGGATGTACAGCTGGGAAGGTGGTCGATGGGAGGCTGCGAGTGAAGGGTATTGGAGGTCTTCGTGTCGTCGATGGGTCTACGTTCACCGTGTCACCGGGGACTAACCCTCAGGCTACTCTTCTCATGCTAGGCCGTTACATTGGCCTCGGCATCTTAAAACAGAGAATGGCATAAATATGAATATGTTTAATTTATTATTTTTTATTATTCATATGCTTATAAGTTAAATAATTGATGTAAATTCATGGTGGTAATGGTATAATAAACATTTATGTTATTTTGATATAATATTGTGTAGTAGTATCTATAGGTTGAGGAGGTAGAAGGTGTCCTTGGGGTTTCCCATGAGTGTGAGAACAGTTGATGCTATGTGCTTGGAAGTGAGACCTGCCTCTTCTACTTGGTCTGCCTGAGATCCATGCTCTATGTATCTGTCTGGTAGTATCAGAGGCCTCCACTGCAACAACAACAACATAACCACTCTCAAACAATACTCAACCATCGTTTTTGATCCCACATACTATAAAAACAATGTGTACCTTGAGATTTCCATCGAGCAAGCCATTCAAGCTCAAGAAATGGGAAACATGGGAGCTGAAACCTCCTATAGACCCTTCTTCCACCGTGATGAGGATCTCGTGCTCTTGGGCTAGCCGTCTGATCAGCTCTTCGTCTAGAGGCTTGCAGAATCTCGCATCAGCTATGGTCACCGATATGTCTATAGCTCCGAGAAGGTTGCCTGCTTCCATACAGTTTTGCACCATTATTCCATACCCCAAGATAGCCACCCTGCTTCCCTCCCTCAGCACCCTTCCCTTTCCAATCTGAATCGGTTACAAAAAATTTAGATTATGAACATAGAAACGGATTATGCTAATACTTATATGCTGTATACCTCCAAAGGAGTGCCCTTGTTATTTGGGGGAAGAATGGATCCGACGCCATTCCCTCTGGGGTACCTGAAGCAACTAGGCCTGTCATCGATGGCTGCAGCGGTGGCCACCATGTGCATGAGCTCAACTTCACAGGAAGGAGCCATTACCACCATGTTGGGAAGGCAGGCCATGAAGGTTGTGTCAAAAGCGCCGCAATGAGTTGGACCATCTGCACCCACAAGGCCAGCCCTGTCCATTGCAAACCTCACCGGAAGCTTTTGAAGGTCCACATCATGAACCACCTGAGAGTATTGCCTTAGATCAGAGTCTGATTCACTACAGTATATGTTATGTTAATGAAGTACCTGGTCATAGCCTCTTTGCAGGAAAGAAGAGTAGATGGTACAAAAGGGTTTGAGTCCTTCAGTGGCCAGACCAGCAGCAAAGGTGACAGCATGCTGCTCTGCTATCCCAACATCAAAACACCTCTCCGGAAACTTCTTTTGGAACATGTTGAGCCCTGTCCCTCCTCCCATGGCCGCGTGTATAGCTACTATCTTCTCATCTCTCTCTGCTTCAGCTACCAACGACTCCGCAAAGTACTGAGTGTAGGAAAATCTCTCACCAGGCTTATTGGACTTGATCTGCTTCCCCGTCTCAGGGTCGAACTTCACAACGCCTACATATCATATGGCAAAATAAATAAGTTAGGTGTTTATTATATCAGCGATTAAAACAATTATATTAAAGAAAATGGAAAAGTGAACTCTAAGAAGAGTATAATGAGATTGAAAGAAGAAATAAAATAAGTTAGGTGTTGAAGAATGAAGACCATGCATCTTGTCAGCTGCAACTTCAGCAGGAGGATAGCCTTTCCCTTTTTCGGTGATGACATGAATGAGGACAGGTCCTGGTGCTGGCATGGCCTTGATGTCACTCATGATATGAACAAGGTCTTCAACATTATGCCCGTCTACCGGACCGATATAGTACAGCCCGAGTTCTTCAAACATACACCCAGTGGAACCACCCACCATCCCTTTTACGTACGTGTCAAATTTGGCAGCAATTTCATGAGTTGGCCCTCCTATTTGTTTTGTCACACCCTGCCAAAAGGAACAAAAGGTCTTTACCTGCGGACTGTCTCAGTTAACTAGTGTGGTATTGGGGCATAGGACACAAACCTTTGCAGCCTCGCGCAGTTGGCGAAACTTTCTGCTGGATTGAAGTTTGGTGAGGGCTCGGGTGAGAGCGCCAACGGGAGGAGCAGGGCCGTCGAGGGTGGCTGTGGGGAGGGACACTTGCTTGTTGTCGTTCAAGATGATGATGAGGTTGGTTTCGAGGTAGCCAGCGTTGTTCATGGCCTCGTATGCTTGTCCTGCTGTCATGGCCCCGTCGCCTATCACTGCGATCACATGGTTCTTCTTCCCTAGCAAGTCTCTTCCAACGGCCATTCCTAAGCCAGCAGAGATACTAGTGGAGCTGTGACCAGCACCAAAGGCGTCGTGAACACTCTCGTCCCTCTTTGGGAATCCGGCAAGCCCAAAAGTCTGTCGAATTGTATGCATCTTCGACCTCCTGCCCGTCAGGATCTTATGTGGATATGCCTGAAACCCCCAACAAACTACATATATAAGAATAAAACATGAATGTGTGTGTTTATATATATATATATAGCTCAAACTCACCTGATGTCCAACATCCCATATAATCTTATCCTCTGGTGTGCTAAATACATGGTGAAGTGCAACAGTCAGATCAGCCACACCAAGGCTGGAGCTCAGGTGTCCTCCCGTTTTCGAGACTGTATAAACTATCTCCTCTCTCAGCTCATTTGCCACCATCTTAAGATCCTGCCACAACAAATATCAATTACACACCAAATTTTATTATTTCTTAGGCTTTGGTGTAATTTATGTTCAAGTACCTCAATGGACAAGTTTTTCAGGTGAATTGGGTAGTTGACAGTGTCTAGGATTGGAGTGAGAGGCTTCTGGCCAGAGAAATTGAGTGATCTAGTCAGCGGTGGCGAAGGCAGGAGCTTATTGTTCTTGAAATGATCATCACTGGCCTCATCAGCAGTTGATATTGCATTCACTGTGAAATGAGAGGTAATGGATTTTGGCTTGTTTGAGAGGATTGGAAAAGAGTGGCAATCTTGACAACTATGCAGTTGTGGAAGAAAGCTAGTTCTAAGGATTGTAGAAGCTGCCATTTCCTTTTCTTTTCCTCTCAGCCAAACAGGTTATACAATTTCCTCAATCTGTTTCTTGAAACAGGTTTCAAGGAGAGAAAATACTGAAAAGAACTATTGCACAAGTTCAAGTTGTGCTTGGGGGGCTTTTTATAATTACTTGGACCCTCTGAGTAAATTGTTTCCTCAGTGTAAGTGCTAGTCAAATCTCTGATACTGGAAAATGTGGTTAATTGTTCATAAATTTAAGTGTTATGAGTTTGGGGATGGAGCTAAATGCTAATGGAGTTAATGGAAGCAAGATGAGTAACTTAGAGATTGAGTGAATTGTAAATAACGAAACCATGTGCAACTCAAAACCACCCAAACTTTCTGAAATAAGATGATATGGTTTGTTCTTTTTCCACGGTTTCAAGAGAGTTCAGTGACTGGTAACAATCCCCAAACTCTTACGCTTAAGTAAGGTCCAAAACATAAATGGTTGTTGATATTTTAGAATTTTATAATGATCATGAAAAATGCATTCGATAAGTTGCTTCTTCTGGCTTAATTTGGAATCAGGGTTATTTCTTGGAAAACAAAACATGTTTCCCATTAAAAATAATAAAACAGAGTTGATAGATAAATGTGTAATTAATCTTAAGGGTTAATTATATTTTGCTTCCTATTTAAGTGGAGCATTTTACATTTTACTATAATTATAATAAAAGGTTTAATTTAATGTCAGCTAGTTACGTTTTTTTACACTTTACTTTAATACTGTTAGAATTTAGATGGGAAACCTATTTTTTTCAAAAAAAAAAACGAAAAAAAATGCCTCCAAATTAATTTAAAATCAACTCAGCTGGTTTGACTTTTTCGAAAATCACCTCCGAAAAAATGCCTCCGAATTAGATCGGTTCGACCTCTTCGAAGACTCTCTCCAGCACAGCTCCGGCAAGCTCAGTACGTTGAGCCAACTAAAATAATATTAATGATTAGTAATAATAATATAAATAATTAACTACTAATAAAGTATTGAAACTTTCGAATATCATAACTCTCTCATACGAGTTCCATTTTGGGCTCGTAGTACATCAAATCGAAAATAATCAGAAGATCAACAATTTCGAAAAATGAAGTTTTTGTCTATATATTACTAATTATTAATTATTAATATAAAAAAAATCATAATTAGATCCGAATGACATTAATGACTATACATTTGAAATAAAAAAAATTAATTAAAGTAATATTAATAATATACTGAAACTTCTGAATGACATAACTCTCGCATACGAGCTCCGTTTCGGGATCATAATATATCAAATTAAAGAGAATTGGAAGATCAAGAAATTTGAGAGTTAATAATTATTAATAATATATAGACACAACTTATATTTTCAAAATTGTTGATCTTCCGGTTCTCTTGGATTTGATATACTATGAGTTCGAAACAGAGCTCGTATGAGAGACTTATGACATTCGAAAGTTTTAGTATATTATTAATATTATTTTAATTATTAATATTTTTTGTAATGATTATTTATTCAATGAAAGTAATTCAGTTTTTAATATGAATTGGTCAGACCAGATATGATCTAGTCGGACCAGCCTGATTTCAAATCAAATCTGGTCGGGAGAGAAGTTTAGAACAAGACATATTGAAATGAAATACATATAATAGAACCAGAAGGGAGCGGCTGCTCGAAGCACCATCCAGTTTCTTTTAGATATATATATTTATTTTTTAAATTAAGAACTTACAACGTTAAACACAAATAATGTAAAGAAAAATAATAATTTTATTTAATATATTTACCGTTAATTTTTAGGGTTAATGTCATTGAGATTGTAATGTCAACCGTAGAAGTGTAATATCAATCGTAGAAGTGTAATGTCAACAGTGAAGTGTAATGTTCAACATTGAGAGTGTAATGTCCAACATTGAGAGTGTAATGTCCAACATTGAAAGTGTAATGTCCAACATTGAGAGTGACATTACACTCCCACTAGTACACATTACACTCCGAACGAGAAAGGTGAACAGTACGCTCAGTTGCGCAAAAATTCGAAACTGCCCCTCACTTAAGTGCACAGTGCGTGCATGCCACATGTCACGTGTTGTTTTAATCTCGCAAACACTGAATGGCTGGATCTCCTGTTCGGATGGGTTTGCCAGTATAGTAGATTTGTAGCTGAATGTGATTCTATATATATATAGAGGATATATCAGCTACAAACCAATTAAAAATGTCAAAACGTCCGAACTGTATTACATATAGTGCAATGTTGTATAACAACGTAGGTTATGTAGTGCAATGTTGTATAACATGTTGAATCTATGCAAAATTGAAGTCATGTATAACATGTAGTGCAATGTTGTATAACATGTTGGACCAAGTCACATGTCGCAATCTGAGATAACGCGCATCTCAAATGGTCGGAGAAGGCGTCTCCTCCAACACAGCTCCGACCATATCTGGACCACACCTTCTCCAACGGTAAAAAACTGGCTGGCAAAAACGAATTGGTCATGTACCTCCTCTCTAGCAAGCATAGGACTTCCACCACGAATCGGTCTAGGCGAACACCTATGTGAGCACTAAGAACTTGATGACCATCTATAACAACATCAATAACTCTATATACAATAGCACCACTAGATCGAGTCAAGCACTTGGCTGCTTCCAACGCATCAATTGATTAGTGGTATTGTCCTCGCCCTTCAAAAACACAACCCAACAGGGGAAAATTAGAAAATGTATCAATTTCACATAGGGAAAAGGACACTTTTGTGCACCTAAATATACATTTTTGACACTTTCATATCCTAAATTTTTTTTTCTCTTTTTTCCATACTTGAATTTCATTTTGGGACAATAATTCCAAAATACTCATGAATTGAACCAAAATTCAGAGAACTACAGGACCATTTTCCCAAAATACAAATGAATTGAACCAAAATACCCATGAATTGAACCAAATACTCATGAATTGAACAAAAATTTAGGGCCATTTTTGGTATATAAATGGCCAGTTGTCCCAAAATAAAATTTGGGTATGGAAAAAAGAGAAAAAAAAGTTAGGGTATGAAAGTGTCAAAAGTGTATATTTATGTGCACAAAAGTGTCTTTTTCCCTTTTACATATGATTGCAGAATTTGACCTAATTTATCTTAGTAGGTATCTAAGTAAAAGCCTTGGAGAGGGCTAAAATCACGGAACCATTACCCCAAATAACATAGGGCTTGAGCTCAATAAGCTCCAAACATGATCTGAGCCGAAAATCGAAGGCGCCAGAGGTGACGGGATCGAGAACCCATGGCTTGTCGAGCTTGGAGGCAAGGTGGGCGGTAGTTTTAATGGCAGGGACCTAATCGGGGTGAGAGTGCCGACGTTGACGCAGAGAGCTCCGACATGGAGAGTGAAATCAAGGATCTCGGCGAGAGAGTGGAAGCGGCGAGGAGAGTGTTGGCCATGATATCCATGGTAACGAAGTTTGTGATGCACTTGATGAGCAACGATTGACACCGAAGACTATAGACTAGAGATAAGAGCCCACACTCGAGCATGATTTGAAAATTAGAAGGATACTCAAGGGCATTTTTATCATTGCCTTATTTTTAATTATCATTTTAAAATATTTAAATAAGTTTTTAATTTGAAACGGTCATGCCGGATTTGAACCGATCAGACTATATTTAAACTGGTCAGACCATTCTGATTTTAAATCGGACCATTGAGTGCATTTTGGTCTTTTTACCTAGAAACTATATTAAATTTAATCCCGTCAAACGAAATGTAATTTGGGTGATGACAAAATCAGATTTTATAGTTGGGGATAACGCATAATTGTAGGATTTGTGTCCTAGTTCAAAACAAAGTCATGTCTATGTTTATGTATCATCATGTTTGCTAGGAAATAAAATTGGCATTTTATTACTAGTGTGTTGTAGTAATAATTTAAATATAATTCGATCTATATCATTGAGTGTGTCATCACTAAGATTAGAATTATGGAACTGTATGAATTGTACTTAACGGGTCCCTGGTCAGTTAAGCTTCACCAGAAGCGACCAGTATGAGGATGACTTTTTATGATCACGCTCTACTGATCATTGGCAATGGGATTGCCGGAGTCAGATCATAGATATCATTTGGGAAATGGTATTGGACGACCCGGCCTGAATATGCGACATAGATATTGTCATGAGCATATTTAGTTGTCGTAGCTTGTCATTGTATCCTTAAACCAAGGAGACTCTGTGATATGGTAACTATAACGGTTATGATTAGGTCGAGGACGGATTATATGGGTGATACGAAAGACGGCTAAGGGATTTATCACTCATACTATGATATGAGAATGATATCTGTTTGGGCCACTTGATGAGAATGACTGAAATGAAACGCATGGCCATACTTATGATACGGGGTATCATTTTTCAGTCATCTCACATATCAAGAAACAGTGATTAATTAAATAAGTATGACGGCTCTGTGCCTTATGATTAATCAGGATACCTAGTGGTAAAAGGATAGTGATATGGACGACATTAGGTTAAATCGAATCATCGATATTCATGTACGTTGGTAATCATAATGTCTTACCATAGGCCACTTATGATGTATAGGGTATAATGGTAATTTTATGTCGATTTGCCAATGGAACATGAGCCTATAGGGTCACACACTGTGGAAAATTGAGCAATTTTGGTCAAGTATATGGAATGCGTCGTGGCCAAAACAATTAGGGTTTTTGGGCCACAGGCCCGATAAGCACAAAAGGGAACACGGACCGGCCCAAAGCTGAGGCTTTGGGCTGGCCATGGCAAGGCCATAGGAGGCCGAAGCCCATGAGGGGCTGCCATCCCATGCCAGCCCTCATGGGCGCCACCAAAAGGGGCGCGGCGGACTTGGCCGAAACCCATTAGGGTTTCGGCCCACAAAGCCCATTTTAAGTGGCGACTAGGGTTTTGTGGAGCCGCCCCACCTAGCCCTTTTATGGGCTAGGTTCGTGATCCCTAAACCCTAACTATTCTCTATAAATATAGAACCCCATTGTGCTGAAAATTAAGGTTAAGTCAATTACATACCGAAACTCTGCCAAATTTTCTACTCGATTTTTCTACATTCTAGTAGGTGTATTTTGAAGTAAGATCTGATCTTTGTGTGTTTGTGTGGATACAGATAGAAGGAGGATCATCATATTGGTGCTCCTGAATCGAGGATTCGACAAAACTAAAGGTAAACCCCGAAATCTCTAGTTTAGCGTTCTTATCGTAGATCTATTCCATAGTGGCGATTCTAACGGGTTCGAAGTTATTATTTTATTTTTCGGGTGTAGCAATGTGTAATTATACCCCTTAAATTTTAATCCAAAACCAACTCATCGTATTAGTTAGCAATGGTGAATATGAACTGCATTTATACTTATTTTAAAAAACGTTCACTAAATTATGTAATTATACCCCTTATATGTATGCACATTGCAATATTTGGTTTCGATGATCTCATGATTGAGACTAGGGCTGCTCATTCCCAGTTAACCAGAACTGACAATCAAAACCGACAACCGAACAGGTAAGGATCGGTGTCTATAATTCAAAACCAAAGCTGGACCGGGCAAGTCAATAACCGATCAATCGGTTAACCAAACAATTTTACCAATTTTCCAGTTAAACCAAAACCGGTAATAAATTTTAAACTAATTCAAATTAATTATCCTAATTAAAATAATCAACCATAAAAAAGTTATAATAGTTTTCATATCAGAAAAATCAAATCAAATATATATTACATTTGTTCTCATCCAAAGAGGACAAGCTCAATAGTAATTATCTCTAACATTAGAGAAATGCTCTCTATATATAGTGAGAAGGAGAAAGTTGTTTTTCAGAATTGAGCGACATGGTACCTTAAAAGTGAATTTGATTTGTGAGCTGTGATTGGAAGAAAACGTTTAAATATATATAAAAACGTGTACATTTTTAAACAAAACTACACTTGGTCTTGTGGTTGGGTCGTTACTTTGCTTAGTGGGAGGTTAACAAGTTCAATTCCTACTCATACCATTTTATTTTCCCCCTGTGTATAGCGCTTTCAAAACCGAGAACCGGCCGGATACACGCCATTTATTTGAAAATGAAACCGACTCTTGTCTGGTTAGTCACGGTTTTGGTTATGTCCGGTCCGATTCTTCTCAGTTTCGATCGATTTCTCAATATTTTTCGGTTTAGTTTGAACACCCCTAATTGAGACCATTCGTAGATTTTGCTTTTGCAAGTCTTTTATTTTCTTCACAAAAAATTATACAAGCATAATGATATTCATATGTTTCATAACTAAATTATATTTGAGCAGAAAAGGATTTACAAGCATTCAGATGATATAGTAGTTGAGATTAATATAAAACATTTATTTTGCTTTCACTTCCCTGCAAGGGTTGAGACCATTCACAAACTTTGCTTTTGTGTACAAAATTTTCATTAAGAATTAGAGATAATTTTAAGTACTTATTTTTAGTTATAGGCGATTTTTACTTACGTCTTTCAAAATACAAAATCTTTTAGTGAATCTCCTAAATTGCCAAAAGTTTCATATTATACCTCTCAGTTGAATCTTTTAAAAATTATGTTAATTTTTATTAAAAATAACAAGAATACCCTTGTAGTTAAAAAATATTTTGTTATAGAATAAATAATAAAAAATTGATTTTTTCAGTAAAATATATTTTTTTTAAATAGAAAACGATGTTGAAAATCCATTTTTATTTTTATTACTTTTAAAAAACTTTTTTTCTAAAAATATAATATTAAAATCGTTTTTAATTATCTATTTCAACAAAATATAAGTTTAGAAAAAAAAATTAATTTTAAATGCTATAATATTTTCGTCACTTCTAAAAAATTAATAAAATATTCATAAAATATAACAGGTGGGATAACTTAAGACTGGGGTAATTTGAAACTTTTTGATGACTTAAAATGCCTCAATAAATGCATTTGTGATTGAGGGATGTATGCTTATACCAAAAAGGCGGTATGTGAAATTATACCTCCAAACTATATAAAAATTGCAATAACAACCATTGCAATCTGGTTATGAGATATTTATTTAATTGGTTTTGAAATATAATCTGGTTAGTTATATTCATATTTAACAACGAGGTTTCTAAGGGTTTGGTTAAGATTCGTTTTTATTACTTAATTTCATTTATTTATCAACTTATAATATTTGTGCATGTGTAACATACATGTAAATGTATCGAATGTACTTATTGAACATTAAAATTTCAAGTTAGGTCAACTGCATCAAACTTGATTAATTACTTAAAGCATTAAAACATTTTTGAATGCAAGATTGAGTTAATACATGGCTTAATTAAACTCCTCTTTAGTTTTGACATTCAATTTGGAGTGAGGAACTATTTAATGAAAGTAATGTTTGTGTGGCCCATTACCTAACATTTTATACATGTTGCACTCGTGTGGAAACCTCCTATATATAAAACTTAAGAATAATTACCATTCAATATGATCAATTGTCCATTTCTATTACCTATTTCAATAGGGATACAGATAAAATGATACTCATAAGTATCGGTGGGAACGTTTCTGAGTGCAATTGAACTGACCATAACTAATTTAAACAGAACTGCTTGGATTTATCTGAACTAAATCGATCCAAACTGAATCGATCCAAATTGAACTGCTCGTGTTAGATTATATTCTAATTTTCTGTTCCTATGTATATTAAGATTACCTATTCACTCTCTTTCCTTTTCTCTTTATATTAGACTCTATAAATATAAGTCTTTTGTTCATCATAATACACATCAATAATATCTCTCTCATTATTTCTATCATGGTATCACAAGCATCAACGATCATTGGTTTTATCTTTAAGAATTTCTCGCTTTACCCATTCAACGATGATTTGTGATTCTGACGGGTGGGCAAGACAATTCAATCTCAATATCTAACCTCTCGTTTCCGCAAACAATTCTCGAGCAATCTCGCTCTTCATCATCGATTGATCTTTGTTGTGGGGTCAAAAGGTCTCGTTTCGAGACCATTTAACCTCACAATTCGGTGCAAATGCGTCTGTTAGTGGCCGAGTAAGGCCCGGGAGTGCATATTTTATGTTTTTTGGTGTTTTGAGGTGTGTACGCAGGTTCGGGAGGAAAAAGGGCCAAAAACGAGGCACCGAGCAAAAAGTCAAAGGGCGTTGACCAAACAGCCGGGCAGAGAGCATAAGTCACGATCGTGCCTCCATTAGGCACGATCGTGGCTCATTAGGCACGATCGTGACTCAGCCATTCACGATCGTGGCCCCCCTTTGAAGTATATTGCCGAATTAAGTCCAACTTACAGTGGGCTCCCCCGATCTCAGTCACGGGGGAGTCACGATCGTGCCCCAGGGAGGCACGATCGCCCCTCGAAGACCCACGATCGTGGCTTTACACGGGGACAGGATCGAGGAGATTCAAAATATCTTACCTACCCCAGCCACGATCGTGCCTGAAGGAGTCACGATCGCCACCATGAAGAAGTCACGATCGTGACGCGACCAAGCCACGATCGTGACCCATACAGAGACACGATCGTGCCTTTCTACCAACGATCGTGCCTTCCCTCAGAATCAGAAAAGTATAAAAGGGGTAGAGACACTTTTTGAAGAGAGAGGAAGAAACTTAGAGAGAGAAAACATACCAAGGAGCTTTTGAGCCATTTCTTCAAGTGTTCTTGAGCGTTCTTCATCTTCCTCGACACCAAAGGCATCGATAGTTCCACCGGTCTTCATCGCGCATTGAAGACACACCTTGCTCGGGATTCCAAGAGCATTTCCTATCCTTTTATTTTATGTTCTTCATGTTCTTCATTTGTATTAGTGTAACCACCATGTTGATGCTAAGCTTGAGCACCATGGTTATGGGCTAAACCCCTTAGCCATGGGTGCTAGACAATATATAATGTGAATGTAACGTTTAATGAGATTAGCGATTTATTGATGAACAAATGTGTTGTGTGGATTGTTGTTTAAATGCATGTGTTGTTTAAGTGACGTTTTACAATACATGATTGAGGTGTTCTATCCGATACCGAAAGGGAAGGATTAGAACCCGGACTTAGCAACCATCGAGGGTTGAAGGCTGAAGACCGTGTCTTGGCACCTTCTATTAACCCTTAGCCGTTTATTGTCGATTGTATGCGATCTCGAGTTTTCTCAATACCGAAAGGGCACGGGAACACTCGGGATTAGGCCAACCTCATTATCGAAAGGCGAGGTCGGTATCTAAGACATAGGCTCGACCAACCGTGTAATCAATAGCTTGCTTATCTCTTGAACTTATTCACTTGATGATTGTTTAGCACCCTAGGCGTTTGAATCATACGTTATCATTACCACGCGCTAGTATCATTGTCATAATTGCAAACACTTTTATTAACTCGTCGTAAACCCCATATTAATCCCTGTGGACCGACTCGGTATCTTACCGGATCATATAAATATTATTACTTGCGACCCGTGTGCACTTGCACGTGGAAACCATTGTGCGACGTTATCACGTCACATTTTGGCCCAACAATCTTGCTTCCAAAATCTTAAGATTTCTTTAATTATTTTCTTACCCACCCATGGCCCCACCACCAAGCAGATAATCGTGATCTGTTTTTAGGCTTCGAGGAAACATCATGTGGTGATTTATTTTGCACGCGCCTTCGTCTCGCTATATCCTCTACGCATAATCCCGTAAGTCGGACATCCCGTAATCTGGACATCCCGTAAATCGGACATCCCGTAAGTCGGACATCCCGAAAGTCGGACATCCCGTAATCCGGACATCTCATAATCCGGACATCCCGTAATTCAGACATCCCGTAAGTCGGACATCCTGTAATTCAGAATCCCGTAATCTGGACATCGCACGTGAGAGGCATTATCGGGCATCAAGCATCAAGAATCTCGGCATCAGGCATATGGCAATCATTGGGCAGCTGCTATCTCCCTATGAGCCATCAGGCATCTGGCAATCATTGGGCATCTGCTATCTCGCCATCAGCCATCAGCCATCATGCATCTGGCAATCATTGGGCATATGCTATCTCACCATCAGGCATCAGGCATCTGGCAATCATTAGACACTGGGCATATGTTATCTCGCCATCAGCCATCAGCTATCAGCTATCTGGCATCATCGGCCAGCTGTTATCTCGCCGTCTGCCATCAGGCATCATCGGGCATCATGCATCATTCAGCACATACGGCCATCAGGCATCCGCCATCGGTCGTGAGTGGCGCGCATCCTCCATCCTCAATCCTTGCTGCATCACCTCGACATCATCCTCGGCAGCCGCAACCCTCGCCACAACTTAATATTATCAAGCTTCAAACTCAATTCTTGTTTCACTACATTGAGTTTGAGGGGGGCTATTAGATTATATTCTAGTTTCCTTTTCCTATATGTATTAGGGTTACCTATTCCCTCTCTTTCCTTTTCTCTCTATATTAGACTCTATAAATATATATCTCTTGTAATTCACAATACACATCAATAATATCTCCCTCATTATTTCTATCAGCTCGGTTCACAATATATGAGAACCAAACTCGAAACCATTATGTGAGAAACGGTTCAGTTTTGGATCCGGTTCTAGCCAGTTCAGTTCTGGTTCTACCCGTTGAAACCGATTATATTTCGATCTTGAATTCTTGCTTGATTTATGAATTCAAACACTATCCATAAAATCACGAAAATAATAAATGATATACTTTAAAAAAGAATTAAAAATGGTATAAAAATAAGAACTTTTCCTCGTATTAGTGTTAAATGACAAAAGTAAATATATAAGTTAGGAATGATTACACCTCTCTCTCTCTCTCTCTCTCTCTCTCTCTCTCTCTCTCTCTCTCTCTCTCTCTCTCTCTCTCTCTCTCTCTCTCTCTCTCTCTCTCTCTCTATATATATATATATATATATATATATATATGTATGTATGTAAGAGTTGGTAAGGATTAATTGGAGTTTAAATTACTTGCATCGTAGGTTTGAAGTAGGCATTTTGCATTTGTTGTGAGTCATTTTGGGGTAGTGGTGTCGGCCGTAAGACCTAGTTTAGGCAACAAGTCCGCTGAAGTTCTACCCATCGTAGCAACACCTGCACTCGCATACTTTCCCTTCTTGCACTTGTTTAACTCAGTTTTTCAAAACTTTTCACTATGAAATCTATCTTTTGTAGGAGCTCTTCAATTTCATCTTCCTCTAATACTTCTACTAAACACAAAAATGTTACCAGTAGTGAAGAAATCACTATTGAAGATTTTGAACAAAACCTGGACAGTTGGGATGTCCCAAAAGTTCACAAAACTCAGATCTACAAAACAAATAGATTAAATCTCTTTAAAAATGATTTCACAATTAAAACCGAAGAAATAGATATTCACCTTTCAAAACCTTTTGAAAATATCACCCTATTTTCTCCAACTACTTTAAAACAACATCAAAACAAGGGTTATCGATACATACACACCGGTTTAGTTCAGGTAGCACTCAAACCCTTGACCCGTGAAGGTCTCAATACTTCCGTCCTAGCCGCTTTAAGAGATGCTAGACATCTAAATTTTGACGATTCTCTACTAGGAACGGTAGAGTCTAATCTTTGTAGAGGACCAGTTTCATTTGATTGTTACCCAGATTTAACTATCTCTCTAAATGACAAAAATATCCTTGATCCTTCAACTAAAATTACATAATTACAAGATGATCGAATGGTCTATTCCAGTTGCTCTAATTTTAAAAATCCATTACAAAGTTATGATGACTTCTTTTCATTCAAACTACAAACATCAAGCAACCAAAGGTGAAACCCTTATTCTAGAGACAGATTTATCCAAAGCACATAAAGTTGTTCCAAGGCCGATCCAGTGGAGAGATGTTTCACTTATAGAAGAATGGATCTTCGACGAGGCTACTGATCCTTCAAAACTAGATGTCATACTTTCAGAACCAAACACTCAAATCAACAACATAACTCAATACCTAGACGGTAAGGTAAAAATAAGCTTTGATAGACCTAGATCTACTACTAGTTCTCGCCTCTCTGATGTCTCATCTTCCGATTTCATTGACTTAGAGAGGATTTCGAGGATATCTTCGATCAATAGTTATACTTACAAATCTAGTGATCTCACACCCCCTAGATCCAACTTTCCCAATCCTATACACATACCTCGTAACTACCAAAATTTTCCTAATAATGAACACATTCCTCCTCAATGGAAAACATTGATTGTACAGCCCAGGTTGCTCACCCAGTCTACATTGAGTCAAACCAAGAACAGAACCCCCTTCACCTGATTCTCCAGCTGCTTCGGTTATTACTCAAAACATAGCAAATGAAATAAATGTTCTTCAAAGTACCTTTGAAGTTGACAAAACCCTTTTACAAAACCCTAAACTAGTGTCCCACAAATCATATAAAACCACATAAACGATAAACCAAAACGCATACCAGTTAATATTCTCTTCAAAATCTTCCTTCCTCTGACTTTCGCTTTCTCTGAAACTAATTTCGTTTTGAGGACTTTGGGAACGAAGACACGATGGTTTTCTTTTGCCCTTATGTAGCGTTTTGGTCTTCTCATGGTGTCAATTCAAACGTTTGGAGGGGAAAGATGAATATGTTAGAGTTGTGCCCTAGTCCAATATAATAAGTTTATCTACATATAATGTTTTATCATTTTTCGAATTAATAAAAAAACGGCTTTGTATTACTAATGTGTTATAGTAATATATTAGATGTAATTTGATCTACACCATTATGTATGTCATCATTAATAGTAGAACTGTAGATCAGAAAGAATTACATTTAATGAGTGATCAGTTAAGCTTCATTAAGAAGCGATCAGTATGAGACTAACTCTTTATGATCACGCTCTACTGATCATGGAAAGGTAGTGGCGAAGTTAGATCAAAGATATCATCAGGGGAATGATATTGGACGACCCGATGGTGAGCATATGACATAGATGTTGTCATGAGCATACTCACATATCGTAGCTTGTCATAATATCCTTAGACCAAGGAGTCTTTGTGATAACTATGTGAAAAAATTTTAAGTTTGACCTAGTCTAACGTTACCTGTAAAATGGTAGCTATAATGGCTCTAGTTGGCTTAGTTATGAGTTACATAAGTGAACTCGAAAGACGGCTAAGTGATTTATTCCTCATACTCCGGTATGGAAATGAGTATGTTTAGGCCACTTGATGAGTATGACTGAAGGAAATTGCATGGCCAAGCGGGAGATACTTAGTATCAGTTTTCAGTCATCTCAGATATTAGGAAACAGTGATTGCTAAATAAGGATGACGGTTCTATACCTTTTGATCAATCAAGATATCATGGTGATGAAATGATAGTGACATGGACGATAAGAGGTTAAATCGAATCATCGATATTCATGGACGTTGGGTAATCACATGATGGAAAGGGCAAAATGGTAATTTTGCTAGTCTGCCAACAGGTTGTGAGCCTAGAGGGTCACACACTTTAAGCAAGACATAGCAAAATGGACTTGTATAAGTCAGTATTTAAAAAGTATGAGAATAAGGATAATTCGCCTTTTGATTTAATTAAATCGGAGCGAATTAGTTTAAACCAGAAATCGGTTTAAGAGAATTGGATCAGTCTAACTAAACCATTTAATTAGAACCCAATTAAATGTGTTTAGTTAAAGTTTAGCTAAGTGGGATATAAGCTCATTCTTAATGTGAATTATAACTAATAATTCTATTAAGATAATTGAGAGATATTTTAGGGATTTAATTTTGGAAAATAAAATATATTTTATGTATCTTATTTTTCGGTTTTTTCCCTAATTAATTCCTCTCTCTAGCCGAACCCTAAACCCCCAAGTTGTCGTCTCTTTTTCTCTCCCTCTTCTCTCACGTTTTGCTTCTTCTTCTCTCCAAAACTAGCAAAGTTGGATTGAAGAAACCTTAGGAATTTGAGAAGCCTTGCTTGTGTGGATAAATCTAGAGAGTATAGATTTCTATACTTGTTCATTTGAGGCATTGGAAAGGTATAATTTCCAGATTTTGATTCATGTTTATATGCTGAAATTAACTCACATGATGATCTTTATTAGTTTAGTATTCGGGAATCCATAGTTACTTTTATGCTTCCCCATGTATTTAAATGTTATGGAACCCATGGAAACCCTTCAGAATATGCCCTCACGGAACAACACAGGCGGTTACCATTTGAGTTATTTTCCGTGTTTCCACATGTCAACCATCCGGACACCGCGCGAAAATTTGATGGTTGGATCAACCGTTCGGACGGGTTCGGACATGTCTGGGATTTGCACCCGAATGTAATTATATATACCTCTCATTTGGTGTCAAAACATCCAAACCATCTCCCAACCGTCTGATTTGCATGGAGCGAAAGATATGATGGAACGTGTAACCACGCGGATTGGGAGGGAGATAACGGACGCTGACAGAGTCGTTAGGGTGTTGGTGTGTAACATAGTTATTCTGCGTGTGTAACCATTTTGTGTGTGTAACTGACCAGTTGTTATTATGTAACACTTTCAAATAGTGCGTACATGTGTTCGGTTTAGGAACGTGTAACTGATATCTTGGTAGTTTATAACACCTACGATATAATTGTATAACTATTCATGTATAACGTAAAACCATAATTGATATGTGTAAGTGCTGAATTGTATAACAATGGTTACACACACGAAACAAGTATGTTACACACCAACACCCTAACGGCTCCGTCAGTGACCTTTATCTCCCTCCCAATCCGCGTGGTTACACGTGTCATCATCCCCTTCGCTCCGCGCAAATCAGACAGTTGGATATGGTTTGGACGTTTGGACACTCAAACATGATTTGTAGTGGAGAGTGTCTATATATATATATATATATATATATATATAGAGAGAGAGAGAGAGAGAGAGAGAGAGATAGAGAGATAGATAGATAGAGAAGGGCATAATCCGGTGGGAATCTCACTACACCATAAGAACTGTGTAAACCTATGAGGGAGAACCACCTGGCGTGTATACGCGCGCGCACACACACATATATAGAGGACAAATCAAATACAAACCGTCCGAACTAGTAAAACTTGAGTGTAAAGTGGTAGAACGTGACAGACATGGTAGAAAGTGTGTGTGAACTGGTAGAACGTAATGGACCCGGTAGAATCACAAAAATGATTGTAGTAGAAATTCGCGGCCACGTATCGCGCGCTGGGATAAATCGCATGCTGATCTGGAGCGATCCAAAGACTGGTAGAAGTTCAGACGTTCTACCAGGTTTGTACTGGAAAGCATCCACACACACACATAGAGGCATAATCAAGTGAGAAACTCACTACAGCATAAGAACCAAGTGAACCTGTGTGGGAATGCTATGTGGCGCATGCACGAGGCATAATCCGGTGAGAACCTCACCACGTCGTAAGAACCGTGCGAACCTGTGAGGGAGCACCACGTGATGCGTGCACGGTAAGCTGGCAACCGTGAAAAAAAGTTTTTCTTTTCTAATCCCTCATTACACCACTCTCTCGACAGGGTAGCACTTCCCTCTAAGATAATATGAAACCTAACCCCCTTTTCACATGACACCCCCATATTTTGTGGTTATCACTGGAGTGCATCCTTCTATATATATATATATATATATATAGAGCCATAAAAATTCCCATAAATTAAAAATGATCATTGACAAGGACAACACAACACAAGAGTGTGTGATAAGGAGGGAATATGGGTGTCCACGGATCGGGTCTCCACCTTCCCGTATATATACGAGTAGAGACTTGAAGACTCGCAACCGACCCATTCAACCAGATACTTAATGAAATTTTCACCCGTCGGTTTGACAATCTTTTTCTCATATTGATTCTCATAATTTTTTTCTCTTTTTGCACCAACACAACCACACTTTTTCATCAGTTATAATCACAAAATCTAAAATTTTCATTTTCTTCTTCATTACATGTGTACCAAACAAAGTCTTATCTTCGGTCAAAATGAGTACATGACACTTTTCTTTAATCTAAGACAATTAAATCTACTATGAAAACTTGCTTCACTCTGGTCATGTCTTCAATTTTAAGGAACAAACAATATAGAATACATAAATCATAGCATGAGAAGAATGTTAAATGTTAGTGAACACAATTATACCGATCCGAATAATAAATACACATGCAAATATATATATAAATTCATATCTACAATTTTATCAAAAATAACTCAAATCTACGACAAAAATATTATAATAAAAGTCGGCCACATGCACATCAAAGCTATTTTTAAGCTTGTGTGTTGGGCATGAGATGGAGAAATTACTAAAAACATAGTATTATAATAAAATCGGCCACACACATGGAAGTTATTTTGAAGCTTGTGTGTGTTGGACATGAGATGGAGAAAGAGAGAGAGAGTGCATGAGATGAGAACGTCGACCACATGCACATCCACCACTAGGATTCGGGAAGAAAGAAAGAGCGGGCAGTGTAGTTGAAAGGAATAATTTCACGTGGCTACACTTAGATATTGCTGTTTTTCAAGTAGGTACAACTAAATCCTTTTTTCCAGTTGACTACGCCTAAGATGTGCAAAATTTTCACTTTACATTTTCAGTCAAATTCCGTTAGTTTTTAATATTTTTACATGTGAAATGACTAAAATGCCCTTATAATGGATTGAGTTATTAAACTTGGACTGAAAATACTAAAATACCCTTAACTATTTATCTAATTTGCAAACACATGCCATCCTCACAATTGTTTTTGTCTTGACTAAAAATTCAAGCAATCCAATTCGTTTCTCATTACTAATAAATCTCAAATAATCTTAATCTGTTCCAATCTAATCACCATTTCTTTCAGTCCAATCCATGAACATATCAACAACAAAACCAAACTCAACATCTAATTCACTAACTCCCCCATTCAACAATCAAAACTCAACATCCAAACAATCACTTCCTCTGCACAATACAACAAACAAACTTAAACCAACAAAACCATTACACAAGTTCGTTTCTCGTTCCAATTCTACAAATCGTTTCTGTCCCGAGTCACAAATTTGTTTCTCACTCCGAATCAATCTCTAATAATCACACTTCATCCCAATCTAATCACCAACACCACCATTTCCCCCAATCTAATTCATGAAACAAACCAAAATCAGCACCTAATTCACCAACTCCCCCGTTCAATAATCAAAACCCAACACTCAAACACTGCACAATGCAACATAAAAATCCAAACCAACAAAAACCCATTACCAAAAATAAAATGGGCACTCACCAAAACAACCTCATGAGCCGGCACAGAGCTCTCACTGCCGTCTCCGTAGCCGAAAGCAACCAAAACAACGTCTGTGAACCCATCTCGATCCGACGGAGACAAGAACCTGAGAAAATCGATCTTGTCCCTCAAATCCTTGATTTCTCGCCTGAAACCGTCCTCGACCTCTCTACCCTTCTCGGAGTAGGCCTTGCAGGTCTCTCTGTTGCTCGATAAGTTTTAATAATTGATTAATGTATTGTTTATTATAAATTTTAGTTTTATTAGATATTTGTATTAACGAATAATAACGAATTAAGTTGAATTGAGTCGAACCTCCACAACGGGATTGAAAAGAGATGAGAAAGCGGAAGAGAGATTGTGAAGAGAAAGAAGAGGTGGAGGGTTGCATGTGTTTGAAAATTAGATGAATAGTCTTTTCAAAAACCGAAAATTTTGCACATCTTAGGCGTAGTCAACTAAACAAAGAAATTATAAGTCTTCCCACCTGAAACAACAATATCTAAATGTAACCACCTAAAATGAAACATGATAAAGGAGAAGAGAACCTATTTGGACGGGCTTCTTTGAAATTTGGGTCTGGGCCCAGAGGCTGAATTCCCAGAGCCCATTCCCAGAGCATATGATATGGGCGAGGGTTTAACAAGGGGAAGGGCGTTTGCTGGTCGTCTCCATAGCATTGGCATAAGATCCAGAAATGCGGAGATCGATCACGTCGTTGGCGAGAGGGTTTTGCACCCCCGACAAAATCGTCGCCTCCGTCCTCTTCGAGAGATTGCCTGTTGTCATTCCTAAAGTCGACCCTGCAATTTACGCTTTTCAGGAGTTCTCGTATGCTCCTCCTATCTACTCATTTTTTCATTATACTTGTTTGTTGTCTATGAATCCAAAGTTCATACCTTTTCGCTTACAAACAGACATATGCCATTTTGCAGAAGCTTAAATGCCCACTATTATGATATTTCATTTTGGCTCTCTGTTACATGCTTAGCTGGGGAGAAAATTGTATATTTGTGGTTTTCATTGTAGATTGTGTTGCTGTATCCTGTTTAGGACACGATTCTTTGTGTAATTTTGTTTTCCATTTAATATATATTCATGGTTACAATATATGTTCTTAGTAGTTTTGTTTTTGGTTGTTTCTCTGTGGGTTTAAGGTTTCGGTGGCAGCAACAGTATCGACGCAAATACCCAGATGAACTCTTAAATAAGTCTAACTCAAGGTAACATATACTTAAGTTGGTTATGTACAGATGTTTATCTTACTGATATGATTTTATGAGATTGTCATAGTTTCTCCAGCTGTCCCTATATGCTTCATTCCTCTATATTTTCCATTTTCTCTCTTCGCTGCTGTTTTCCAGTTCCAGCCGTGTGTAGTAAATCTGGTTGTTTTAAGAGATATTGATCATCTTAGTTATAGTGGTCCTGGTATTTTTCACTATCCAATCCAATATAAACTTACTATTTGGTTGCAAACATCAACAAGAAAACATTTACATTACCACCCTTAAGTTTTATTCATCCTATCATTCTATAATCATTTCATTTACCCTTTCTGCAATAAGGTTTTACAAATAAGGGCTCCTTCCAAATCTCTGACAGATATTCTTCTTAATTATGGGCCATTTCCAGCTCACGTCGTTTCTCTCACCTCATCTTTCTTTTCATATATAACTGGTTTCAGTCTGTATAACTTCATTCTTGATCTGTAAGTTATGATATCTTTGTTCATGTGTAAAATCTCGCATGTTTTTGACAAACTGGTAAGATCAATGGCTCAAAAATTCCTCACTTTATCTTTTTTTCTCATGTATGCAAACACGCACACACAGATAAAAATTCATATAATTTCAGATGTAGTTTGATTTGTTCAAATGGTACTGCATAACTCTCATTCTCCAGGGGAAAAGGTGACTACCAAATTGACTATGTACCAGCTCCAAGGGTCACAGAAGCTGACAAAACTAAAGATAAAAGGTATAAGTCAGTTTTTATGTAAGAATGTCTATTTACATTTCTAGGCAACTTAGGGGAAAAGAAGAGAAAAGAAAATGAACAACCTCTTCTTAAACATGTTTGATATGTTATGGCTAGGGTTGTAAACGAGCTGAATCGAGCCTACCTCTTTCAGGACTTGGGTCGGCCCAGGCTCAAACGAGCTTACGTAGTTTAGCTCGAGTTCGGCTCGAAAATAAATAGTCAAGCTTTAATTTGGCTCATACATATTTTTTCACTATAAATACCCATTAAAAATATTTTCAAAACAGATTTTTATTATATTAAATAAAACATTAATTAAACAAACAAGCGAGTCGTCTCTCATCCTAACAAGCCTTAGATGATTGGGCTTGAGCTTGAATTCGGCGTGATCTTGGGCCAAATTTCAACAAGCCGAGCTTGAACGGCTCGTTGACAACCCTAATTATTTCTTAAAGTTATGTGGAACTTTTGGTGGACCATTCTGAGAAGCCTGTGGCTACATGAATCTATATTGACCCGTGCCTTCTCATTCGTGCGTGATTATCTGTTGCTTGTTAGAATTTTGTTTGCTACAATTGTTGTTGCTACTTCTTGGCGTTTTCTGGATATGTACAAAACTTTATCATTCATTTGTGGTATATGATGAATAGAAAAAAAAACTCCAAATTGGCGTGTAGGAGTTACTGTTTAAGGCACATGAATGAAATACAATAAAAACACAGGCACAGTGTATTTCATTTATAAAGAAATAGATAACATGGCATGTCAATTTGCTAATCAGAATTCATGCTGTATGTGTATTTAATTACATGAACACATAGTTATAAATTAGATTTAGCAAACACATGTCGAGCAAAGAATGAATCTCTGGCTGTAATACCAAAATGCTTCATTATATTATACACAACAATTAAAAACACAAACACTATTCAAGTGCCTCACTGATTGTTTCTTGATATATATATATATATAGAGCAGATATCAGCTACAAACCAATAAAAAATGTCAAAACGTCGAAACTGTAGAACATGCAGTGCAATATTGTAGAACTATGTAGAACACGTAGTGTAATGTTGTAGAACATGATGGACCCATGCAAAATTGAAGTCATGTAGAACATGTAGTGCAATGATGTAAAACATGATGAACCCTGCCACGTGTCGCGTGCTGAGACAGCACGCGTCTTAGATCTGACAGTTCTACATGGTTTAGAAGTTTGGACGTTCTATATAGGTTTGTAGCCAAGTGTGCCCCTATATATATCACTCATGTTGTTATTGTATTTATTTTAATAATAAAATGGAGCAAATGTCTCTTGTCTGACGCTATGTCCCCCAACCCATGGCATTGTTCTTTTGAAATATTCATGCTTCCTATCAATTAGGAGGATTGATTTTGAAATTGACTTTTTCTAAGGAATCATCATATTGCTCATCAGTGTTTGTTTATGAAACCGATGTACATGTTTTTGTAGATCATTACAGAGGGCACTGGACAGAAGGCTTTATCTTCTTATTCATGGAAATGCATGTGGAGATCCTACTGGGAAGCCTGTCTGGCATTTTCCAGAAAAAGTGTATGAATCTGAGGAGACATTACGCAAGGTGATGATTGTTATGTGATACCAGTTCTTTTCCATATGTTTGTCTCCTTCATATATAAATGAATTCTGCATATTTGCAGTGTGCAGAATCAGCGTTAGAATCTGTCATAGGGGACCTATCCCATACTTATTTTGTCGGGAACGCTCCCATGGCTCATATGGTTATGCAGCCAACAGAAAATGCACCAGACTCTTCTTTCAAGGTAATTTGGAAACCAGTACATCTTAAGCTGCTTAGCCAATAGTTTTGTTGGCACTTTTAAATGTCTTAATTGATAGATTCCTACATCATATTTAATACATACTAGATGCCTACATTATACAGTTATACTTCTTCAAGATATCTTATGCTCTTCTTGCCCATTATTAAATTTGCATAATATTCTCCTAAAGTTTTCTTTGTCTGTCTTTTGTTTTTGGGCAGCGATTCTTCTTTAAGTCTCAAGTTATTGCAACCAATAAATTTGAGATTGGGCAGTGTGATGATTTTGTTTGGGTGACCAAGGATGAACTGTTGGAGTACTTTCCAGAGCAAGCGGAATTCCTACAGAAGATGGTCATCAGTTGATAGTGTTTCTTTCCTTCCAAGTTTTGGAATCCAGAATATCATTTCCGTTTTTGCAATAAGCTCTTCTATTTAGTCAAAATAGTGTTGAACACATGTAATTGGTATAATGAGTTGATTAAGCCAATGCAACATTTTCTTAAACGGATGGATGCTCTGTTAACCTTGTATTTTATCGAATGATCTATTTGTTGTAAGAGGAATAACATCAACCACAAGGACTGAGCAGTTTTTGGGCATGGCAGCATTGCTGTTATGCAGTTAAAATTGTCACCTAAAAATGGTCTCTAGCTATACGAATGCAATTCAGGGACTTAAACCTAAGGCTTCCAAACACTAAAGCATGCAGCAATTGCCAATTGGTAAATTTAGAATCATAAGAGTTTGAGAACCCAATAATCTACTCTGCTGCGAGCCTTGTGACAATAAAGTCTTCTTGATTGATAGACAAATTAACAGCAGTTTTGCACCCAAGATACATACTGTGGAAGGAATTGACAAATTTTAGGGGATAAAAATAGAAAATGACAATAATAACACAGTAACCAAACGTTCACGTCCTTGACAAAAATTTTACATGTATATTAGTCATTTGTTCCAGAAAAACAGCAATGAGATGAAATGACAACATTGTATCCTCGAATAAGCATTCTGTCACGAGTCATACAGAGGTAATAGACATGCCTAACTCATCCTCTAGCCTTCAACATGTAGCTGTAAGCTTCTAATCCCTCTCATGCATTGCTAGCCACCTCCACTTCTGAGAGTATTGCTCAGCCTATATAACATGCAAACACTTAAATCAGAACATAAAAATGATAAAACTATAATAGAGCCTTTCCCCTTCCTAATTATAGATTTTGTTCATTGTTTAACAACAGATTGCAGTGAATTTGTAGCAGAAGACAGGTTTATAATTGTTGTGCAGCTCTCTCCATGAGCTGATTCATTTTTTCCCAGTAAATTATTTCTACGTTTTACTTCAGTTAGCTATTACTTAGGATCGGTTATGATCAAGACCCAAAATTACTTGCATATAGAAAGACACGCATTAATCTTTAAACTAATGAATCGCGCAGAAAGCCTGGGAGCAAAAATCCAGTAACTTCTAACTTATTGAAAAATTTGTAACTCAATCATTTTTGAGCTCACCAGTCCATGCCCTCGAAAAGACCCTCTCCTTTTACAGCAGAAGTCTTGAAGATAGACCATTGGCGGTTCTTAATTTTGTGCAGCTCTAGAGACTCAGTCACTGCAGCAGCATCAAGAGCACCAGGAAGATCCTGTTCATGGGGAAAAACATGATAAAACGTGACCAAAAATATATAAATAACTGATTTGTTCAGAAATTAACCATATGTTAGCATGAACTTGCACTCCTTGAAAATATGATGAAAGAACTACCACTTCCCCATTTAATAAAGCCTTATACATAGCATGTCATAACTATAATTAAATCAGACTTTTCCTGTATAAAAACTTCAAAGAAAAATAAGGGCAATGGTACTTAACCTGCTTGTTGGCAAAAATAAGAACAACAGCACCTTTCAACTCTTCCTCCTGACAAAAGTATCAATGAAGAGTTATTGATATATGGTATGGAACAACAGAAATGATGACATTGAGGGATATAAGCAGATAGCAAAGGCTTAGCTTGGACAGAAAAACAAAAAATAACATGAGGAATTTCACCATTGATCACTGCATAAAAGAAGGGAATGAATTTCTCATACATATATTGATTTACTGATTTGGCTACATTTTCTACTAGAAAGCAAAAGTATCTACTATTTTCCATGAATGAAAAACAACAGATAAGATGTGTGAACTCAAGTATAGCAATTTCTCAAATCCATCGCACAATAAATACATTTAAAAAACTGAGATAAGCAGATCAAGATGACAGAAGCTCTTCTTCTGCTATGAACAATTTATCAACATACACTTCCTATCGCTAAGAGACATATACATACATACAATAAGTCAGCAGAAAAACAGAACAAATTTAGAAGATGCACCGAGCAAGGCAATTTCTACAGAACTTTGTAAGAAAATAACATCTACCGCATAATAAAATTTGATAGAAGCAAACCTCAAGGATAGCATGAAATTCATCTTTCGCTATCACCAGCCTTTCAGTGTCACTGGAATCAACAACGTAAATTATGGCCTGGGTGTTTGGAAAATAGCACCTCCAATATGGCCTGCAGTACCAAACAAAACAAAGAACCATTCAACATATGCAGTTGATGGGATTTAGCTGCTTCCGTAATCAATAAAGGTGTATCCTTAGAATGATAAGAAAGAGGAGAAGGAGACTTCAACCATGGTCATTACAAGAAACTATCACATTTCTATTTCTATTTTCTAATTTACTTAACAACCCAACCTAAACCTCACAATGGTGGGGGCCTCGTGCGCCCATCTTTATGATATGAAAAAAAATACACTACCTCTTCTTGAAGTGCCTTTTGCTAAGGAGATGCCTGACAGACAAAATATGTCAAAACTAACCCAGGTTTTGAGATATTCACATTTTGTCAAATGGACTAACTATCTTAGCATTACACCTAAAAACCCATTTCTGACTTGGTGACAGTTAGTTACATCCCAGTTTCCCAAAAACATATTTTGAAGAGCAAACCCAGTTATGCGCCGAAATCTACACTTCTGCATTTCGGAGCATTATATATATCTTATAGAAGAAAAAGGGATCTTGAATCATGCATCGTATACCTTCTGAGCCAGATCTCAAACCTATTGTTAAATTTATAAACCCTCCCAGTTTCTAAGTAAATGAATATGAAGTTTTTCATAGATTTAGCTTTGTCATGATTTAAATGATATACATCTTGCAATATTTATCACTTAACCTACCTCTCATCTGAATGAATTTTTTCCTCTACTGTTTACTGTCTTCATGCAAACTTATCAAAAGCTTTTAGTATTTCCTACGATAGGGAGTTATCGTCAGAGACTCTTGAACCAACGCCTAAGTAGTATTTACACATGACGCTTGATTGTGATTTTCATTTGGGCTACCTTGGTCAAAATGCTCTACATGTATAATCTGTATGTACTCCCTCCATTCTAAAAATAAGTATACACTTTCCTTTTTGATAAGTTAGTTATGCATGAAGTGTCAGTAACATCCCTAAAATATGTTGACACTCTTATGTTTGTTAGAGTAGATAGGGATATACAAGAGAAAGTCCATAACAAAATAACTTCTTAATTTTTCAAAAAGCGGGAAGTGGACACTAATTTTGGAACAAATGAAGTATTTTAACTTTGATAATGTGCTGCAAAATTAGATTTGCAAAATTGACAAGCCATAGTTAAACTCTTAAGTCAAAGCAGGGGTAAAATCAGCATTGGATCAAGTTGATTTGTAAATATGTGGTGCCATATTTGTGAAAATGGCTAAATATAATCAAACTGGAGTAGTCACCTGATGCTTGTCTGCCCACCTGCATCAATTGAAAATATAAAACGTCAACATTACAAACTGACATGTTATCTTGTTTTTTCACTGAGAAGCTGCATGATAAGAAAACATTTTATACAAAAGAAATCATTCATCCATGTAGTATTTCTAAAATAAAGAGTACGAATGACATTTCAAGAAAGCGAATCCAAGGAGGTGGCGACATCAGCAAATATCCCGACTATAGTTAATTTGAATGTGCATCTGATACTGCTATAACTGATATTCTTGGGTCAGGAAAATACAATGGTTATTTATTCACTGGTGCATTTATATTGGTAATAGCTCTTAATTTCATGCAACTATGCCAGCTAAAGAACATAATTTCCCTTAACAACTAACAGGAGATAAGCTGCCAGCATTAACTTGGAACAGAATCTTCAAAAAATGCCACCGGAAAACGCTAATGATACATTCCAGTACAAATTCAATACAATAATCATATAACATCTACGTTACAGTATCTGGTAGCATATAATATAGATGAAGCTAAAAAGTGCATACATACTAATTCAGGTCAACACATGAGTTCTAGTATTTACGTTAGAGATGATCATAAATTTTGGACTAATCCGAGAAAGCATCACATATCTCTAACAAGACATCTTCAGAACGGCATTTCCAATTAAACATTTACTCCACCAAAATACACCTAAAAGCAGTTTCATATAAGTCTACCTAGCTCATGTCTTATCATTAGGTGTTAAGAGCAAGATTTCAGTGATTCTTGGATACAAATGATTGTTGCAGTATAAATATCTGGCAGTACATATAACATCATAACCATGATCACAGAACTTTGGAACTCAATAGTATACCAAAAAGTGTAAATACAAAGAAAGTGATTAGATTTGAATACCCAAATCCCAGACTTGAAACTTAATATTGTTGTACTGCACTGTTTCCACATTGAATCCAATTGCTGCACGAAAACAAAAAGAAGTGTGAGATGGAAACTCATCTATTCGTATTTGCAGACAGTGCAAAACTTGGAAACATTTGGCAAAGGTAAAGAGCACCAACTTGGAATCGTGGAGACAACTTCACCCATCTGAAGCCGATCTGCATCGAAAAATAAATAATAAGAAAATCACCTGAAACCCATCACCCAAAAACGCAAAATAAGAATTTGGGCTAGACGAGAGTGTACAGAGGATCGTTGTTTTCCCGGCATTGTCGAGACCGAGGACGAGGATCCTGGCTTCCTTGTTCCCAAACAGGGACGAGAACATCCGGGTAAAAATCAAACCCATCTTCGCAATTCACTGTGCAAAGAGGGGAAATCAGATCAGGGACCGAATTCAGGTGTCTCGATTGGGCTGAGATCAGATCTGTGAAGCACAACCCTTTCCTGGCAGCAACAGAGGAGTGAATTCCCAGATCGTATACAAGGTTGCAGGAGCAGGTAATGCAGAAAAGCGTGCTCGTGCCACACGCAAGGTCTTTTGAGAATTAGGGGCAATTCTGAATTTCTGAGGGAGATTCAGATAGAAGAAGAAGAAGAAGCTTCTCTCTGAAAGAGAGAGGAGAGAGACTTAGGGCTTCAATTGTGTGCAACACCTCTACCTCTACATCTTTTCTGCTCTACCGCGTCATTGGATCACTGTGCAGATTGATTCATGACGTGCCAAGATCAATGGTCTGTGTTTTATCAGCTGGAATTTAGATCTGACCAATACAGGGTCTTCTCCCAAATCCAATGCTCCTAAAATGTGACTGCACCTTATTTACACATGGCACCTCCTTGATTGAATATTTAGTATTTGTCTTCAGCCATTTGAGTCATGTCCTCAGAAGGTGTAAACCAAAATTAATTAAATGTTGAGGACAAGGTATCTCATGGTTAAGGAAGGAATAATGTTGAGACGATCGATCGAAGGGCTAATTCAGTAGTTTTTTGCTTAATTTTGCAGAAGTGGATTAAGCTAGGATTCGTGTTATGAAACTCAGCGAGTTTGGACGAGAACTCGGGATTTGGGGTCTCTCTGAGACGAAATGGCCAAAACTCAGCTGAAACTCGGTCAACGGAGATCAACGACGATCAACGGACGTTCTCAACGTTCATTTTCTTCTCTTCAAGTTCGTCTTTACAATTTCTACTCTATCTGTTTGAGTTCACCTTCACAGAGTATGAGAATGGAGATCATAAAAAGGAAAACTATAAATTAAGATTAAATTGGGAAAGAACAAGAAAGAGTGAGAGGGGGAGAGGGTACTACTATTTCCTAAATCTAAAATATTTTCGTACTTTTTTTTCATATTCAAGATTTAGAACTTTCTAACGAATTGGCTTGACCATCTCACATTCAAGGTTGTGAAACTCGGAACTCGGGCAAAAACTTGACTCGTTGGAAAGTGAGAAGAACTCGGAACTCGGACAAAACTCGGAAAAACTTGGCGAACTCGGGAAAACTCGTTTTATATTAAAATAATAATATTATATCTATGAATTCATATTTAATATTTATTATTGACAAAATTAATTATTTGTAATTTAAAGTATGCAATAATAACCATTTCTTTTTCATAAATTTAATGAACAATATTGAGACTATAATTTACTATCTACATGACTACAATAAAATACCACAATCTATCAAGAAAAAAAATTAATTGCATTGAATTCTAGCAAGTAGTAGTCAATGGTATTATGTTTCCTGTATTGGAGGGTCAATTGTATTAAAGCAAGAAAACAAGAAAAGCAATAATATATACATTTCAACCTTTTCAATTTCACTACAGAAATTAATAAAGAAGAAACAAATCAATAAGAAAAGGAAATAAGCAGTCAATTGTCTTATCTTAATTAGGGGTCAATTATACACTAAAGCAAGAAAACAAATCAATAGAAAAAAGTAATAATACATGTAATTCTGACTTTTCCAATTCCACTGCACAAATTAATAAATAAAGGAAAATAAAAATAAATGCATCATCAATTCATATCACCAACCGAAGAACTGGTTCAAAAAAAATTAAAAATGGTAGAAGGTACGAAGAAGACCTGCGTGGTTGCGTGTGCGGCGTGACGCGACGACGGTGGCCGGAGAGGCGACGCCGGTGGCCGGAGAGGCGACGCCGGTGGCCGGTTAGGCGACGCCGATGGCCGAAACGGACAAGAGCTGGACGGGCATGAAACGGGACAGGAGCTTGCAACTTCGAGTTTCGACCTAATTTTTTATTTGTGGTGGTGAGTCCTCGGTAAAACACGATTGTAATACCATTTTTTGCCCCAAAATTGGCTGAAATTGACCGGGATTGATTGAAACTGACCGGAATTGACTGGACTTGACCGGAGTTAACCGGAGTTGACCAGAATTGACCGAGTTTCGACCGAATTTTGGCAAACTCGTCTCGCTCAAGCCCAGAATCCCGGACTCCGGCCGGATTCCGGCGAGTTTCATAACACTGCTCTCATTACATTTAAAAACGCAACTTAAACATATTTTAAAATTATATATAGTAAATAATTGCATGTGTCATGATTTATTTTGTATTAATTAATCAGAGAAAATAGTGAGTATTAATAAGATTGAGATTTAAATTAATTATATATTTTTAATTGTCTTTACTATACATAATTATTTTTTAATACAAAACGAGTTTCGCCGAGTTTTGCTCGAGTTCTGACTTCTTCCCAATTTTTGACTCACTAAATTTTACTCGAGTTTCGAGTTTCACAACCTTAGATAGGATTGAGGTCATAAAAAAATTGCCTCCTCTTACTTTAATAAAGTAAATTCAAAGATTTTTAGGACATGTTGGATTTTATCGGTAATTCATTCAAGAATTCTTCCAATATCGTGATGCCTCTCTGTGGTCTTTTTGAAAAGGATGTTAAATTGGTGCTTAATTTGAGCTGTTTGGTGGCTTCTAGTTGATCACTTGTCTTATAGTAGTGCCTCATGGTTGGTCAAGACTCTTTAAGATAATGTGTGATACGAGTGGCTTTGCACTTCGGGGGTTCTTGAGCCAAAAGTTTGATAAAACCCTTTGGGCTATATACTCATGCAAGCAACACAATAAACGAAACTCAAGTGAATTACACAGTGATTGAAAATGAGTTACTGGAGGTGAGATCTTCCTTCGAGAAGTTTATGTCATATTTGATCGGTTCTAAAACTCTTGTTCACACAGACCACTACATGATCAAATATTGAATAACTAAGAAGTATGTAAAATAAAAGCTTATTCATTAAATTCTTCTTCTCTGATAATTCAACTCGGAGAGTGTTGTTAGAAAAAGCATATCAAGTTGTTTGTTGACCACCTCTTTGGCTTGAAATTGAGGAATTAGATGACGCTTAACGTATCTCGATGGCTTTCCCGATGAGAAACCTTTCGTCATTGATAATTGAAAGCGTTTATATTTATGAATAATTGATAATTACAATAGAATACAAATGTCTCTATATATAGGCTTGATAAACTAGGGTTTTACATAAGTTATGATGGCTAGGGTTTAAGTAGAGATACAAAGTGTAGTGGGCCTCGACCCATATATTAATAATTAATATAATATATCTAACACTCCCCCGCAGTCGAAGCAGAAGGAGGCCGAATGCTTTGACTGAAGCAAAAGTCTTTAACGAGAGTAGTAGGGAAGCCTTTGGTAAACATATCTGCAAACTGGAATGATTTGATGAGAAGAGAATGAGAATTTAGAAAATAATTTTGGGAGGTGAGAATTTAGAAAAAAATTTAGAGAGATTAATAAGGGAGCATGATAAATATAGAGAAAATAAAAATAACTAGAAAGGAAAAGAGGGAACATGAGGGGGAGGGGGGGGGGGGGCAACTACGTCTCATAGGGACGGTGCAAAAGTAAGATATACCACCGAACTTGTAGGCAACTACGTCAGTGCAAAATAATTTCAATCAACTACGACGGTGCAAAACAATAAGAAAATAAGTGGAGATAGAATATTGAGATCAAGATAATAAGAGATAGAGAAAATTAATTGAGCAAGAAAATCGTGAAAGTGATTAGAGAGTGATGTTTTTTTTTTTGAAAGAAGGGACAATATGAAGGGATTAAAAAGAAAATAGAATAAGTGGTGAGAAAAAACTAATATAATATATCTAACAATAATTATGTGCCTTAGTCTGCCGACTTTGCAAATTATTGACATGTGAGATTCTTTCTCCGAGTATGACTTCTCAATAATGAAAATTTTACCCATGATTGCACCGAGTACCATTGGAACAAGCCTCATATTTAATATCACGAAATGGATTCGATTCTCTATCGACGTATTTTGGAAGAAGCCGTACATCTTATTTTAGAAGTTTGTCATGATTCACCGTATGGGAGGAGAAATTTAATCGTTGTTAAGGTATTATAATCGGGTTTTACTAGTCGTCTATGTTTAAGAATATCCATGAGTATGAAATCTTGTGGCTAGTACCAAAAGACGGAAACATTTCTTGAAGGAACAAAATACCCCTACCAACTTACTCGAAGTAGAGTTATTCGAATTGTGAGAATTGGATTTCAAGAGATCTTTTTGCTCGTCTTTCGGGAAGACATATATCATTCTTGTGGCGACTACGTGTCTAAGTGGGTCGAGACCAAAGCTTCTGTAGTTGATAGTGCCAAAAAATGATAGAAATTAGGCATAACTACATATCGCTATACTAAAGATTTTCTATTTTCAAGTTCAATACTCCAATTTCAAAAAAAATTATATATAGCCCGACTATTTTTAAGTCACACTTAAGATAACTTTCATCAAGACTCCTGATGTATAATTTAAAATGGTACAATTTTGATAAATTGAAATTACCATTTTACCCTCATTTGTGCAACAATTTGAGCTTGTCGTTCAAGAGCATAATTGTCTTTTCAAATTAAAAAATTAAAAATAACTAGTAAATGAAATTTTTTCCATCAAACTCTCCTTCAGCTCTCTTGTCTTCTTCACAAGCCAGACCCTGATTCTGGTGAACTCATTGGCGATATTCGGGTACTTGTGGGTGGTGCTAATGGTGGGCAACACCGCCGGTTGAGAACAGGTGATCGAAACCACAACTTTGGTTTTTGAATCCTTCATTTTCCTTTTTTATTGGTTTTTGCTATAAATGCACGCACATAAATATTTTTCGATGAATTTATGTATTCGACCGAGTTAAATTTTCTCATTTTTAACCCCATTTTGTCCCAAATATAAAATGCTAATTTTATCTGATTTTTGGTGAAAACATATCGAAAATGAGATAAATAGGATAAAAATGAGAGGTTGCCGGGTTACACCTACCAGCTCCAACCCGACAAGTTGCCAAAGCCGACAACCCGTAGCCTTGGATTTGTAGAGGATAAAAGGCTCACCCGGGTAACCAACCTCACCCGGGTGACCTCCACAACCATATTCCAGCTCCGATGACTCATCTTGTAGAAGGCATATCTTTTTCATTCATGATACAAATGGAGCGAAATTTTCACCATATTGAAGAGGACTCGAAAAGCTATAAGATTGATTAAGGAGCTTTGTTCATCCGAGGTTTATAACTGTATGTTTTCAGGGAACAAAGTGGCTGCCTGAATTCCCGTTTTGAGCACCGACGACCGATCTTGTGCAAGGCATAACTCCTTAATCTGAATTTTAATTAAGTTGAAACCAGTGTCAGATTAAAGAAGAGTCAGACAGCTAGAAAAATAATGATGATTATTTTTCCATCCAAGAAGCCTATCAGCCTCAAACTGGCATTCTTTCCCGGTGATTCAGTGTAAATCCGACAACCCTAGGCTAGCATTGTTTGAGGCGAAGAAGCATGCAGGGTCCTACCTGGCAGGCTGGTCAAAGTGGTTCATATTTTTGTGTTTTTTGCAAATTTTAAATGGATCTTTAGTCTCTTATAAATACCAACCGCTATGACTTCAAAATAACACCTCCAAAGTCAGATTTTAAGAAGATATAAGGGGAAAAGGATTCATTTTTGCAAAGTGAAAAACTTGAGATTGTTAGAGAAGATTGCAGAGGAACATGTTGCACCCGTGGAGTCATCATTAGAGAGTTAGAGGTTTGAGGAGATTTTAGATTTTAATTTCAATTTGCATTATTGGTGAATAGTAAATGATTATAGTGATTTTGGAACTTAATTGAGAATTGAGTTTTGTTTCCCATGATTTTGAGTTTTTATTTGCATTTCGGTATGAACATGAAAATAATGATTTGTGCTTTAAGACTGGTGAAAATGATGAATGAATGCATGAGTAGCTAAGTACTTAGGTCGGTGTTGTTGGGTATTATACAATAGTATTAACAAACTGAGGAAATTAATAAAATTAAAAATACGAATAACTTATGAAAAATTAATAAAGATAAATGAACAGTTACAAATTAATCTATAAGATTTCGGGAATAGTCGAGGTGTGTTGGACATTTTCCTTAAAGTGTATTCGCTCTCCCTCTGGTGTTGGAATCAACAAGTGTACACTTCCCAGGGTACAACGACTTCGAACTAGCACCGTACACCAAATGTCTAGTTCCGACGAACTTGAACTTGTGTATTTCTCTATCACTAATTTTAGGAAGAAACTTGAGACTAAAGAAAGAGATGAAGAACAAGAACTCATGTTCTTGGTTATGAGATTTAAGAAACGAACTAGTTAACTAATAGATTTAGGAAACTCATGTTCTTGAAGTAGATGAATTAGTTAACTAATAGATTTAGGAAACGAACTAAATCATAGTTATACTTGAGGTGTTGCTTCACAATGAGATAACGAGAACTTCAAATCAACTTCCATACCCCATTGTTAGGTGGATACATGGTCTATAGTGGGATAAGAAGGAACCTACACACAATCAAAGATAGATTTACCTCCCCCACTAGCATTAAGGTCCGTAAATTCTCTGGATCTTTCGGGGGTGAGCCTATGGATGATACTATAGTGTTAACAAGGCTCACTCAAGGGTCAGATTTATACCCGATTCCTAACAATCAGATCCATCTACTTGGTCCCTGTCACGTTATGTCAGTAGACTTGATCAGACAATCCGCAATTAAGGGGACACAACTTAAGTATAGATATGATAGAATCTCCCTCCTCGGCGCTACAACCATAAAAATAAGTACCTTAGTTTCCTTAATCCATAATTAACTAAGACGTCGTCTACCTTGATGTGCAATCAACTAGACAAGTTCATACTCATAACAATAATCATGCATTATTAAATTCATAAATACCATAAACAACGAAATGAAATATGAACGAAGATCAAACTGCATTCATTAATAAAATAATTTACAAAAAAATGGTAGAGAGGATAAAACCCATTTGATTCTCGGTTTGAGAATCAATACATGTTTTTTATCTCCGAACCTTTCCTACAAGTTTGGAACTTGGATCTTCAATCTTTAGTTATGCAGAACATGAAGAACACGAAGAACGCTAAAGAAAATGTGGAGTGGATGATGAGATGTGTAAGTGAAGGATGATGTAAATGAGATCAGGAGCTGGCTATTTATACTAGTCGAGTCTGCCACTTGACCATGGGTCATGGTCATGGCCATGGTCAATGTGTTTCTCCCCAAGTCTTGGGAACAGTTTCGTAAAGTTCGAAGTGATCGTGGCCACGAACTTGGACACGGGACGTGGTCCTCGACCATGGACTTGGTCAGGCACGAAGTTGAACACGAGAGCTTGGGGTCTTGAACACGGTCTGTGGTCGATTGACCACGGTGGACTTCTATTTTGGTCTTCAGGCATAAGCTTTGAGTCCCATCAGGTGCGGCCACGGTGACTTCTTCGCGTTAGCCACGGGGAGTGACTAGTGTTCTACGAGTGTTCTTCAAAAATCTCCTAAAAGCGGCCAAAAAGTCCCAAAATCTGCAATATTTTCTCAAGAGACCCGTGAGGTAAAATATGTCTAAAACAAGGGTAAATGTACCCGAATGAAAAAAAGTGGGAGGAAATTGAGCTGAAAAAGTGATGTTTTTTCAAATGGATCACATGGCAGATGAATTTCTCGTCCCTCTAAACTTTTCGACGCCGACCATGAGGAGATTGCATCATATAAAAAGGAGGGTTTTAAATTTTTTTATGACGACCAATCGTTAGAGGACCCCGCGAAGCCGCGAAGCGGCTCAAGATCGGACCAAATCGATCTTCGCGAGCTCTTGCAACCGACTTCATCTCATTCGTTCAATGCGCAACCTGCAACAATGGCCGCATCTACAAGCTCTTCCTCACGAACATCGCTTTCTAAGGCTCCACCTCCTCCTTCCCCATCGATTTACGGTTTCTTCTCCATTCCTCAATCTCTTTGCTAAAACTCCACTCACATCAATTCGATCCAGACACATGTATATGCATAAATTAATTAATCAATCACAACAACAATAATCCGAACAAGTGAACTGCTGAATTTTGTAAGGGTATTTGCATTCAAAATTAACCGAAAAGTTAACGAAGATAGTTATCTGAGAAAACATATATCTCAAGAAAATATTAGAAAAGTTTAATTATGTGAAAAATATGTTGAATTAACTATAATTACATGTAAGATAAAGAAAATTTTGTGTAATGTTATCCCAATAATTTATTTAGATAAGTATACGTACTAAATTTTGAACATCAAGCATGTCTGTCATTGACTGATACCAAGGATAACCGTTTGCAATTATCTGTATAATAATAATAATTATCATTATTATTATTTTATTTTATTGATGAATAAGACTGAAATTAATTCATTGCATATGTAAAATCAGTCCCTAATCCTTAACCTAGGAATGTTCTTTTCCCATCATCCGCATTGCCGCGTCAGCAACAATGCAAGTTCCCGTAAAAGCGCTCTTTCATCAACCGATCATATCTAACTCACCGCTTTTGACTTAAAATGCTCAACGACCAATGATAGTTCAGAACCGCGCCATAACCACACTGCTTGTCACGCACCTTACATGACCATCAATTGACACGTCATCTACAGAATAGCAATTTCGTCCTCACAGTGGGACCGTTACAATAAACCTGGCGGTGTCAATCTCATCCCAAATGAAAATTCATTTACTTGTAAACATTTGAACTTTATCACTCACTTGCTTATAAATCATCACCACTCCCACTGTCTATCCATATCAATTTCTCATCTCGATCCTCAGACTCTCGCGTATCTGATATTGTAATTTCCTCTCTATTATGCTTTATGATCACGATCGTGTTTTCTTTTGCTTCTGATTTTATCTTTCTTTTCTTTTTTTGCGTTAATTTAGTTTTCAGCGTTCAGCTGAGTATAATCTTACCTTTCTGTGATCCATACTGTCTATGGAAATGGTTTTCTTCATATAACCCATGATCTTACTATGCTGATGCGTAATGGGAATTGCTTGAATCTCCAAAAAATGATTTTTTTGTTGTTGTCTATAGCGATTACCTTGTTATTTGGGTATTGCTTGAATTGGTCATAAAGTTCTTCAGCTGGGTGTAATCTGTATATGGGTTGTTTCTACAGTGTTGTTTGCATGAGAGTGAGACACATGAAGACTGAGAAGATTTTCTTGGGGCTTCTTTGTTTAGGCTTGGTTGTTTTTGTGGTGGTAAGAAACCTATCTTTGCTGGCTGTGATTGCATTTGTTTAGTTTGATCATCTGATGATAAATTTAACCCCTTATTTTGGCCTGATGATCCTTTTTTTTCATGCAGAGTGCTGCTCCACCAACATGCCCTGCTGATCTTGGCAGTGAGTGTAAGGATTCAGGTGAATGGGATGGGGAATTCTTCCCTGGAATTCCCAAAATTAAGTACGAGGTGAGGAGGCTTTTGGGTTTCAATTATGCGTCTTTGGGGAAACATATTGGATCTATATAATGTTTTTTGTTGATTTCTAAGAGAATCATGGGATTTTTCTTCAGTTTATGTTTTTTCTACATACATTTTAAACAATTATCAAACTTCTGTATTGATAATAGCATTTGATCCTATTTTCAGGGACCAAACAGCAAGAACCCACTTTCGTTTAAATGGTATAATGCAGAAGAGGTTATTCTGGGGAAGAAAATGAAGGTGAGTTTTTTTTCCATGGATCCTTATTTTGTATGTCTAATTTTAGTGATGAATCCTGATAATTTTGTGAATGCGTCTGTAGGATTGGATGAGGTTTAGTGTTGCATTTTGGCACACATTTCGGGGGACTGGAGAGGACCCTTTTGGTGCCCCTACAAAGTATTGGCCATGGGAAGATGGAACCAATTCGGTAGCTATGGCCAAAAGAAGAAGTAAGAGGATTTTATTCTACTAATTCTTATGCATGTCTGGTACTGAATGATGCAAAAGAGGGCTTTATTCTTTCTAAATGTATAATGCAGTGAGGGCCAACTTTGAGTTCCTAGACAAGCTTGGAGTTGAACTTTGGTGCTTTCACGACAGGGATATAGCCCCCGATGGAAAAACTCTGGAGGTGAGTCAAATCTCGATATCTGATACGGTCCCGCGCTGGATCCGATTATGGGCTGCTTTAGGTAGACAGTTAAGCTCGATTAAGGAGAGAGCTCTAATCTCAATTTAGAATTCGTTGTAGAGAGAACACAAGATCTCTAAAGGAACCAATTTACTAATAATTTTCTCAATACTTTATTCATGGAACTAGTAGATATTTATCCCCTACTTGAACCTAATTCCAACTAGTAATCTAATTCAACTAGAAGTACTAATCCCAAACTAATTCCAACTCTGATCCAAATCTAATACAATAATTAAAATATCACTTAGAATATTATTCCTCAAGGTCTCATATCAATGTCATTGAGAAATGTTTTCGTGCAAAGTGAGGAATGACTGTTTAATGGGAGTGTGGGTTACTACTTGCTTGCATATTTCAATGCCACGTTTGAGATGCTTGGCCTAAATTATTTAACATGTTTTGGTAGTGGCCAACTATCTGTTTTAAGTATGAAGATATATACTCTTGGAAGTAGTTCATTTGAGGTTTTATGTATTTTTCAGGAAAGTAACAGAAATCTGGATGAAGTGGTGGCTCTTGCCAAAGAGCTTCAGGTAATTTTCAGAGAGAATGTCTAACAGTCAAATCAGTATGAGTATTCATTACAAAGATAAGTGATCTTTCTTCCTTGTTGCCGTCTAACCCTACTTTTATGTGCTTGGACAGGGTACAAAGATTCATCCTCTGTGGGGTACAGCTCAGTTGTTTATGCATCCTCGCTATATGCATGGGGCTGCAACCAGGTAAAATATATGGTGCAGATAATCCTCCTATAGAGTAAAGTCTGTCAAAGTGCTCACACTTTATGCATATTTTCTTTACAGCTCTGAATTAGGAGTGTATGCTTATGCTGCCGCTCAGGTCAAGAAGGCCATTGAGGTAGGTGGTTGTGAACGTAATCCTAACAAACAAGGACAACTGTTACGTGGATAAATATTGAATCCCTCCCTCATTTCATATTCTTTAAATTCTAAGTGTGCCTGTTTACCCATGTTACAGGTCACCCATTACCTAGGAGGAGAGAATTATGTTTTTTGGGGAGGTCGTGAAGGCTATCAAACTCTTCTGAACACAGATATGGAAAGGGAACTTGACCATTTGGTATATGCTCGTTTGAATTATGGTTATTATGTTCATACCTCGTATAAGCTTTGAATTCTTGTATGCTCTATGGTATTACTAGTTAAGATATCACTTGCTGATCTCTTGGTCATTCTTTTCAATAACTTAAACTATTCTCTCTGGACTCACAGGCAAAGTTCCTTGAAGCTGCTGTAGCCTACAAGAAGAAAATAGGATTCCACGGTACTAACTTTGTTTTCTATATAGTTGTATATACATGTAACTGAAAAGACCAAACTAGTACAAATTACCCTCCAATCTTCCATCATCTCTTGGTGCAGATATATGGCTTAACGCCTTTTCCTCTGGTTTAGCTGTTTCTGAGTTATTTTGTCTTTCTTCACTCTGGTTAGATTCTTATGGAACCTAATGCCCTTTTTATCATTCTTAGGAACACTGTTGATTGAGCCAAAGCCTCAAGAACCTACAAAACATCAGTATGACTCTCACCTTGTCCATTTAAATGTTAAGATATTTTACTTGGCATCTCTTCTAAGTTCACACGTGTTATGTTTCTAATGTTAGGTATGACTGGGATGTTGCAACAACAGCTAATTTCTTGCGGAAGTATGGCCTTTTAGGTAATATTTAACATCTATCTGTAATTGTTCTAATAATGCTATTATCTAGGAATGAACTTTTTTGCAATTAAACAACTTTATCAAGTTGGAGTTGATTCATACAAATGGCTTAGATTAAGAGTTATTTGAAGCCTCTGTTTTAAGTTTTTTTCATCGGTTGTATAGTTCACAAGTTACCACTTTTCCTCAACACATATAAATTATTAATTTTTGTAACTGCACAAGCAGCTGGCAGCTATTTGAACTCCTGGTTGGTTTGTACATCCATCGTTAATAATTGAATGTTTTATGCCTTTATTGTAAATATAAATTAATTCAGTCAGTGGTCAGTTATATATATACATGCCAACATCAGTATAAAAAAGTAAATGTTTATTTTCAATATGCGGGTTCAAGAACTTGTTTTAACACATGGAGATGATTCGGTTTCAGGTGAATTCAAAATTAATGTTGAATGTAACCATGCCACTCTCTCCGGTCACAGGTGTGTCCTGCTCATTCATTTGCTTCTTATTTTTCCTTTAAATTGTACTGAGCCGCATGATTTTCCAGATATTTTTGCAAACTTAAATACTGTGTACTTGCAGCTGTCATCATGAGCTTGAAACTGCTAGGATCAATGGTATTCTGGGAAATATCGATGCTAACACTGGCGACCCTCAGATTGGTATTTAGTAGTTGAAACCTCTAGTTCAAGTGACTAATGTTCGGAATCTGGTTCTGAAAGCATAAAATTTCAGTGAACTGAAGTTTATTTGTTTTTCATTATTGTAGGTTGGGATACAGATCAATTTCTCAGTGATGTCTCAGAAGCAACTATGGTTATGCTTAGTGTGGTTCGAAATGTATGCAAACAATGTTCATTGTGTTAACCTGAACCTGAAAACTGGACATGTATGTAATTTGTGTTCCCTTTTGTTGGTGTTATGACAGGGTGGCCTAGCGCCAGGAGGATTCAACTTTGATGCAAAATTGTAAGCGTCCTCCCTTAATATGAAACTCTGATATTCATGTGCACCAGTTCTTAATAAATATATTGAGCTATCTTCTTTTCATTGTAACATATTATAAAGTAATCGTATTGAGTTGATGATATTTTAGGCGAAGAGAAAGCACAGATGTTGAAGATATATTCATTGCTCATATTGGTGGAATGGATACCCTGGCCCGCGGCCTTCGAAATGTTGCCAAGTTGATAGAGGTTATTATTGATACAGCTATTTATACATTCAATAACCAAGATTTCCAGATTTATTTCTACTGCTAAATTGTGTCTTGCCATGAAACAAAGGATGGTTCCTTGGAGAAACTTGTGCACAAGCGGTATCATAGTTTTGACAGTGAAATTGGAGCTCAAATAGAGGTAAAATGCTTACCTTCTTGTGCCTTTTTATTTGGCTTGTTTTTGAATGTCAGTGTAACGTGATTATGCATTTTCCAACGCAGGCTGGGAAAGCTGATTTTGAAATGCTTGAGAAGAAAGTCATGGAATGGGGAGAACCCAAAGTTCCTTCTGCTAAGCAGGTAACTCACAATTTGTCAAGTAACCTCAGAATTAATCTGGACATCAAAAATAATAAAATTACGTGTTTTGGAAATGTTGCAGGAACTGGCAGAGATGATTTTCCAATCTGCATTGTAGTGTTGAGAATACCAATGGGGAAGGAAATTATGTAAAATTCTCTCATATTTCTGTTGTTTTGTTATGTGATCTTCTTATGATTGTTGGTAATATTACAGTTTTCTCTATAACAAAGTTGAAGTAGGCTGTCATTGCATTTTTGGCCTTCTTGTTTTATGATACTTTTATTTGAAGATCCTAAAGAATAGCAAATTATTTATGCCTTCGGGTATTATACCACAGTAATGATTACATTATTATTTTAAAGGATCCCACTAATATACCGTTGTTGATCGGTTAAATTAATTAAAATAGTAGAGGATTCTGATAAGCTATTCTTTAATTATTGTTTGAAAATTGATGCAATAAAGTTAAGATTTTTATATGATCAAAGTTTTCAATTTATGACGTATACGTGAGTCCATTTAAATTATGAGCTATACTTAATTCATTTGGAGGAAAAGAATTTTCACTTTTCTGTAGACACTAGGATGAAATAATTGTCTGTCATGTGTACGAATGTTTGCACTGAAGACCTTACTTATAGTAAAAAATAAGTTAAAAGCTTTTAATTTTAAAGAAAAACTAAGATTAATGTATTGAAAATTTGGCATAAGACCTCTCTTATACGCAAGGGAACTCTAATTCTATCATTTGACCCGCTTAATAAGAAATACTCAAAATCTAGGTATTGAACATACTAACAATTTTTATATTAGAATGAAATAATTTAATCCTTTCCAAATTCAGTGTCATGTTTGAAATCATTAGACCATTTTAAATATAAGAAAAAATATAGTATGATAAAAAGTGTTTAGTCTCAAATATGATCATTTCTAACAAACTGTAAGCATTTCTTCTTCTTTTTTCGTGTACTTGTCTTGCTTACAGAGTTTCCTTTTTCCCATGTTGAGAATTGAATTATCTCTTTTTAATAAAATTGTTGTTGAATTTATCTTAATAAAATCCATTTGAACGTGCTAGAACAAGTTTGAAGAAAAAAATGGCATTAGTATTGACTTGTGGAACCTTCTCATTTTAGTATATCATTATCATACGCCCACTCATTTCCCTCATTTCATTCTTCACACGTAATTGCAATTCATTATATATCATGTCGTTGTATGAAAAGCTGGGCCACGTTTTCTTCATGTAAACATTAAAAATGATACGATCCTTGCACAATTGGAGAAAAAAAATAGTATTGAATTGATTTGCATGTGATTTGATCGGAAGTGAAGTGTAAAATAAAATAGTGGTAGTGGTTGGGTTATTACCATTAACAAAGATGCGACTAATTCTCCGGCAATAATATATGTAGCTAGTTTAATATTTAACTCATAATGGGCAGTGATTGGATTTGGAGCATGTGATAAAAAGATGTTGTACATGTGGGTGTTGCATTTAACTGTCATTCAAAGACAAGGTATAGATGATTGTTGCACCATCTGGCCATGGCCACCCTATAAACATGGATCCTCCACATCTATCTATTCTACTATATGTGCAGGTGCAATTCAAGTTCATCAACACCCATCTCTCTCTCTCTCTTTAAACTATTTGGATCAAGAATAGATTCATATATCATAGCATTTTCCGGCAAGAATTGATGGGGTTAGGGAGGAATGTAGGAAAGTACGAGGTTGGGCGGATCATTGGAGAAGGCACTTTTGGCAAGGTTAAGGTGGCACGCGACACCAAGGATGGCCAAGTTGCCATCAAGATCATTGACAAGCATATGGTCAAGGAGAACAATCTCAACCAGCAGGTCAGTTTTCTTAGCTACAACTCTCTCATTCATTTCTAACATTATTATTATGCTTTCTGATATGCAATACTGCAACAATGGCAGGTCCAGAGAGAAATAAAAACAATGAAACTCTTGCATCACCCCAACATTGTGCAAATACACGAGGTGCGTATTCTATTTCTGTTTCTAGCTAAACCAGCTAGACATAGTTGGTCTTTGTAAGGAGACGTCAATTCAATTAATGTACCAATATTATTTTTTATCAGTTTCCTTACCCCCAACTAATTCCTTTCTGTTTGGCAGGTGATTGGGTCAAAGACTAAAATTTACATTGTAATGGAGTATGTATCGGGCGGTCAACTCTCAAATAAGCTGGTATGCTAAACTTATACATTTCCTTCCTCCTCCTCTCCTAGGAATAGAATGATATTTGAATTTCCTGATATGATCTGATCCTCTTAGTTTTGACTTTGTTCCCTTAGTCATACGTTAAGAGGATGAGTGAAACCGAAGCAAGAAAAGCTTTCCATCAATTGATCGATGCAGTAAATCACTGCCATCAAAGAGGAGTGTTCCATAGAGACTTAAAGGTGATAAAACTTGAAACTCTTGACTTTTTTAAAAAACTTAGTAACTCAGTATCTCATCTGTCTCCAGCCAGAAAACTTGCTGCTAGATACTAATGGAAATCTTAAGGTATCGGATTTTGGACTGAGCGCATTACGCAAGGTACAACATTTATCTATCTGTCATTCTTCATCCGCCAAGCCTTGATTTGTTTTGTTGAAAGTGAAATGATTTCTTCTTCTATCTTATTCTTAATAGCCTGGACTTGGAGACATGTTATCCACTGCATGCGGCTCCCCATGTTATGTAGCACCAGAGGTCTGCAACATCCTGACTTACAGTTATGTGATATTCATTCTGAAATCAACAAATATTTAAGCTGAATTGTGGATGACATAACAGCTGCTAATGAGCAAGGGATATGAAGGAGCAGGCGCAGACGTCTGGTCTTGCGGAGTGATCCTTTTTGAATTGCTAGCTGGTTATCTGCCATTCGATCACCCCAATCTCATGCAACTATACAGAAAGGTACATTTCACTAATATTGATTTATACATGCATAGTGAAAAAAACTACCAATGGTTTTATCTGACACTAACACATGCCTCCTTCCTTGACAAAGATATCAAGAGCAGAATACACATGTCCGCTATGGTTCACAGAAAGCCAAAAGACGCTCATCGCCAGAATTTTTGATCCAAATCCAAAAAGGGTACACATTCTGTCATGCATTTATATATTGGACAATCAAATCATAACATTAACATTAACATGTATTCTATTCTATCAATACAGCGTATTACCATACCAGAAATCATTCAACATCCATGGTTTCAAACTGATTACAACCCTTCTTTTGGATATGACTTGGATGATGCTTTTGACTCAACAAAAATGACTGAAGTTGCTCCAAGTTTCATAAATGCATTCCAACTCATAGCAATGTCGGACGATCTTGATTTATCTGCTCTTTTTCAACAGGTAAGCCTATACGAGTAGTAAATACAAGTTTCATCTCCATGACTCAACTCACCATTCTCTTGATTTCAATTTAGGATGAGAAAATGCAAAAGGCAAGGTTTGGATCTAAGCACACAATAGATCAAACTATGCAGAAAATACAAGATGCAGCAACATATATGAGTCTGTCTGTAGAGAAAATGAGCAACTTTAGGGTAAATTATACTCTTACTACACTCAGCAACAATTGCTCCGTCACAACATATATAATGACTAGCTTCTTACACATTGCAGATGAAAATAATTTGTGACCAGAAGAAGGTAACTAGATCATATTTTGAACTATCAGCAGAGGTAAAATATAGCCATACACATAAAAAAATCTTACTGTAATATGAGATATCAAAATCTCACCATTCTCTTGGCAATGTCAGGTGACTGAAGTTGCTCCAACTTACTGTGTTGTGGAAATATCAAAATCTACAGGGGAGATAGGAGTGTACAAAGAGGTAATGATATGGCCCCAATCTCGGCTACTAAGATTTGTTCTTTTTTTAAATGAAAACTGACATGGTATTGCTTATCAGTTCTGCAGAAGTTTGTCGAGTCTGCTGATAAAGGAGGAATCGTTTCAAGAAAAAGAATCCAGTGATGTCATAAAAATTATCCAAGAAAGTGGAAGGCATGAAAGATAAATACAAATGTGAATGCAGCATACATGGATTAACAGCGAATATGTAGCTCCCAGATGGAAAATGGCCAAAGCACAAAGGAATCTTATGGCTATTGTTAGGACCTCGCATATATTAAGCAAGCTCCTTACCAATTGGCCCAATTTATGTTAGAATAGTTAATTAATTAGGGTTTCATATTTGTATTATGTTTCCTAGCTTAGTTTATTTCCAATTGTTCCCTATATAAAAGAATCTTCTCTTATAATTCATGATCAAGTTATTCTCAATAATACCAATTATATTTTAGAAATTTAACATGGTATCAGAGCCAGGTTAGATTCAATCCTAGTCATGTGGCTTTGCCCACTTGCTAATTATGTTTTGGCGGGTGGGCAAGGTATTATTGTTCAGTTGTTCTTTTTTTTTTAAAAAACATTCTGAATTACTGTTCATCACGTATGATTCACGTGATATTGTTCATCGTCACTATTCACGTCAGTATTGTTCATACGTACTGTTCATCAGTGTTTTCAGATCTGTTTCTCGTTCAAGTAGTCTGAGAAGTTTTCTGTCACTGCCCACAAGTGAAGCTTCTGCAGCTCAGGTCCAGCCGTTTTGTTGTCCACCGGTCTCCGTCAATCACGGGTGAGTCTCACGCGCCGCCACAAGTCTTTAATGCTCGTTCTCCAAGTTTTCTGATCCACTGATTTTGTTGAGTTTTGCATTGTCGTAGTTGCTTGAAATTGTTTCGCACCGACGTAGTTGCTTGAGAAGTTTAGTGATTCTTCTTAAAAATCACCTTTGCACCGTCGTTATGTGACGTAATTGCCGCACCGTCATTATATGACGTAGTTTCTTGAAAAGATTGATGATTAATCTTAAAATCACCTTGCACCGTTGATATGCGAGGAGTTGCTGCACTATCATTATATGGCGCAGCTGCTTGAAAAGTTTTAGTGATTCTTCTTATAAGTCACTTGTTCTCATGTCCGTATAATCGTCATGATTGAAGATGTTTTTCACCATCGTTGTTCGACGTAGATGTTAGTTTTCCTATTATTCTTGCTTCACGTGCAAGACTTGTGTTACACGGTTTGCACGTGAGGGGGAGGGTTAGAATAGTTAATTAATTAGGGTTTCCTAATTTGGTTTATTTCCAATTGTTCCTTATATAAAAGAATCTCCTCTTGTAATTCATGATCAAGTTATTCTCAATAGTACCAATTATATTTCAGAAATTTAACATGTTGAATTTCTAAAATAGAATTGTATTATTGATGATACTTAATTAAGAAACACAAGTCTTGCACGTGAAGCAAGAATAATAGGAAAGCAAATATCTACGCCGAACGACGACAATGCAAAACATCTTCAATCATGTCGATTACACGGACATGAGAACAAATGATTTTTAATAAGAATTACCAAAACTTTGTAGCAACTACGTCACATAATGACGGTGCAGCAACTCATCGCAGAGCAACGGTGCAAGGTGATTTTAAGATTAATCACTAAACTTTTCAAGCAACTAGGCCATATAATGACGGTGCGGCAACTACGTCCCATAACGATGGTGCAAAGATTATTTTTAAGAAGTATCACTAAACTTCTCAAGAAACTACGTCGGTGCGAAACAATTTCAAGCAAATACGACGGTGCAAACTCAGCAAAATTAGCGGATTGGCGAACGAGCATCAAAGGCGTGTGGCAACACGTGAGACTCACGCGCGGTTGACGGAGACGGGAGGACAATCAAATCGGCCGGACTTGAGATGCAGAAGCTTCACTTGCTGGCGGTGAGGACAGAAAACTTCTCGAGCTGCTTGAACGGAAACTTTTCGGAGACCTAGAGCCTAACCGGAATGGAGGCGACGAAAAACGGTCGCCGGAGAATGCTTGAACAAAAAACAGATTTAGAAAATTTCGGATGAACAGTGCATGTGAACAGTAATTCTGTGAATAGTGACACATGAATAGTGCGCGATAAACAGTAATTTGGAAGAAAAAAATCTCCTTGCCCGACTTTATTTTTTCCTTGCCCACTCGCTTAAACCATAATTAGCGAGTGGGCAAAACCACACGGTTCGGATCTAATCTAATTTGCCTTTGATACCATGTTGAATTTCTAAAATAGAATTGTATTATTGATGATAGTTGATTAAGAATTACAATAATTGGTTCATTTATATAAGGAACAATAGGAAATAAATCAAACTAGAAAACATAATACGAATAGGAAACCCTAATTTAATTAACTATTCTAACAGTTGGTACCATATCAAAAAATATATTACCGCACAGTAAAAGTATGTTGTTTAATAAGCTACTTGTTTCCTTCACAAAATGTTTCTTTAGTTCTTTTCTCTCCAAGCATTGGAGTTTATTTTAAGTGGATATCATAAATTAAAATTCTTCCACCATTTTTTCGTTCCGTTCTGTTTAGATAATTTCTTATCTTTTCAAACATAGTTATATAGCAAGGTGGCCGAAGATCTTTACACATCTTAATTATTTTCTCAAATCAGTCTTAAATCGAAGTAAAGGACTTTTCTCCCATCTATAATTTAAGCATCCAAGTTTATGTTGGATTTTGTTTCTTGCTATAATCATGTTCTGACTCCAATCACATTACGTTTTCATTTATTGTTGATAAAAGAGAACATTCTGCAACAATAGGTTAAATAGAAGTTTCGCACAACATGATGTCAATATATCTTTTGAAAATAGGTTTATATCGCAATGTATGTATCTTTATCAACAATGAAGTTTCACTAAAAAGGTTAATTCCGAGAAGGAAAAAAGAAAAGTCAAAACAAATACAAAGCAAAGCACAAGGAACAAATTGTCAATGAAACCAACATCAAGAAGACTTGAATTAAAACAAGCTTGAACTTTTAGTAGGTATGAGTTTTGACATAAATGACTGAAAGCCTCACGCATCTATCAAACATATTAAGAGTCCAGAAGATCATAACTAAAATATGCATTACACTTAACACATGGAATCAAATAAAAGATTTTTATTCTGTCAAATGATTTCTTAATTTGAAAATGCTACCTTAAGGGAATCAAATCTAAGATATTTGTTCTGTCAATTGACTTTCTCAATGTGAAAATGCCAAGTGTTGCACCAAAGATAAACACTTGATTTTCTAACTTCAAAATATTTCCATAAGGTGCGCGAAGACTACTGATTATTAGCGGGTCAACAACAAAACACAATTATGTCCCAACTTTCAGCAAGTCAAGAGGCATATCCTAAAACCAACCGAAAGTCTCCCATAATCCACAAGCCAATTATTTGCATCACAAGCATACATCTGTTGGTAATGGTACTGAACTACCTTTCAATTCCAACTTTAACCAAGAAATAAACTCTGTAGATTTGTTTTTATTTGATTATTCTAATCCCCTATTTTGCTTTGAGTCCAAATTCGGTCTAGAGACTACTTTTGCGTTCAAAGTTCAAACAAGCATTTGCAGATTCCTCAAAGTTGAGATCATCAAACTCCCTATTGTGGATGCCATGTTTGATCAACCACCCTTACTGAGGACATCAATGCAATCGTTAGAGCTGAAAATTTCATGACAAGTAGAGTAACTAAAATGACCAGCTTATGAGTTTGGCTCATGCCTTTGCATAAAGCTCCATTTTTCCCTCTCCGATCCACCCAGGTAACACTTTTTTCTCTAAATGTGAAGGTGGTGAGAAATGAAAGAATTGTGTAGTATCCAATGCACAACAAATACACTTAGCCTACAAGAAGAGATCAATTCCCATGAATCAATCATAATCTCGTCTTCTATTCTATCATAATCCCTAATCTACGTAAACAACTCCTAACAGAACATAATCAAGGCATTAACATGTGCATTTGAATCACCAAGGCAAAGGGTGAAAACAATATCATCGAATTATACATTCCATTAATAGTCACAGACAAACTTCGTTTGGTAGTGCCCATAAGTCATAACAATATATGAAATCAAATAGCAGATTAACCTTACAGAGCAATATATTCCTTCCTAAGGTTTGGGGTGATATGTTTGAAGCAGCTCCACTTGCCTATCAACGAAACCAGAAATGATCTGCGCTTTCAAAACAGGTATGAATACGGTCACAGTTTAAAACGAGTCACTCCCCTCTAACCATAAGAAAGGTGAAAGCTTGCAAAATATCTAGATTTGTATTACATGCATCTCGCAGAAAATAATTAAGTCCAAATCAGCACATACCAAGACACTAATTGGGAAAGCTAATATACATAAAGTACTTTAACTAGAAAATATTTGCACAAATTTTGCATTTGAATGAAAGTAGGTTACAATAATTCTGCATTTACAATGAGACAGGCTGTGCCAAATCCTTGAAATTTCTAATGTCTATACATTAGTATCTGAAATACTCTGAAACTTAAATATGAAAATATACATGACGATGAAAAAGAAACAATCTAACTCATTGAAATATCACAACTTGAAGGGTGTTAAACTCGCCAACAACTACGTACGGAAGTTATCTATCATATGGTAGACCACATCAGCGCCATCAGAATTCAACCAATAGCTCTTGACCTGAGGAAGTGAGGTATATGCGTGAAAAGAACAGAAAAAGGCATATTTGTCAATGACCATTACAGACAACATTACTATCTCATATAGTTTATTGTAGGAAAGCAATAAACTATCATCATCCTTAAACAACAGAGTTCAAAATGTGAACCCAAAGAGCAAAATAATCTAGAAGTTTTACCCAAATTACTAAGATTATTCTACCGATAGAGTCATGCCACAGAACTTGCCTGAATTGTAGTGTGAGCAACAATCCGTTGCCTACTTCTGCGAAAGCTAACATCAATACGTTCCCAAGGTACCTGACTGAGACCTCTAATCATTTCCTCTACAATAGAAAATAAAGATAATACATCAGGAACCATGAGCAATAGCAGATTGATTGAGAAATAAGGCTCAAGGGTCAAGTGGTGTATGAAGATACAACGCTACTGTAAATAAGTATCTGTAAACCACAGAGGAAGTACAAGTAATTTGGATGTAATTTTCACTCAATTGAAATTGAATTATGATATGCTGACACCTGCGATCATGTGACAAAAAAGTACAAGAAAATATTGTGATCAAAACCTATATTATTCAGAAACACCCATTCATATATGGTACATCACATCCAACTATTTACTAGAGAAATAATATACATGTACTTTAGAAAACCTTCCGTACCGATCATAGCAAGAAATCGAGTATTCAAGATGAACACAAAGCCAAAACATAAGCAACTACATACTCAACAGTGACCTGCCATTTTCAAGAAAAAAGCCGAGTTGTTTCAACAAAAACCCGTCCGCCTTCATCAAGATTAAGAAAAAGGCCCACAACAGGAATGAAGGATTATGGGGTTGCATTCTTCAGTAAGTTCTGGTTTAAACCTGGAATTTCTCAAAATGACTATTGCTTAACCACTAAAGAACCTTGGAATTTACATTCCTATAGACTTCTTTTCCGTTATTGGATAGAAAAAAGGATTTGTTCAAGCCTTCATATTTCCTTGCAACTCTGATCAGATTACTGAGAGGATTTACATTAAGAACACTAACGAACACCAAGAACAGATCTGTCCTATAAGTTCATTATATTTCCCATAAGCAAATTCAGAATATTTTATCTATCATCCCTCCACAAAATTTTAACATCTTAGAATTATAAGCAATTGCAAGTGAGTTTCCACCTCTAACAAAGAGACAATGTTAATCTTAGTACTGGAAACATTTCAGATGCTTTATATTAACATGGTGAGCATTTATCACCGCCCTAACAGAAAGTCTAAAAGTCTCCACAATCAAGAGTAGATATACAGTAATTACAAAATTTGAAAATTTTCTTTTCCCGAATTAAACATGTTGATGTGAGGGAATTAAAAGCATAGCACGAAGAACTAGCATACCCATCATTAGTATCAACACAAGATTTAAATGGATAAACATAGTGAAATTTAATGACAATGAGTAGTTTCTTATACCTTCCAAGTCAACTCTTGGGTTTCCAACTGCTGGGGATGTTTTGTAATTCTTATTGTCAGTCCTTTCTTGCTCTACATATACTATATGTGGATAATTCTCATCTAGCACGAGAAGATTGGACTGTAGACAAAAAGGGAAAAAAATTAATGGAGTAGGCATCCCACTGGCCATGAAATATATTTGAACAAGACCATATGCTTCATACCTTGGGAAGTTCATGTTGGCGCCTGATTGATGACGTTCTCCATCCAACCATATCTTAATGATTAGTCAAGTTAAACCTCATAATGAAAATGAAATCTTTTTTTCTCTAGATATAAGATGCCCATAGTTCAATCAACATCAATTGGGCCAAATAGGTAAGTGCTAAATTTCCTTAAGTCGGGTCTTGGGCTCAATCCTTTCGGGCAGTGATATTGCGGTTAAAAAAAATAGATACCCGTAATTGAAAATATGACTTATGGTCCACAAAAGGATACGGTCGTAATTAGCATTTGCATATGCTACACGACGTTTAAAGGATCTTAAAGCTGACCTACACATAAGGGAAAAAAAATAATGTTATGGGTAAGGAAATGTAATGGCTAAAGCAAAAATTCTGCATAATTAGTTTGTCATGGATGCATCAAAACTAACATGAATTTCAAGTCATCTGAGTCATCGACCATCCGAAGAAGAAGGGGAGGTTTCCCATCATCATTATCAGTGAGGAACAGATGTTTCCCTGACCTTCCGGCTACTAAGTGTGCAGTCTGAGATGCATGCCTCTCAAGAAAAGGAAGACCAAGGAGGAGTGGAAGCTGTGTCAGTAAACATAAAAATATAATTACTAAGACCGCTACCATACTTAGAAAACCAATCAGATCAAACTAAAACCTATAGTACGTATTAGAGGACTGAGAATGAAATATAAGGCTCCTTTTTCCACATAGGTTGAGGAATATGAGGAACTAAAAACCGTGCATATATATATATATAATGTTATGCAAATAACTTATATATTACACCTGTTTATTTCCCCGTGAACCAAGATGCGGTGTTGCAAATGTTATAAAGTTCATTGGTTCAAGTCCAGCAATTCTAGCTTTGTAAGGCTTATCAATACATTGGGCTGAACTTGTGTCATCTTCCTTTATTCGATCCATATCTGGAAAATCTTCATACAGCCTCCCAATAGCATATCTTGCGACAAGGCCTCCTAATGAGTGAGCTACAAAGGAGATCTTATGGACATTGGGCCAACATCTAGCAACCCCTAGTACCTGAGTAAAAAGTTAGAATATATATAGTCCGGAACAAAACAAGAAAACAAAAGGTTCAATAAACTAAGGTTTGTAATGAATACATTACTACCGCATACCTCTTTAGCGAGCCGCTCACCCATCATATCAACCCCATGAAATGTCAATATTGATGAGTTGCATTCACTACCTGCACATAAATACGAAGTCAAGAACAAACACTTTAATCAACGCTTGCTTGACTAACTGATTAAGCACTTGAGCTTGGGACCTGAGGGACTTGAGTTCAAGTCCTGCTGCATTTATAAATCCTACTTTTATTCACTCCTAACTTCTGTTGAGCCTCTATTAAGGTTGGAGTCTAGTGGCAATTAGGCCCCCTTCTAGATAATGGTGGTCAAGAACCCATTATTGATACATCAATCTTAGGACTCTTAAGAATCACAAGTTTGGTGCTCTCTAGCTTCATCATTGGCATATTCGAGCCCAAATCTTAGTACACAACTTGCTGATCAAAAAAAGAAAAACACTCTAGTTTTGACACATATACACTCTCTCAAAGGCTGTAATTGTATCACTATTTTCTTATTAGCATCCACAACTTTGTGTTCCTATTTGAACAGAACATTGCAAAGCCTATAAAACAGCAACATATTGCAAATATCAAGTGGAATTTTTTTACATATGAAGAGCAACTTCACCAATTTCCAGACTAACATTAGCAAAAATAACAAGATCATCCTACTCCTGTAGGTTTCAGCATAGACAAAAAGAATATCAATTTATATTTGCCAAGAGATGATTTTATCTAATCCTACTTCGTTCTAATTACACAAACTGTGCGAATTTCTGGACAGGCTGTGTCAATTGTCTACATTGAACACCTTTTTATGAATGTTTTTCGTCTGTAAGCTCCAATAGAAATAGAACCCACTGATGCAGGTCAACCACTTCTGAAAAGAACAAGTAACTGGATCCAGGAGAGGTAAACAGTGACAAGAAGCACTCACAGTGTACAATTACTTTATCAGGAAGTTTCTTAGCAAACTCCCCTGCAGCATACCTCCAGTCTGCAGCACTGAACAGGTGGAAGAGGTATATCAACATTTTTGGGGAACAAACACCATCAAAGAGAACAAAAAATGCAACTTCATCACAAAATGAAAACTAATATGGGCGATATAACCAGTATGATATAAATCATTCATTTGATATCATGGACTTATGGTTATCCACCAGGAGAATAAAATGATTAAAAGATGTTTCCAGAGTTAAAATAGCACATTTACAAAAGAAACAACAATGAATAGCATGTATTGGAAGGGAAGAATGTAACTACAAATTTAATAGTACTAGGGCTTTATGGAGGATTGTTGTCTGTTGTTTCTTGGGTAATTAGCAAGGCTTAATGTCTACACTCTAAAGACGCATACCTGATAACATTTTCCTTAAAGAAAGAAGCTGGACAGATGCTTGCTTATGCAACAAGGGAAGAGTTGGAAAAGCTAAACAGTACAGTATTATTTAGTTTGAAAAGGAAAAACCAACAGACATATAAACTATGATATGCAAGATAGTATGTGAAATCTATAAAGTCGAAAAGAAAAACCAACAGACTTAATATACAAGGTAGTATATGAAATGTATTAAGTTGCCATGAAGAAATAGATTTGAATGACATTGTTTCTGATACCACATCCTGATATTATTGTAGAGTAATTAACTTACAGTTATTTAACATAATCGCCCATTATTTCAGAGGGGGTAAAATAAGATAGGTTGGAATGGAAGAGGAGAAGAGAAGAAAAGAATATGATGTCAGCAAAGCATCCAGTAATCCAAAGGAGTTGGTGATCGAACCAATATGGCTTGGATTTTGTCATTGCAGAATGCAGACTTTGTAGGTGAAATGCTTCTGAAAGGTCCATTTACAGTGTTCATCCAACCCATCGCCAAGCCAGGTAGTTGACCCAAACTTTACTTTGTTGGTTGTAAGTGTAAGGTGTAAATTTAAGCTACATAGTTCCAATATGATGTTACATTTTAATTTGCATATCTAAATCTTTATCATAAGTTTAAGGGGCGCAAAATTTTCCTTGCATTTCTTACTCCTTTCTTCTTTTCCAGTTCCATACTTCCAATTTTGGCATTCAAAGAAGGTGTTCTGGATAATGAGGGAATCTCAACATTAATGTTGATGAAGGTTTTTTTGTTCATTTATCATCCTCCAAATCAAATAAATATGGATTAAACTGAAACTCAAATAGATAACACCAGGAGTTCTTGTCCCCCCCCCCCCCCAAAAAAAAAAAAAAAGACGGTTCCTTTCTGAAGCCTAAACTCATCCTAGAGCATAGCAGTATGCTAAACTCCACTCTTTACCCACACATTAGAAACAGGAACTGGTAACATTTCATTCTCCAAGGGTGCAACAAAAATATAAACCCTTGATAATATAGATTCCTCAAGCTAATACTAAATTGGCAAATCTCAACCCACTATATCTTGAAGATACACAAATTGCTATCTAGACTTAAGTGGAACTCCAGTTACGAGCAAGTAAATATTCTAAACTCATATCAATCAACAACACTAAAAAAAACTCAGCCAGGGTTCAGCAACAATTGGGTTTCTAAAACATGGTCAGAAGCAACTTTATGGTGCTTCTAATATGAATCAGCAAATGCTTTTGTAGAAAACAGTATGAAGAAAAGCCTAAAAGCTAAAAGCCAGTACCTGCCAATGATCCCATTGACCATAATGACAAGATGGTCAGGGGACCTGATGTTGTTGTTCCTGGCGACTGGTCCGAGATCAAAAACATGGGCCTTGAGACTCTCACTCTTATGGCTGCCCGCAAAGCAGCCAATACTGAATCGGTGAAGCAGCTCCATCTGCTTCGGCCGATTCCCCCAGTGGGGGGTCGGATAGGGAAGAAGAGAATTCGCGGCGATCATGCGGGGCAATTGGAAATAGAAATGGGTCGAAGCATTGATAAAAAGCAAGACGAGTTGTATAGAAAAAGGAAGAAATCAGAAGAGTGAAATTGGAGGTCAGGTGGCTGAAGGAGAATGTCCTCTGAGTCTGTGATTTGCGGAGGAAGATGAAATACGAATTCACCAGATTGGCTAATTCCAGTTTCACACTGCTTTTTCAGCACGTGAACAATGTGAACCTTATGACCATTATTGGTACACACATTATTTTCATATATTATACTTAGCATATATGAGCCGACAACACTATATGCTACTTAGTGGGTTTTGTATTTTCATTCTCGAATCTTTCCTTTCTAATCACGTACGAAATGTCTCCAATAACTTGATTCACAATAAGTTTGATGGATTGGGCTTCCTGCAACTAAAATGAGTTCAATTTAGAGTAGTTGGAAAAGCACAGACGGAGATTATTATCTTTGAATTTTTGTGTCTATAAATATACACTTTTGTCATTTTTATATCTTATATAATTTTTTTTTAATATTATAAATTACATTTTGGGACATTTTACTCTTAAAATATTTAAATTATTTTTGGAATTGAACCGATTCAATTAAATATATCTCTGGTTCAACATGGTTCACTTAAAAATCAAATCATGATTTATTAATGGGAAATTACCATTTTACCCTTCCTTAAATACAAACAACACTCAATTAAAAAACATAAGAGACATTTGACAGACTAAATAATGATTTAAAAACAAATTGAAAAATAGAAAAATATTTTCCTCCACTATCTCTCCCTTTCTCACCTACCAAACACCCACATGGTTAGGCAAGATCGGAAAATGAAGAGGGTGAAGGTCGACGGCGACGGTACCGAGAAGAGGGAAGAGGATTTTTGTGGGTTGGGTAATTTGGAACTCTTTCTCGCTTCCCAAACACCAACCCAGAAATTGAAAAACAACTTAAATTCAATTTACAGTAACTAAGAACAAGATGTCCAGATCTACAAATTGATGTCCATGTTTGGTTGTTGGGTTAGGATCGATTATAGATAAACATAAATTGATCTACAAATTGATGTCCATGTTTGGCTCTTGGGTTGGGATCGATTATACAAACAAAATTTTTTAAGCAACTCTATTTATTTGCAGTTGGGTTGGAATCGATTATGTATAAACAAGAATTGAGAACTTAGGAATTGCATTAGCACTCAATGGCCAGACACTGAGCGAGCTCCGGGTCGATTGGTCCGTCAGAGACGATATTTGGGCGTCGTCGTCGAAGAGCCGTTGTAAAGAACTAATTGGTTGTCTGAATCGCAGAGCTGGGGATCCACTTGAGAAAGGACGATGGCTTCAAGGTTGAGGGAGCTCATGAGGATGAGCACGCCGAAGAAACGCCGACGATAGATGTCAGCGAGGAGGGGGCGACAGAGGTGGGGGAGAGGAGAGAGGAGGGGTAGGTTTTGAAAGTTTGATGAATAGTTGAAGGTAATTTCTGTTTTTACGAAATTGAAATTGGACCAGATTAGACCAGATTTAATTTTGTTTCAGTTCAAGGGTAGTTTAGGTATTTTTAATATTTTAGGAGTTAAGTGTTCCAAAATGTAATTTAGAGTACTGAAAAAAAGAAAAAGAAAAATGTAGAGTATGAAAGTTTCAAAAGTGTATATTCAAGTGAACAAAAGTGTCATTTTCCCTATTATCTTAACTAGATTTTTTCTAACTATGAAATCTCCTCGCTATAAAATTGTTCACATATATCTTAAACTATTTTTTGTTATATTTAGAGTAATTTTCATTAAATCATACATAAGTACAGGGATGCACTCCACCATAAACCACCATTCAAATAAGAATTTAGGAATCAATGTTATCCATATGATTGATATTGATCTGTGGTCTACATTAGTCACCCAATTTATTATTAAAATAAATTAAATAATGCCTATAAGGGTATACATGTAAAAGTAGCACACTCTAAACTTATCATGATGCTTCCAATCCTTCTTTTTCACCGCAAATCCTCCTCCAGTAGTAATGGTTATCGTCAGATTCAATGAAACTTTTTCACCAGTAGCAATGGCCAAATCTATCCGGATTATTCTTGCCATAGCTGCATACCACGACTATGAGATATGGCAGATGGATGTCAAAACTGCATTCCTTAACGGGAACTTAGAAGAGGATGTGTATGTATCACAGCCCGAGGGTTTTGTCGATCCAAAGAATCCCGGAAAAATATGCAAGCAGCAAAGATCCATTTATAGATTAAAGCAAGCTTCACGGAGTTGGAATCTTTGTTTTAATGAAGTCGTAAAAGAATTCAGATTTGTCAAGAACGCTGATATATCTTGCGTTTACAAGAAAGTGAGTGGGATCAATATTGAATTCCTTGTGCTTTATGTCGATGACATTCTTCTCATCGGGAATGACATCCCAGTCTTGCATGCCACAAAAGCTCGGTTAGGGAAGTGCTTCTCGATGAAGGACTTAGGTGATGATGCATTCATTTTGGACATCAAGATCTACAGATATCGCTCCAAAAGAATTTTGAGCTTAAGTCAAAGCACTTATATGGATAAAGTGTTGAGAAGATTCTCATTGTTTGATTCTAAAAAGTGATTCATACCCATTGGTCATGGCATTAAGCTCAGCAAGACACAAGATCCTAGTACACCTGATGAGCTGAACAAAATAAAATAGATTCCATATGCCTCGAATATAGGATCTATCATGTATGTCATAATATGCACGAACCGGATGTCTCATTCACACTCAGCTGCACTAACAGATTTCAGTATAACCCTGGCCAAGAACATTGGAGTGCAGTCAAGGTCATCTTCAAATACTTGAGGAGGACCAAGGACGCATTCCTAGTGTATGAAAGGGAAGAAGAAGAACTAGCAGTCACAGGGTATGTTGATGCTAGCTTTCAAACAGATCATGATGATTTCAAATCTCAGTCAGGATATGTTTTTGTGTTGAACGGTGGAGCATTCAGCTGGAAGAGCTTCAAGCAAGCCACAACTGCCGTTTCTACAACGAAAACTGAGTATACAGATGTATGAGAGGCAGCTAAGGAGGTCGTATAGATTAGAAGCTTTCTAACCATATTTGGAGTAATGCTGCGAGCGACTGATCCGGTAAGATTGTTGTGTGACAACACGGGGGCTATAGCACTCGCTCAAGAGCTCATATTTCACAACATAACCAAACATATACGCAGAAAGTATCACATTATCATATAGGGGTGTGCACGGTTGGATAACCGAACCGACCATAACCGAACCGACCGGTTCGGTTATTGAACATTCGTAACCGAAAACTGAGCCGATGGGAGGTCGGTTCGGTTTGGTTATAACCGAATAACGGATCGGTTATGGTCAGTCGGTTAACCGATTGAACAAATGGGCCTCATTTTGGGTCTTATCGACCCAACAGACAATCACATTTTAGGCCTTTACATTTTGGGCTTTTACTCTTTTATATTCATACATACAAATACAAATACAAATATACAATGATACAAATACAATACAATGCACATTTGGCAATCTAAAAAAAACCTAATATAAACCAAGCATTAATATTGTCCGAACCGAATAATATGAAGTGTCAAAATTCAAGTTCCAACAATTCAAAAATGGCCATAAAGTTTAGCAAAAAAATTAAAGAACTTAATCAAAAGTGGCCAACAACAAAGCAGCAAAAAAATGAAGCAGGAGCAACCGAGCAACAAGTATTGAAGACAAATTACATTCCATTTCAAGCAAGGCAACCACCAAGTCAAGTGCATCACATTTCTTAAAATTGAAACACAACATATTAATGACTGATCCATAAAAACAGTAGTTTAATGAGTCATAACAGATTAACAATAGCATATAAATACAATAAAATCATAAAAAATAGTAGCATGTTGAGCTATAACTTTAGAAAACAATAGCAATTAATCCATAAAAACAATAGCATATTCAACCTTCATCTTTGTAGCAAAACAGTACCAATAAAACCATAAAACAATAGCATATTAATTGGTGGGAATTTACCCCATACACATACAAACTAAAAGATATTAGTCACTACGCACTACTCATGTAAGAAACCATTCAGTACATAAGAATTAAAACATGAAAGATTATGAAGTGCGACAACAAATAAAGGTGGTTTTTATTACGCCATAAGAATTAAAAATCAATTTGCATACCTCCCAAAAATCAATGCTTGGAAGACCTTCTGTTGATGCATTTAGTGCAAGCTCTGTAAAAAAAGGTAAACAAAATGTCAATAACAAGTTCAAAACCATAAACTCGAAACTGGAATTCAATTAAAACAATAACTACTAATTACCTTCTTGGACAATTTGTTCTTCAAGTAACTCTTCCTCTGATAAAATCTTCGTGGGGGTCATTTTCAACCAATCTTGAGTGCAAACTAGAGCTTGTACCATGTCAGTACTTAAAGAGCTCCTAAAATCTGTTACAACTCTACCACCCATACTAAATACTGATTCGGAGGAAACTGTCGAGATTGGGATGGACAAAATGTCTTTAGCCATGTTGGGTATAACCGGATAGCGATGACAATTCAATTTCCACAACCTAAAACATCAAAGAGTTGACCCTCAGGCACATCCGGTTCTAGCGGCTCGTCCAAATACCTTTGTAACTCATATTTCACATTTTCCCCTTCACTACACTCCTCTTTGTTGAAAAAAGCTTTACACACCCCAATCATAAGATCTGTAAATGATACACGAGGTGGAGGATTGGTTGCTTATTTTATGGTCGGGGCAGCAGCAACTAACTTATCTGTATACACCTTGTTGTACTCGTTGAACATGTGTAGTAGACATGATTGTACGGAAACATGTAGTTTTTCATAATCCTCGGGAGAATATATCTTCTCCATCGACAATCTAACGAACTTCATCTTATGACGGGCGTCAAAGATAGGGGCTAAGAAGATGTATATGTTAACAGTTTCCACGTTACCAAAGTACTTATCGTACTTAGCCTTCATCTTTGTTGACATGTTAACCATATCTTGTGATTCGCTTTCCAAGCCCGTCATAATGAAATGAAACATGTCAATTATATCCTCCATTATCATGTTATAGGTTATGTACTTAGACCCAGAAACCTTCACTGTCAACTTATAAAACAAGGCCAGAAACGACATTAAGTTTGACAACTCTAACCATCAGACTCAATCAACCATCCAAGAAACCATGGCTCATTACCAGGTTTCTTTTTACTCAAATTCATCTCTCTCTTCAATGCCGGTTCTTTCCAACCAAAGGATTCGATTGCCTCACGTAACTCACATGTAGCCTTCAACATCATATATGTTGAGTTCTACTTGGTCCGGATATCTAGGCACAACAATCTCTTGCTCTCAATTCCCAGCCTTATCACACATTCTTTGAACTTTTTAATTCTTGCTAGAGAGTTTTTTATGTACCTCACAACATATCTAACCCTCTCAATGGACAGCCCTAGCATGTCAATTCCATCGCTCACAATTAGGTTGATCATATGAGCAATACACCTCATATGCATAAACCGACCTCCTAGCACATTTGTGGACTACACATTCATTTTTCGAGACAAGTAAGAAACATCAACGTCATTGGGTGTGGCATTATCTACAGTGACTGTCATCAGTTTGGTTATTCCCCACGAGTGTAGACAAGTCTTTACACATCTCCCTAGATCCTCACCCTTATGACTGACAATGGGACAAAAGTTGATAATCTTCTTGTGAAAGACCCAATCCTCACTAATGAAGTACGCAGTCAAAGCCATGTAGTTTGCTTGTTGTACGGAAGTCCATGTGTCCGTTGTAAGGGACACCCTAGGGGATTTGAGGGATAAAAAAGAATGCAAGATCTTCTTTTGGAGTTGATACAACTCAAACACATCTCGAGTTGCAGTAGTTCTTGACGGGGCTCTAAAACTAGGGCATAAAACTTTCACAAAAGCTAAGAACCTTTCATCCTCTACAAATGAAAAGGGCAATTCATCGATGACCAACATTTTATTTAAGGCAGCTCTACATGCCTCTTGGTCAACTGCATAGTGACCATTCCTTTGTCAAAGTAGATTTGGGGCTGCGTAGGTAAGTTTTTTTTCTACAGGATTTGCCTTACAAGAATTCATATGTGTGTTGAGGTTTGATGTTCCATTGTCCTTGGGATTGGCCTTAAGTGTATTGTTACACCATGTACACATCGCTCTAATAAGTACCCCGTCATCATCAAAAAATTTCTCAAACACACTCTAACATTTTGCGGGCTTCCTAGAGCTAGTGGTAGTGCTAGAAGTCTTACCTTTACTATTGGTTTGAGAAGAAGCGGGGGGAGCCGAGAGAGCCAGAGCAGTTGATGTAGGAGGAGCAACATCATCATGAATGCCAAAGGGAGCCGAAATAGGGGCTGAAGCATCACTTGCTTCGCTTGACTCTTCCACACGCTTCCTCTATAAACATATTTCAAAATGGTAATATAATTATTAATTAAAGCCAATAACATATTGTATTACCCTAAAAGACAAAAGCATATTATAATCACATATTTGTACATTTTTCTTGTTGATTGGAAGATGCTCTTACTATGTACTCATTTGTTCATTTGGTAAAGAATTTGAGAACTGATCAGACATCGGAAGTGGAGGGCTCATCTATCGTGAATTCACTGAATTCTTTTCCATAAACCTAAGAAGATCAATTCATTACGAAACATTAAACTTATCGGATTCGAACAGAAATATAAACATTAGTCTCAATAAAATTAAAATTCAGCTAATTAGGAATCAAAAACTACAAAAATAAATTGATTACATAATCATTAATCTCAAACATGATTATGAAAAGGACAGGAAAAATGACAGGAAACTGATGTCAGTAGAAATAAAAAGCCCTAAAATTCAGCTAATTAGGAAAAAATGACAGGATCAATAAAAAGCTCTAGAAATGACAGGAGAAATAAAAAGTACTAAAATTGATGTATAGCTTCAATGTTTTTGGAAGCATGCTGAGAGAGGACGGGACGCGGTTGGAGGCCAAGAGAGGACGAGACGCGATTGGAGGCCGAGAGAGGACGGGGACGCGGGAGGAGGCCGAGAGAGGATGGGACGCGGGAGGACGGGGATGTGAAAGGAGGCCGAGAGAGGACGGGGACGCGTTCCGATGAGCGACGGAAGGAGAGTAAGTGGGCGACGGAAAGAGAGAGTGAGTGAGCGAGGGAAGGAGAGCGACTATGTGGAAGGAGAGTGAGTGACTGTGTGTGGAAGGAGAGTGTTCTAAATCTAGGTTGTTATTATTATTTTATTAATATAATTTATATTACTGAATTTATAATTATTATCGGTTATTCGGATCTGTTCGGTTACGGGCAGTTCCTAGAGTCCCGTAACCGACAACCGAACCATCATGGGTCGGTTACATACCATAACCGAACCGATTTAACCAAATTAATCGGTTTGGCTCGGTTATCTCGGTTACAATTTTTTTAAACACCCCTATTATCGGAGAGTACGTTGATAATGGTGATGTAGAGATCACATATGTTCCAACTGATGATAATATGGCCGATCCATTGACGAAAGCTCTCGCGCGGCCTAAGCATGAGAGGCATGTGAGATCTATGAGAATAGATTGAAACTTAGGTTGGAACTAGGGGTAAGTGGGAGATTGTTGGATTTATGCCCTAGCCTAATGTATTAACTTATCTATTTGTAATGTTTTATCATCAATTGGAATAAGTAATAAAACAACATTATATTACCAGTGTGTTGTAGTAATATATTAAATGTGATTCGATCTATGTCGTTATGTGTATCATCAATAATAATAGAATTGTAGATCAGAAAGAATCACATTTAATGTGTCCATGGTCATACACGTTTCATCAGAAGCGACCAGTATGAGAATAACTCTATATGATCACGCTCTACTGATCATGGTAAGGCGAGTGCCAGAGTTAGATCATGGATATCATTCGAAGAATAATATTGGACGAGCTGAAGGTGAGTATGTAGTATAGATGTTGTCATGAACATACTCACATATCGTAGCTTGTCAAAGTATCCTTAGACCAAGGAGTCTTTGTCGTTACTATGTAATCAGTAACTGAGTTTGACGTTGCCTAGTATTATTTGTAAAAGGGTAGTCATAAGGGCTCTGATTGGCTCAGTTATTGATTACACGAGGGAACACGAAAGATGGATAATGGATTTATCCCTCATGCTCCGGCATGTGAAAGATATCTGTTTGGGCCACTTGATGAGACTGACTGAAAAGAAATGCATGGCCATGCTAGAGATACGCAGTATCAGGATTCAATCATCTCACAGATCAAGAGACAATAATTGATTAAATAAGGATGGCGGCTCTATACCTTATGATCAATCTGAATATCTAGAGATAAAAGGATATTGACTTGGACGATATGAGGCTTATTTAATCATGAGCCTAGAGGGTCACACACTTAAGACGATGAATATAGAAAAAGAGGGTTTCGAAAGTCCATATGAGAAGAGATAAGAAATTTGGGAAATTCACTTTCCTGTTTAGTTAGACCGGACCGGTCTAAGCTAAACCGGAATGGATTAGACAATCACCGGTATAGGTTGTAAACCAGGCGGTTACGAAAATTGGTCTAATTGAATTATGAGCTGATTTAATTCAAGTCATTTAACTAATAATCCTAAGTCTATTTGGGCTCAAAAGGATTTTAATTAAATGAGCTTGGTTTAAAATGGGCTTAATGCCATTTTAGGATTTGATGAATTATAATTTTAATTTTAATTCAAAGATAATCCAAGATTGGAAAGGACAAAGGAAAGGAAAGACTTGACAAAATATTATTTTTTGGAAAAAAGGGAAAGTGTACTATTTTGGGAAATTGGGAATATATTCCCAATTCCCAAAACCGGCCAAATGTGCTTTCTCTCTCCCTCCTCTCTTCCATTCGACCGACCCCCGTCTCTCTCTCTTGTGTTCTTGCTCCCTTTTTGCAAAACTAGTAATACTTGCAAGAAGGTTTTGATAGAGAAACAAGACTTCGCATATGTGGACGTGATAGAGAAACAAGATATTTGAATTTTGTTTAATCGAATTTGCAACAAAAGGTATAAATTTATTCGCATTCTAATCTTGTGCTAAAATCGATTTAGTATAAAGATCATAATCATCGTTTCGGGATCCATAGTTAATTCGCTTCCGCATGAAATTAATTGTTTTGACCCCATGAAATTCTTTCACTTTGGCGTTGGCGTGAGCAAGGATAGTGTGGCGGCGCGTGAAGGTGAATGTGGCGGAGGGGGGCAGAGAGAACCAGAGGATCTTCGAAAATGGAAGAGATGTCCAGAACAGCGCCGTTTTTGCCGACCAGACAGTCGAATAAAACGGGGGAAACAAACGAATCCAGCTATCGTTGGTGATGTTCAACCAAAAAAGGTAAACAATGAGTCAAATCTTCGTCTCCGGTGCCCATTTCCCTCGAACTCCAACAGTCTGTGAGGGAGGCTCTGACATCGCATTCACTTGTTTTCAGGACGTTTTAGATCTAAATCTCGGCTAAAATCCTCAAATCGACGTTAATTTCTTCCCAATTCTATTGAAAATTGATTAGGGCAGATGGAAACTCTTCTCAATTCGAGCCCTACTAAGAAATCGATTTGAGTGGTGGGCATTAAGAGGACGGCTAACGGAGAATGACTATATGATGGGTCCGACGCCGACATGTATCTTGGCTTGTACGATTTGTACTTTTTCTTCAACCTGTCGATCCGGTTTTCGCACTGAACGTTGGTAAGATCCTCGGGTCCCTCTACTCAGTTCCAATTATCACTCCAACAATTCTCCATCATCGATGAATTAAAAGGGAGAGGGTGAAGACATCCTTGTTACTATCCATAACTCAACATATCTAGAGAGGTTACGGAGTAGTGGAGAAAGGGAAGGGGTCTTTTAAGTATTTCTAAAAAATGAATTTGAATGAAAAATAGTAAGTATAACCTTTTGGTAACCAAATGATTGAAAATGAAATTTTTTTAAAATACATATAATTATTTGTAAAAGACCTCCAATTAGGTATACTAATTTGTAATTGACCATAATATTTATAATTTGAGAGATCTAAGTTTTTTGAGATACATAGAAAAATTTATGTGAAATTATTCTAAACTTTTAAAAGCCTAGAAAGATTTACGTGAAATCATTCTAATTTTGTTTTTGAAAATTACACCTTTCCAACTTAACGTATTTTTATTTTAAAACACATTCATAAACGGATATAATTGTCTTAAAAAATAATGGGATATAAATTAATATGTTTAAATAAAGAAATTATTTAGTATTAATGCACTAGACCAATAGGCAATAGCTTGTTTATTGCATGGTTTAGTTGGTAGACTCTTGAATATTTTAGGATGAAACCGGGGGTTGGTTCCCAACTAGAGTGTTTTGGTTAAGTTTTTAATTTTTTAGAAAGATGTTGAATACCTGACTTTCTTTACTGTAACTACACAGTGAAAAAAAACTACTGTTTATTTTTGTTATTAATTTAAACAATAACACAGTCTTATGAATAATTTAATAAATTAAAATTTATGAAAAAAGTCATAATATTATTTGGTTATGTTGCAATATTCTTTACTTATTTCTTCACTTCACTTGTATAATTGGCTTTAGCTAGATCATAGATGAATTAATAACGGGTTCATTGCTTACAATTTCACAAAACAATAAGTGAAAAGTAAGAACACAAACTTTGATTTGAAAAGTATGCGTCATAATGATATTCTGAAGGGTCATATCGAAGAGTCGGAAAAAAGGTGACAATGAAAAGTTGAGGGAGAAACACAGGTACCAGTTCCATGCAATTTCTTCAATCTCCTTTAATTTTTTGCAAGTTCCCAATGCATATATCTAAGCACGCCACTTTATACTATTACCAATGCAATGCAACCCTTATCCACAATGAAATTACAATCGTACCCCTGAGTGACACTCTCCTGTCCATGAGGAGTTGCCAATATAAAGAACACTTGAAGGCGACGATTAGAAACATCAAGAATGGGGTTTTTGGGTGTATTGCGCGGAGCTGTGAAAGCTGTTAACAATGTTGTAGCGCCCGTTGCAGAACTTGTCCGGCCGGTTGTATCTGTGGTTGCACCTGCCATTCCGGTGGTCGCAGCAGTTGCTTTACTCGTCCCTAAAGCAACAACTCTGATTATTGCCGCTGGTGTCGCAGTTTCTGTTGTTCAGATTCACGAGGGCCTCTGCAAGGTCGAAGATGCTCTCAAGAAAGCTGCTTGATTATGTAGATTCCTGTGTTTTGTTCAACTCATCTTGTTCATCAACTTCTCTTTGTTTTGTAATGTCTCCGTCTTGATCTTGAAATATAAGAAATCTTGCATCGAGTTTTGAATCTTGTTGGGATGGACTTGTGATTTTCACTTGCCGTTTCATTTTCATAATGAAAAAGTACACTACAATATAATCGTATTAACATTTTGAAGTCAACTCATGGGCTATGTGCTTTGCTTTACTGAAACTAGAATGATCAGATATGTTGATTGAAACATGGAGTTTTATGTGTCATGTGTGTTATGTCCACGTGTGAGTTCAAAGTCTCACATCGGAAGAGTATTGAGTATGAGTAGGGTTTATATACACATTGGACCCTAGACTCACTAGGCTAGTCTTTTGGGTCAAAGGTGGGCTCTAAATGTGTATGTGGGCTTTCCTTGAGTGCTCCTCCTAGGTAAGACCCAGATCTCCCCAACAGTGGTATTAGAGCAAAGGTTATTTAATCGGTATCCTTTGTTAAATAATGGAAACTAATACAAGTAGAATGGTTAGTCTGAATGATTTAAATTATCATGTCTGGAAAGGGAAGATGGAAGATCTTCTTTATGTGAAGGATTATTATCTGCCGGTTTTCAGTGAAGTCAAGCCTGAAAACAAATATGATGATTAATGGAATTTATTACATCGTCAAGTATGTGGTTATATTAGACAGTGGGTGGATGATAATGTTTTGAATCATGTCAGTGGAGAGACACATGCACGCAGTTTATGGAGCAAGCTTGAGCAGTTATATGCTCGAAAGACTGGTAATAATAATTTGTTCTTGATAAAGCAGATGATGAGTTTGAAGTATCATGATGGAGCTCTGTTGACAGATCATCTTAATGCTTTTCAATGAATTATTAATCAGTTTGCAGGAATGAGTATCAAGTTCGATGATGAGGTGCAGGGTTTGTGGCTTCTGGGTACATTACCGGACTCGTGGGAGACATTCAGGACGTCCTTATCTAACTCAGCTCCAGATGGTGTTATCACCATGGATTTGGCTAATGGGAGTGCTCTGAATGAAGAGATGAGAAGAAAGTCACAAGGTTCCTCTTCGCACTAAGAAGTCTTAGTGACAGAACAAAGAGGAAGGAGCAAGAGCAGAGGTCCAAAGGGTAGAGACAAAAGCAAGAGTAAGAACAGGTATACCAATGCAGAGTGCTATCACTGTGGTCTAAAGGGGCATATTAAAAAGTATTGCCGAAAGCTCAAGAGAGACAACCAACATGACAAAGAGAAAGAAAAGAAGGCAAGTTATGACGATGATGTTGCCACTATTACTGAAGAGTTTCTTCTCTTGTGTGATGAAGAAGATGTTAACTTGGCTTGTGATGAGACCAGTTGGGTAGTAGATAGCAGTGCCTCCATTCATGCTACAAGTCGAAAGGATCTCTTTTCATCTTATACATCTGGTGATTATGGCAATGTTAAGATGGGAAATCGAGGCATGTCAAAAGCTATTGGCATATGAGATGTGCGTTTGGAGACGAAAAACGGTACAACTCTTATTCTGAAAAATGTTAAGCATATTCCTGACATTCGTTTGAATTTGATATCAGTAGGCAAGCTAGATGATGAAGGTTTTCATCATACCTTTGGTGGTGGTTCATGGAAGCTCACTAAAGGTGTTATGGTCGTGGCTAGAGGTGAAAAGTGTGCTTCGTTGTACGTGACACAAGCTAGAGTTTGTGGTGGCATTATTAATGCAGTCGAGAAAGAGAGTACAACTGAATTGTGGCACAAGAGACTTAGTCACATGAGCGAGAAGGGAATGATGGTTTTGGGAAAGAAGAATCTCCTACCGGGAATGAAAGGTGAACCGTTAGAGAAGTGTGAGCATTACTTGGCCGGCAAGCAAACTAGAGTATCTTTCAAATCATCCCCTCCCTCGAGAAAGCCAGAGATGCTTGATTTAGTATACTCTGGTGTTTGTGGTCCTATGAAATCCAAGACGCTTGGAGGTGGTCTCTATTTTGTGACCTTTATAGATGATCATTCAAGGAAAGTGTGGGCCTATATCTTGAAGACTAAAGATCAAGTGTGTGGTGTCTTCAAGCAGTTTCATGCCCTAGTTGAGAGACAGACTGGGAAGAAGTTAAAGTGCATGCGAACCGATAATGGAGGTGAGTATTGTGGTTCTTTTGATGATTATTGCAAGGATCAAGGCATTCGACATCAAAGGACGCCTCCAAAGACGCCTCAGCTAAATGGGTTAGCTGAGAGGATGAATAGAACGCTTATTGAAAGGACGAGATGTTTACTTTCACAAGCAGGGTTACCAAGATGCTTTTGGGGTGAGGCTTTGAATACAGTGGTTCATGTGTTGAATCTCACACCGTGTGTGCCTCTTGAGTTTGATGTTACAAGGAGTTTGGACAGGTAAAGATGTCTCCTACAACCACTTAAAGGTATTTGGATGCAAGGCATTTGTGCATATTCCAAAGGATGAAAGATCTAAGCTTGACGTGAAGACTAGACCATGCATATTCATCGGTTATGGCGAGGATGAGTTTGGGTATAGATTTTATGATCCGGTGCAGAAGAAACTTATCAGAAGCCGCGATGTGGTATTTATGGAGAATCATGACATCAAAGATATTGCGAAGTTTGAAGAAAGTGCTCCGCAATTTATAACTGACTTGATTGATTTTGATATAGCAGTTGTGCCAAGTCAAGTTGAAGATGAAGTTCGTGATGACCAACATGGTGCAGGTGATGTTGATGTTCCTATAGAGGTAGAGATGGATAATGAAGTTCATGAGCAGTTTCCAGTACCAGATGTTCCACCAGTTGTTCCACTCAGAAGATCTTCTAGAGATCGACAACCGTCTACAAGGTACTCAGCTGATGAGTATGTGTTAGTATCTGACGGGGGAGAACCCGAAAGTTACAGTGAAGCCCTTAAAGATGAGAACAAGAAGGAGTGGGTTGAAGCCATGCAAGATGAGATGAAATCATTGCATGAGAATCAAACTTATGAGTTGGTGAAGTTGCCGAAAGGCAAAAGAGCTTTGAAGAACAAGTGGGTTTACAGAGTGAAGCAAGAAGAAAATACTTCACGTCCCCGATACAAAGCTAGATTGGTTGTCAAGGGTTTCAGCCAGAGGAAAGGTATTGACTTTGATGAAATATTTTCTCCTGTTGTTAAGATGTCATCCATTCGGGTGGTTCTTGGTTTAGCAGCTAGTCTTGATTTGGAGGTTGAGCAGATGGACGTGAAGACTGCATTTCTCCATGGTAACTTAGATAAGGAGATTTATATGGAGCAGCCAGAGGGTTTCAAAGTAAAAGGAAAAGAAGACTATGTGTGCAAGCTTCAGAAAAGCTTGTATGGTTTGAAGCAAGCACCAAGGCAGTGGTACAAGAAGTTTGAGTCAGTCATGGGTGAGCAAGGCTACCAAAAGACGAAATCTGACCACTGTGTTTTTGTGCGGAAATTCTCTGATGATGATTTTATCATACTATTGCTATATGTTGATGATATGCTGATTGTTGGCAAGAATGTCTCCAGAGTTGAGAGAATGAAGAAACAGTTGAGTCAGGTTTTTTCAATGAAGGACTTGGGTCTTGCGAAGACTATTCTTGGCATCCGAATTACTCGCGATAGAGTTGCGAAGAAGTTGCATATGTCACAGAAGCGATATATTGAAAAGGTGTTGCAAAGGTTCAATATGGACAAGGCTAAAGTGGTGAGCTCTCCTCTTGCTACTCACTTTAAGCTAAGCACACGACAGAGCCCTTCTACGGAGAAGGAGATGGACGACATGGATAGAGTTCCGTATGCCTCAGCAGTAGGAAGTTTGATGTACGCAATGGTGTGTACAAGGCCTGACATAGCTCATGCAGTTGCTGTTGTGAGCCGTTTTCTATCAAATCCGGGTAGAGAGCATTGGGATGCAGTCAAATGGATTATGAGATATCTCCGAGGTGGAGCAGTTTCTTGGCAGTCAAGGCTACAAAAGTGTGTTGCACTTTCTTCTATAGAAGCTGAATATATCGCAACAACTGAAGCATATAAAGAGTTGTTGTGGATGAAAAGATTCATAGGGGAGCTCGGTTTCAAGCAACAGCGCTATGTGGTTTACTGTGATAACCAAAGCGCGATTCACTTGAGTAAGAATTCTACGTTTCATGCAAAGTCGAAACATATTGATGTGAGATACCATTGGCTCAGAGATGCACTTGAAGACAAGTTGTTTGAGATTGAGAAAATCCACACAGATGATAATGGTTCCGATATGTTCACGAAGGCCTTACCAAGGGAGAAGCTTGATGTTTGTCGTAAGATCGCCGAGATGGCGATGCCCTCCACTTAGTTGAATAATGGGGAGATTTGTTGAGCCTATATTAAATAAGTGGAGGCCCAAAACTCATGTAGTTAGTATCCTACATGGAAAAGGAAACCCTAATTGCTTGCCTATAAATAGGAGGCAATAGAGAGAAGGAAGTAAAGAACAATTTAAGAGAGAAATAGAGTGAAATTCGTGCAGAATTTTCTGCTACTTTCTGGGCCAACCAGCAAGGTTCTTGAGTCCGATCGGAGGTCGATCCACCGTTGGATTGTGCTGATTTTTGGACAGGGTGTTCGGAAGACGTGGTACTACGTTCTGACCGTTGTAATTTGCGTTTAGAGGTCCGAGTGATTTGATACGATTTTTTGATCATGCGCCATCGATTCGGTGAAGTTTCTCTACTCTTTTTTTTAATTGTGGTTTAAGTCAAGATTGGTTAATCTTGAGATATTGTGATCCTCTAATTGTGTTTAGAGAGAACTCGTTGTATCCATTATATTGATAGTAGAGATTAAGCGGCCTCGAGGGTCCCGTGGTTTTTCCTCTCTCGCCTTGAGGAGGTTTTTCACGTTAAAATTGTGCGTGTATTCAAGTCAACTCATGGGCTATGTGCTCTGCTTTACTGAAACTAGAATGATCAGATATGTTGATTGAAACATGGAGTTTTATGTGTCATGTGTTGGTCAATGTATTCAAGTCTTTGAGAATTGCAGTTTACAAGTATTGCATTTTACAACTCTCCAATTTAAATATTGTTTATTTTTGTTGCATCCACCATCCATTTTCGAAACATCCCTAAACTAGTTGATAATCTCTTTCAGTTTGCATTAAGCTGTTGAAATGGATGTGCAAATAAAGATGTTTGATTGAGTTGTAACAACGTGAATCAATTGTCTCGCAATCATAAGAAAGACTTAAACTATGTGTCGGCAAAATGAATGCAGTTACTGGTTACATTTGCCATTTTAAATTAATTAGATAATTTCAAATGACTACACATCGATATGTCATATTATTACGTGACTACATTTAAAATTTTTTGTGGCTGGGTGAATATTCAAGAATTTCATTTTTCTTAATGTTGTTCATTCCGTCCATTTCCGTGAGTTTTTAACATTTTCAATGTGTGAAAAGACTAAATTATTTTCAACGTGTGAAAAGACTAAATTATTCTTCAGAGGTAAGTGTTCTTAAATTTGAGAGAGAGAGAGAGATATTTTTTTGAAAATTAAATGAATAGTGAAGGATATTTTAGTCTTTTCATTCAATTGAAAAACAATTATTTACATATGAAGAGTATTTTAGTCTTTTCACACGTTAAAAATGTTAAAAACTAACGTAAATGGACGGAATGAGTAACGGTGAGAAAAATAAAATTCTTATGTATTCACCCTGACATGAAATTTTTTAGATGTAGTCATGTGATAATGTGCCATATTCAGGTGCACTCCTCTAAAATTATCCCTTGATTAATTTTGTCATGAAAGATGCTGCACAATGAGTTTTCAAAATCCCAAATTAATGGATTCATCGATGTTTCCGAAGCCCTAAAATTTTGTAACTTTTTAAAATTGATTTGAGTTTAACTAATCAGCGTGGAGAATTAGCTTATGGCCTCTCAAATAAACTTACCGACCCCATGGCATGGTTATTCGTTCGAACTCATTGTCGTGCAATGTAATTTTCATATGAGAATTAATGGAAAATAACACTTTATTGCTAACATGCATCTTTCACTTAACGAGAGTTATCTAAATTGATTACCCAATATCGATAGATAACAAAGTGTATCCACTAACCAAAAATTTAAAAGAGATCAAGTTGATAAAAACATCAAAAGAAATGAGACCAAAAGCCCATAAATATTAAGGTATTGTATGATAGAAACCCTAATCTAGTTGATTGGAGATCCCAAAATCTAGGTTCAATGGGGTAACCTACTTGCATAGATCTTGTGAGGTCACTGTGGTGATTCAACCCTAAGTCCATTCCTATGATGTGAATAGTGACAAAAACGGTTAAGGCTAAGGTATGCTTTTAATGATTTTTTGTGCGTCACGACTTTGAGCAAAAGAAATTAACTATGTGAGAACGAAGAAGGGTCGCTTCAAGGATGACCAACAAGACTTAGTTCTCTTAAGTTCTTGCAGCACCAGGAGATGTTCATGACCATAACGAACATAACCATGAGAGCCAAAAAGTCGTGTTTGGTGATATCTGTGTGGAATATCTAATCCTCTCAATGGACATCCCTAACATATCAATTTCATCGCTCACAATTAGGTTGATCATATGAGCAATACACCTCATATGCATAAACCGACCTCCTAGCACATTTGTGGAATGCACATTCATTTTTCGAGACAAGTAAGAAACAACAATGTCATTGGGTGTGGCATTATCTACGGTAACTGTCATCAGTTTGGTTATTCCCCACGAGTATAGACAAGTCTCTACACATCTCCCTATATCCTCACCCTTATAACTGACAATGGGACAGAAGTTGATAATCTTCTTGTGCAAGACCCAATCCTCACTAATGAAGTAGGCAGTCAAATCCATGTAGTTTGCTTGTTGTACGGAAGTCCATGTGTCTGTTGTAAGGGACACCCTAGGGGATTTGAGGGATAAAAAAGAATGCAAGATCTTCTTTTGGAGTTGATACAACTCAAACACATCTCGAGTTGCAGTAGTTCTTGACAGGGCTCTAAAACTGGGCATAAAACTTTCACAAAAACTAAGAACCCTTCACCCTTTACAAATAAAAAAGGCAATTCATCGATGACCAACATTTTATCTAAGACAGTTTTATATGCCTCTTGATCGAACTGCCAAGTGACCATTCCTTTGTCAAAGTGGATTTGGGGCTGCGTAAGTAAGTTTTTTTTCTTCAGGATTTGCCTTACAACATTTTGTGGGCTGCCTAGAGCTAGTGGTAGTGCTAGAAGTCTTACCCTTACTATTGGTTTGAGAAGAAGTGGGGGGAGGCGAGAAAGTCGGAGCAGTTGTTGTATGAGGAGCAACATCATCATGAATGCCATAGAGAGCCGAAACAGGGGCTGAAGCATCACTTGCTTCGCTTGACTCTTCCACACGCTTCCTCTATAAACATATTTCAAAATGGTAATATAATTATTAATTAAAGCCAATAACATATTGTATTACCCTAAAACCCAAAAGCATACTATAATCACATATTTGTACCTCTTTCTTGTTGACTGGAAGATGCTCTTACTGTGTACTCATTTGTTCATTTGGTAAAGAATTTGAGAACTGATCAGACATCGGAAGTAGAGGGCTCGTCGACCGTGAATTCATTGAATTCTTTTCCATAAACCTAAGAAGATCAATTCATTACAAAACATTAATCTTATCTGATTCGAACAGAAATATAAACATTAATTTCAATCAAATTAAAATTCAGCTAATTAGGAATCAAAACCTACAAAAATAAACTGATTACATAATCATTAATCTCAAGCATGATTATGAAAAGGACAGGAAAAAATGACAGGAAATTGATGTCAGGAGAAATAAAAAGCCCTAAAATTCAGTTAATTAGGAAAAAATGACAGGATCAATAAAAAGCTATAGAAATGACAGGAGAAATAACAACTCCTAAAATTGATGTATACCTTCAATATTTTTGGAAGCATGCCGAGAGAGGACGGGACGCGGTTGGAGTTCAAGAGAGGACAGTACGCGGTTAGTGGCCGAGAGAGGACGGGGACGCGGGAGGAGGCCGAGAGAGGACGGGACGCGGGAGGACGGGGATGCGAGAGGAGGCCGAGAGAGAACAGGGACGCGTTCCGATGAGCGACGGAAGGAAAGAGTGAGTGAGGGACGGAAGGAGAGCGACTGTATGTGGAAGGAGAGTGAGTGATTGTGTGTGGAAGGAGAGTGTTCTAGATCTAGGTTGTTATTATTATTTTATTAATATAATTTATATTACTGAATTTATAAATCATAAATTATAATTACTATCGGTTATTCGGTTCTGTTTGGTTACGGGCGGTTCCTGGAGTCCCGTAACTAACAACCAAACCGAGCATGGGTCGGTTACATACCATAACCGAACCGATTTAACCGAATTAATCGGTTTGGCTACCGATTGGCTCGGTTTCGGCTCGGTTATCTCGATTACGGTTTTTTTGAACACCCTGTACGTTGATAATGGTGATGTGGAGATCACATACGTTCCAACTGATGATAATATGACCGATCCATTGACGAAAGCTCACGTGTAGCCTAAGCATGAAAGGCATGTGAGGTCTATAAGAATAGATTGGAACTTAGGTTGGGACTAGGGGTAAGTGGGAGATTGTCGGATTTGTGCCCTAGCCCAATGTATTAAGTTACCTATTTGTAATGTTTTATCATCAATTGGAATAAATAATAAAACAATATTATATTACTAGTGTGTTGTAATAATATATTAAATGTGATTCGATTTATGTCATTATGTGTATCATCAATAATAGTAGAATTGTAGATAGGAAAGAATCACATTTAATGTGTCTATGGTCATACATTCTTCATCAGAAGCGACCGGTATGAGGATGACTCTATATGATCACGCTCTGCTGATCGTGGCAAGGCGAGTGCCAGAATTAGATCATGGAGAATTAGCTTATGGCCCCTCAAATAAACTTACCGACCCCATGGCATGGTTATTCGTTCGAACTCATTGTCGTGCAATGTAATTTTCATTCTAGAATTAAGGGAAAATAACACTTTAGTGCTAATATGCATCGTTGACTTAACGAGAGTTATCTAAATTGATTACGCAATATCAATAGATAACAAAGTGTATCTACTAACCAAAAGTTTAAAAGAGATCAAGTTGATAAAAACATCAAAAGGAATGAGACCAAAAGCCCATAAATATTAAGGTATTGTGTGATAGAAACCCTAATCTAGTTGATTGGAGATCCCAAAATCTAGGTTCAATGGGGCAACCTAATTGCATAAATCTTGTGAGGTCACTGTGGTGATTCAACCCCAAGTCCATTCCTATGATGTAAATAGTGACATAAAAACGGTTAAGGCTAAGGTATGCTTTTAATGATTTTTTGTGCGTCACGACTTTGAGCAAAAGAAATTACCTATGTGAGAACGAAGTAGGGCCCCCCCCCCTGGCTTGAGAATTCGAAAAGAAAATCATATAATTTTTTTCCGAAAATTTGATATGCCCCCTCTTAAATTCTGATATTTATACAAAAACTGAGCAATATAACAATAAAAGTTGTTTGACTTAGTGGTAAAGGAGTAGTATTTTTATTAATGATGTCATAGGTTCAAACCTTGGAATTGACAAATTTTTTAATAGTTGTGTTCTTTTTAATAATTTATGGGCATAATCTTATTTTTATAGTTGTGTGGCCTTTTAAAATGAAGCATATTTTATTCTGTCTTTATTTGTGGTTCATAGTTACAATTATATTTTACTAATTATTGACTTATTGTATTAGTTAAATTGTTTTTTCATTTTTCATTACACTTTTTAAGTCTATTATATTTACTAATTATTAAAAATTGTCAATTTTCTAAGCAAATTTATGCAGATATTAAGTACAATAGTGGATCGTTTGATAAGCAAATCGATCTCGAGACTAAATTAGTAGAGTTTGAAAAGCTCGCGAACCGACTCACTTTGTATTTATATATACATGAAAGTTAAATTCAAACTCAACTAAAAAATAAATAATCAAGCTCGAATTAAATTTTGTTATATGCATTTAGTAATTATTTTATTAATAAAATTAATATTTTAATTAAATATATTATTAATTAATTAATTAATTTTTTGGTGTAAAATTTTGCCCCCCTTTGAAAAATTTTGTAGAAAGGATCACCATGTCGTGTCAAGCTTCCTTGAGTCTTTTTTTAAAATTATTTTATTTATGTCGGGGATTGTTGGAAAGTCTTAAATAATTTTCAGTTTTAAATGAAATTCAGGAAAAATAACTTCAACGGCTCATTTTGATAGTGACGTTTTCCTCTTTCAATAGTTTTGATGGAATGATGCTGAGTGTTAGCTTGCAACGTCTCCCACAATAATGTTGTCCGTTTGTCTCCTTCATGGATGTCTTTTTCTATTTAATAATGCATTGGTTCTTCGGTGCATGTTGTTGTTCTATAACCAAGGTAACAAAATGAACAGAGAAGGAGCCACATATTGTGCATGATGAATGAATAAACAAGAGCAAGAAAAACGAATAAAATTTTCTTTCTTAATTTGAGTCTAGTATACTTCTTTAGTTCGGTGATCCTTTCAACACAATTTGGAGTTTGATTTCATCTATCGTTGTATACTAGGAGACTACAGTCATATGGTAAGTATACAGTGTTAAGGAGATCGGTCCCGATACTCGATAGAAAACATTCGAATCAAGTTCGAAAAGTTATACTGGAGAGTTCTTAACTGTCGACAATTTTGATTTGCTCCATACAATGCCCTTCCAGTCAGGACCAAACTTCGCGCAAAAATGTAAAGTCGTAGACAACAAAACGAGGAATACAAAAAAGAAAAGATCACATTTTTATGGAGATATGTAGCTCCTACTACACCATACGGACAACAGTAGTACAAATACATAGTCAACAAATCTGTTTCGCTCTAAACAGGGAGTTCTTACAGCTAGAATCAAGGCTCGGGAAAAACCCTAAACTTGTAGAGGACGAAATGAAGAATACAACACAACCAAAATCATAATCTTCCAATGTTGGTGGCTCTTGTTATACTCACCAAACAGTAACCATACATACTATCACGATATTGTAAATTTGTTCTTGATATTATTTCTGTAGCAATCTTGTTTCTATTTATGGACTAACACGTTGTCTAATAGAATCAACTACTTTTTCAAAGTAAATCCATTTTTAGAGATTCTATGAGATGCAACAGATTGATTACATTATTCCTTACCACACATGCAGATACAGATTGATCAAGTTGAGGATCAGGCAATTCCCCGGAGTATTGTCTTCAATTCCAGTTCCACTTGGTAACGTTTTTGCCTTCCTCTTCAAAACACGTAGATGAACAAACAAAAAAATCATAAACTCTGATTTTTACTAACCCTAAATAGTTAAACAAAACTAAATATTTGAACATGCAAGCATAAAATTCTCTGAATCGGTGATACTCGGGCTTACCTTCGAAGGAGAGGTCACTGATGGTGTTGATTCTTTTGATGAAGGCTCATTCCGAGAGGTCTCAATGTCGGAGGAAAGGAACTCATTTATGGTCAAGGGTAGAGTTAGAGATGCCTTAATTGACTTCCTCCACTTTAAACTGAAGCATTAAGAGAGGAGAAGGTCTGGATCTATAATCAATTTCCCTCCCCTAAAACGAACAATTGTAACCGAAGACGAAATGCTCACGAAGAAGACAAGGAAAAAAGGTGTGAAATGGCGAATCCCCATGTATTTTGATGATCTTTATCAAACCTAGAAAATTTGCTGAAGTGGGATATGTGGCATCATTGGACCATGTATCCAATTTAAATCAATGGTTCGAATGATGCCACATAAACATACATAACATAAGTTTGGTTTTGTCGGTTAACCGATGGTTCTCATATTTCTGAACCGAGAATTGGATGATGATCATTGATCATTGATTTTGTGAAAATCAAACCGCAATCAACCGAGAGCCTCTAGTTCAGTGACCGGAACCGACGGTTTGGGTCGGTTCTTATTTGTTCTTAACATCCTGATGTAGGACGTCGAGTTAGGGTCAATCGTTTTAATGTGCTATCTTGTTAATTGCTTTAATAATTGATTTAATCTATGAGTTAAGGTTCGAAAACAAGGCTTGTAGACGAAACTAGGTTTATGAAAACTCAGGTATAAATTCTAGCTAGCGATCGTGGAGTTAACACAAGTGTCATAGTTATAGGTTACAAAAACTGAAAGTGAGAGAAATTCTAAGATGGTAATGCATTTCAATTGTTTAATGTTAACTAGGGATAGTTAGACTATCAAATGAATTAGGTCATTTATTGCTGGGGGGGGGGAAGTTTTTGGTAGCTGAGAAATTTATGTTACCCCTAAAGTTTAATGCTTGGGGGGAAGACTTGTACCCTTCTGGTGAGAAACAAGGCATTATATGTTTTTATAGTCGACTTTTCCACAAGTCAGTTAGACCTTTCAGCCTCTAAATCTTATACTTTGAATGCTTATTTTGATGTTGACTAGGGTTTTTTCCTAATTCTCGCTACTCCACTTTCGGATACTAAGTATATCTTGAGGATAATTTGGTTGCTTGGTCCTCTATTCGCTAAACTATCATCTCTTTCTATTGTTGAGGTCGAGTGTTGTGGAGTTGCAAATGTTTTGTCGAAATTAGTTGGCTCCAAAGCATTCTCTTTAAGCATCATCTATGGATCTCATCTCACGATGTACCATTGTCTGCCACAATCATGTTTCATCCGTCTACTTCTCTTGAAACCCTATGAAACATCGTCAGACCAAATAGATGAAATTTGACATTGGTTTTATATGTGAAAAAGTAACGGTTCATATACCTTTTGCTCTTCATGTCACCTCTCAGTACTAGTATGATGGCATTTTTACCAAGGGACTTCCACACGATCTTATTACAAGATTCAGATTAAGCCTCATTGTTCAGTTTCCTACCTTTTCGAATTTGAGGGCGTAATAGTGGTTGTTAATACCGTATAAATTTACTATCTAGTTTAGATAATTATGTAAATGACAGATGTATTTGTAAACATTAATTGCGTCCTTATATATCAATGAAAATTAAATAATCACCTAAATTAAAATTAGGGAATTATACCAAAACCACAAAACCTAATAATATTGTTATAGAGAATGCAACTTTTAATATTGTTATTTTTGGCTCTCCCCTGCTTCTGTATGTACGTCACTTCTTCAACCCTCAGGATTAAATATTGGTTTCACTTTCACAATATAACTGAATAGTAAACACTTCAATTTCACAAACTGTGAGGTGGAAATCAGCTGTCATAAACTAGTCAATTATTATAAAGTTATAGCCAAAAAATGATGATGATCTGAAGGGGTAAAGTCGAAGAGTCGAAGAAAAGTGATGATGATTGGTTTGAGGAGGGGTAGTCGATGAAGAAAAGGCACAGAAGGAGAAAGCAAGTATCAGTCTCCTTTAATTATTCGCAAGTTCCCAATGCATATCTACGCACGCCATTTACAAGTATTCCCAAATTTCCAATCATCCAATATAAATACACTTGAACACCAAGTATTAAGACCAGGGTTTGAAAGATCAAGAATGGCGTTTTGGGATTGTTTGTGCCGAGTTGTGCAATCTGTTAAGAATGTGTTTGTGGCCGTAGCTAAGTCTGTCGGACGGGTTGTTAGAAACGTGTTTGCGGCCGTAGCTAAAGCGGTCGGGCAGGTTGTTAAGAATGTGTTTGCGGCCGTAGCTAAAGTGGTCGTACTGGCTGTATCCACCTGTGATCTTTGTTTCAAATGTTGCTACTGCGGCGTTTTTTGTGCTTAAGATTCATGAGGCTCACTCTGCGCTCAACAAATCTGCTTGACTCTCTATTTTCTAATATATCCCTATCTTGTTTTAAACTTCTAGCTTTAGTTTCTGGGGTTGAACAAGGTTTTGTTCAACTCATCTTCTTGTATTCCTCTTTTGTTGATCAGCCTCTTCTCCATGTTTTGTAATGTCTCTGATCTTGGAATATGACAAAACTTGCATCTGTTTTTGACTATTCAAAATTTGAAGCACATCGCTTAATTTCTTGAGACTGCTTCAAGTTGTGTGAACACAACGCAAGGCTTTGCTATATTGATTTCTTGATATTAATTAATCGTTTGGATATGGGAATGTTCACGCCCTTTGATAATGACTTACAAAACAACAGAACTTGAATTACTAGACATGTCATTTTCATCATCAATGATTGATATTATACGCACTAAAATATAATTATATAAACGTTTCAAAGGAACTCTTGGGCTCTTTTGCTCTGTCCTAAATTTGACTGTCATGACGTCTATGTATGTGTTGGCCAGCGTATTCATTATTTATACCATTACAAAGGAACTATCATCGTATTTATATTCATTTGTTATTTCTATCATTTATATTACAATTCTTCTTAATATTAAACTAGGTTGTAGCTCCGCGCGATGCGCGGTGTTATTTATAAAATATTATTGAATAATTAAAATTGTTTAATATGCTCAAATTTATTTTTAAAAGTGAATTATTATAAATTAAATAAAAAATTTGTAAAAAAAAAGAAATTAATTAATTAAAATAAATAAATTAATTAAAATAAATAAATAAATATCAATAATACTCCAATAACAACATAACGAACAATTCAAATAAATTATTGAATAAGTCTCGCGGATTCCAAAATATTGAGGAATAAAAGATTAGTAGATAAACAAATATTTGTATAAAAGTAATTTATGTACATGTTGGCGACATATCACAAATGATAGCTTTTTAGTTCTTTGAACTTAATTGATTGTCTCTTAACTGCTATTTATTTCCTTAATAACATAGAAAAATCAGCTTTAAAACACAAATCGCGTCAGGATTCAAAAAATTTACTATCTTATATTGCACATTACCAAATAATTCACTTTCTTGCCATCATTGTCAATATTTGTTTTGTTGCTAAATCTGTCTGAAGTAGTCAACTCCATCAATATTTCTTCTTCAATCCATCATTCGTTCTCTAAAAATCAATACGGCGGATCAGAGTATTGCATAACCAAGCGTAACAAAAAAATTCATCAAAATCTAATGATTGAGACAGAGATCGTTTTATTTGGTTAATGAATTGTATCTTATATAGAGACACGTGATTAAAATGTATTCAAATAAGTTTAGAAAACGAATTGTAATCCAACCGAATTCTAATTAATATTAAATTTGTTTGTTATTGATTTTTAATTGACTATGAAATGTATCAGTATATTACGATAAATCATTGAATTAAAAAAATCAGAATTTTTAATTGAGTTTTAATTGTATTAGTATACTACAATAAACTTAATTAAGTTTAAAACGTATTAGGATACTACAATATATTATTGTTTTAATTTTTAATTGAGTTTGAAATGTATTAGTATATTACAATAAGTTATACCTCTCCCACGACTAATGTGTTCTTGTATTTTTGAATAATGTTCGGCATAATATACGCACACATTACCGTATCATGATAAATAGAAACATACAAATATTTAATAAGCATAAAAATAACATGAGTAAAATAAAGAATTAAATATCAAACCTCCTTCTAGCGAGATGCTGGGTTCGTTATCTAATAATATTCAAAAGGTTCTTTCAATATATATATATCAAACCTCTTTGTCAATGATGATCATGTCTAGATAGAGTAGTTTATCTATTTTTGGGTAGAAGAAATTGATAAATACTAATTGAGTTCCGAATGAAGTACTCATAATTCATAATTATTGAACAACTTGTAATTAATTTGTGATTCAGAATTAAGAGTACAACTATAGTTTGAATTAGGATTGATGATTAATGTGACAGTTGAATCTTACAAATTAATTTTTGGAATTTTCATATTTGTACAATTTTTAATTGATTTGAAGTCTAATCCTGTTCTACATTAAATTAATTCAAAATTTTCGAAATTTCTTTTTTATTTCTATTTCCTATTTCATTTCAAATCTAATTATAATGATTTTAAAAAATTTCTTTTGTCTCCAAAATTTTCGAAATTTCCTTTTGATTTCTATTTCTATTTCATTTCAAATCTAATCCTAATGATTTTCAGATCATAATTTTAATGATTTATGTAGACCTTTTCAGATTTTTCTTTCTTTTTCCTAATTTATTTATATGTTCTTTCTAAATTTAATCCTAATTCTAATGGTAATGATACATGCAGTTTTCAAAATAATAATAATTAAATGTATTATTTTGGTTTTTCATTATAATTCTAATCCTAATGATATATGTAGACCAGTATTAATATCAGTTTTTTTTGAAAGTTAATATCAGTTAGAATTATTTTCGAAATTTTCTTACCAATATTAATATCAATTAGAATTATTTTCGAAGTTTTCTTTCTTTTCTTTTTTTATTAGAATTACTAAATTTTACAAAATTTTCTAAATCAAAATTTTTTTAATTTTAATTCTTGCAACTTTTGCAGTTGGTGAACTTGCTATGTGTGGTTACATGATTGTAGTTGGTGAATTTTCTATATGTATTTATTAATTTTACAAAATTTTCTTACAACTTATTGGATTAATTCTTTCAATTAGTGGGTTGTACGGAATTAAAGAAAAATATGTGTATTCATAATATGTTGTTATGCATACAATATAAAGATGAATATTTGAGAAAAACAAATAGAAATAAAGAAATATATTTATAATATTTCTTTTTATGTTTTATATACAAAGTTGTTGGGTTTTCTATACAAATATTTATAACAATCATATATGTTTTATATTTGGTAGAAACATCTCCAACTGAAGCAGAATCTTTCCAGAGAACCTGTGTATACTTGAAATCAAACTAATCAGTAAAGTGCGTGACTTATCTAGAAACAAAAAGGGTTATATTCAAAAGATTACCTGAGAAGCACGGTATAATATTGATTTTGCAGTGCCTGATTCTATGTAATCCAGGAAGAGAAAGAATAATGTTCAGAAAATTACCTGAGAAGCGCTAGCATATAACTGGTTTTGCAGTGCGGGAGGGAAATAATTATGTTAAATTACCTGAGAAGCACATGGATTTTATGTTGTATGATAGATAAGTTATGGAGGTTTTGGACTCAGAGGAGAATAAAAGTAAAGGTTTATAGAAGAGTTTGAAGGAGTCCTAATATGATAAGAGATATAAAATAGTTAAAATTATTGTTGTAGTTATGTTTTTGGGAGGATAAGTACTGTGATGTTGATAATATAGTATATAAATACATGAATAATAAAGTATAAGAAATTTAGAAAAATAGGATTTATGCAATCTTTTCATTGGAGATGCCATGTGGCCAACATTAGGATTTTCCTTTTATATATATATATATATATATATATATATATAGAGAGAGAGATTTATTTACAGCGATATATCAAATTTAACATTGGACTTGTATTTGATTTTAAAGTACATTTAACTTGTATTTTAAAATAAAGGATAATGACATATCAGTATATCTTACACATGTTTTCAATTAGTACCCTAACTAAATTTATTTATATAGATACCTCAACTATGTCATTTAAGATAACTTCTCTTAAAATCATAATAATTTGTACGAATCAAATTAAAAATTGATTCACTTTTATTTAATAAATATTGATTATTAATATTATTTAATATATTATTTAAGTTGTTTTTTAAGTATTTGTACGAAATAAATAATAAAAAACTTATTTTAATATTAATTCTAAGAAATAATATTAAAAATGAATATTTTTTTTAAACAGAACTTTTTATTTAAATATTTTAAAGCAAAAATTGAATAATTTTTAATAATAAAATCAGTTTTTCTATTATTTATTTTATGGAAAATTATGTTTAAAAAATACATATTATTAAAAAAAATTCCCTTAAATAAAAAATAAATTACAACGTTATGGAAAATAATATGCTAAACTAATGATATATTATTAAAATAAATAATATTAAAACAGATTTTATTAATAAATAATTTTTATTGAAAATAAAAAAAGATACTGCTTTCATTTTTAATATATATGTTTAAAACTTTAATATTAAATTCAGTTTTTTATTATTTGTTTCATAAAAAAATATTTATAAAATACAAGTTAAAAAATGTTACATATTATTGATATTATTTTAAATACTAATATTTTTTCAATGATTAACAAAATTAAATTAATTTTTAATTTGAACCAGACAGACTAGTCTGATTTTAAATCGAACTATAAGAGTATTTTTTTACTTATGATAATGCACGAAAACTCAGTTTCTTCAATTTGTAGATCATTTTGGTGCGCGGGGACGTGGATGGTGTTGAAGGGAGTGCTGAGGTGGGAGCGCGACGTTAACGGTGTGAATTGCGTTGAACAAGGTGTATATGCGATCAGTACATTTTGCAAAATGGGATGAACGTAAATTGGGTTGTACATGACCACAATAACCCTATTTTTCTTAATTATTTGAGCTAATTTTTGGGCCAGTTGACAGTATTCTGCAGGGACACGATTATGCGCAAGTGTACGCGATCGTTACAAGTAAATTCAAGTCGAATTCACAAGTATCAAATAAGGTTACTTCAATGTAATTTATGCAATCGTGTAAAGTAAAATGCATAGCTAGTTGATGTATATGTTTAGGTTAGTACAAATTTTGTGAATGAAAATAAGAGCACAATCAAATAACGATACAAAAATGATCAAATTAAAACAATCATAGGTGGTAGGCCACAATGGTTCTTCAAATTAGAGAAAACGATATAATTAATAATGCAATAAAATACTCTCTTATGTCCGCAAAAATATCAACTCCACATCCCAATATTGAACCGGCCTAGACTTGGAATATCTACTATCCATCTCAGGCATATATCACATTCCAAGTTTGTTAGGAGCACGACAATAAAGGTTCGGGGGTTCCGAAGAGTTGAACCCCCTGAATTGCGATGACCCACCGGCCCTCTCGGGCTCATCATCACGACTCTCACGATCACACGACATGACCAATATCACATAATTAAATTATAACGAACAATTCAAAGATGAGCATGCATAGAATAATAGTTAATTATACTTTGCCCATACTAAAAGAACGCGTTTCACACATTACTATAAGTATGATAAAAGATATTTAATTTAAGGTCAGCTAGTTGCTTTTTTACACATTTCTCTAACACCGTTACGATGTAGAATAAAAACTTAAAAAATTTCAAAAATGACAAAGATGCCCCTTCATTAATTTGAAATTAATTTAGCCTGGTTTGGCTTGGACCAGAAATAAAAACCAGAATTAGTTTATGGTCGGTAAAACTGGAGTGGTTCTATATTAAATTATATAAAAATCATTAATTAATTAATATATAGAAAGTTAATTAAAATAAACGAAATGGGGATTAAGAAAGTTGGTTTAAGTCGTTCTGCGTCAAGATCACAGGGTTTCTCCATCTCTATGAGTTGAAGGGCGTGACTCGGCATGATGCTAACTAGTTCGAGTCGATTGATTTCCAGTGTTATCATAGATGTCTGTAAAGCTTTTTGTAGCAGGATCACGAAATTTCTCCACTCGTATGAGTGGAGGTCGTGGCTTTACATGATGCTAAACAAGTCGAGCTGAACAATTTTGGAGGAATCATTAGCGAACAGGGTTGCACACTATCTATCCACTATCAAAACATGTGTTCTGTGTTTTGGTCATAATCAAATGTCTCACGAATTGACTAAGGTTGTTTTAACTAACAGTAGCTGAGATTATGGTGAAGAGTCTGTCTCACCATCTGTAGTTTCAACTGTTCAGCTTAATGACGGGTTAGTTGCTATTTAATATATGAAATTCGTTTTACCTTTAGAAAAAAGAAAAAAATGGGCGTCCTTGACAGAACTGCGCAGAGACCCCTCGGAACCTCTCGACGCCTACCAACATCCTCGCCTCCCTCTTTCCTCGTGATGAAGGGTGTGGGCTTCGGGAAATGGCGATTTTTGGCCATGTCTAAAAAGTGTGTGAGGGTAGAGGGATGGTTCTAGCGATCGTGTTCATTGGTAATGGAATCGGTTAAGGGTGATGTGTAATTTTCTTGGATGCAATGGTTTGTTTGGTTTGGTACTTTGATTACAAGAGGATTCTGGAGCTGAAGAATGGTGTTTAAGGTTTGAAAATGTTGTAAAAATCCCCAATTAATAGTCTGATTAGTCCCAATAATACAAACTTAAAATTAAGTTAGTAAATTGTGGGTCTCTTCTTTATTTTCATTTGAATTTATACAAAAGCTATAATTTTGTTTGGTGTTCCAATTCAATTATTAGGTAATAGTTTAATATACAAAATATGTTATAGATTTTTGTTAATTTTTCCAGTGGCAATACGACAGAGACCATTTTAATAGAAGATCACATTAACGTAATGAATGATAAATATTTGATCAATAATAGCAAGCATAATAGTTAGCAAAGTCTGATTTTAGATAAAATTGAACACGTCTTCTAAACCATGAAGTCTAACACCCAAACAAGTTGAAGAAAACACTCAAGAGCGCTTAGCCCTAGGGATTCTCCCCAGAAGGGCCAGAGCTAGCCGGATCTGGCCGGAGCGAGACGATCAACATCAGCAGTTTTGGCGAGGGGTCACTGTGCAGTTCTGACAAGGAAGACAATTTTATTTTATTTTAATTAATTTTTTATATAAGGGTAATTTCACTTAGGTTACACAAAAATTTGTAGTTTCACTTATGTCACCAAAAAATTAATTTACTTAGGTCACAAAAAACATATTTAGTTTCATTGGCATAACTTGCGTTACTTTTTTCCGTTATCTCGCCCATGTGCGCGGTACGTGACCCTACTTTTTCTAATAATGGTAAAAATACCCCTAATTAGGTCTCACAACCTCTCATATGAAACTTTTGATATTAAGTGCAGTACATGAATATTGGAAAAAATGTACCTAAGGATGGGAAGCCGAGGAAGGCTTGTTCCATTGCTCAAACTGAACCATTTATCTCAAAAGTTAAATTATTTTATCATCAAATCACCCAGAAAAATTATTGGATTCAAAACACCGAATTCGAAATCGAGTTTAGAAAAATTAGGGTTTCAGTATAACAATCTCTTACCATGTATTTTGCACATACAACATATTTTGTGGCACATAGGTGCGATAACAAAAAAAAAGTAACAGAAGTTATAACTGTGAGACTAAATATATGTTTGGTGACGTCACAAATTTAATTAGATTCTTGTTGATCTAAGTAAAACTACAAACTTTTTTGTGGTGGCTTAAGTAAAATTACTCCATTATATAATTTAATATAAAACCGTTCCAATTTTACAGATCGGAAATCAATTCTGGTTTATTTTTGGTATAAGCCAAAACAGGTTGAATTGATTTCAAATCAATTTAGGGACATTCTTGTATTTTTTTTTTTAAATCTTTAGGTTTTACGTCCATATTCTAACGGTGTTAGAGAAAAGTGTAAAAAAAACTACTAGTTGACCTTAAATTCAACAGTTTATTATAGCTGTAGTAAAGTGTAAAATATGTCACTATAACATGAGAAAAGTGTGATTAACCCAAAAAAACTCATAGTTCAATAATTCATAAATATCAAAGTATTCGACTTAACACCCATGATTATGAGAAATTATCCCATAATCATGTTTCTATAATGTATAATTATCAAATTCAATACACGAATAGAAGAGAAAAAAATTTAAAACCCAGAACCGTTTGGGTTTAAGCCCATGAATATGTAGATTCTCCCCTAGACGTGCTTTTACTTGATGCTTAATCGATCCTTGTGTTGGGAAACATAGGATCTCATATATAGCAGCGGAAGCAAAATACAAAAATAATTTAACCTCGTTACTAGCAAGGATCTACTGCATGTTTAAGCTTAATCGATGAAAGGGTTAGAACATCCATTTACCTCTTGTAGATCTGGCTTTACAAAATCTTTGAGATTGCACAGGTTCTTCACGAATCCGGACTTGAACCCAAATCCTATTTGAGTGGCCTACGTATCTTGTCTCTACAAGAATCAAAATCTACATAATTCGATTGTAGCGTGTCCATCGAGATGCGCTCTCTACTGGTATCCACACGAACAAGTCTTGATCGAAACTTGACGAAATTTAATGCACTAGAATTGATCTTCTCAAATCAGATCTAATGGACGATAAATCATATCTGGAGTTTAAAGTGGAGTTGCTAACATTGCGAATATCACATTAGGGTTTCAAGTTAACTGATGCAACATATATATATATATATATATATATATAGAGTAGAGATTTAATTCATAATAAAATTATACTTAATTGTGAATTTCAAATTCAGAATTTTCATATAATTTCTTGCACAATATTTCCCTTTTACAATTCTAAATCAAATCAGAAATTGGAATCGGGAAAGGAATATGTGACATCGTCATAGACCCCATTCTTCACTTGTTCTCCTCAATGCTTCAGGCTTGTCTTTGTGTGTGACCTTGTAGGCTCATGAGTCAATGAAAAATGGCCCCAAATCTCCATCAATGATCACGAAGATCGTTGATTCGACTTAATCTCTTTGTTGTAACTATCATAATATCTTTGTCACTAGATATCTTGTTTGAATATAAGGCATAGATTTGTAAACCTTATATATTCAAACATGTTTCTTGATGCCAAGATGACTAAGTATGATAACTCTTTATCAATAGTACGACTGTACATTCCTTTTCAGTCATACTCTACAAGAGGTCTAAGCAGATATCGTTCCCACTAATATGTGAAGGACAAATCCCTTGACCGTCATTCATGTCCCTCGTATAGCCCATTCCTAAGCTAATCATACCCATTATGACCATCATGTTATAGACAATGTTTGGAATACGTCAAATTTAGGAAGTGACTATATAGGGATCCACGAAGACTCCAAAGTCCGTAAGGATTCAATGATACGATGATAAGTGAGAATGTTCAAGACTGTATCTATGACACATTGCTCAGGTCGGGTCATCCAATATCATTTCTCTAAATGATATCTGTGATTTGACTTGATAACCCTTTACCTATGATCAGTGGAGCGTGATCATCAGTCATCCTCATACTAGTCGCTTATAAAGTTTTTTGACTAGAGATCTGTTAAGTATAGTTACTTAGCAAAATGCACTATGCTATGTCTAAAGGTTCTAACATCAGAGACTCCCATCTGATGAAATTAGAAGAGATTAATACTTAACTTATTATTATAACCCAATGTAATAAATGTGCCGCTTTATTGCTAGTAAATGATGTAACGTTTACACCTAAATGTGATTGACCTAGGGCATATTTCCTTCACCGTGCGCCGTTATCCGTCTTCAACTGCCTTAAACCTTCTCTCGAAGCCTTCAACACCTTCTTAGGAGTCTCTGGTCGTTACTTGAGTGCTCTAGTATGAAGTCTTCTGAAAATTAGGTCAAAATTTTAGTTTTATAGAAGTTGTAACACGACATGTCATTGACTTGGAGGGCACGGCCGTGACATGAAATTGCAATATGCCAATTCAGCATAATTTTGGCTTTTCTATGGCTGTGACAGTCATATCGTGACATGACCAAAATGTAGAATTTGTCAAAGTTTCTTTATACAGAGTTGTAGATCTTCGAATTCTCTTAAACTTGGACGATAATTGCGTTCGATTTAGAGCTCTAACGACCGAGGAGCTATACTATCCACAATTTTATACGATAGTTATGACCAAAACGTATCCTGAATTGACTTCTTTCTGTGCGAAAAGCACTCAACAACCCGTGAATGCATAATAAGAATGTTAAAATATACAACATCAAAGGCCAAGATACTCTTTAATGTGGAAAAGTATATCATAAAGTGTCATAAAATATATTCGGATGCGACCACATCACTAATAAATAACACCATTAATGTGGACCACAACTATCTAATGAATGGTATAGGTTCTTAGGTTTTCACTATAAAAGGGAATTTTATTGAAGTTCTTCCCTAGTGTGAAAAAGTATTGTCTTCTACTAAACTAGGGAACTCTTTTGTCAAATTTGAGCAATATATATATATAGGGAAAAATACGGATAGTTATTCCCAACTATACACCGTGTTCACATAATCATATATTAAAATGTGGGTCATTCAGCTACGCTGAGAAATCACAGTATCTCACTCGTTAAATATTTGAATGGAAAATATTAATTTTGAAAGTGAAAAATGAAAATGCCATTGATCAGTTCCCAAATTTGCAAATCATGCCATTAGGGTCATTTTCCTACAGCCATTTTCTTCGACCACTCCACTGTCGGAGTTTTCCTTCTCCTCCGACCACTCCCCGCCACCTCCCTCCTCCTATTCCGGCCGGATTTCTATGGGCTCCAGATGTGAACTACACAATCATCAACATCATCATCGTCACAACCCCCAGTTCCCTCCTCCTCCTCATAATCTCCATATTCATCATCATCACCAAAATTAGGATTTTCAATCTCATGAACATTTGACCTTCTCAAGAACTTCAAATCTCTAAAAATTTTAGAACACATTTTTCTAAATCTTCCAGACTCATCACTACCATTGTACAATTTCAATTTCTCACCATAATCTCCGTATCCAACACCATCACTAAAATTAGATTTTCATTCCCATAAACATTTGACCTTCTGGAGAACTTCAAATCTCTAAAATTTTCAAAACCCATTTTCCTAAATCCTCTATACCCATCACTGCCATTGTTAAATTCCATTTCTCCGGGGGGTATGCACCAAATTTGACCTTAGAAACTCATGAACAAACTAATAGGTATGCACAATATTAGCTTGTTGATTTAGATATAAGGTCTTTTACAGGAAATTTTTAACTATGAACCCACCAACTAGACGAGAGCAAAACTAAAACAAATTAATTGTGCAACAAGATCGAGCTAGGGTGGCTCTGGTTCTACTATTTGAGTTATTGGTAGAGAACATTTTGCAAATAAAGTGGTGATAAAAATTGAAACTTGGATGATAAACAGAAATCGAATGCATGAAAATTAAGCAGACTCTGACTGAGGCTGAATCGAGCAAGTCTTCTTCACTTAGAGAGACAAACCACGAAACTAGAAAAACCTTAGCCACTAAACCCTTTTCTTGTAGCCCAAAATTCATTTAGTTAAATTTTGGTTTTTATGTGTTGGGTATGATGTTTACCTCAGCATAAGCTTTACTTTTGAGAAATCCGGTCGATGGAGTGGTCTGAGAAGAGGGTTGCAGGAAATTGATCCAAATGGCAGATTTGAAAATTTAGGACTGATTAAAGACATTTTTGTCTTTCCACTTTCAAAATCAATATTTTCCATCCATATATTTAACTGACGGGAATTTATGATCTCTCATTATAAATGAGTGACCCAAATTCTAGTTGGAGATAGTTATGTGAGAGCAGTATACACTCGAAGATGGATATCCATCATTTTCTTTCATATATACTAGGGATAATGACACTTTGTTACACCTAACTATAGTGAAATGACACTTTCATACTCTAACTACTTTTCTCTATTTTTTAGTACCCTGACAATTTTTTTGTGACAACCTACATCAAAAATACCTAATATACCTAAAATACCCCTAGTTAGATCAATGAATATGATTTGAACCGGCCCAATTTGAACCAATTTGATTTCACTATTAGTTAAAATCTATTTTTTCAATTGAATCAGGGGTATTTTAGGTATATTAGACATTATAGAGGTAGGTTGTCACAAAAAAATTATCAGTGTACTAGAAAAAAGAGAAAAATAGTTAGAGTATGAAAGTATCATTTCACTATAGTTATGTGTAATAAAGTGTCATTATCTCTATATACGACGATTAGGGGCAAATGCAATTCTCGAAAAAAACTATAAGTTAAAAAATTTCCAAATTAATAAAATTACGATGAAGAACTTTTGGCTGTGTTTTAGAGAGCTTTCTTTGATAAGAAGTTACCAATAATGTTCACACATGCTTTGTTTCATTTGCTAACTTGGTGAAAACCAGTGGTTTTCATTTGAGATTGATATGGGTTTGCACTTACGCTAGGAAAGTAAAATCATGGGCAGCTTCTTTTCTTTTGTTTTTAAATAGAGGAAATTTTTTATCACTACCATCAATTATTTTCTGTTGTACGTCATCACAGGAAACTATTTTTATATTTCAACGTTTCCAACAAATTAAAATCTAATGTAAAATGTTCATAATACCCCATAAATTAAAAAATAAAAAATATCTATTTAGAAAAAAAAATTAAATATTTTTTACCACATAAATAATAGAACACTAATTTCGATACTATTTCTTTTAGAAGAAGTTTTTTTAAAAAAATTATTAAAAACAAAAAACCAATTTTAACAACGTTTTCATTCTTAATATTATTTTTACAAAATTTAATTTTTTTTCAAAATAATATTCAAATCAAAATTTTATTATGTATTCAATAAAAAATATTTTATAAAAAAGAAATTATAATAAAAAATATTATATCTATTTTGAAAAAAGTTTTGTTATAAAATATATAATAAATGTCACAAAGGTACAATTAGTTTTACACGTTTTGCAGCCGGATACAGTTAACTTAAAAACTTTGTTTTAAGGTCAGTTAGTTTTGGTTTTGTGTCAAGGTAGACAAAATGATTAAGTTTCAGTTAGTTTTGAGTGTAAAAAGATAAAATGCCTTTAATTGTCTATCAAATTTCAAATGTTTGCCATTATTCACCAAATTATTCATAATTGATCAAATTATAATACATTAATCATAAATCATTTTTAATAACATTTATTAACAAAAAATTAAATTTTATTATTTTAATTAATTAGTATTATTTTAATTATTTTATTAATTAGCATTATTTTTAATAAAAATTAAATTTTTGTTAATAAATATTATTAATAAAAATGATTTATTATTAATAAGTAATATAATTTGATGAATTATGAATAATTTGGTGAATAATGGGAAACATTTGAAATTTGATTGACAATCAAGGACATTTTATCTTTTTACACTCAAAACTAACTGAAACTTAATCATTTTGTCTACCTTGACACAAAACTAAAATTAACTGATCTTAAAACAAAGTTTTTAAGTTAACTGTATCCGGCTGCAAAACGTGTAAAACTAATTGTACATTTGTGACATTTACCCTAAAATATAATATCGAAATAAGTGTTTATTATTTAAGTGATAAAAAATATTTTTTGAAAAAAAATGTTTAAAAGATACTTTTTTGTCGTTTAAAATTTTTCAATACAGGGGGTATTATTGATATTTCACATTAGATTTAACTCTCTTAGAAACATTGAAACGAAAAAATTGTTCCCCGTGGTGACGTGCAACAAAAAAATAGTTGATGGCAGTGACGTGTAAAACTCGCATATTTGAAGGTACTGATTAAGATATGGGATTAACATCAATTTTTTTGTTCAAATCTTAGTTTGTAAATTTGCTTGTTATTTTTTTTCAACATTTAATTTGTTTGGTGGTCATGTTGTTTCTTTACATATTTGGGAATTTGGATGTCTTTTTTCTTTGAATTTTTATAAAGTGGGTTTATATTAATCTTGAACGTGACTTTGGCCGGGATATCGATGGGAATAACTCAAGAGCTCCCTGTATATCAAGATTCAGGCATAACAACAATAACGAAAAAATGAAAACTTTAGACCTCCCCATCCTTAGCTTGTTCTTCATCATTTTTGTACATTTTTAAGCTTTTTAAAATCTGGTATGGGTGTGGGGAGTTTATGAAGATTCAATAAATGATTTTGGGGGTTTATCCACCAAAGTTGCAAGACAATGCAGGCCTAGGAACCAAAGAATGTGAGTTAATTTGTATTGATTTTGAGCAAAAATAATGTTGGATTTGGAAATGAAAGTTCGTAGCTGAAGAAAGCAACATTTATGGCTCCCAAAAGAAAAACAAGGATGGAATAGTACTGCAAGTGCACTCTTTTGAGAACTTAGGTAATATGTTGAGAGATAAAAATACAATTGGATTAGGAAATATGTATATGTTCGTGTCTTTTTCCCTGATTAAATCCAAACAAAAGTGTATAATCATGAGAACAAGTGCAATGTTTTGCACGTATCAAACATACTTATCCTTATTTCTTCGTCTATTTTCTTTCCCAATTGCATCGGTAACTTTTCAACGTTTGGGAAAGAAAGAAACCCATATGGGAAAATATATAATACAAAATTTATCATTGTGATCAGAAAAGTCACGTAGCAGACAATTATTTTAGATTTATAGGAAAAAAAACATAAAGACAATATTATCATTATTATGCACACAATTTACTGAAAAGTAAAACAGACATTTATGAGATTGTCCATCTTATGACACATAGAACTCACACCAACGTGTACTCCCATCCCTAAAAAAAACTTTGAAGAATTAACATCTGAGACTAACGATGATTACGTATTACATATTGTATCCTAAACCATAATCTTGAAACATCCCCTGGTCAGCAGCAGGATTTGAGTCCCATGAGTTTGAGGATGTTGAATTAGACTCCAACTCATTGGACCACCACATGAGGCTCATGTCCCTCCCTCCAAAACAGCCGTACTGATCTGTATTAATATTATTAGTCATCTGATCCTCCCCAAGAAAGCCCTCGAGCTCAGCCTGCAAGGCCGCGCTCGATTGTCCCACATCATCACATTTTGCTACCATTGGCATGGTAGACATGAGTAGAGGATTGTTGGCTTCTTGAGGAATCGATGCTTGAAGGGTTTGGTCGATGGCCTTTTGTTGAAGGGGATGGAGCTTGGGCCACAGGGGAGGGTTGCTGTAGAAAGATGATGGGTTCTGGAGCTGCATGTGAAGCTGAAGCCTTTCAATTGCCGAGTTGCTCAATGCACAACCACTACTATCTTCCATGCCATTCCCATTCTGGCTCGGGTTTGACTGCTTGCGCCTTCCCAGAAGTTTCTTCTTCAATCTCGTGTTCCAGTAGTTCTTTATGTCGTTGTCAGTTCTTCCGGGCAATTGTGCAGCAATTATAGACCACCTATATATATACCCATGGAAAATATATCAGTTTGAACAAAATAAAACATTTACCAGAAGAGTCACACACGCAACAACTCATGATAAGACAGTAATTGTGTCTTTAATTGTGATACAAGACAGATTGGTATTATAATTACATGTAGTAGTATATATTAATTATTACCTGCTGCCTATGCTTATGTAAAGGCTGCAGATGATGTTGTCTTCTTCCTCGGAGAATCCACCGTGCTTGATGTTAGGCCTTAGGTAATTCAACCATCTCAGTCTGCAACTCTTTCCGCATCTCTTGAGCCCTAAACGTTAATCAAAATATTCCACAATAAGTCAGACAAAATATTAAAGACATCTTTTTCTAAACAAAACAAGATATATACATATATATACACATGCAACATATATGATCAGTCATATATAAACATTCAAGAAACTGAAGAAAGCTATATAGGTATATATATGTGTGTACCAATTTTCTGAGGAAGAGCAATCCAATTGTTTCCAGTTCCGTAGGTCTCGATGTAGGCCTTGAGCTTCACATCTTCTTCAGGAGACCAAGGTCCTTTCTTGACATTAGCCTTGTCACAGCATGGAGCTCGACCCATTCTTGTAGCTGTCACGCTCTCCTTTTGTTTCTTGCTTTTTATTTGTTTCTTGAACCAGCTATGCTTTGTCTGAGATTGTTGGGGAAAATGGAGGAGGAGGAGCAAGATTTATAGGTGAGAAAAGTGGGTGCTTATCATCACAACAAAAAGTCTCTCTTTCTATTGAGTTATGTGGTGCTAGGGTTTGGATTAGTTCGGGTTGTTGAATTATATTTAAAAACCATTTAACATGCAACTGGACAAAATGTGCTGCACAAATTTTCTCTGTGCTTAATATTTTAATGCATTACTGCTTTTTTGAGGTTAGTTTATCATTGAAAGAAAAAGGTTTAGCAGATAACAATATATAATAATCAGAAGAAGGGTCCATTGTTCGTCTTCATTTGTCTCGAGTAACATTGAAATGTTCCATTCTCGAAGGTATGGAAATGAGTGTGCAAAGACATGCATGTTTATCTGAAAGTTGCATATATATATATGCATAGATAACAGAACCTATCAGGGCTCAGGACAGTAATATTATGTGAAGTTTCAGAGGAACAATAGTCACTTTGACTCATAATATAACGTGACTTTACTGGTTTTTATTTTGCAACATATATACATAATTTAAGCGTAAATTACAAATAACTAGGTATCAAAATTATTAGTGACAAAAAAAGCGCAAAGAAAATCAAAATAATTTTATTAACACATTTATATTAAATACGCGCAAAGAAAATTAATTTAGTCACATAATATTATATAATTTGTCCAATATATTTTAAATGGAACAAATTAGGTGGAAAATACACGTTTGTCTACACATAATGTCACGTGATATATATCAAATTTATATACACAAATTATCTACTTCTCATATGAAAAACAATTTTGGTTTGTGTCAATAAAAAATGTCAACAACCTAAATTAAACCCAATTTCGCTAAGACTTAACTTGCCTCGAGAAGTAAGCGTGTTTGGCTCGAGCATAACTATGACTCTAACTAGTTTTTTTGAACCCACCAAGTCGAGTAAAATTTTGACAAAATTATGTTCGATTCGTCTCGTTTACACTTCTAGTTGGTATGACTCTCCCTCCTTGTCGTGACACCTTTGAGTTGGTTCTACTCCCACTTTTCACCGTTGTACTATCAAGATGCAGATCGAGGATAATTGAACAAAGAAGAGGAAAATTGACTAGTTTGAACTAGGGATATAAACGAGCCAAACTTGTAATGAGCCGCTCGAGGTTGATTTTTTAAGTATTCGGTTCGGGCTCATTATAGTTGAGCTCGAGCCGAATTTGAGTTCAAAATTTGACTGGTCTAATAAACGAGCTGAGGTGGAGCCTGAAATTTTAGGGCTCGATAATGTCGCGAGCTGGCCAATTTAAGATATGATTAATTGAAGATTTATTTCCAAATTAAATGAGCATTTACTGCAGATATTTAAGTGAGACATTAATTACAAGTTAACCAACCTAATAGACAATTATGATCTCAATAATATAAATCGGTTTTAACATAAGTGATACAGTACAAACCGGGATGTTATACATGATACATCGACATGTTATACATGAACAGAAAAACAGTTGCAAACTTGATTAATCTAAAGCATGCCCGAAGGTCAAGCGCCTACAAAAACATTAGAAACACATATGAGTAAAATACATGCAGCGACGGTGGTCAGTCGTTGTCATCCTCGTCGTCATCTTCTTCTGAACCTCATATTTGTTGTACATGAAAGAAAAGACTTTAGATCGGATCGAAACCGGCTAAAAAAATAAATCAAAAATCAATAACAACATAATCGACAACAGATCTAACATGAAATAGCGCTACTTAGATTAGATCAAAATTGTATTCAATGAAAAAATAACAAATCGAAACTATAAAACAATGAAATCATCATAAGATGAAACAAAAAATCGCGCTACTTACCGATCATTCTTAGCCGAATCGACGATAACAAATCACATGCCTCACCGTCTCTGAATCGAAGCCAAAATCGTTTTGCAGCAAGTCAAACATCGCGCACGTTGTTATGAGAAGCCAAACGTCGATATAGGGTATTAGGTCTGGTAAGCGAAAAGACCCCAATACCCACGTTTAAATGCTTGTCTCTGTTAAGTGGGAAGACTCTCCATTCGCGTCAAGTGTTGCCATCTCTTCTCTCCCGCATCCATCCAACGGTTATACATTAGTTTTGACGTTTGGACATTTTTGAGGAGTTTGTACGTGTGTGTTTATATATATAGACACCCCAACAAAACGTCTAAACATCCAAACCTTCATCTACCCATCCATTTTTTTGCGAGCGACGATCAAGCGACACGTGACAGAGCGGTTCGCTAACCCCGTTAGTCACAAACAGACGGAGAGCTGAGGGCACACTCGTAATTCCAATATAAGATTTGATGTATAACGTTCAGTGTTGGATTGTATAACATCATCTAGTGTGTGCTGATTGCGCATTTAAACCGCAATTATTCAACGATTCACACTAAAAGTAGGTGCATTTAAAGCGCGATTGCGCATTTAAACCGCGATCATTCAACAATTCACAATAAAGATAGGCTAGATCTAGAGAGCGATCGTTCATCGTTTTGTGTGTTGTTGAACATTATACAATTAATCTAGTTATACAATGTATAACAACATGTTATATATAATACATCGACAGTAAGATGATCATGCACAAACCTCTGAAAGTGGGTAATCATTTTATGTGATGTTGAACATTATTAATTTAAACTGATTATACAATACAATCCGACATGTTATACAGAGTACCTCGACGTGTTATACATAAACAAAAAGATAGATGAAAACTTGATTAATATAAAGTTTGTCCTAAAGGAAAATTGATTACAAAAACATTACAAACACAAGAAAATGAGTAAAAAAAACATGTAGCGACGGTGATCTCGTTGTCATCCTCGTCGTCATCGTCTTCTGCACCTCGAATTTGTTGTAGATGAAAGAAAAATCCTAGATTGGATCGAAACCGGCTAAAATAAAAAAAATAGCAAATCAGAAATCACAACACACATGATCGACTGCAGATCTATCATGAAATCACGCTACTTACCGACAACTCTCAACCGGATCAACGACAACAAATCACTCTTCTTGCCGTCTCTGAGACAAAGTCAAAATCGCTCTGATCGCATTGTTCTGAGAAGCCAAACCGTAGAAATAATTATTAGATCATGTGCGCAAAAGGACCCAAATACCCTCCACAATCCGCCCCCCACTGTTAATTGGCTTCAAAAACCGTTTGCGCCAGATGTCACTCCCACGTCGCGTGTACTCCAATTCTATGACTGTGCTTAGGTTTGGACGTTTTGACATTTTTAGCTGGTTTATATATATATATATATATACACACACACATATGTATGTATTTTTAGTAAATATCTATGATGAAATTGGACGAGCAGAATTAAATCGAGCCGAGCCCGGCAAAACTCGAGTTTATATATACTTCCATTGAACCGAATTTGAGCTTAGTCGTATAAGTTCCTTCAAGTATGAGCCAAGCTTGAGTCGAACAATTTTTTACGAGCCGAGTATAACTCTGCCAAGTAAAAGCTCGATTTGCCTTGTTTACCTCCTAACTAATTTAAATTAGAAAAAATTCTAATTTTTTAGTCCATGGACAAATTCATTAATTTTTAATGAAATTTAATGATTTTACAAATAAAAAACGCAATTAAAAATATACCGTTAGTTCTTGCAATTAATTTTTAAAATTATGGTGTTTTCCGAAGTTTCCTCGTATGTGAGAGCTGGCTATCTTGGAATCTGTAATGATGAAATGGTAGAACATTTTGGAGCATGTTTATTTGACACGTAATTAAACATATATAGCATGCCAGATTTTAGCTCTGGAGAGTTTTAATATTAATCAAACTGGTGATAATTGAAGATGCAAAGACTAAAGTAATTACAGTCTAAACCTTTGTAGATTGTTTAATTTTTGAGAAATATTTTGAAATGTAGTCAACATTTTCCGAAAGTTATGTTTGAACATACATATTCGTGTTATGGGATTAATTTCTGGAGATTGAAACTCAAAATCTTAAAGTTGAAACCATACTTGGGTGATTACCAACTAATCATAGCTGTATGTACATGTCAATGGGTTCTTTAAATGAATGGCATTGATTGACCTCGAAATGTGCCATTAATTAATGGAAAGTTGAATGTAATGAAATATGTTAATCAAGTTGGAAGAAAAAGGAGGGTTGGAAGCGCACCCATAGAGAAATAACAAGGAGAAAGCTACCAAAATTCAAAAGTTATCGCACCCACCAATTACATTATATTATATGTTCAAATTATAGAGATATTTAGAGAGAGGAAAAACACAGCTATCTGCTTGTCTAAGAATCTCTGGAAGTGACACATATATATATTGCAACGTTTCATCATCAACCAAGCAACACCTCTAAACTAATTTATCACTCATCAGACCTCCTAGTAATTAAAGCTTCTGCTCATCCTCCTCTTAACAGGATAAGCTTCAATATTATTCTATTATTTATAACCATAACGCAACAATGTCGTTTGATCATCTGTAAAAAACTTTTAGATTAATATTAAAATTCTTAACTAATTTTGTAAGCATATAATTTATGTTTTTTTTATAATACATTAACTAATTCAAGTGATGCCGTGATGGTAATTCAAGTGATGCCATGAGATAACCACATGAAAAAATTGATGGAATGACAACTGAGTTTAATTATTTATAACTTATCTACTTATTTTTTTAATTAACATAAGGGTATATTGGTATATATTTACCCTACTAAATATTTTTAATTATTATTTTTATAATAATATGATTTTATTTTATATATTTACACGCTTTTATTTCTACTTTGCATAATTTTATAAAGGGTAGGTGACAGTAAGTCACACTCAACAATACATAAAAGACAGATAGTCACCTTATCTTTGAAAGTGGACAGTGAGCTACATTCAATAAATGGAAATTGATAGTTAACACCTACCGTTAGAATTTTGGATGGAATCTGTTAAAAATTTAACAAAAAGGACGAAAAGACCTTTGGTCATACTTCAAATTTTCAAAACCATGTCACTGTGAAAATTTTGATTGTTTCTTGGCTAAACTTTTACCGATCTCATCTCTGACCTCCGAACAATTTCGCCGGCCGTCCTTCCTCCTCACCATTGATCGGAGACTCACCGTGGTCGTCGCCGGAGATGCTCGCTGGAGTAATCGAGCTAAACATGAATGTGCTTCATTCTCCGCTTAAGAGAGAATTCCCCGGTACAAGAAAAAGACTAACATTATTCTAATTAAATAAATAAATTATAGACAATATTTATTTATAGATTAAATGTTTCTAAACAATAACTTATCTCCACAAATTTAGAAAAAGTTAAACACCCTCATAAGCTTATAAGATTAGCATCGTGCATAACGTCACGCCCAAACACCAGGCTCTAAATGTCGTCGGCGGAAGCGACTCCTCGTTAGTCTCTGGCACCACCAGCGCAATCTCCTCGATCTCGCACCGCTCATCGTCGGGCTCTTCGTTGCCGTTGACGTCACCATTTTCGGCGCCGACGTGAGTCATGGCGGTGGCCGGAGATGGCGGTTATCGAATTTACAAAAAAAAGAGCATTCTCAGGTGACAGTTCAATTTCTCTGGCGTGCATCTCCGGCGACGACCATGACGAGCATTTTCGGTCAATGGCGAGGAGGCGAGAAAGACCGGCAAAATTGTTCCGAGTCGGAGATGAGGTCGTGAAGGTTGAGCCAAGACATGGTTTTGAAAATTTGAAATCTGAACAAGGACATTTTCGTCTTTTTACTTAAAATTTTAACAGATTTCATCCAAAATTTTAACGGTTGATGCTAAATGTCAATTTCCAATCGTTGAGTGCATCTCACTGTCCACTTTCAAAAATGGAGTGTCTATCTATATTTTGAGTGTTATTAGGTGATTTATCGTCTTTACCCTTTTATAAACATATGCTTTTTTTATTTTTACGAGTATGTACGTATCCTGATAAAACTAAAATCTCATGTATTGTGGAGGATAATGATACCATCATATCATGGACCTGTATAGCTTCCATATTAAAAGATTAACAGAGAAGCATGAAAAAGGGATAAAAATTAAACAACAAAAAGACCATCAATCGTCACTGGAGTTGACAAAGGAAAGCAGAAGTATCCTATTGGAACAAGACACTGTGACTTACTTAACCAAGAGACAAGTATGACTTGTCTACTAGCATTAATAATATATACAGATTAACTTATTAATTATTTTTTGAGAAAGATTAATATTAATTAAGTATCAATGTTCACAATAATTGGTAGTAGGGGTACAATTAACTATTTCATAGAAACATTAATGATAATAATATATATTGAGTCGTAGATAATGTCAACTATGGATATTTGGCACATACGAACTTGACTATAGAGGTATGATTAAGAAAGTCAAAGTAGTGTATTAGGTGGATTAAGTTTTGAAGAAGAACAAAAGAAGATGGTATTATTGATGGTGTCACAACAATTGACCTCGTGGACCTTCTTCCTCAACAAACTTAATTAGTTGTTAAATTAATCCCTACTGCATTTTTCAAGCTTGTAATCAATCTTATATATATGCCAATTCATTACCTACTTCAAGTATATTATGCAAACAGATTTAAGTCAACCATATATCGCTTATTGATCTTGAGTCAGTAAAGATTGACCCACCGATCAATATCAATATCATTTGAATTTTCAGTTTCAGAAACTTTCGTCATTTAGCTCTATTCTAGCCCTGCAGGCTTTACTGTAGTGGGTGTGAGACGACAGAAGAAGAAAGAAGAAGGAAGAAAGACATTTTACCACACTTAATTATAATTAATTTTACCTTGCCATCTTAATAATTTTTTAGTACCTTACCTTCTCCTTTTTTTCTAATTCCTTAGGACATTTCCAATCATGTCTCCAAATATACAAATTTTTACATATTTTGAGACTATCTTCTCCAACGCAGGTATCCAAATATGCATATTTGCTACCGCGAGTCTTCAAATTTGAATACACACTGTAGCAATCTCCAAAGGTGAATAAAAGGGTATTAAGTGAAATGCTATTGTAATAAAAGGGTATGAGTGTAATAAATGGGTATCTAAATTTATTTTTATTTATGAGTGTAATTTATGTGTATTGTTTTTTAAAAGAAATTAATTAATCTATTTAATTTGATTGTAAATTGAATATATAAAAATTATTGCATTATAACTTCATTTGTAATTTATTTTGCAAAATATACTTTTCATTAGAATCGACGACAAATAAGAATTTTAAATAAAAAATCGACAACAAACATAGATTTTCAATTACAATAATAAATAAACGAACACGATTATTTGTCTTATTCACTAAGAAGATCGAAATATTGACTAAAATTACCCATTGGGACGAGTATACTAACTCGTAGAATTAATTGTGTTTTATTCGATGTGTTATTTTTAATATTTTATTATATAAAATTTTGATTATTATATGACATTTATTTTTAGTAAATTAATGTATATATTTAAATAATTTATTAGAATTAGAATTATATAAATATAATACGTAAAATTATTAAATAATAAAAGTAGTATTTGATGTGACAGATAAAGATAATTTTGGAGATTGGGTTTGAGAGAAATAGTGATAAAGACTCAATCATTAGATAATAATTTTTGGATATATGAATATAGCACTGGAGATGACCTTAGTGCCCTTAAAATCTTAGTTTAAACTATACATATAAAATGAAAAATTGTATCCTTTGATTTTTATTAAATTTATGTTTATACTATTAACTAAAATGAATTGTCTCCGATGATGCACCCTGACGAGACTCCCTCTCTCTAACTATACTCTGTCTAGAAATCTACTTGGTTAAAATAGGAAAATAAATATAAAGGGGATGGTGTGATGCGGTTGTATTTTTAGCATCCTTCTGATAGTCACGACAGTCTCGTGACTCGAGTTGTCGTGACTGAAGGTTTCCTGCAAGCCCTCCTTTGATGCTCTGTACTCACGACTGAGTGTCGTCACTACAACTATTATGAGTCTCCTCTGATGCTCCTTTTCAGCTCCACTTAGTCTCGACTTAATCTCAAGTCTTCTTTCAAACTCTTTTCTACTTAATTATGCCCTTAAACGACATATTTTCTTGCAAATAGTCATAAACCCTTAGCGTATATAATAGTACTCAGAACTCCCTAAAAGGTATTAAAATCGGGGCAAACTCAAGTTAATTGTGAGAAGATTTGGCTTGAGTGAAGGCGTAAAATCCACTCCAATCAGGTGTCGTGACTCTCTTACTCAAATAAATGATTCATTTAGAACTTTCAAAACCGAGCAATTGTGAAATATCATGTTTTCCATGAGAACTCTTTCTCCCGAGTTCTGCATCAATAAGGTCCTCACTTCTCGGTATTTCCAAAATGGCTCCCACTCCTTTGAGGTCGAATTCATTGTTGTGAGCTAACTCATTAGCTCCAATTCCTGCATATCACTCGACAACGAAGTAAACATTATTGGGAGTTTCTTATTTTAATCTAAACGAACCTTTTCTGGAAGTTTCTCAACTTGCATTTGTTTACGTTTTGGAGTTTGAATGTTTTGCGCTTTTCACCATAAATTGCACCTTCAACCTTGAGTGCCTTCTTCTTGGGCTCAACATTTTCCTCCCCTTTACGAATTGTTTCTTCTTATTGACACCCGAAACTCGGTTGGGGTTCACAACCGAGCCGTATAAGAGAGGGCGTGATCGTTATTCGTCAAGTATTTGTAAGTGGCTAATATCCGGGTCGATTTCACAAGAATCAAACGAGGGTCTGTACCCAAATAATTTATATTCGAATCACATAATTGAAAATAGGGACTAAGTCCAATTATGTGAATTGTGTTTGAAGGTGTCACTCGAAGCAAACAAGAGCAATGAATAACACAAAGTACGGAAAATGAAGTAGGTTGTAAACGATCAAATTAACTAGCAACCACGGGTGCTAGACCGATGGCTCAATGCCAATCCAAGCTCCCAATGAATATCAATTTCAATGATTAATGAGTAATGGCCTAAGTTGTAAATATGTTAACCGTCTCTCGACATTGGTTAACACCTAGTATTGGACAGATGACCCTCTCAGGAAATTAGTTCAACAATTTTCGCACCAAGCAGTCGACTCTAGAAGACTAACCCTTCGATCCTACTTTGTTCGACTTTCCACTATCCCTTTCGGTCTTAGTTTCAAGCTTAGATTACGAATATAAAATAGCTAATTCCATATTCATATACAAGCGCAAGGGAGAATCAAAATTCAAATATATCAAAATTCAATATTCAAAATATGCAAGTACTAGGCAAGGAGAATCATATGTCTAGCACTCATAATTTAGGGTTTTAGCCCCTCATCATTGGTGCAAAGTACAAAAGTTAGATTTGAAAATCAAGTTACAAAACGAAGAATCGGGAAAACTCTAGGCACTAAGTCCTGGATCGGATGCTTGATTCTTCAATCTCTCATTCCAGACCGCTACTCCTTGCTTGTCTTGGTGATCTTAGGTGATGAGTGGTGGATTAGGATTTCAAATCTGTTCTAGAACTGTTCTGGAACGTGTATGAAGACTGAAATTTGCGTAACCCTTGCTTCTAGGTCGAGATTGGCTTTTATAATTTTCTGATGTTCCGACATATGTGTCGATCGACACATAGGGTGTGTCGATCGACACGTCATTGCCACACCGTCGACGCAACTCTCTAGAAATTGGGTTTTGTGGTGTGTCGATCGACACACATAGGTGTCAATCGACACCTCCTCTTTTTCCAGCTGCATGTCTTCTTATTCCTTGACCTGAAACCCTCCATTTTGCTCGATTTTGACCCTTTTTCACCTGTATTCTGAACAATCTCATCAAACATGCCCAAAGGCACAAAAGTAGCTTAATTAGGGCTCTTTAAACCCAATACGAGGGACAATTGAGCATTAAATATATATAATAAGGTGTCCAAATGGACTCTGAGAGAACCCATACTTGCTCTTCATCAATATAATCCGAACTGACAAAGAATAAGTTTGAAGCCTCGTAGGGGTCTTCACTATTGCTTTTCCTACAATGACAAGTTTCAAAATATTAGTGTCACACAAATGGTACTCATCATCACTCAAGTCACTCTCCCATGAATTTGTAAGATGTAAAAGGGTGAAGTAAGAGTATCATCAATTTTTTTAACTTTGTCACCCTCAAAGCCAAATTTCTCACTAACATGATTATCAAAAAATTTATTTAGGGATAGATGAAATGGAATCAATGATTTTTTATTTAGAGATAGTCTCACTTAAATTTCCTCCCGAAGACACATGAAGCATCTCTTGTCCTTCCTCGTTTAAGTCCACGATATAAACTTTACAAGATTTTCCATTTAATGATACTTGAGGACATTCCATCAGGATTGCTAGGAGTCTCTCCCGCGTTTCTCCGATCCATTCTCCTTCTCTTGCCATGAAATCAATGATTTTGCTATGCATTTCTAGGTTCTTTGATAGAGGATAAAAGTTTTGAATTAACTTTGAAAATAAATCCTCCCATGTAAGAACAGACTTCTCCTTTAGAGTAAGTGTTACATATATTATTTAATTATTAATATATGGGTCGAGACTCACTATACTTTGTATTTTTAGTAAAGCCCTAACCGCCATATCTCATGTAAACTCTATATTATCAAGCCTATATATAGAGGTATTTGTATTCTATTGTAATCATCAATTATTCAATAATAAACTCTTTTTCATGGTATTAGAGGTTTAAATTAGATCTTGATCACACTTTTTCGTTGTGTATGGCTTTGCCCACTCATTAATCATGATTTAACGGGTGGGCGAGACAATTCTTTTTTTTTTCTTCAATTTAATGTTGCTTCTATGGCCAACTTCGAGAAATTGTGCCTGTTTATCACTCTCTCTTTTATCATTTCTTCTCTTTTGTCTTATTTTCCACTATTATTTGCTCTTAACCCTTCTTGATAATTCAACACCACGTATCTCTATTTCTATTTCTTATTCTCAAATTAATTTTTTCTTTCATCTATTAATTAATGTCTTCTTCTTTTCTTTTCATATCTTCCCATTTCTTTTAACTCTTTTTTTTTCTTTTCTTTAAATCTCTATTCTATTTCTATATTAGTCTCTTACATTATTAAATTAAATTTCTTAAATATTCTCCATTATTCTACTATACTCTTCAAAAAAAAATTATTTTAAGTTTTTTTCTTACTATAATATTGCACCGTCGTAGTTGCTTGAAATTGTTTCGCACCAACGTAGTTGTTTGTTTTGCACCGTACTTATGAGACGTAGTTGTCGCACCATCAATATATGATGTAGTTGATTCTTTTGCACCGTCCTTATGCGACATCGTTGTCGCACCGTCATATATGACGTAGTTGCTTTTCCTTCCTATTTATTCTTATTTCTTTCTCTATCAGTCTCTCTTAGTCAATCTCCCTTTCTTTCACTCTCTCTCTCTCTCTCTCATATTTTATTCAATCTATCACTCTCTTCTAATTATCTCTCTTTACTTTTTCCCGTCTTCTTATATTTCTCACCTCCCTCGGTTTCTTTTCTCAATCTCGATTACTACTATGGTTCAAGTTATTGCAGATCAAGTTCATCTCTCAAGTTTGCAGATATATTCATGAAAGGCTTCCCGACTGCTCTTTTTGAATACTTTTGCTCCAGTCAAAGCATTCGGCCTCCTCTTGCTTCGACTGCGGGGAGTGTTAGATATATTATATTAGTTATTAATATATGGGCCGAGACCCACTATACTTTGTATCTCTACTTAAACCCTAGCTGTCATATCTCATGTAAACCCTACCTTATCAAGCCTATATATAGAGGCATTTGTATTCTATTGTAATCATCAACTATTCAATAATTAACTCTCTTTCATTAAGTACCACTCATTGTCTTTTCCTTTCAAATTGAAAGTAAAAAGTCCCATCCTAAAAGAATCATCGCTAACGCCCTCTTGCCTTTGAAAATCACAACGCTCCACAAATAGTCGAACATGCAAGTTAGGGTCGTCTTCTCCTTTTCTCAAAAATTGAATACATGCCTAGGGATGGAAATTGATAGGATATGGATCAGATATGGTCTTATCCGTACCCGAATTCGCTCACTTGAACATGTATCCATATCCGTTCAATTATCCGTTTATTTATCGGATATCCGATCCGTTTAATATCCGATGGATATGGATAAATTTTCTTATATGTATCCGTACCCGAAAGTAAATATATAATTATTTAAAATTGAAAATAAGTGCAAAACATGATAAAAAATTTCAAGTTAAGAAACCCAATAAATTGAACTTGAGGTTACGATTGAACTTTAAAAAAATTGATTGAATTGGAAATTTTGGAAACCTAAAAATAAAAAAACGTAAGTATTGGACATTTTATACTTGAAGCTATTAATAACGACTAAGTGAGAGCATAAGTATAATAATTTTTTCCTAACAACACTCAATATTATAGTATTCAACTAAGCTCAATACACATTCTAGAAATAACGAGAAATTATTTTTGAAAATATAGAAAGCAATAATTAATTTTGGGATTTTTGAAATGAAAACGTCAAAGTCACGAAAATCAAATCTCCCTTAGAGTCGATAAACAACAACTAAATCCCCGGCAATGGTGTCAAAAAATGACTCGACCGGATATCAAGTACCCAACGCATTAGTACATAATATTTTATCCTATAAGAACACTTTCCTTTTCATACAATATTTTATTATGGTATTTTTCAACTATAAATCCATTTCAAATTTTCAATAAAAATATGATAATTTGTAAAGAATAATATTTTGTAAATACATTTTCTTGATTTTATTCATAAGCGACAACTCATTACCGTTGATGAATACTAAAATGAATTATTATGTATCAAAATAAAATATTTCATCTGAATTTTTTATGTATGAAAAGAAAATATTTCATCTCTTTTTTTGAAGAATATTTCATCTCCTTAGTCTTTTATTTATGCAAGGATGTGTTGGGCCAGCCCAACAACTCACAAATACCTCTGCAACCCACACATCAGCATAACCTTAGACATCCCATTACAAAATTTAGTCCGGAGAATCTCGCGGCTCAACTTATCAACTCAGCCTAAAAATCACACCCAATCGATTTATTTGGCCGACGCAACGGAGCGCCTACCAACGCAACAATTTGACATCTCTTGCAATTATATTCTCACGCAGCAAAAAAATTACTCTCCTGTGTATGATCCAGCAGTGATATTTCACCTGTTGAAATGTCGAATAGCGAGCGAGTACAAGTTGAGCCTATAAAATGAGTCTCACTCGATATAAAATTGAACCTTGATCTGTTTCAATATGTTTACACTAATTGTATTTGTGTACGTTTGCTTGTTCAATGAGTACTCATATTTGTTTATGTTTACTCGCACTATATAATTACATTAATAAAGTGAATATTTGAATCTATTTTGTTCCGCATAATCCATTTATGTTAAGATTGTATATGTGTGCTTGGGCGATCCGTTCTAATTTATGTTTACAAGCTTACCAACATCTAACAATCACGTGCCTTATATTGGACTACAAGTCTATGGATTAGTATTTTTTTTTGAAGAAGGATAGTCATTTTATTAGGACAAATCTATCTCTAATACAGAGCGCAATTCCGCCGAAAAGGTTCCGGGAAGCAGGATACTATCAGGGCCCAAACGGGTTCCAGTCGCCATGTAATGCGCTGCACAATTACCTGATCTATTTACAAAAAAAAACTGAAAATTACAATGTGAAGAAAGGAGAGCTATACAATCTTGAAGGATCACTCCTACTAAAGATCTTATACTGCGCGCTTGTTGGAGACATTCTACCAAAGGAAGACAGTCCATCTCGAATATCACCTGAAGATGCTGCCTTTCTCTAGCCCACTTGACCCCTTCTAGCAAAGCTAGACCTTCGGCTACAGTTGGATCAGAAACTCCACTCATCGCTCTACCTTTGGCTCCCAGGCAATGCCCATTGCTATCTCGAATGACCACTCCAAGACATGCTATACCGTCCACCCGATTGAGACCACCATCATTGTTCAACTTAGTCCAACCAGTAAGCGGCGGGCTCCAAGAAGGGCGTCTCAAGCGTGGCCCTGAAATGTGGGCCTGACTATTGCTTGCTAACCATTCCCTACGGGTCTTTTCTGCCAGATACAATATCATATTGATTGGGGTTATTTTACCCCGCCATACAAGGTCATTTCTGACTTTCCACACCCACCACCAAGCTGTTGCCAGTGAACTCAAACTCTCCATGGAGAGTGATGATGATAGACAGTGAAATTGTTCAGCTAGCGGTACATCTTCCACCAAACTGATTCTCATATTAGCAAAATATTAGTCAAGGTTGGGCATGCACATAAAAGATGGGTTAAAGTTTCAACTCCAGAGTCACAAAGCGGGCATGAAGTAACAAGAATAACCCCACGTCGAGCAAGAAGGTCTCGAGTTGGGATGCAATTACGAAAACATCTCCATACAAATAGTCTAACCTTATGAGGGACAACCAAGTGTCAAAACTTCCTCCAATAGCTCCCTTGGTGCGCTGCATTCCACACCCCGAAATTACGGACTTGACTGAGAAGTCTCCGGGCAGCCCCTCTTTCCAAAAAAGACTATCCTCCATAATAGAAGAACTTATTGGGGTGGCAAGGATAGCATTGCTCACCTCAACTGGGAAAGAGGCCACAACCAACTCTCTGTTCCAAGCTCTCTGACTCTCTACAAAGAGGTCTCTGATCACAGTAGAGTCATTATTGTTCTGGGTTGGAATAGGCGGAACCTCGAACCAAGGTAGATAACAAATATTCGACAAACCTGACCCGATTGCCAAGCGGCAACTTTGTTTGAGAATAGGTTGGGATATGATAAGGCTTCTCCAAATAAAGCTTGGATTGTTCCCAATCTGAGTCGTTAGGAAGGAGCCTCTCGGAAAATAGCGTGCCTTAAAAACCCGAGAACAGAGGGAGTTGGGATTCAACATGAATCGCCAACCCTGTTTGCGATATTAAATTCTTGGAGTCTTAGGAACCCCAACTCACTTGATTATTTATGCGAACACAAGCAGTCCCAACTTCTCCATATTATGCCTTTACCGTCGATCTTCCCAGTCCACCAGTAGCGTGCAAGTAACCTCTTGATGTCATTAAGAATCTCATCCGGGAGATAAAACACATTGAGGGAATAGATCGGAATAGCTTGTAGAATAGCTTTTATTAAGACCTCCTGTCATGTTTTTGAGAACAGCCTTCCGTGCCATCTGCTGATTCTTCCCCGAATCCGGTCCAACAAGAAGGCAAAACCTCTCCTCCTGTTTCGGCCTATCAGGTTGGGGAGGCCAAAACACATCGACGGATCTTCCTCTTCTCGAAAGCCTAACTCCCGCACAGCTATAGCCCGGTCCTCGCCACAGGTATTGGGACTAAACTGAATTGTGGATTTCATCAGGTTAATTAACTGACCCGAGGCTTCCTGATGTATCGAAAATATTTCTTTAATGCTTCTGGCAGCTTTATCTATGGCCTCACTGAACAGATAACTGTCATATGCAAAAATGAGATGAGATAATTTAGGCCCTCCCCGAGACACCGAACATCCTTGTAACCGAGCTTGACTGATGAACTCATCAAACAACCTCGATAAACCTTCAGCACTTAGTATAAAAAGAAAAGGCGATAAAGGGTCACCTTGTCTAATTCCCCTCGATGGAGGAGCAAGCTGGATGGTTCTACTGCTGGAGACCACTTCGAGCCGCACCGACGATATACACATGTTGATTATTGTTAACCAGTGGATGCTAAATCCCATCCTGCTCATGACTCCAAGGACATAATTTCCATTCGATTCGGTCATACGCTATCGACATATCGACTTTCATAGCTATCCTTCCCTTCCTTCCCCGATCCTTCCTCCGAATATAATGAAGTGTCTTGAATGACACGAGAATATTATCCGAGATAAGCCTTCCCGTGATAAAGGCACTTTGGGATTCGGCTATCAACCTTGAAAGGAGAGGTTTTAACCTGTTTGCCACCATTTTCGACATTATCTTGTAAATGGTACTGCAAAGAGCGATGGGACGCAATTCTGACAAGCTGGTCGGAATTTTAACCTTCTGAATAAGCACTAGAGAAGTGAAATTCAAGCTTGGCTCAAAGGTTCCTGTCTCAAAAAAAATCTTTCACCACCCGAACAATATCTTACTTGACAATGTCCCAGCAACCTTGGAAAAAACCCAGAGTGAAACCATCCAGACCCGCAGACTTAGCCGGCTCAATGCTAAAGGCTGCCTTCTTGACTTCCTCCTCCGCTATTTTTTTCTAATAGCTTTGCATTCTCTTCCGGAGTCACCACAGGTTGAATAAGGTCGAGAACCTTGTCCGCCTCTCCACTACTAGAACTGAACAGAGAGTTAAAAATATTCAGCAATAACATTCTGCAGTCCTGACTCCCAATCACTCCAATTCCCTGAGGAGTTTTTAAGTCTGTCGATGAAGTTCATCCTCCTCCTGTTGGAAGCACTCGCGTGAAAGTACTTGGTATTTTTGTCCCTTTCTTGGAGCCATAGCTGCTTAGATCATTATCTCCATGCTAATTCTTTTTTTTTCATAACTACTCCCAATTTGCCTGCTTTCTATGCATAAATGGCTATGCTTGCTGCATCTCTGCTCTTAAACAGATTAGAAACTTCTGCTTGGAAGGATGAGATTTCGCCGTTAATGTCTCTAGCCTCTGATCTGCCCCACCGCACCAGCTTTTCACCTACTATACTGAGTCTCTGCGCCATCTCCAAGCCTTCAGTGGCCGACCATGTATCTTGAACCACATTCTTACACCCCTCCTGTTTCAACCACCAGTTCTCGAACTTGGATTTCCTAGCGGGTCTCGAAATGATTCTGATTCCCGGTTCCAACAGTAAGGCCGCATGATCAGATGTTGAATACCCTAGGTGAATCAATCTGGCAGCAGGGAACTTCTCCCTCCAACTGTCCGTAACCAGAGCCCTGTCAAGCCTGGCCTCTACCCACGCGGTCGTCCCTCTGCCCATCTCCCAGGTGTAGTCATAGCCCGATAGAGGAATATCATTCAATCCGCAGTCAGACATAGCTTCATTAAAGCCATTAATAAGGGAATTTGGGTATAACTCACCACCCCTGATGTCACACTGAGATGTAATATTTTTGAGGTCTCCAAGAAAACACCAAGGTAAGTTGTTCATATCAGCTAGCGTTCTCATCAAACTCCAAGTCCTGTGTCTCCGACTCCTGTTGGCTTCTCCATAAACCCCCGACATCCTGTAGTTTGCAACTCCACCGACTGAGATCACAACATCAATATGCCTGGATGACATGGAGATCACCTTCACGTCTTCCTTATCTCTCCAAAATAAAGCGATACCTCCACTCCTTCCTATAGGTTCAACCGCCATCACCCCTTCGAAGCCCAACCTACGCCGCACGTATTCCGCTCTTGACTTTTCACACATTGTTTCTGCCAAAAATACATAACTGGGTCAATATCAATGTACAACACCGATTAGGAACTCTATTGCGCGTGGCGACCCTAGACCACGGCAGTTCCATAAGAGCGTACTCATCCTTCAGGACGAGTTCCTTGACGAGAACCCGCCCCAAGCGTCAATGTCATAGCCTCTACTTCCTCCATAATCATTCTCCTTGTTACTTCTAAATCCACTCTCCTCCTCTTTGCACTGCTAATAGCAGTCAACTCTTTCCCTGAACCTTTCGTCCCTTCCGAACCTATAGAGTTGTCAGGCAATGCCTGATTCGAGGAAGACGAGCCTGATCCTTCCCCTGGCTCCTCCTTCATCCATTTTCGTCCCTCTTCCTTTTTGTAGTTCATTGGCCCTGCCCTAAGCCATAGGCCGTAAGACTTCTTACTTCCTTCCAATTCTCCCTTTGGGCATTAACGGTCTTTGTGCCCCATAACGCCACATGAGAAACACAACTAAGGTACCTTCTCATATTGGAATTCAGCCCAAATTCCTTCCCGAGCATTCCCCGACACTAGAACCTTTCTTCTTAGAGGCTTATCGAAAGGGATAGAGACTCTTACCCTCATGAAAAGCTTTCAAGCCCCGAAAAAATTAGTAGTGTCCAGTTTGATGACTTCCCCCAAAATCTCCCCAATTTTTCGAACTGCCCCTTTTGTCTTGAACACCTCTGGTAAATCGTGAATTTGAACCCAAAGAGGGATTTCCCGAAAGATTACCTCAGTCGGCATCACTGTGGGTTCAGATTCTCCAAGAGTAGCGCCATCCTACTGTACACCCACGGCCCATCTTCCTTGACCCTTGCACAGTCTCCTTCCTTGAAGAATTGAAATAAGAAGAGGTTAGCCTCAATTTTTCGGATCCTCCATAGCATCGCCATATGGCTCTTCATACCCTCCGGCATCATTTTGCTCCCGTCTGATTTACCCCTTCATCTTTCTCTCCGAGACAAAGTTTCTCCAATTCTTCCTCGATCCATATCTCTTTCCATCTTCCTTGCGAATCTGCGACTCCTTCTTCGCTCTCTATAACCCCTAGTTGATTCGCTCAGTCTTCTGCCTCTCTCTCCCACTGTTCCGATATCGGACACCAATTGCACTCAGAGCGATACAATCAAATTTACATATATAAATATAGAGTAGTGGATTGTGTATGAAATGCGAGGATGAGATCATTCACTCACCACTGTATGACATGATGGGATTTTGATACTTTGTTAATGGAGATAGTATACAATGGTTTTAACAATAAAATTTAATCCTGATACAAAAAATTGTGTAATTGGTGAAAGAATTTTCTTCATCAAATTTCATAAAAGAACTTTTATGTAGGTCCTTTTTACTGTCGTGTTTCTTCAAGATGAAGTTGAACACATGATTTATATTATGAAGGTGGAAAAGCTCAACACAAATCATATGCTAATATTTATGGTTTATATGCCCAAATACCGGAAATTAAGGAAGTAGTGGAGGCCCCACTCATCAATTCTTCACCGGCGAGATATTGACAAAATTTCGCCGGTTAAGGTCTTAAAACCTAGCTGGCGAGATATTGTCAACATCTCGCCGGATAGGTTGTGAAACCTAGTCGGTGAGATATTAACAATATCTCGCCGGCTATTGTGTGAAACCTAGCCGAACTTACCTGGCGAGATATTGTCAAAATCAAACCGGTTAGGTTTGATAAAAATTTGTGTAGAATCTGCCCAATTTGTCAATTTCCCGTTACATGTAAAACCGGCAATTCAACTAAATTCTAAACTGCAATTTACCATTGTTTGTTGACAAACAATGTCAACAAAATTCGTAACCTAGGAACCTACGGGAGTTATCCTAGCCGTTGTCTTCTGCGCCGTCTTCTTGAACCTCTTGCTCGGGCGCGGCTGTTCGTCGGCAAGTGCTGGAGGTTGTTGTTGGCCCGAAGGCACTCCCGGCGAGATAGTCAACTGCGTCAACGTCTGAGTTAGAGTAAGGCCCGGGCTCAGAGTCGGAGTCGAAGTAGAAGAGATGACGGGGCTCGGGATCTGGGCTAGAAGCGGTATCCGTGTAATACCCGGTAAGCCGAAGTTGACCAATACATCCTAGATACTGGCTTGAACCTCGGCCTTAAGCCGAGCATCGATCTCGGCCTTAAGCCGAGCCTCGACCTCGACCTTAATTCGAGCGTCCATTTGAGCCTGTTGATCGTTGAAACGACGTTTCAACTCAACTATCTTCTCCGCATGAGCAGCAGCAGCTCTGGCGGCCAACTCTGCCTCTCTCGCGAGCCCTCTCCTCCATTTCGGTCATTCTAGCAGCGACTGCAACATCTATCTGCTCAGCCGAGGCCGCGGATGTACGACACCACCTCTCGGTTTCGCCGGTCGAAGGAACTCGCCGCCCATGCCAGGAACAACACACCCCCGCTTCTTCTTCGTGCCCGTCAACCGCTGAAGGATTTTGGCCTCTACATGCTTCGTGACCGAATATTGTTGTCCAACAGCAGCCTCTTCTACAGCAAGTCTTTTGTGCCACTCGATCTCGTCCTTCACTTTTTGGATCAGCAAACAAAAGTGTTAAATTGTATGACATGATAAAATTTCCAGTAAATTTATAAAGAAATTAAAATTTTACCGTCTCCGGGTTGTCGTCTTTTTAATAGACGCGCACGTAATTTTCCAAACTTAGAAGAAGAACTCCAGCCTTCTGTTCGAGTTGAGCATGCCTATCGAAGGTCCGGGAACCACCATTATGCTTTTTCTTATTCTCGGCGAGACCTTTCATTTTTGCATAAAGTTCCTTCACACGGATAAATATCAAGCATTAAGCAAGTATTATTAAGTATTTGAAAGCCTTAAAGAAAATATTACATATTTGTACGTATCTTATATTCTGGACTCTCGAAGTAGTCGCACATCCACTCCCATGATGGCTCTTGGCCTATGAAGTCTTCTGGGACCGGGCTCCGCCCGTATTGCGAGTACTTCCTTGAACACTCCCCTATAAACTCCCCGTAGCGCCTCTGAGTATGGTGCAAGAGCGACTGGTAGACTTTATTTGGCGCTACGTGGTAGTGTAACACGCTCTTTAATGAAAATAGAATTATGTTATCAAAATGATTTGAAATGAAATAATATATAAATGAAAAAAGTTTAGAAACTTACCGTGAGAGCTCCCCATATCTTACACTACTCATCGAACTCTAGCTCCCGAGACCGAGGAGTGCGCGGTAGTACACTCGTCTTGATATGATCGCCGATGTACCAGATAATCTAGGTCGAGTCAAATTTTGGGTCGTTGTTGATAAGGATGTGATTTTTGTCGAAGTCCCAGGTGACCGACATGGGTCCTTTCTCTATCGTATCTTGGAGCTTCTTTCACTTTGCAAGCCCACACGAACATTTCTACGACTCCTGTGGCCCACTCATCGATCCTTCTTCGTACGTGGTGTTCAACGACTGAAACCGGACGTGTTGTTCGGAGCCCACAGTCGAACCGCACGTGTTCGATCCGTTAGAATTCGTTGTAGGAATGCACGAGGGACTGACTGTGGGAATGATGCACTCAATCAGCTCATCCTCGTGTTCATGCGCCTCCTCCGGAACCGAACCACCCCGCTCGGGTCTGTTGACCTCCCCTAGGCCGGTATACCCTGCTGAGGTTTGTTGACCTCCCCCTGGCCCACTCCTCGGGTTTAGTACCATCCCGGAGCAGTATTAAAATACATCACATAAACGTACAATTAATAATCATAAAGAAACATAGTCCAAGCAAGTAAGCATTATTTATTGAACCAATTACATCATATACAAGAGCGTAAGTATTAACCAAGAAATTAATCGCACTCGCCCACCCATATATATATATATATGTGTTTGTGTGTGTGCGCGCGCGCGCGCGTGCGCTTCCTCAGTTCTAGTACAAAATTAAAACACAATGTGAAAAGAAAAAGCTTTATGAAATTGAAGAAACATATACGTATAGTGATGATTAATGGTTGATTAAGGGAGTAAGTATGAGAATAAAATGTCTATTGACCTTCGTATTCTTGACATATTATATCCAGAAAACAACATGAAATTTTGATCAGCTAGTCGTGCAAGATGTCACACTCAATGTTACGTATGAAGCTATAACATTGTGTATGACTTCTTGTGTAGATAACGCATGACAGAAAATATAAAGCTATAAACACTGACACAACAGATTGTTTACCCAGTTCGGTGCAACGTCACCTACGTCTGGGGGCTCTCAGCCTAGTGGAAAGATTTCACTTATTAGTAATTCGTCAGAACATACAAGTACCTGTGATCAACCCTAGATCTATACTTTATGCTACGTCTTACAGTGCAATCTATCTCAAGGTCTCCCCCTGAATCCAAGACTCCGTCTTGATTTCACTCTTCGAGCAATCGCCTTACTCTGTCGGTTCAAGTCTATGTTGAACTTGGTGGTTGCGTGCAGTCTTCACTCACGTGATCAGCAAACCCTCAATCACCTAACTCTCAATAGTTATGTGATGCACAATATCCTTAGCTCAATCTGCAATCTCTCAGCCCGCACACCTTCACGTCTAAGAGCCTTGCAAATTATCGCTAGGAAAAAAATAAAGAACCACACGATTGCTAAGGGGGTAGCCTAAGCTTTTATAGCAATCGAGGATGAGTACTAACCCTAATGGGTTTCCTCTTAAGCACCGTCTTTCTTCTTTCCAGATTTGAAGTCGTTTCTGGAATTTCCTAATCGTCTTCGTACTTTTCTGCCGAAACTGCACTTTCCTGATTTCTGTCGATCAGGATGTTTGCTGAGATGCCGTCAACAATGTTACACAAGATGTCGTAGAAGATGCTTCGACATTCTTTGTAACATGTTCTTCAGTTCCTTTAAAAATCAGCCAATCTCTAAAACCGTCGTAACTACAATCTCCCCCCTTTGGCTATTTTTAAGGACAACATTCTTCGTCGCATTCTGCGTCGCATTTGTCGTCGATGCACACGATCGACAGTCATCAAGTCTTTGTTCGCGTTTCGCGTCTCGTAGCTGTAGGGTTTTGGAGCGTTCTAGATCGTCGAGATAGCGGAAGCATTATAAGAAAATCTACTCCAAACCTTGTCCAAGAACATAAATCATTAAATCCCAAAGCAAACTCTATTCCACAAGATATTTATCTTTAAGTCTTGTTGAATCGATAAAGAAGAACGTTCGGATCTTCTTCTCTAAAGCAAGTCCACACCAAGGGGATAATCTTGATGATCCCTCACTTAATTGCCTACTAGAACAATTAAATGAAGAACAAGAGAGCAAGAACAAGAGGAGCTAGGGGGTGGCCGGCCAAGCAAGAAGAGAGAGAGAGTTTTTGTGAGTTTTGAGATTAAATGAATAATGAATTAAAGTCTTGTATTTGAATTCATCATCCAACTCACAAGTATGGGTTAAAAGTGATTGGTATGGGCTTAAAGGTGCTTTAACCCATACCCCTTAAATCACTCACCTCTTAATCCACAATCACCAACTAAGCATGGTGTTGTGTGGCCCCCACACATGGACCCACCATGTGGGCCGGCCAAGAGGCCCACCATGTCTATCTTTATTTTAAAGATCCATTTACACCCAATGACTTTTACGTCAGGGGTATGATCCACCAAGTCCCACACTTGATTATCTGACATGGATTGCATTTCTTCCCTCATGGCTTCCAGCCATTTCTCAGAGTCGGTTCCGTCCAAGGCCTCTCGAAAGGTAGCTGGATCATTGTCCACTAATACTAAACCATCACCTTCAGTTACTAAGAAACCGTATCTGACAGGTGCATGACTTATCCTTTCAGACCGCCTCGGACCGTCCTCATTAACTGTAGCTATTGGTTCTTGCTCAACGACCACTTCTGGCTCTACTTCTTCTAGTGGGTCGTCTAGTGGTTCCCGAGTGACCATCTCATCTAGAACTTCATCAAGATGAACAGCCCTCCCACTGACTGTCTTGGAAATGAACTCTTTTTCCAAGAATGTCCTACCTCGAGCGACAAAAACTTTATTTTCGCTCGGTTTGTAGAAGTAGTATCCTTTTGTTTCTTTGGGATATCCGACGAAAGTGCATTTATCTGATCTCGGTTCGAGCTTGGTTGCAAGCAACCGTTTTACATAAGCCTCGCAACCCCAGATTTTTAGGAAGGACAAAACGGGTTCCTTCCCGTACCATTTCTCGAATGATGTCCCTTCCACTACTTTCGACGGAGCCCTGTTTATTATGAATGCGGCCGTTTGCAGAGCATAACCCAGAAGGAGATCGGGAGATCAGTGAGACTTAACATTGATCGAACCATATCCAACAATGTCCGGTTCCTCCGCTCGGACACACCATTAAGTTGCGGTGTTCCTGGCGGAGTCCACTGAGATAGTACTCCACCTTCAGTAAGATAACTAAGAAACTCCTCGGATAAGTATTCTCCACCCCGATCAGAACGGAGTGCTTTGATACTCTTTCCGAGTTGGTTTTCTACTTCAGTCCTAAACTCTTTGAATTTATCCAAAGCTTCGGACTTATGTCTCATGAGATAGACATAACCATATCTACTGAAATCGTTAATAAATGTGATAAAGTAGCCTAAACCACCTCTGGCTGGTGTACTCATTGGTCCACATACGTCTGAATGTATTAGACCCAATAGATCACCTGCCCTCTCACCTAAACCAGTGAAGGACGCTTTAGTCATCTTGCCCATTAAACAAGCTTCACATCTATCAATCGTTTGGAATTCGAATTGACTTAGAAGTCCGCGCTTATGAAGCGCTGAGATGCGTTTCTCATTTATGTGACCTAGACGACAATGCCAGATAAGAGTTTGGTCTAAATCATTAACTTTAAACCTCTTAGCATTTATATTATAGAGCATGTTGGATCTCGAGTTTTGCATATTCAATATGTATAAACCTCCAACAGTGTGAGCATTGCCATAAAACATGTTGTTGCGCATAATATTAAAAAACCCGTTCTTAATATTAAAATAATAACCCTCTTTTTCAAGAAGAGAAATTGAGATAATATTCTTGCTGAAAGCAGGTACGCAAAACACATCATTAAGTTCAATTACAAGCCCACTGGGCAAAGCAAGGTTCACAGAACCCACGACAGTTGCGGCAACTCTGGTATTGTTCCCAACTCTTAGGTCCACCTCGCTTTCCCCCATATCTCTTCTACTGTGTAACACCTGCATATCCGCACAGACATGAGACTCAGCTCCAGTGTCTAGTACCCAGGTATTTATTGTAGAAAGATATAGCTCTAATGGAATACCTGATGAAGTAGTGGCCCCACCGCCCTTCTTCTGATCCTCCTTCAGTTGCTGACAGTCTTTCTTCCAATGACCAGGCTTTAAACAGTACAAACAAACCGACTCCTTTGCCTTCCCTTTGCCTTGTACGGGCATGGAAGGTCTAGGAACAAATGGTCGTCTGTTCTTTCCTGCTAGGTGCTTTGGGCCTTTACCCTTGCCACCACCAGCTTTGAAGATGGGTCCCTTCTTGACCATAAAGACATTTTTGGGCGAACTGCCCCTTATGCTCTTCTCGGCAGTCACTAGCATGCTGTGCAACTCCGACGCGGTCTTGTCCATATCATGCATGTGATAGTTCATGACGAACCCACCATATGCATGAGGAAGGGATTGCAGAATAAAATCCGCAGCCATTTCCTTTTCCATAGACATACCGATACTAGTCATATGGTCAAAATGTCCCTTCATACGTAGGACGTGTGGACCTACGGAACTGCCTGCTGACATCTTGCAGGCAATGGGTTCTCGGAGAACAGTGTATTTTTCAATACGTACTTTCTCCTTGAACATATCCTTGATCTGTGCAAACATTGCAAACGGATCATGGGATAGCTCCATAAACTGCTTCTGGAGGTCCGCCTCCATGCAGCCCAGCATGACACACGCAACGTCGATAGAGTCGCTAAGGTGTTTCTGGTACGCATCCTTAACGACCCTCGTTGCGTTGGCAGCTGGCTCCACCAGGATAGCCTTATCAAGGACGTACTCCCTGCATTCCAACTTTAACACAAGTCGTAAATTTCTGTCCCAGTCCAGATAATTTGTCCCATTGAGTTTACACTTTTCGAGTATAGTCCTCAACGACAAATTAGACGAGTTTGTTGAATTACTAGCCATTTCTACACGAAGAAAGTAAATTTAATCAGAATAGTTGAATAAATTTACGAAGATCCGAATTAAACACCAACCATAAGATTCTAAGGTTTAGAATCTTAAACCAATCCCTTATTCGTCATTTGAAGTACGCTAAGGCGCACCGCTCCAATTGACTTATTTAGGTAGGACGTCCGTCCAATTACAACCTGTGTAACTCTTGGTCAGGGTATGTGTATAAAACACACGGCTTACCCTTCCGATGCCCCAGCTCGACCTCAGGCCAAGAATCATGGTCGAGTCAACCAACCTTCACTAACGAGTTAACTTTGTGCAGATGCTCCGCTAAGGCGCACGACATCCCACAAAGTTTACCATTCCCATCTAGAACCCATTCGATCGATGCTCCGCTAAGGCGTACGACACCGATAAAATGTTTCTACATGGGTGTGAATTTGGGTGGCATCTCACTTGACTCAAATTAGCTTGTAAATTGGTTGTGCTTAATAATTCAAAAGTATTTGGCACAATTACGAATCCGTCATCAACAACCCGTGTTGTGACGTTTCTAATTGTATCACATACTATCTTCATTTGAAACCGTCATTTGCAACCCATGCAAACACGTTTCAAATTTTAACTCATCCATCACAACCCGTGCGATGATAGTTCACAACGCTTTAAACATGCAAACAATTAAAGTCGATTTTAATCTTTGCATGTGAGGTGATGACTTATAAACTTATAAGCTAATCATGCTAGCATGTTATTAAATAAATAATTCAAGCAAGCATTCATAAAGCGTTAAATATGCATTTTATAGCCCATCCTAATCATAGGAATCTACGAGTCTTCACATCTTCTCGTCTTTCTCATTCGGGCTCCCACTAGCTCTTGGACTTCCTCCAAGACCGTCATTGTGCTCGATTTTCCATCCTTCTCGTCTTTGAGTAATAATTACAATTAATACTCGGTTCGTAGACCGGATAAAAAATAATTACACTTTATGGGCTCAAATAAAAGAATAATTACACGCTAACACTAACGGTATGCAAACCGTGAAAGCGATAAAATCTAATGGGCTACTAATGCATCATACATTTCATCACATCATCCAACATGTTATCACACAAAACATGTTATCAAATAATATGCAATAATTTCGGTTTTAATTTTGCCAAGTTGTTTGGTCGGGTTTATCGAAACTAGACCTTTTAGAAAAATGGTTTATCGAAACCGATTAAATTTTGAAAGTTTTCAAAATATTGGATCGCGGGTTCGTGACACGGATCAAACACCACGCACGAACCAAGTCGGGCCAAGCCAATGGGCCGAGAGCCCAATGGGCCGAGCCCAACTTAACACGGCCCAGTTTGGGCCTTGGAAGGCCCAAGCCCGGCTTGCCGTCACTCTCGGCCTCGGCCAAGAGTGGGGACGGGCCCGGTCACCGCCAGCCTCACCGGCCTCCGGTGACCTCCGTCCGGTACCTCCGATCTGGCTCCCCGAGAGTCTCTTCTCGGACCCAACAAATCCAATAATTTCCGAAAATTTCCAAATTCAATATTTTTCAAAATAACATATTTCATGCAAATATCCCAAAAAGCATTAAAATCATGTTATCAACAATTTGGCATGCAAATAATCACAAAACCGAAATAAATTCAACATGACAAAGATTAAGAGGGTAACCAACCCTCTGATACCACTGTAGGGTTTTAGAGCGTTCTAGATCGTCGAGATAGCGAAAGCATTATAAGAAAATCTACTCCAAACCTTGTCCAAGAACATAAACCATTAAATCCCAAAGCAAAATCTATTCCACAAGATATTTACCTTTAAGTCTTGTTGAATCGATAAAGAAGAACGTTCGGATCTTCTTCTCTAAAGCAAGTCCACACCAAGGGGATGATCTTGATGATCCCTCACTTAATTGCCTACTAGAACAATTAAATGAAGAAAAAGAGAGCAAGAACAAGAAGAGCTAGGGGGTGGCCGGCCAAGCAAGAAGAGAGAGAGAGTTTTTGTGAGTTTTGTGATTAAATGAATAATGAATTAAAGTCTTGTATTTGAATTCATCATCCAACTCACAAGTATGGGTTAAAAGTGATTGATATGGGCTTAAAGGTGCTTTAACCCATACCCCTTAAATCACTCACCTCTTAATCCACAATCACCAACTAAGCATGATATTGTGTGGCCCACACATGGACCCACCATGTGGGCCGGCCAAGAGGTCTTGTTGGGTCCTTAATGGGCCGGCCATGAGGCTTCATGGGCCGAGCCCAATGGGCTCGCCCGTGCGGTCTCATGCCGTGTCCAAAAGTCGCCCGACCCTTTTGTCGTTACTTATCAAACAAAGTCCGACGCGATATCGACGAAAAAACTCAGTTTTCTCGATTCGCTAATTATTCTCTCAAACCGAACCTATGGCACAAAACCTCCAGTTTTGTCCATGTATTGCTCCTCAAGAAACGTTAAGGTTTCCTTGTCTCAAGTTATCCGTCTTGAATGTGTGTGACCCTCTAGGCTCATGCCACCGTTGGCAGATCGCCGCAAAAGATCGCTCTTGCCCGATCCATCATAAGTGGTCTCTAGTAAGACGTTATGATTACCCAAGGTGCATGACGATCGATGATTCGACTTAACCTTGTGCGTACAAGTCACTATCCTATTATCTCTAGATATCCCGATTGATCACAAGGCATAGAGTCGTCACCCTTGTTTAATCAATCATTGTTACTTGATATGCGAGATGGCTAAGAACTGATAACCCGTATCATTGGCATGGCCATGCTCTTACTCTCAGTCAGTCTCCATCAAGAGGCCCTTTTAAAGGATATCTTTCCCATACCGTAGTATGAGGGATAAATCCCTTAGCCGTCTTTCGTGTCACTCATGCAACCCGTTCTGCCACCCAATCATGCCCTTTATAGCAATCCTTTCACAGAAAGCGTTAGGCGCAAGTTAAAGTCGCACGTTCATTGCATAGTGATCACAAAGACTCCTTGGTCTAAGGATGTCGTGACAAGCTATCGCATTTGAATATGTTCATGGCTTAATCTATGAAAACACTATTCAAAGCGGGTCGTCCGATATCAATCACCTCATGATATCTATGATATGATTCCAGGATCCCTCATCCCTATGACAAGTAGAACTACGTCATTAAGAACTATCCTCATACTGGTCGCTTCAAGGAAGCATAGGTTGACCAGGGACTCGTTAAGTGTGATCCGTACAGATTTATGGTTCTACTACTTTAGTGGTCATAAATCAGATCATGCTTAACATATTACTTCAACACATAAGTAATACAAAGCCGTTTTATATATATATTACAAACGATGATATTGTACATAGACGTTTACAGGCTAATAGCAATTGGACTAGGGCACAAATGCTATCAGTAGCGTCTTTTGCGCATAGTGTGTATCACCGCGCGTATCATCATGTCTTTGCGTCGTCTCTTATCTTATCTATCTTACTCCCCCTTGCTGGCTCAAAAAGAGCCAAAATTTAAACAAATATTTGTAACAAACAGGGTAATAAGAAACAAACACAAACTTAACTCACACTCACTCCCGATCAGCAGTCGAGAGTAGGTGTGAAACAGTGTTCAACAAAAATTACAAAATAAAGATGTTCAGTTGTTCGGTAATCAGAAAGTTCATAAAATCAACCAGAGCTGCTGCTGGAACTAGCAGTCTTTTCTTCAGTCGCTTTAGTGGAGGCATCTTGAGTAGCATCTTCAGCAGCATGTGGTAGAGAGGTGGAATCATCATCTTCAGAGCCTGGAGGAGACATTGATTTTAGCAGGTTGGCACAATGTTATCGTGCTGGGAGAGATGCTTCAGGGATGTCTTCAGATTGACGATGTCCTTGTCAAGTACGGCTATCTCTCTTTCAAGCATAACTGCATCCCTGCTGGTGGTCTTGGTTGGAGGGGCGGCACTTGTGGCTCGATTGGTCGTTGCCTTGGCTTCTGGCCTGACAAGATCAGGAGCATGCTTGCCCTTAAACAGCTTGTGGCTCACCACAATCAGTACTCCGCGTTTGCCAACCTTATCCGTTGTCTTTAACACTCTGGGGTGTTGATGTACAAGTAGCTCAGAGATAAGGGAGGGAAAGGCAATAGGTACTTTTACAGCAAGTGATCTGGCATGTCGGATAAGATGATCAATAACAAATTGCCCAAAGTCAAGTGTAGACCTAGTACCTATTTGGAAGATGAGTATCGCCAGTTCTGGTTTGATGGAGGATGCATGTGTGGAGGGAGCCCAGTTTGCTACTCCGATACGAAAGAGAATGGAGTACTTGGATGTGAGGTCCGAGGCTGCCACAGTGCCCTTGGTAGGCCACATTCTGCTTTTGTCTCCGGTAATCTCCTTGAGGACCTTGTTCAGGTCAGGTGGAGGCACAGAACGAACACGCTTTCTCCCCAGGAAGGCATTAATGATGTCAGAGGAAATGTTGAAACGAAGGCCTCTGACATATACCTTCTCACAGTCCGGATCATCCGGAGTACCAAACCCAGTAGGCAAATTAGCTATGAATTCCTTGACTAAGAGGGGATAGTGGTTACCAATGTCCGTGATGGTCTTCATAAGCTCTACCTGCTCCAGAAGTTGGAAAATGGCTTTTAGTCCCAGTAGCTCTGATGACAGGGTCTTCTCGGGGTACGCCGTTCTCTGGAAAACGAATTCCCATCTTTTTGCACCGTCTGCCGAGTGAAACGACACATTGTCGTAAGGAACACTCGACGTGTTCTTGACCGTCTTCAGGATCTTTCCCTTATTTGCTTCCCTTGCAGTAACCTCCTCGACATCGTCATCCGTTTCTTCATCCACCAATCTCCTTTTGGAGACAACTTTCTTCCCTTTTTCCTTGACGGACATCTTTTTCTTCTTATTGCTGGGGCCTCCAGCATCTTTTACCTCCTTTCTCTTCTTGGTTTCATTGAGTTTTTCAACCATTACCGCTAGACTTTCATTCTCTTCTAGTACCTTCTTTTTCAGGGATGACAGCATTGTGTGTGCTGTCTCAGTAGCATCTTCTGTAACATCTTCTCTGGCCCCCAGGGGCGCTTCTTCTGTGTTATTAGCGGCGACACTGTTTTCCTTTTCTCCTTCTTCCAGATCGGTATCCCCGTCTCTGGTTTCGTCTTTCTCAACTTCTTCCTCGGCTTCTTCCGAGTCAGCGACTTCTTCTTCTACCACAGCCTCCTGGGTGGCTTCAGGAATAACATCTGTTGCAACTTCTTCCTCTCCTTCTCCTTCAGCAATACGCTCTAACCCATGACTGACCGGGGTCAAGTCTTTCTCTTCTCCTCCAGGATTAATCAGTTCCTCCACCACACCTTCTTGAGGTGGTTCTTGGTTTTCCAGTAGCGACTCCAGCAAGTCACTATTTCTAGAGGTATCGGTGTTTGAAATAATGGAAAAGTCGATACCTGGGACATTTTCTGATACTGGAACAGGGACAATCTTTATGGAGGCTTCTCTACTTCCTTAGCCAAGATCAGTCTCCCGTTCTGGCCCTGTTAGGTCTGTCATGGAGAATGCAGAGCTTCCGGTTCGAGACCGTTTGGGAACTCGAGAGAAAATTGGCATTGGCGTTTCCTCCGCAGGGGTTTATTTGGGAGATTCCTCGGCTTTCTGCGTTTTTGGTCCTTTGATTCGGACTCCATGCTTGTTGGTTTTTGCTTTGCTGCTCTTGGAGCTTTTTGCTTCTGCCTTCTTTGGTTCGGATCATTGACTACCAGTGGCCTTCTTTGGTACTAGAGTACTCCGAGTTTTCACTATGTCTGTGTAGGTAGTGAGGTTTTTCGTTGCAGAGTGTGAGAGGTGAGGAAGATGAGAGCAAAAACGAGAAGAGGCAGACTAGGTTTTGATTTTTTGAAAAGAGGTTGATTCAAATCAAATCTGTTGGAGACCGAGCGTATCTTGTGACCTTTCCTTTCTTTATATGGGCTTTTGGTATCCTTGGCCCAATGGCATGTGTTGGGATTTTGGACCGGTTCATGAAGAGGCACCAACTAACTCCTCTCAACCGTTTCTGCAACTTCTATTGCTCGTTGATGGTGCACAGACCGAGTGATGACCTGAGGTACTCAAATCTGCTTGCATCTAATGCCTTCGTGAAAATGTCTGCAAGTTGCTTCTCTGTATGGATGTGTTCTAGGATGATCTTCTTGTCTTCGACCAGCTCGCGAATAAAGTGATGTCTAATGTCAATGTGTTTGGTCTTACTGTGTTGGACAGGATTTTTAGAGATGTTGATGGCACTGACATTATCACAATATAAAGTCATGGCTTTCTGTCTGACATTGTATTCGACTAACATCTGCTTCATCCATAGTAGTTGTGTGCAGCTACTCCCAGCAGCAATATACTCCGATTCGGCAGTGGACAGGGCAACACAGTTTTGCTTTTTACTAAACCATGATATGAGGTTGCTACCAAGGAAGAAGCATCCTCCGGATGTGCTCTTCCTATCTGCTGTGTTTTCAGCCCAATCGGCATCACAATACCCCACCAAGGTAGAGGATGTGTCGAAGGAGTATAATAAACCCAAGTCTGTAGTTCCAGAGATATATCTTATAATTCTTTTAGCTTGGGAGAGATGACTAACCTTGGGATTAGCTTGATATCGTGCACATACTCCTACAGAGTAGGCAATATCTGGTCGACTCGCAGTAAGGTAGAGAAGACTACCGATAATGCTTCTGTATAGGTGTTGGTCGACGGCTTCTCCTGGATCATCTTGAGTTAGCTTGATATGTGTAGCTGCAGATGTCCGTTTATGTGAGGCTTTCTCTAGCCCAAACTTCTTGACAATATTCTTCGCATATTTGCTCTGAGATATGAAGATGCTATCTTTTAGCTGTTTGATTTGGAAGCCTAGGAAATAGGTAAGCTCTCCCACCATGCTCATCTCGAATTCTGATTGCATCTGTTGAATAAATTGCTCTACCATCCCTTTTGACATCCCTCCAAAGACAATGTCATCGACATATATTTAGGCTATCATTAAATTCCCGTCCTCATTCTTTACAAAAAAGAGTCTTGTTGACTCCTCCTCTAGTCTAGCCGCTTAGGATCAAGAATTTTGTGAACCTTTCATACCAAGCCCTTGGTGCTTGTTTCAACCCATAGAGAGCCTTCTTGAGTTTGTACATATGATCAGGAGAGTGAGGATCAACAAATCCTTTAGGTTGTGACACATATACTTCTTCATTGAGGTCCCCATTCAGGAATGCACTTTTGACATCCATCTGGTAGAGCTTAATCTGTAGATGGCATGATATCCCTAGTAGGAAACGGATTGCTTCAAGTCTTGCTACAGGAGCAAAGGTCTCATCGAAGTCTACTCCCTCAATTTGAGTGTACCCTTGTGCTACTAACCTTGCCTTATTGCGAGTGATATTTCCAAGCTCATCGGACTTATTTTTAAAGATCCATTTTGTGCCAATGATATTTCCTTCACTTGGTTTTGACACCAGTTCCCACACCTGGTTCTTCTCAAATTGTATCAGTTCCTCTTGCATAGCATTGACCCAATACTCATCATTGATGGCTTCATTGATATTTTTGGGTTCAGTTTTTGAAACGAAGCATATATTACCTATCACCTCGTTGTAGTCTTCAGGAGTTTTTGACCAAGTCCGTATGCCTTCATTTAGGTCTCCAATTACTCCAGAGATAGGATGGTTAGCATGGATTCTTCGCGAGGGATTCTTATTGTTGGTTTAAGGAACTGTCTCATGGTTATCGACATCCAGACTGGCGTTATTGTTTTCTGATTTGCTGCTAGCATCTTCTCTGACATCCGTAGTAGTATCCTTCCCACCATTGTTGGGAGGATAGACTCCGTCTTCGTCTGTCGCGTCTTCTGAGCCATGTTCACAATCATCATCAACAACAACATTGATTGATTCCATCATGGTCTTGGTTCGTTTGTTGAAGACCCGGTACGCACGACTATTCCTTGAGTAACCAAGGAAGATGCCTTCATCACTCTTTGGATCAAGCTTTCGACGAGGCTCTGTATTAGCCAGAATATAATAAGTGGATCCAAAGATATGGAAGTACTTAACATTGGGCTTTCTCCCCCTCCATATTTCATAATGAGTTACTGACATACCTGGTCGGAGAGTGACTCGATTGTGGATATGGCAAGTAGTGTTAAGTGCTTCTGCCCAAAAGTGAGTTGGTATGTCTTTTGCCAGCATCATAACTCTAGCCATCTTTTGTAGAGTCATGTTTTTGCGCTCAACAATGCCATTCTGTTGGGGAGTGATTGGTGCTGAGAACTCATGAGCTATCCCTTCTGAATTGCAGAATTCTGCGAAGTTGCTGTTTTCGAACTCTCGACCATGATCACTACGAAGGCGAATTATTTTGCCAATTGTCTCCCCTTTTTCTCGTTAGACCTGGATGTACAAATTCTTGAAGATCGAGAAGGTATCTGATTTGTCACGAGGGAAGTCAACCCAGGTGTATCGTGAGTAATCATCTACACATACAAAGACATATCGTTTTCCTCCAAGACTTTCAACTTGCATTGGCCCCATAAAGTCAACATGTATCAGCTCAAGTACTCGAGAGGTGGTAATATGCTGTAACTTCTTGTGTGACATCTTGGTTTGCTTTCCAATCTGACATTCTCCGCAGATCTTTCCTTCTACTATTTTCAGGTTCGGAATTCCTGTAATGGCCTGCTCGGAGATTGCCTTCTGCATACTTCGAAGATTTAGATGTCTAAGCTTTCCGTGCCACAATTTGGTTTCTTCTGCTTTGGAGACAAGACACTTTGCTGCTTCGATGTGTGAGTCGGGCGACCAGTTGTAACAGTTATCCATCGAGCGGAATCCTTGTAGAATAGTAACTTCATTGAAGTCTTTCACTACACAGGCTTCTTTAGTGAATTTCACTTCTGAACCCAGATCACAGATCTGGCTGATGCTAATCAGGTTTGCCTTAAGTCCTTCCACAAGTAATGCTTCAGTTAGGCACGTAGCTCCTGGATGCTTGAGTACTCCTTTTCCAATGATTCGAGCTCGAATCCCATCTCCAGTTTGTATATAGCAGTTTGTATATAATTTGAGATTGGAAAGAAACTCTGGAGCACCTGTCATGTGTCGAGAACATCCACTATCGAGATACCAGTCTTTGTTTGTTGAAGCACTCAAGGATGTACATGCAATATTAGCTCGATAGACTAGATTCTTAGGTCTCCATTCAAGGCGAGGTGTTTTTTGAGAAGTTGAAAGATCCATTTGATGTCTCCTTTGTTTCTGTGGTAGCTGAGCTTGCTTCCTCCCATGAAGTTGAAAACAAAATGGTCTGATGTGACCTCGTTGACCACAGTAGTGACATAACCACTGATATTGATAAGCTAGTTTTCTGTAGTATTGTTGTCTGCGTGGAGGATGTCTTTTGATCGTTGCTTGACAAGAACATGTTGTAGACGATGTCATGATATTTGTTGTAGGTCGTCCTGTAGGATGTGTTGGGGCATCTAGTGGTTTCTTGTCAACCATGGCTTGTTGTGGGACAAACTCCGTCACTGCTGTTGAGGGGATATTGTGTGTGTACTCCAGTCCCGTTGTATCCTTGGACTGCTTTCCTACTGATAGGATTTAGTCAAGACATTCTGTGCTAGGATTCATCATTTTTACCGATTTAGTCATGAGACTGATTTCTCCATTGAGTCTGGTGATTTCGCGTTTTAGCTCCACGTTCGTCTCTAGAAATCTAGATTTGTCGTTGGTAAGACTGATGATCCGTTCTCCTTGTTGGTCAAGGAACAAAGTTTCCTTGATCCATCTGGCGTGTAAGCTTTTGTATGCCTCGACTAGTTGCTCTTTAGTCCAATTCTCATTTGGATGGTGGAGATCATCATTGATATTGGCAGAATTATCAAGTTTACATGTAGAAACAATAGTAGTGAATGCAACAAAGTTGCTTGCCTCTTCAGATCCACTATCTTCATTGTCCTCATCTGATAAGGTGGCATTATATCCTCATTTTTGTTGTTTGAGGAAATTTGGACACTCTTTGCGAAGATGGCCGAATCCTTCACATTCATGGCATTGAAGTCCTTTGTTTTTGTTGTTTTCTTCTCCACTTCTGTTTGGTCTGTCAAGACTTCCTCCTGTTTGAGCTTTTTGGGGAGCTTTGTTTCTGGCATTTGTTGTGACATTCCGTCCACCCATTCGACTGAATCTTCTCATGACTTTGTTGTAATTTTTTGTGAGAAGGGCCATTGTAGCGTCGATGTCTCCTTCGAAATCACAATCCTCAGGGTCTGGTTGCTTGTGGGTTGAGCTTTTGAAAGCAACTCCTTTATTCCTTTTGTCGATGTTGGGCAGAGATAACTCATAGGTCATTAGAGACCCCATTAGCTCATCGAATTTTAAGATCTTGAGGTCATGAACTTCCTCAATTGCAGTGATCTTCATCTTAATCTAGGGCTAAGAGCACGCAAGGTTTTTCTTACCAGTTTTCATCAGACATTGGTTCTCCCAGAGAGTAGGATTCATTGGCTAGATCACGAATACGAACATTGAATTATGCAATTGATTCGTCTTCTTTCATGACGAGGGCTTCGAAGTTGGTTGTCAGATATTGCAGTTTTTGTTCTCGAACCTTAGTTGTTCCTTCATATGCAACAGCCAGGATATCCCATGCGGATTTGGCAGTTGTGCATGTGTTGATTAGTCTGAATACGTTTTTGTCAACACCGTTGAAGATATCATTTAGAGCTCGAGAATTTCCCAGTGATTCTTCGTCTTTATCATCAGTCCAGTCTTTTTCTGGTTTTGCACCGATAGGGTTACCATCATTGTCACTGAGTTGTGGAGCATTCCAACCATTGATCACGGCCTTCCATGTTTTGTTGTCAAGTGACTTCATGAAGGCACACATTCGAGCCTTCCAATAGCCGTAGTTGCTTCCATCTAGAACAGGTGGTCAATTGATGGATCCTCCTTCTCTGGTCTTGTCCATCTTGATCAAAATATTTGTTTAGGAACTCACCTAAAGTTGTAGGTGCTCCCTATGATACCAATTGAAATTTTGATCAGCTACTCGTGCAAGATGTCACACTCAATGTTACGTATGAAGCTATAACACTGTGTATGACTTCTTGTTTAGATAACGCAGGACAGAAAATATAAATCTATAAACACTGACACAGCAGATTGTTTACCCAGTTCGGTGCAACGTCACCTACGTCTGGGGGCTCTCAGCCTAGTGGAAAGATTTCACTTATCAGTAATTCGTCAGAACATACAAGTACATGTGTTCAACCCTAGATCTATACTTTATGCTACGTCTTACAGTGCAATCTATCTCAGGGTCTCCCCCTGAATCCAAGACTCCGTCTTGATTCCACTCTTCGAGCAATCGCCTTGCTCTGTCGGTTCAAGTCTCCGTTGAACTTGGTGGTTGCGTGCAGTCTTCACTCACGCAATCATCAAACCCTCAATCACCTAACTCTCAATAGTTATGTGATGCACAATATCCTTAGCTCAATCTGCAATCTCTAAGCCCGCACACCTTCACGTCTAAGAGCCTTGCAAATTATCGCTAGGAAACAAATAAAGAACCACACGATTGCTAAAGGGGTAGCCTAAGCTTTTATAGCAATCGAGGATGAGTACTAACCCTAATGGGTTTCCTCTTAAGCACCGTCTTTCTTCTTTCCAGATTTGAAGTCGTTTCTGGAATTTCCTAATCGTCTTCGTACTTTTCTGCCGAAACTGCACTTTCCTGATTTCTGTTGATCAGGATGTTTGCCGAGGCGCCGTCAACAATGTTACACAAGATGTCGTAGAAGATGCTTCGACATTCTTTGTAACATGTTCTTCAGTTCCTTTAAAAATCAGCTAATCTCTAAAACCGTCGTAACTACACAACATAATTATAATCTGAATTTCAGCAAGATAACGCGTCAACCCTAAATCAAAATTTCAACAATTCACAAAACCTAAATCAAAATTTCAACAATTCACAAACCCTAAATCAAAATTTCAGCAATTCACAGTTTCGGCAATTCAATTCACAAATTTCCCCAACCAATTCAGTTCAATTCAGAAATTCACAGTTCAATCAATTCAATTCACCAAATTCAAAACCCTGTATGAAATTTGAACCCTCACCTGGAAATGGGGAAGCAAGGTGAGGGGAGCTCGGCCGGGCGGTGGCGATGACGAGGTGGAGCTAGAGCTTCAGGCAAGCAGTTGAGGAGACCGAGGCAAGCAGAGCTTCAATATCATTAATTTCAAGCAATATCGGCAATCACAAACTTCCTACATACTCTCCAAATTACAAAGAATCAAGTTGATATCACATTGGAGCTGATGAATTTCTTACACCTTCAGTTTCCTGATACATAACCTTTGAAACCATCGAGATAAGTGGACTAAGGTATCTTCCACGCGCGACTCAACATATGGTCGAAGGATTATCGGGAGAATTTGCTGGAGCAACACACGACAGTCGTGTGTCTTCAATCCGTAAATTTTTTGTCCTGCACATTTACTTTACTTTTCAGCTGACCGGCATACTCGGTCGGATATTTGATAGCAACAATTCTTTCAAACACTTCACCCCGCAGCTGAGGCAACACAGTGAAATTAGAGGAAGGTCGACTGATGCCCATATCTGAGAGAGTTGCAGGGCATTTGCATCTTCCTTGGTCTTCGACTTAAGGCCAAGTACGGTGCCCATGACATAATCGCATACATTTTTCTCGATATGCATGACATCTAGAGCATGCCTAACCCGAATTGACTTCCAGTACGGGAGCTGCCAGAAAATAGTTTCATCCGTCAAACAACATGGAACCCTACCTTGTTTCGGTGCTAACAACGGATGCAAACTCTGCACTGGAATTTCATGAAGTCTTGTCTGTCTGAGTACTTCCTCCGATGAAGGTACCTGTAGGGGTGGTCGTTCTTCTGTTTTCCCGTTAAACTCACGAGTCTTGAATTGGTATGGATGATAGGCTTGTAACCATCTACGGTGTCCGAGGTATGACATTCTACGACGACTGTATGTAGCGTCGAGGTCATCAAGGAAAATGGGGCATCCCTTGTAACCCTTTACTTGAATTCCGCATAACATTCCCAGCCTTGGATAGTCGCTGATTGTGTACATCACAGCTGCACGCATCTGAAAATTGCTTGTAACTTTTCTGATCATACTTTAGGACACCCGTGCCCCTCAATACTTTCATATCGTCTATTAATGGCTGCATGAACACGTTCAAACACTTACCCGATGATTTTTGCTCGGAAACCAGTATCGATAGAATATTGTACTCTTTCCTCATACACATGGACGAGGGGAAGTTGAGGGGAATCATCACCACTGGCCAAATACTGTGAGGCGTAGAAGCGGGCCTGAACGGGTTACAACCGTCGCTTGCTAGAGCAATACGCACATTCCAGAAGTTTGCAGCAAATGTTGGGTACAATTCATCAAACTCTTTCCAAGATACGCCGTCAACAGGATGGACAACGTTGTTTTTGTCTCTAACCCTTTGCCCGTGCCAACGCATTTAGTCGCCAGTCTTCGCTGACATGTACAAACGCTGGAGCCGCGGAATAACAGGGAAGTACCAGACAATTTTCCTTGGTTTCTTTTTTTTCTGTTTCTCGTCTACCTATCTAGATTTCCGACAAATACGGCAGAAATTGGCAGATTTTTATTGTTTATACTACAAGATGCACCTGAACTCGCAAGCAGCGTACTTGATACAATCCATCCCTATCTTCTTCAACATGTTCTTCGCTTCGACATATGATCTATGGTGGAAATTTGGCGATGGGTGCAAATTTATGTAAAACTCGCAATTCATGTCAAATCCTATGTTTGACGTTGCTGATTTTTCCTTAATGGCCATCAACTTCAAAAGCGCCTTCAGACAGGACAAGTTAGACCCTGGAAACAATGGGGTGTTTGCAAGACGCGTTAGTTCGTCATACGCGTCCATCGCTACTTTTGTCGTAGGGTGCTCACCCTCCACTGTATCTTCACCAAAGTTATTTGTCCGCTGGAATAAATTATCCACAAGCTCTACAACATGATTGACATTTTTACTACTTGAAGCCTCGTCCCGTCGAGATTCCTGTCCTACACTCAAAAACGAATTTGCGTTGTGCACTTCACCGTGACAGATCCACACACTGTAGGTCGAAACCGTGTCGTATTGCAATAAGTGGGTACGTATTGTATTCTCATGTTGGCCAATCATATTGTGACAGGTTTTGCACGGGCATAGATATCGGTCACGATCATGTTGAAATGCAATGTTTTGGATAAACTTTATGAAATATTCGACACCGTCCATATACGCTTGCGACCTTCTATTTTCTATATTCATCCACCTATGGCGGTCCATAATTAATAGATCTACATACAATATAATACGTGATAGTTATTATATGCATATGTATTACTACACGTAATTAAAGCTAAATATCCACAAACAAAAGTACGATTTTGAACGACACAGACAAATAAAAATATCACATCAATGTACTAATTCAGTGTCTAGCTCATTCACCAAAAATCTACTAATTCATAGCCTATTTCACCAAAATTTCAAAAATTCATAGCTTTGTTCACCAAAATATCACTAATTCATAACTTAAGTCACAAAAATTCATAGCAATGTCATAACTAAATCAAAATATCACAGAAAAATTAAAATTTCACTAATTCATACCCTAATTCACCAAAATTTCACTAATTCATACCCTAGGTCACCAAAATTTCACTAATTCATAGTCTAGTTCACCAAAATTTCACTAATTCATAGTCTAAGTAACAAAAATTCATACCAATGTCATAGCTAAATCGAAATATCACAGAAAAATTAAAATTTCATAGCAAATCGAAAACTTAAACTAACCTGCAAATCTGGAGATCGACCAACGGGGACGACAAGATTAGAGACGACGAGGGGAACTCGAGAAACAGACTAGTAATCTTCGCCTTTTGTATGCACTCGAAATCTTCACCTTTATGAATATGTCCAAATGATCCTTCACAAACCAAATTTTGACAAATGAACTCATGCATAGACCGTTTATAGAATTTTCATAACCTTTTCCCGGCGAGTATTATGCAATATCCCGCCGGGAAAGGTTATGACCGTTGATGGTCAACAAACACTTTCCCAACGATATTTTGTCAATATTTCGCCTGGTTGGAGTCGTTAACCGGGAACGGGCGGATGTTGATCATCAACGATCATTGAATGAATTATTTGAAGGTTCCAATCAATTAATTTCATGCCCATACAAGAAATTAACCTCAAATATCCAAATTAATAAGGATCTTGCATGATCATGAATTGATCATGAGATCTAGGCTAGAATAAAATTGAATATTAACTTTTATTAAAATCTCTTTGTTACTAAATTGGGTTTAGTAACATCTAAAGATCGTCCACACAAGAAGAGCAATTCGGGGATACTCACAACGATCCTTACTAGAAGATCGAAGCAAGCAAAACGGACAGAGAGGGAGGGGCCAGTCGGCTAGAGAGAGAAAGAGAGGAAGAGTGATTAGGGTTTTGGAAATAATTTTCTTTTATAACCCTTTTTAGGCAATAATTAATTAAAGAACTTAATGGGCTCAAAGCCCAAAGCTTTCAATTAATTTTGTAGAGAAGCACATTCTGGCTAGGCCCAGTTTAGCTATATCAATTGAATCTATTTATTTAGATTATAATTAATTAGTCCAGCTAAACTGTTCTTAATTTCCGGTTTACTTCTAAACCGAAATCGGTCTAATCCAGTTTAATCTAAAACCAGATTTTGTCTCTCTCTTGATTCCTCCATATGATTCCATCCGTTTTACTCAACCTTTAGTGTGTAACCCTCTAGGCTCACGACACGTCGGCGGACTGGTAAAATTATCATTTTACCCTTTTCATCATAAGTGGCCTCTAGCAAGACATCATGATTACCCAACGCTTGTGATTATCGAGATTTCGACTTAAACTTGTCGTACATGAATCTATCCTTTTATCTTCTTGATATCTTTGACAACCACGAGGCATAGACAAGTCATCCTCGTTCAATTGTCCTATTTCTTGATTCTGATTAACTGAATTGTAACTGATACTTCGTATCGACTGCATGACCATGCTATTGTATTTCAGTTGTACTCATCAAGTGGCCTAAACTGATATCTGCTCACACGTTCGTATGAGGGATAAATCCTTCAACGATATATTGAGTCAACTCGTGTAACTCGTGATCGAGCCAATCATCTGATCTGATCTGTAGATCTACAATTATGTGTTGACACATCAATGATACAATCAAATCATACTTAAGATATTACTACAACACTTAGTAATATGAATGCCGATTTTATTTCAACTAATAATCTTTATTACATGATTAGATTGAAAATACATTGTGCTATGACACAAAAACCCAACAATCATTACCTTTCCCGACGAGATTTTGCACAATATCTCGCCAAGAAATGTTATGATCGTTGTCGTGAATATCTCGCCGATTTGGTGAAACATACCCGGCGAGATATTGAATATTTTGTTGGGTAGGGTTTTACCTTTCTCGGCGAGATATTGCGCAATATCTTGCCGAGAAAGGATATGACCGTTGTGTTCATAATCCGCCTGTTGACTGGTTAAGCTAACCCGGCAATATTGGCAATATCTTGCCGGAAAAAGCCTAATTTCTAGTAGTGCATCTGATTTTTCATGCACTTGCTTTGCTTTATCTTTTTAAATCTTAATTTTATTAACTCCATTTTAATTACTCTTTAAACTCAAGATTAACATATAATTTTCACAACGTTCGCAATTTTATATAATGTCTAGTCCATCATAGATCTGCCCTCTGACGCAGTAACCTATACTTATGGGATTTTTTTGTAAGTAGTTTGTGGCAGACAATTTTTCAAGATGCAAAGAGCAGTTTTACTGCATGTTCCAAATCTTGACATGATATTCTTATGACTAAATGTTCTTTCATATATTTTTACAGGGGTAATTATATATCAGTACACCCGTCGAAACTCCATTCTAGGATTGGTATCCTAAGTTTGAAATTCTTTTTCTTGATCCCCCAGGTTTAAGAAGTTAACACTTAAGTCTAAATTCTGTTAAATCTAACAGAAGTTTTTGTAGATAGTCTAAAATACCCTTGATATATATATATATCTTTTGGGGTAATTATTTAATAAATATGAAATGACCATTTCACCCTCAAATAAATAACAATTTTGACTAATGGAATAAGGACATATTAGTAATTTCATATGAATAAAACAAAAATTACAAAAATAAAAATTTTTGAAAACCCTAAACTACTCCCTCATCTCCTCATCTTCTCCACCCACTGTCTCGGACATGGACGACGGAGGGCGAGGTTGTCGACGGCGGAAGCTCGAATGTTGACGGCGGAGGCTCGGACGTCGAAGGGGGAGGCTCGGACGTCAACGGCAGAGGCTCTGACGGAGAACCCAAAACCCATACGCCGTCGATTGGGCTTCAGGCGACGGCGAGCTCCGAAGAAGAATCCATACGCCGTCGGCGACTATGTCAACGCCCTTGTATCGATGCTCTTCGCGGTGGGAAAATTATTGGGACCTAGATCTGGCGATCAACCCGCGCCGCCACGCATCTTTACGCGTCTTAGAACCCCCACCAGATTAGCCACCACCCCGCATTGAAGTAGCATGATCTCCGGCCGTCGAGCCCTTTTCTCTACCGCCACCTCCTCGACCACTCCAGCTTCGACGATTCAATCCCAATTTGGTATTTTTATTTTGATTTCGACGATTCAATCCCAATTTGGGATTTTTGTTTTGATTTCGAAGATTCAATCTCAATTTCCAATTTTAGATTTTGGTTTTGGTGGGTTTGGGTTATTGTGGTGGTGGGTTTGGGAGAGGCTTGAACTCACAGAGTAAAAAGGAGAGAGAAAGAGGAGAAAGGGGAGGAGGTTGAAGACGAGGGCAAAACAGTCATTTTACAACAAAATTTTAATTTAATTAATTTTTAATTTTGTTATCTGAAAAGACAAAAATACCCTAACAACATGATTTCAACTTTGTATTTTAATTCAAGGTAAAATGGTCATTTCATATTTAGAGAATAATTAACCCATTTATAAATTATACCCACTCAAGGGCATTTTGGGTATTAAAAAAAATTTAACAGAATTTGGACTGAAGTATTAACTTTTTAAACCTGGGGGATCGAGAAAAAAAGTTTCAAACTTAGGGTACCAATCCTGAAATGAGGTTTCGACGAGTGTACTGATATGTAATTACCCATTTTTTATATTCTTCGACTATTGTAGTGCGCTGTCATGGGTCTACTAGCTGCTAGCCACACTTCAGAATAGAGAATGTACCCACTCCTTAGAATTCGCTTCAGATAATTAAAAATCTTTTTGTTAGGCTTACTACCTATTAGTTATGATTTATTACTGTTATTTTTTTTATATTTAGCTTTGATCAGTATGTATAAAGGGCTTACTTTGTTGTAAATTTGTAATAGGCATCAAGAGTTGAGATCAATATATTTTCGGTGATGTTGAATGAAAAACGTAATTATTAATTAAGAGTAGAAGCAAAGTCATGAGGTGGACTCCTTCCAAATTTCAGTCCTTTTCTTGTTTATGCATGCTGGCATTTATAGTAGCCGGTGTCATCAAATTCTCATTTGTTTTCTGCTATCAGAAAGTGATTGATCTCGTAATATCATTTCGCAGGAGCGGTTCAAACTTGACCCTCGAGCATAGTCATGGTTTATCATGATTTTTCACTTGGCAAGTAAATGCGTATTAAAATTTGTAAAATGAGCCGTGTCAGGTTGAAATTGGTTTGGTCAATTAACAATTCTCATTTTTGCGCTCTTACTTACTTGTACCTAAAATGGGTGTGTGTATGATGTTCGCCTATGCTTGAGTTGTACATGCCTGCCGACTTCAAATAAGAGTGAAAAGCAATCAAACACGTGCACCTTTCCTTTTCAGATGACCGAGGCAAGGGTCATGGTTGAACTTGAGCTACAGGCCTCAGAGAAATTATATTAGTGTGTACATATTCTTTACCCAGTGTGGGTCAGAAAAGTAAGGCATTTGTATATTGGGACCACCACCCTGGCCTGGCCTTGTCCCAGCACAAAGATAGGCATATGCATTATTATTCAATATCCATTATTTTAGTTTGAGTAGAAAGAAAGGTTACCTCCTACCCTAGCCTACACCAGATCTGTTTTCAAATTCAAAATTTAGAAACAAAGGTCAATAATTAATTTAATATTTTATTTCATTTCATTACACAGATCTGTAACCACAAATCATGGAAAATATAGGAAAGAGAATCAAACAAAAACCCAATGTTCCCTTTTTGGGTACTGTAGCCGCGTCCATTATGTTTATATATAAGAATAGAGTGATGTTCGCACCAAGCTTTCCCAATCCAATAAAACATGGCCATCCTTGTCCTCCTCCTCGTGCAGCTGCTGCTTCCCTCCGCCTACTCCATCGGAGTGAACTACGGGCGGCTGGGGAACGACCTGCCGGCGCCGGAGACGGTGGCGGAGTTCCTGGAAAGCAAAACCATAATAGACAGAGTGAAGCTGTTCAACACGGACCCGGAACTGCTCAAGGCGTTCGGGGGAAGCAACATATCGGTGGTGATGACGGCGGCGAACGGGGACGTGCCGCTGCTGGTGACGGCGGAGGAGGCGAGCAGGTGGGTGGAGGAGCACGTGACGCCCTACTACCCGAAGACCAAGATAAGGTGCATCGGAGTGGGGAACGAGATATTGCACACCCTCGATTATAGCCTAATTGACAACCTCGTCCCGGCCATCAAGTCCCTCAAAGCAGCTCTCGTCAAGGCCGGTTACCCACAAATCAAGGTCTCTCTCTCTCTCCTCTTTCCTTTCCTTTTTTTCATTATTAACCCTTGTCGGTAAAACCCTATCTTCTCCTATCTAGGTCCCACTTACATATTATAACCATTCATATTCAAGGACAGAACCGGTTTTTTATTTTAGAGACCCAAACCCGAATTCAATTGGTGAAAAATGGTCCGGTTCTCAATTCTACCTAATTAGACTTGATTGAATGATTCATTGACCGTGTTTGTGAGATACAGGGTTCAGTTCTCTAATTTGGTTTTCTATTATATAATTAATGTGATATTTATATATTGTTCTGAGTAAAGTTTTAAACAATTAGACTTTTTTTATTGGCTAAACTCTTAAATTTTCAATTCAATTACTAGTAATTAAAACTTCATGCACCGGTTCAATTCTAAATTGGTTAATTAGTGGTTTGCACCTTTGGAACCGAGACCAAACCAAAATAATTTGGTTCTCGATTTTTAGAATCAAATCCGACCCAATTTTCGAATTTTTGATTCGGGTTTTGGTTTGACAAAATACTCTTTAAATCAACATGGTATAACATAACTTGCGTGTACCTTAAGTTAGTAGAGTTTCAGGGTAATTAAAGCCTATTCTTGTACTATGTTAAAGTTCAATTCCTTAGCTTTTGGAACGATGAGATCAACTAGGGAAAAGAAAACCAGAATCAAGTTTGAGGGGTAGTTCTGGAATCCCAAAAACGGACTGTGTAATCTACTCTCTTGTGTGATTCTTTTTGAAGTTGAAGCATATACTCCGATTCAGTCTTGGTAAAAAGTGCCCACCCTTGGTATATTTTCTTTCTAAAAATTTGTAAAATCTAAATTTTGTAATATGTATAGATATTAGATTCAAAACTGAATAACTTTTGGAAAAAATGATTAATTGGATTGAGTTGTGGGCAGGTGTCGACAGCGTCATCTCTGGGGATATTGAACGCATCGGAGCCACCGAGCTCAGGTAGGTTCCAGGCAGGATGGGACGTGGGCGTGTTGAAGCCGATGCTCCAGTTCTTGAACCAGACCAGTTCGCCTTTCATGATCAACCCCTACCCCTACTTCGGCTACGACCCTACCAAGCTAGCCTACGCCACCTTCCAGCCCAACGACGGCATCGTCGATAACGTCACCAAGCTCACCTATTACAACATGTTCGATGCCCAGATCGACGCCGTCCACTCGGCCATGGTCAAGCTTGGCTACGGTGATGTGGAGATCATGGTTGCTGAGACCGGCTGGCCGTCTCTGGCCGAACCCTTCCAGCCTGAAGTTAACGTCAATACTGCAGCTGCCTACAATGGAGGTCTGATTAAGCACGTTAGCTCTGGCGTGGGCACTCCGTTGATGCCCAATCGGACCTTTGAGACCTACATTTTCAGCTTGTTTAATGAGAACGAGAAGCCTGGCCCCATTGCTGAGAGGAATTTCGGGCTGTTTCAGCCGGACTTGACTCCTGTTTATGATGCTGGGGTTATGCTCAAGGAAGAGGTATGTTCCTTCTCCTTCATTTGTGTATTCCATAGTTCAATGCAACTCCCTAGAATTAGTGTGGTTTAATGTATCCATTCACAGCTTAATTAGCCTCTTGGCGCATGCACGTTTCACCTTTACAATTGATCGGGCTTTAGCATTATATCTAGTGAAGCTCCACGGGTAAAAACTGAAGACTGGACCAGCGACCTCATAGTTATTAATGAGTTATGATAAAATTAGGGAAGGAAAAAGAACTGGTATCTTCATTGTAGAAAGGATAAGTGAAAATTGTTAACGATAGGACTAAATTGGCGTTGAGAAGTAGTGAGAAAGTTCATGATAACTCTTAGGTCGATGGGTGAGATAACATTAGGTACAATGAGATTGAGGAAACTGTGTAGTCTAACCCCAATATCGCTTGGAAAGTGACTAGTTGAAAAGCATAAACAAACAATAATTACAAAGTTGACCTTTAGAATCTGTTAGGAGGTAATTTGCAAGGTAATCTATGAGTAATATGTATATGAATGAGGGAAGAATCACCACAAGCTTAAATCTGTGATGAAGATAATGTATTCGTTAATGATTGATTACGATACATGACCCATATATTAGAGTCCAATCTGATACATGGATTTGGTTTTAACATGACGAATCAGAATTTCTTTTTATTTTCCTGAGACCAATGTTTTTGATCAACGAAAAGTGTAGTAATGAATGAGAACAACAAGATAAGGTAGAGAATGGGATGATATTACTTGAGGAATACAACTGCCACTTATTTGAGTATAAGCTAATATAAGATTTAACCAGCAGTTAGTTGGGTATAGGCTAGTTTACTCCACGCATAGGTTCCTCTGCTTAAGTCTATGCAACTGCCATTTTCCACTATGAATGACAGGTGGATAAGATACAACCAACGATTTGTAGATGCATATAAAGGCTCACCATCACATTATTGGCAAATTAAACATCAAAACACTTGGAATTAAATCAAGAGGAGGGTCAGAAAATATCACCAAAACTATAGCTGCTAAACACTCCCTCAGAACGGGCCTATAGAGCTCATAGACCACTGTCTAGAATGTCGTTGTGTAACTATTGTCCGAAATTCAAGTTGATAGGATGGCTAGAGAGTAGCAATTTTTCTCCTTCACGTCCATTCACTTTATGCCGTATATTTCAATCCAGTAGTTAGATCAATCTGATTTCTGGACAGCAGTTTCACAACAGCTTGTCCTACATTTTGGGTGGAGATTGACTTTGGGGTGTTCAATAGTTACCAGATTCCTCTACTTATATTGAGAGGAATGATTTTAACATGTCCATTATCTGTTCAGTGTAATTTTTACCCGAATTGGGTATTGTTTAAACATGACATGGTTTGATGCGATTTAGAAAGATATTTGTTAGTTCTCTAATAAATATCACAATATTTGTATGCAGAAGAAAGCAAACACAACGAAACCAGCAGAAACACTGGCAAGTAGTCCCGCTCCTGCAGGATCTCTTGCGGGTAGTCCAGCAGAAGGACCCGCCGCAGCTGGAAAGAGCGAGAGCGGAGACACCGCACCCGTGCCAGCCGCAGGATCGGGAAGCATGCTGTCATCAAACAACCTATTGCAGAGAATAGTAGCAGTGGTAGCTGCGGCCGTGGCAGTTTATGCATTTTGTTGATGCTAATTCTTCGGTCATGAATGGCTTACTTTGATTGGAGAAAGATTAATTAATGATTCATTATTGGACATCGCTACTGTTATGCTGATTATTAGCCATAATCTCTACCTATAATAGTGCAAAATTAATGATTTAGATGTCCAAGCTTTCGGTGCCATAGTTTGGTTTCTTCTGCTTTAGAGACAAGGCACTTGGTTGCTTCGATATGTGTCTCGGGAGACCAGATATAGCAATTGTCCGTTGAGCGAACTCCTTGTAGAATAGTGACTTGATTAAAGTCTTTAACTATACAGGCTTCTTTTGTGAATTTCACTTCTGAATCCTGATCACAAATCTGACTGATGCTAATCAAGTTTGCTTTAAGTCCTTCTACTAGTAATGCTTCAGTCAGGCAGGTGGCTCCTGGATGCTTAAGTACTCCTTTTCCGATAATTCGAGCTCGAATCCCATCTTCAAACGTAACAAAGCAGTTTGTATATAATTTAAGATCAGAGAGAAAATCTGGAGTACTTGTCATGTGTCGAGAGCATCCACTGTCGAGATACCAGTCCTTGTTTGTTGAAGCACTTAAGGATGTATATGCAACATTAGCTCGATAGACCAGGTTCTTAGGACTCCATTCAAGGCGGGATGTCTTCGGAGGAGATGAGAGATGCCTTTGATATTTCTTTTGTTGTAGCTGAGCTTGCTTCCTCTCAAGAAGTTGAAAACAAAAAGGTCTGATGTGACCAGGTTGACCACAGTAATGACATATCCATTGATATTGATAAGCTGGTCTTCTGTAGCTTTGTTGTCTGCGTGGAGGATGTCTTCTGGCAGTTACTTGACAAGAACAGTTTGTAGACGATCTTATGGCTTTCGTTGTAGGTCGTCCTGTAGGATGTGTTGGGGCATCCAGTAGTTTCTTGTTAGCCATGGCTTGTTGTGGGATAAACTTTGTCCCTGCCGTTGAGGGGACAACATGTGTGTACCCTAGTCCCGTCGTATCTTTGGACTGTTTTCCCACCAATAAAATCTTGTCAAGGCTTTCTGTGCTCGGGTTCATCATCTTTACCGATTTAGTCATGAGACTAATTTCTCCATTAAGTCTGGTGATCTCTCGTTTTAGCTCCACGATCGTCTCTAGAAATCTTGACTTGTCGCTGGTAAGACTAATGATCCTTTCGCCTTGTTGATCAAGTATCAGAGTTTCCTTGATCCATCTGGTATGCAAGCCTTTGTATGCCTCGACTAGTTGCTCTTTAGTCCAATTCTCATTTGGAGTTGGATCATCATTGATGTCGACATCATTATCAATATTACATGTAGGAGTAGTAGTAGTGAATGCAACAAAGTTGCTTACCTCTTCAGATCCACTATCTTCATTGTCATCATCTGATAGGGTGGCATTGTATCCTCGTTTTTGTTGTTTGAGGAAATTTGGACATTCTCTACGGAGGTGGCCGAATCCTTCACATTCATGACATTGAAGTCCTTTGTTTTTGTTTTCTTCCCCACTCCTGTTTGGTCTGTCAAGACTACCTCCAACTTGAGCTTTTTGTGGAGCTTTGTTTCTGGCATTTGCTGTGACATTCCGTCCACCCATTCGACTAAATCTTCTCATGGCTTTGTTGTAATTTTTTATGAGAAGGGCCATTGTAGCCTCGATGTCTTCATCAGAATTCGAATCCTCAGGATCTGGTTGCTTGTGTGTTGAGCTTTTGAAAGCAACTCCTTTGTTCCTTTTGTCGATGTTGGGTAGAGACAACTCATAGGTCATTAGAGACCCCATCAGCTCATCAAATTTCAAGACCTTGAGGTCATGAACTTCTTCAATTGTTGTGATCTTCATCTTGAACCTAGGGCTAAGAGCACGTAGGGTTTTTCTTACCAATTTTTCATCAGACATTGGTTCTCCCAGAGAATAGGATTCATTGGCTAGATCACGAATGCGAACATTGAAATTCGCAATTGATTCGTCTTCTTTCATGATGAGGGCTTCGAAGTTGGTAGTCAGGTATTGCAGTTTTTGTTCTCGAACCTTAGTTGTTCCTTCATATGCTACGACCAGGATGTCCCATGCTGATTTGGCAGTTGTGCATGTGTTGATTAGTCTGAACACGTTCTTGTCAACACCATTGAAAATAGCATTCAGAGCTCGAGAATTTCCCAGTGATTCTTCATCTTCATCATCGGTCAAATCTTTTTCTGGTTTTGGGCCGATAGGATTGCCATCACTGTCACTGAGTTGTGGTGCATTCCAACCATTGAGTACAGTCTTCCATGTCTTGTTGTCTAGTGACTTCATGAAGGCATACATTCGAGCCTTCCAATAGCCATAGTTGCTTCCATCTAGAACAGGTGGTCGATTTATGGATCCTCCTTCTCTGGTATTGTCCATCTTTGATCAAAATATTTGTTTAGGAACTCACCTAAAGCTATAGGTGCCCCCTCTGATACCAATTGAAATCCTGATCAGCTAGTCGTGCAAGATGCCACACACAATGTTACACAGAATGCTATAACGTTGTGTTTGACTTCTTGCGTAGATAATGCAGGACAGTAAATATAAAGCTATAAGTAATGACACAGCAGATTGTTTACCCAGTTCGGTGCAACGTCACCTACGTCTGAGGGCTCTCAGCCTAGTGGAAAGATTTCACTTATCAGTAATCCGTCAGAACATACAAGTACCTGTGATCACTCCTAGATCTATACTTTATGCTACGTCTTACAGTGCAATCTATCTCAGGGTCTCCCCCTGAATCCAAGAACGTCTTGATTCTACTCTTCGAGCAATCGCCTTGCTCTGTCGTCTTCAAGTCTTCTTCAAGCTTGGTGGTTGCGTGCAGTCTTCAACTCACGACTTCAGTAAACCCTCAATCACCTAACTCTCTATAGTTGTGATACACAACATCCTAAGCTCAATCTGCAATTTCTCAGCCCGCAAACCTTCACGTCTAAGAACCTTGCAAATTGTTGCTAGGAAACAAATAAAGAACCACACGATTGCTAAGGGGGTAGCCTAAGCTTTTATAGCAATCGTGGATGAGTACTAACCCTAAAGGGTTTCCTCTTAATCGCCGTCTTTCTCCTTTTCAAATTAGGAATCGTTCTGCACTTTCCTAATCGTTTTCTTGCTTCTCTGTCGAAACTGCACTTTCCTGATTTCTGTCGATCAGGATGTTTGCCGAGACGCCGTCAACAATGTTACACAAGATGTCGTAGAAGATGCTTCAACATTGTTGTAGAAGATGCTTCGACATTCTTTGTAACATGTTTCTTCAGTTCCTTCAAAATCAGCCAATCTCTGAAAACGTCGTAACTACAGCTACATTAGTTGGTATCAGATTCTAGCCGATCCTGAGGTATGCCACCCCGTAGACAACAACGAGCCGCTCCCCAATGTGCTGATGATGATCAAGCTAAGTTACGACGTGAAAACGCTGAATTTCGACGTGAGAACAACGATTTGAGGTGGAAGATTGAATTATTGACCCAACAAATGGACGAATTGCATCGTCGTGATGATGATACTCTCACAGACAAAAATCCTTTCGTCGGGTTTCGAAATCGTTCGCCCTAACGCCCTAACTATTGGTAGGAACAGGGTTTCAAGGTGGAAATTCCACAATTTGATGGCAGTCTTAAACCAGAGGAGTTCATAGATTGGCTATCACCCCCGATTTATGATGATTATGTTGAACCAGATGCAGAAGCTGAAATTGTAGGAGCACAATTGAGTCAACATGAGCAGAATATTCGAGGAAGAGATGTTTTGTTAGCAAGGGATGAAACTTTATGATGCGTCAAATACTTGTTCTTACCTGATTCATACAACAATAGTTACAAACAGTTTTTGGAGGGAATCGAGAGCTTGTACGATGAAGGCAGGACTGAAAATCTTGCAAGAGTAGCCGAAAATTATTGGGAGCCTTACATGTATATTGTTGCCTTAATCAGCAACAAGAACCTAATACCAGCATCATGTATCAACGATAGAAGACTCGAATTCCAAGGTTGGGTAATTGATCAAGGAGGGTGTACTTTGATAAGGAAAGTTCATAAATTCAACATGAAACCCGAGATGAAGTGACACATTTACGATCCAGCTTACGAGCAAGGTGAGAGTACTTAATACAACTGAAAATTCGGTAGGAGGTGCTACAAAGATATGGGATCCCGGGGTGAATTTTCTTCTAAGGAGGATGTTGCGGATCCAGATTCGAGGTCGAATCTTCTCCATTCAGAAGAGAATGATGCAGTGCGGTCGAAGAAGTCGGTATGTAGAAGCTAGAACACCTGGAGTTATCGCAAAAGTGTCAAATTTGGACAAAAGACTAGTGTTTTCTAAGCAGAAACGGTGGTCTGAGTCAAATTCATGTCTTTTCCATGAGATTCGACTAATTTCGGCCATTGGAGATCATCTAGAGGGTCAAAATCGCAGTTTCTTAAGTTTCAGGCAGTTTTTGCAATTTTAATAATTTGTTTTCTTTTTCAATAAGTTTAGGATTTCCTTTTCTACCATTAGGGTTTGGCTAGGTTTTGCCTATTTAAGCACTCTTAGTTTATTTTTATTTAGTTTTTGAAGTTTAATAAAAAAATCGAGGTTTCCCTTAATCTATCATCTTCGGTATTCGCAAGAATTAACGAATTTTTGGTAAATAATTCTTCCTAACCACGTACGATGCATCAGTGTCTCCATGACTCAATCCTTCGGCAACAGGAGGGTTTTGCAAAATCGATGAGCTCGATGTAAAATCGAGGAGTCTGGATGTCGAAATTGACGAGTGTTTGGATGAATCGACGATGATTTAACGAAATCGACGAGGTTTTGTTGAAATCAACCATGGTTTGGAAGAAAACAGTGAGGGTTTCGCAAAATTGAGGTTTTGCTGAAATTCACCATGGTTTGGAAGAAAGCAGTGAGGGTTTCGCGAAATTGATAAGTTTCCAGTGCCCGGAGAAATCGTGATGGGCTGGCCGGCGAAATTGACTGCTTCTAATGGGCGGAGCTCTAGGCGAGTACCAATGGCCGGAAAGTATTTTGGTCATTAATTTTTTTATATAAAAATATCATAAAAAATAACTAATAGAGTTATAAATAACATTGAGACAAAAGTTCTTTTTGGTAACTTTAGTGAGACTACAAATTTTTATGGTGATTAAGTGAAAATACCCCTTTAAAGCTGCATTTACGCAAGCATACAAATTTAGTTGGTAACATGAAACAAGTTTGTATTCTCGGGTAGGTACCACTTTTGTAATCACGCTTGTCTTACTATTAGTTCAATTTGTTATTCAATTCAAAGTGAATTATCATTTCATAATCAAAATAATTATATGATTTGTAAATTGTAAATTGTACAATGATGGTATTTTTTACTTTTTTTATAAATTAAGCATGTTAGATTTATTGGAACTTACTTTAAGTATAATTAAAAAATATTTGGGATACTTTTAATTTTTTTTAAGATTTAGTATAGTAAAGTTAGCAATGATCAAAGTTTAGTATAATAAACTGCAATTATCCATATTATAGATTACATAAACATGTTCTTATAAGTCCCTTCTAATTTTAGTTTCAACACTAACTAATAGGTAGAAGAGAGAAAAAGGCTAAAGAAAGGAGTGAGAAGTAACCACAAGAAAATGATATTCATGTGAAAATAAGCAACAAAGTGAAAGACATTTCGTTATTTTGCCTTCAAAATAAATTGAAAATTACAAGAATTATGGGCCACACAATTTTTTTTTTTAATGAGTTGTGAACAAGGCTAGTCCAATTTAGGCCTTCTTAAAATTATTGCAATACAAAACATACTTAAATATGACGAAATTTTTTATGTAAGTATTATGTGTTAGTACATCGATTACAACTCAGTTCTTAAATATTATTAAGTTTATGTTAAAATTAGGTTTGAAAGATTATTAGAAACTAAGTTCTGCTCGAAAAAGAAATAGTTACAAATATAAATTCATCTAGACTTTTGTCAATTTATTTAGATAAAAGAGTTTATTAAAAAATTTAATCTTAATTATAATCAACACCTTTAAAAATATAAATTTCACAAAAACATAGATTGGCATAAAAAATATATGTACTTATTTGAGTAGAAATTGATATGTTTAATGTAAATATAAACTTATCAATCTTTTTTATAGATTTTTATGTCAAGAAAACTATTTAAACTGATAAACATTTGAATTGAGCCGGCTTTGGTTGTGAAGAGAATTTGATAGTTTGAGATACTTTCGTGGAAACTTGCTTTTGTTGCTTACTTCGGAATATCTGGCTGTCATTTTTATCTGGAGTAAAATAAACATATTCACTTAGGGTTAATCCGTTAATGTGAATTACAGCACTTAAATATAAAATGGATATTAAAATAGTCATTGTTAAAAGTGCATTCAACTAGTCAGCTGCTGAAAGTAAATCTTGGTTGGCAGTGGCAGCTGTAACATGAGCAATTGACAGCTATGTAATGTGATGATATTCATGTTTCAGTGTAGTAAAACGAAACTCATGTTTTTTAACTACCAGCTCCCGCCGCCAGTGCTCATCTCCGGCTCCACCAAAGGTTGGTAAGTCCCCGTCGGTTCATAGCCTCATGATTGAACTCAAAGCAGGGTAGATTAATGTCGCATTTTTATCCTTTCTTATTATCTTCTAGGATAATTAAAACACAACAAACGGTGTATGTGTATAATTACTCTGCTTATATGCCTTAATTATTTTCAGCATCCAGAGAATGTATAATTAGAACAATTCCAATATATTGGCAAATCTAAAAAAAAGAAGTTACCTTAGTCGTTACTTGTGGGGCTGGTGGATAGCTAGCTGTCAGCTAGCATACCATTTTATTGAGTTTCTCTTAAACCGCGTACGTACTCATCAACTTGGATTTGGCGGCCATTTCTCATACCAACCCGATCGACCGTCACACTTTTGTATTTCATAATTATAATATCTTTTGCATGCAAAACAACTGTCCATCTTGTTGCTTGCACCATCCTCTGCCCTTCCTTCACTTGTCTATCACTATTGCTAAATAAAGCAGTATAGTATATATACCTGTTGGAGCCTTACTTAATAACTCATCTCATCTATCAATCCCTTCCATACATACATATTCACAATCAATCTAGCTAAATGGGTTCTTTGGTTCTTCTCCTCCTTGCTTCTTTGATGGTGGCTTCTTCTGCTAGCAACTTCAACAACGACTTTGATATCACTTGGGGAGATGGCCGCGGCAACATTGTGAACAATGGTGAAGTTCTTACTCTGTCTCTGGACAAGGCCTCTGGCTCTGGCTTCCAGTCCAAGAACGAGTTCCTCTTCGGAAAGATTGATATGCAGCTCAAGCTTGTTTCCGGCAACTCTGCTGGCACTGTCACTGCCTACTATGTAATTAACCTCGCCCGCTCTTCTCTTCTCTTCCATTGCAATTCATTTGGTAACATAAGGATATAATCACTAACATGTTCTGTTATTTACATATGCAGTTATCCTCAAAAGGTTCGACTTGGGATGAGATTGATTTCGAGTTTCTTGGGAATTTGAGCGGCGACCCTTACATTCTCCACACTAATGTGTTCAGCCAAGGCAAAGGCAACAGGGAGCAACAATTCTATCTCTGGTTCGACCCGACCGCTGATTTCCATACCTACTCCATCCTCTGGAATCCTCAGCGCATCATGTAAGCTTAGCCACCAATCTTAATTAACACATTGAAACCGGCTTGAGTGTTTATAGTTGAGCTGCTCCTCTAATACTTTCTTCTTTAATTTGTTTCAGATTCTCTGTGGACGGTACTCCTATCAGGGAGTTCAAGAACTCGGAGGACAAAGGCGTGCCATTCCCCAAGAGCCAGGCCATGAGGATTTACTCAAGCCTGTGGAATGCTGACGACTGGGCGACCAGAGGTGGGCTGGTGAAGACAGATTGGACCCAAGCACCATTCACTGCCTCCTACAGGAACTTCAGTGCAAAAGATGCTTGTGTCTGGTCCTCTGGCTCATCTTCTTGCACTCAGCCAAGCAACACTTCTTGGCTCTCACAGGAGCTCGACTCCACCAACCAACAGAGGCTCAAATGGGTGCAGAACAACTACATGATCTACAACTACTGCTCAGACACCAAGAGGTTTCCCCAGGGACTCCCTTCAGAATGCACCTCCCCCTAATCTATTGTACATTATACATGCCATGCATTACAGATCAGAAACCAATTCTTTTTGTACCCACCCAAAATATAGTATATTCAAAGCAATATTTTTTATTCCTTCTGTAAGCATTCGGAAAATCGTATAGAAATTCGGCCCTTAATTTATGCGGTAATACAAATTACTATTACGATCAAATTTATTATTTTTTTTGTTAGATAATAGTTTTCTGTGTCCCTATTTTGCTTATTATCTATCTCCTCCCAGTGCTTGTGCCAGCGGTAGTCCCTAATTCCTATACTACGGTGGGTTATAGTTTTAAGATTTCTAACCCCATTGACTTGAACTTGGGTTTGTCCTGGGGTTGATTCTGAACTTCGTTGGGATCCTGAGGTTGGTTGTTAAATTCGGCATTCTTGTCCTCCTGATAATCGAACTCTTCGATCCAGTTATACTCATCCAACTCTCTTTCCTAATCCCCTGACGGGGTGGGTGTAGTCCCTCGGCCTGATTCAGTTCCTCTTGTCTACTATGTTAATTGTGAAGTTCCATTTCTTGTCTTGTTCTGTTCACGTTATTTTTTTTGTAGAGAGCTTCTATCTCCGGATTGATTTCGTGTTGAGGAGGTCCAGATGACTTGGTCATACACTGATGAGTCCCTGCTGGAAAAAAAACGAGATTTAAGCTTTATCGTCTTGAAATATGTAACGTAGAATACAAAATATTTAAATACACTTTATTTGAGTAAGAACCGTTTGATCCCCGGACACGACGCCAACTTGACACCCGGGATTCGGTTGGTGTCCACAACCAAACTGTATGAGGGAGGGCGTGATCACTGTTCGTCAAGTATTGTAACCGGCTGATATCCGGGTCGAATCCACATAAATCAAACGAGGATCTGTTCCCAAATAATTTGTATTCGAATTATAGAAATGTAAGAGGACTATGTCCGAAGATGTGGTGAATTGTGTGCGTAAGTGTCACTTAAGCACGGATGCAATAAATAACATAAGCAACGGTGATAAGGTGTAAGAAAGCAATAAAATTTATTGTTATTTTTGTTAGATAACTGATTGTGTCCATTGTGCCTATTTTCTTGATATATCTCCTCCTATTTTAGCTTTCTTTGTCCCCATTTTGCTCATCATCTAACTATTTTCCCTCTCTGCATGCTTTCACGGATGATTTTAGCATTGGCAATTTGGCACGACTGATTGCAAGATTTTCAAAATTAACAGAAGTCTTACTTGATGTTTGTGAAATTCTAATTAGTATACTTAACCAGGATGTTACATACACTGTCGAGACAACGTGTGTAACAAATCTTAGTTACACAGATAGCTTAAATAATCGACAATTAAAAGCAGTAAACAAAGACACACAAGCTTGTTACCCAGTTCGGTGCAATCTCACCTACGTCTGGGGGCACTCTTCCAGTGGAAAGGTTTCACTATAGTGTAAGCAGTCAAAACATACAAGTATCAAAGATCATCACACATATCTATACCTATGTTACTCTTACTAGTATCAACCTATCTCAGGGACTCTCCCTGAATTCAAGACCACGCCTTGGTTCCACTCTACGAGTACTCACCTTGCTCGGATGTTTAAGTCGCAGTTAGATGAGTTCGTGCAAATTCAAGCACGTCTTCACATAAGCCCTAACCACTCAATACAAATCTCTCGATTCTTCTCTGAGTGATACATAACGTTCTTTGTCAAATACACAGCCTCTCAACCCGTAGACCTTCACGTCTAAGAGCTCTATTTATTCAGCAAAGAAGTCCCCTCTACCAAGGTTGTAGCCTCAGCTTTTATAGTAGAGGGTTTAAACCAAAACCCCTAGGGTTTCCACAAATCGCATCGTCTTGATTCTTTCCCTTTCTCTTCTTCACGCGGTAGATTTGTTTCCACATAGTTTACAGAACGTGCGTCATTAGCAAAACCTTCCCAAAGACTTCGAACACAGCTGTAAACTTCCCAATCTTCATATCGCCAGCAATATTAATACTCGGGAAACTTACCAAAAGTTGTGTCGACCAGAAGGTTACTCAAGATGTCACTCCATCGTCACAAGTCTCTGTAATATGGTCTTCATCGGTGACGATCATGTGACAATTGTCACTCTAGCATCTCCATTATGTGACGATCGTCACCTATCCTATGACGATCATCACTTTTCCTCTTTGTCTCCTTCCCTGAAATCCTCGTTTTGGTCGGTTTTTACCCCCATTTTCACATGTATCCTGCATAATCACACCAAACATACTTGAAGGCGTCAAGTGGCACAATTGGGTCTCTTAAGCTCGATACGAGTGACAATTTGGCACTGAATATGGGTAAAAAGGTGTCGAAATGGACTCCGAGTGGACTCACATCAAGCGCCACAGTCTTTTCTCTAGTTGTCACGATCATCTCCTTTGAAATTAGGGTCAAGATCGTGACAGATGTGTCACGATCGTGACGCTCTCTGCGTTCCGATCGTCCTGCCTCCGTGATCGAAATCGTGCTTGGCCCCGGGCTGGTAAGCAAATTATATTCAGTTTGTCATGATAGTCACGATCGTGACAAAACTCTATTCTTGCCTTTGCTCTTGTTTCTTGCGCCGGAAGTCATGGAATCTCGATCTATATTTTTCCCTTTTTAAAGTTTCTCATTTTCGTACCTACAAACAAATAACAGAGCCACCAGAATCCGAATTACATAAACTCTAAAAAATCGAAAACAGGGCACTTAAGTACATCAAATGCGGGGTTTAGCGAGATCAACTGGAGATCGATTGACTCCACATCATTGGGGTGGGGAGTGATGATGAGGTGTTGGGAAGTGGGACACATGGAAGCAGAAGGGTTGTTGATTTATATTGATTGTCGACTATGATTGTGCTACGTATGAAGAGAAGCCATTGCCATTATAACTAGTTAACTGCGGTTTTTTTATCTAAAAAACTATAACCGAACTGGATCACACCAGTTAGCATAAATAGAAACAAAATTGGTCACAATCACACCGGTTACGATTATTGCTGGTTCGCTTCTACTCAATTCCGGTCATTTTTTAATTTTCGGTTAATTTTGAGTAGCCTTAGTTATGAGGTCATGATTCAAGATCAATAGTGATACTTCACTTATTTTATATAGTAGAAGCCTGAATTCGAATCTTCAATAGATACAAAAAAGGTAAAAATAAATACACAAGTTATTCAAACTACTGTACGAAATTGCTAAAAGGTATCCATACAGGTGCGCTGCTGTCAAATATACGGGTTCCGAACATACCTTCATCTACCCTTGTTGTAAAAAATATGAGTTGTATAGACAATGTGTCCGCAGCTAGTATCAAGTTGACCGATTTGACCGACCGTTGCAACCGGTAGGATAAGTGACTGTTGGTAGCCGTTGTTAAGGCATGCAGACGTGATCTGCGTGTGCCACCCTTAAACCAACGTTTCAGAACTATAGAAGTGATTGTATGTGTTTTTTTAGAGAGAGTATTTAGTTTGAAAACTTTGTGGAGGAGAAATTTTGATTTTGAGTTATCACATATTGTGTAAGAGAAAATTATAAGCGATCGACTAAATCATATAAGATTCATCGAATATAAGGTATGTATTGGATTATTTTATTGTTTTTATATTCCATAACATATGTATACTATTGACGATGAATGCGTAGTAATTGTTTGTATCACATAATATATAACTAGCTTGAATATATTATTAATTGTGTTATTTTCTATTCTATATCATTGCTTATATATTTAAGAAATGGATCGATCATGAATGAGAGGGGAGAGAAGGTAAGAAGATTTTATGGCAGGGCTTAATAGGTACATGAAATTGGTGAGGCAAAATGCTAGAGATTATGGTCTAAATTGATTCAAGTGTTTGTGAGTAAAATGTTGTGGTATTCATGTGCAAGATATAAAGATCATTTGCAATCATTTACTTAGGAAATGATTCTTGAGAGACTATACAGTTTGGACCGAATACGACGAAGTCAGAGATGTGGGTGAGAGTAGCAATAAGGAGCGGATTGCCAAGTCTAGTATACAATATTTTCTACCTCCGAGTCCTAACTGAACCCTGTACAATAATTCATAGAAGATGTATACCCATTTCGAGATGTTTGTGTTGAAAGAAATAACGAATATGATATGTTGGATGAAGTCGATGAGTTAGTAGCTAAATAATTTACTACTGAATACAAACGTTGGTAGCAGAGTTGCTTATCCCACTGTACGAAGGCAGTGTTGACATAGTGTTGGCAGTAATGTTAAGGATTTTATCCATCAAACAAAAGACTAGAATGACATTTGACGACATTGCTAAGGAGTTTCCTAGCACATCCTACAACGAATGCATGTGTCTTTGTCGTTACTATGTAATCAGTAAAGAGTCTTTGTCGTTACTATGTTATCAATAACTGAGTTTGACATTGCCTTATCTATGAAAGGGTAGTCATAAGGGCTGTTATTGGCTCAGTTATTGATTACATGAGGGAACACGAAAGAAGGCTAAGGGATTTATCCCTCATGCTCTGGCATGGGATAGATATCTGTTTAGGCCACTTGATGAGGCTGAATGAAAGGAAACGCATGGCCATGCTAGAGATACGCAGTATCAGGATTCGGTCACCTCACAGATCAAGAAACAATGATTGATTAAATAAGAATGACGACTCTATGCCTTATGATAAATCTGAATATCTAGAGATAAAGGGATAATGACATTGAAGATATGAGTTTAAATCGAATCATCGATAGAAGCCACTTATGATGGAAAGGGCAAAATGGTAATTTTGCGCCAATCTGCCAACGTGTCGTGAGCCTAGAGGGTCATACAGTTAAAACGATGAGTATGGGAGAGAGGAATTTGAAAGTCCAAATATGAAGAGATTGGAGAATTAGGAAAGTTCACTTTACTATTTAGTTAGACCGAATCGGTCTAAGCTAAACCGAAACGGATTAGACAATTCTCGGTCTAGGTTGTAAACTGGACGGCTATGGAAATATGTCTAAACCAATTTGAGGCTGATTTAATTAAGCCATTTAATTATAATCCTAAGTCTTATTGGGCTCAAAATTAATTAAATGGGCTTACGTGATTGGATGGAGGCCCTTTTAGTATTTAATTAATTATAATTAAAAGAAATTCTAAAAGGGAAAGGATTTGACTTAGGGTTAGGAATATATTATTTCTAAAACCCTAGCGGAAATCCCTCTCCCTCACACTCTCATTCTCGGCCGGTTCCCCCCCCCCTCCCACTCTCTCTTCGGTTCTTGCCTCCTTCAAGCAAAACTAGGAAACTTGTCTTGATAGAACCAAGAAACAAGGTTATTCCGAAGATAGAAGCATCCACCAGAGGTGCTTCTTCGATCAGAAGTGCTTCCTGCCTAGTCAGCATCACCGTACCCAACAAGCGTATAAAATGTGTCGAAGGAATATAGTAATCATAATTCAGCCGTTCCAGATATGTACCTTATGATTTGCTTGGCTTGAGTTAGATTGCTTGCTTTTGGATTAGCTTGATACCGAGCACAAATACCCATTAAGAATGCTATGTCAGGTCAACTTGCAGTGAGATATAGAAGGCTTCCAATGATGCTTCGATAGAGGCTTTGATCTACAGGTTCACCTAGATCATCCTTGGTGAGTTTGCTATGGGTGCCAATATGGGTTCTTTTCTGGGAAGCTTTTTCCAACCCAAACTTTTTCACAATGTTCTTAGCATGCTTTCTTTGAGAGATAAAGATGACATCATTTATTTGCTTCATCTAGAAACCTATAAAATAGTTTAGTTCACCGACCATGCTCATCTCAAATTCAGACTGCATATGTTGAACAAAATGTTCCACCATCTTGTCAGACATTACTCAAACACAATGTCATCAACGTATATTTGTGCAATCATGATGTTGCTTCCTTCCTTTTTCACGAATAGATTTTTATCAACTCCCCCTCGAGTATAGCCATTCTGAACTAGGAACTGAATTAGGCGTTCATACGAAGCTCGGGTGCTTGTTTAAGACCGTAGAGGGATTTTCTAAGTTTGTAGACATGTTGTGGCGAGCTGTGATCTTCAAACCCCTTTGGTTGAGCAACATATACCTCCTCATTCAGATATCCATTGAGAAAGGCACTCTTCACATCCATCTGGTAGAGTTTAAATCGTAGATGACAAGTAATGCCCATAAGGAGTCTGATGACCTTAAGTCTAGCAACTGGAGCAAACATCTCGTCGAAATCCACTCCTTCTACTTGTGTATATCCTTGTGCTACATATATAGCCTTGTTTCGAGTGATATTCCCTTGCTTGTCAGATTTATTCTTGAATATCCATTTTTTCCCAATAACATTGACATTATCCGGCTTAGGTACTAGTTCTCAAACAACATTCCTCTCAAATTGAACCAATTCTTCTTGCATGAGACATACCCAGTATTCATCGTTGATGGCTTCTTGCACATTCTAAGTTTTGCTACGTTTAGCGTTGGCATAATTTTTTAGCGCAAAAGTAAGAAGTCATTGCAACATGCTGCACGACATTTGGTGCGACATTAGGAAAGGTATGGAAGCTTTCCTATGTTGAGTCGCTGAAGCGTGGAGCGCAAGAAAAACGACGTCACGACAAGATCAGGCAACTGAAACTTGCAGCGCAAGAAGAAATGACGTTACGACGAGTTTAGGCAACTTTTGAGCTATCAACAACACATCAGCAAAGGCGGCAACGCGAACTGTCAGCTTGCCTAAATTGGTAGGAAGTCTGAGACTTCCTATTCCTAATCCGAGACAGATTAGGAATGTGAGGTTTCTATAAAAAGCTTGTGCTTCCATATTAGCAACCTGTCCGTTCTTTTTCTTTATGCTAAATTTATCAGAGCTCTTAACCGTGCAACATAGGCGTGTTGAGAGGCTGATTGGTTTGCTAGAACGGTGTGCTTCGATTAAACATCAATTCACAAAGATTGAGTGTTTGATCGATTAGGGTTCTTGTGTTCGTGATTGAAGATTCACAAATTTGTCAAGAAGACTACGACACCGAGCATAGACTTGCTCGAAGGGTGGACTCGAAGACAGGGGGAGTAGGACCCTGGTCTAGGTACGAGAGCTAGTAGTTAAAGTAGCTTAAGTCAATAGCTTGTGTGATAGCTAGTTGATACTTGAAGTTTTACTCTTAACTATATTATAGTGAAGTATCTTTCCACTGGCCGAGGGCCCCCAGATGTAAGTGACGTTGCACCAAACTGGGTAATCATCTATGGTGTCATTATTATTGCTGCTTGTTTATGGTTTAAACTGTTGTCTGTGTTTAGGCAAATTGTCGACACAATAGTTACGACTTTGTGTCCGACTTCTTGGCTCTGCTACATATCAAAATTTCAATTGGTATCAGAGGGGGCACCTTATCTCTTGGGTTATTTCCTGCAAAGATTCTGAGTAGCTAATATGGATTCAAAGAAAGGAGGATTTGTCAATCGACCATCAGTGCTCGACGAAACTAACTATGGGTGCTGGAAAGCACGGATGTGTGCCTTCATGAAGTCTCTTGACAACAAAACCTGGAAGGCTGTCATCAATGAGTGGGAGGAACCTCATTATGCTGATGATTAAGGAAATCGAACTAGCATTAAACCGGAAAAAGAGTGGAGCGCGGATGAAGACGAAGCCGCCCTAGGTAATTCTCGAGTACTCAATGCCATATTTAATGGAGTAGACAAGAACGTCTTTCGGCTTATCAACACATGCACAAGTGCCAAAATCGCTTGGGACACTCTTGCTGTTGCTTATGAAGGAACCTCCAAAGTCCGAGAACAAAAGCTCCAGTACCTCACCACCAACTTTGAAGCTCTTGTCATGAATGAAGATGAAACTATAGCTGATTTCAACGTACGTATCAGTGATCTAGTCAATGAAGATCTAGTTAGAAAAACGCTGAGAGCTCTAAGTATTAGATCCAAGATGAAGATCACGGTCATAGAAGAAGTCCATGACCTTAAGACACTGAAGTTTGATGAGCTTATGGGTTCTCTCATGACCTTCGAGCTTTCTCTTCCGTCAATAGAGAAAAAACATAAAGGCGTAGCCTTCAAAAGTTCTACCCAAAGACAGAAGCAATTGGTGTGTTTTGATTCAGACAGTGAAATTGATGATACAATCGCTATGCTGGCCAAAAACTACGATAGAGTTATGAAAAGATTCAATCAGATGGCAGGGAAGAATGTCACTCGTGAAGTCAGAGACAAGTCACAACACAAGTTCCAGAAGTTTGAGAGCGCCAACAAAGATGCTAGACGTGGTGAGCGACCAGGAAAGGAAAAAGGGGTCCAATGCTTCGAATGTGAGGGGTATGGGCACGTACAGAAGGAATGCCCTAACTACTTGAAGAAACAAAAGAAGGGGTTAGTTGCCTTTCTAACTAACGATGAAGAAGACAAAGACAGTGACTCTAAGCACACAGGTAACTATGTTGCTTTCAATGTCTCCACGACCACAATAGATCAACCTTCCGAGACCTTAAAGAAGTATGACTCTGATGATGAGTTATCCGATGAAACTCTCAACAACGCATAGAACGAATGGTATGTCAAGTGGCTTGAAGACTCCCAGGTAATCGAAAAACAGAATGCTCTCATTCTCTCCCTTAATGAAGACAAATAAAGACATCTCGAAACTATTGTTGATCTCAAAAAGGAAGTGGCTCGGTTAAACAGCGAGTTAGACCAACTAACCAAGTCTGTGAAGATGATGAATCCAAGTATTGATACTCTAGATCAAATTCTCTCGATCGGAAAGCCAACTAAAAATATGGAAGGCCTTGGATACTCGAAAGGAGGTTCATCATCTCACACCGTCTTTGTTCCTCAGAAGGCTTTCATCCACATGCCCCGTTAGATGCCTCAGACCTTCGCAACTGATCAGGCGAACAGGAAGCCTCATACCCTGGTTCCTCGCGGACCAAAGAACAAAAGACATAACTAGATATGTCACTACTGTGGTCGAAGAGGTCACATCCGACCTTTCTGCTATCGTCTATATGGAAGGAGCTTCGTCAAACAAAGGACCACCATCAAGAAAGCCCAACCTCGAAAGGAATGGCGAGTCAATGAGGTAAATTATCGAGCGAATATGGAAGGAGCCTCATACCTTGGGTACTCCAGAAACAGTCGTGCCTTTCGGGTATTCAACAAACGCACCTATTATGGAATCCATCAATGTTGTTATTGATGATAACGGTGAGAAACCTAGCGACGATAAGGAAGAAGTGTCAAATCGCTTAGATGAAGTCACGCCAGAAGTTAGTAACGAAGATCGTCACGAAGAATCTGTAGACGAAAGTAACATCATCTCTGACAAAGAGGCATCCCCCATCACATAACAGAGAGCTCCTTCCAAAAGAACTCAGAAGAATCGCCCAACCCAAGATGTAATAGGTGATATCAATGAAGGAGTGCAGACTCGACAGAAGGCACCTATAAATTACAAGGAGATGATAGGTAATATCTGCTTTGTCTCAAAAGTTGAACCAAAGAATATACAAGAAGCCATCAACGATGAATACTGGGTGTGCGCCATGCAAGAAGAATTGGTACAATTTGCAAGGAATGAAGTTTGGAAGCCAGACAATGTCAATGTTATTGGAACAAAGTGGATATTCAAAAAAAAGTCTGACGATCAAGGAAATATCACTCGAAACAAGGCAAGACTTGTGGCGCATGGGTACACTCAAGTAGAAGGAGTGGATTTCGAAGAAAAATTTGCTCCAGTTTCCAGACTTGAAGCTATCTGACTTTTCTGGGCATAGCATGCCATCTGCGTTTCAAACTCTATCAGATGGATGTAAAGTGTGCTTTTCTCAATGGATATCTAAACGAAGAAGTCTATGTTGCTCAACCAAAAGGGTTTGAAGATCATGATTCTCCTCATCGTGTCTACAAACTGAAGAAAGCTCTCTACGACCTTAAACAAGTACCACGAGCATGGTATGAACGTCTTACTCAATTCCTAGTACATAATGGCTATATTCGAGGGGGAGTAGACAAAACTCTCTTTGTGAAAAAGGAAGGAAGTAACATCATGATTGCCCAAATATATGTTGATGATATAGTATTCTGAGGAATGTCAGACATGATGGTGGAACGTTTCGTACAACATATGCAGTCTGAATTTGAGATGAGTATGGTTGGAGAGCTAACATACTTCGTAGGCTTCTAGATCAAATAGATGAAGGATGAAATCTTTATCTCGCAAAGCAAATATGTAAAGAATATTGTGAAGAAATTCGGGTTGGAAAAACCTTCACACAAGAGAACCCCCATTGCCATTCATATTAAATACACAAAAGATGATCTTGGAGAACCAGTTGATCAAAGCCTCTATCGAGGCATTATTGGAAGTCTTCTCTACCTCACAACGAGTCGACATGACATTGCTTTCTCAGTGGGAGTCTGTTCTCGGCATCAAGCCAATCCATTAATTTAACACTGTCAAACTGAAGTGCCACATTAGGAAAATTCAGGTGTCTCTCAAGCCAAATTAAAAGTCAGGTTAGTTAAGTGCAAAAGTTGTATTCTTCAGGGTACCTAAGTGTAATATTCCCTATTTATTAATATGAAATTTCGCTCCTCCTTGCAAAAATTTCTGGAACCACCACTGCTCGCGGTGGTAGGGTCATGGAGGCTGGGTGCGACGGATTTGCCATCTAGTCTTCGATTTATGAAGGTTGCAGAAGCGATTTATGAAATTTGGGGTTCTAGGTGGATCCAATTAAGATCGGAAAATCGATCAGAAGAGTTTTTAACCATGCTTTAAAACTACTTGTCATGACATATGGGAATCAACTTCTTTATGGCAAGTGGATTTTTGCAAAAAAATCTTAAAAGTGTGGCACATATTCTTATAATTAATGGTTTTTATGTTTAAAAGACAATTTTTAATGTGTTTAAGTGTTCTTTCCCACTTATATTGTAATATTTTTATTGAAATGTTGAATTCAACAAGTTAGCAGCTGAAAGTAAATCCTTGGCTACCACTGGGAAGCTGCAACATGAGTAATTGACAGCTATTGGCTTGTCATGTCTCATATTGACATGCGGTTTGACATGCGTAACCCAGCTACAATTATCCCCTACTAAAATTATATTAGTCACTTGAATTTGGGCTCAAAGTACTTTGTTTTGAATTTCGTTGCATTATTTACATATATTTTATTTAGTCTCTTGTAACTTATGTTAAACATCTTTTAAACCAAGAGACAATATTATACATAATAGTGTGTCATGAACTTGTTATTAAAATAATAATTTGAAATACGATTAAGAATCACAACTTTAATACTGTCTTGCTTCAACATAGTATAGTGAATCACAAATATCGATTTTGGTTAGCACTAGCAGCTGCAATATGAACAATTGACAGCTATTTGCTTTTCATGTCTTGTATTACAAACCAAATCTCATGCATTTTAACGACCAGCTCCCGCCGCCGGTGCTCATCTCCGGCTCCGCCAAAGTTTGTAAGCCCGCGTCGGTCACTAGCCTCACGTTTGAACTACAAACGTGAGACAAATATAATGTAATGAACATTAAAAATTCCAAAATTGTGGAATATCTAAAAAAATAAAATTACCTTAGTGGGGATGGTGGACAGCTGTGAGGTAGCTTACCATTTTATTGAGTTTGTGTTTCGGAGTTCGTTCCTAAACCGCGTACGTACTCATCAACTTGGATTTGGTGGCCATTTCTCATACCAACCCGATCGACCGTCACACTTTTGTATTTCATAATTATAATATCTTTTGCATGCAAAACAACTGTCCATCTTGTTGCTTGCACCATCCTCTGCCCTTCCTTCACTTGTCTATCACTATTGCTAAATAAAGCAGTATAGTATATATACCTGTTGGAGCCTTACTTAATAACTCATCTCATCTATCAATCCCTTCCATACATACATATTCACAATCAATCTAGCTAAATGGGTTCTTTGGTTCTTCTCCTCCTTGCTTCTTTGATGGTGGCTTCTTCTGCTAGCAACTTCAACAACGACTTTGATATCACTTGGGGAGATGGCCGCGGCAACATTGTGAACAATGGTGAAGTTCTTACTCTGTCTCTGGACAAGGCCTCTGGCTCTGGCTTCCAGTCCAAGAACGAGTTCCTCTTCGGAAAGATTGATATGCAGCTCAAGCTTGTTTCCGGCAACTCTGCTGGCACTGTCACTGCCTACTATGTAATTAACCTCGCCCGCTCTTCTCTTCTCTTCCATTGCAATTCATTTGGTAACATAAGGATATAATCACTAACATGTTCTGTTATTTACATATGCAGTTATCCTCAAAAGGTTCGACTTGGGATGAGATTGATTTCGAGTTTCTTGGGAATTTGAGCGGCGACCCTTACATTCTCCACACTAATGTGTTCAGCCAAGGCAAAGGCAACAGGGAGCAACAATTCTATCTCTGGTTCGACCCGACCGCTGATTTCCATACCTACTCCATCCTCTGGAATCCTCAGCGCATCATGTAAGCTTAGCCACCAATCTTAATTAACACATTGAAACCGGCTTGAGTGTTTATAGTTGAGCTGCTCCTCTAATACTTTCTTCTTTAATTTGTTTCAGATTCTCTGTGGACGGTACTCCTATCAGGGAGTTCAAGAACTCGGAGGACAAAGGCGTGCCATTCCCCAAGAGCCAGGCCATGAGGATTTACTCAAGCCTGTGGAATGCTGACGACTGGGCGACCAGAGGTGGGCTGGTGAAGACAGATTGGACCCAAGCACCATTCACTGCCTCCTACAGGAACTTCAGTGCAAAAGATGCTTGTGTCTGGTCCTCTGGCTCATCTTCTTGCACTCAGCCAAGCAACACTTCTTGGCTCTCACAGGAGCTCGACTCCACCAACCAACAGAGGCTCAAATGGGTGCAGAACAACTACATGATCTACAACTACTGCTCAGACACCAAGAGGTTTCCCCAGGGACTCCCTTCAGAATGCACCTCCCCCTAATCTATTGTACATTATACATGCCATGCATTACAGATCAGAAACCAATTCTTTTTGTACCCACCCAAAATATAGTATATTCAAAGCAATATTTTTTATTCCTTCTGTAAGCATTCGGAAAATCGTATAGAAATTCGGCCCTTAATTTATGCGGTAATACAAATTACTATTACGATCAAATTTATTATTTTTTTTGTTAGATAATAGTTTTCTGTGTCCCTATTTTGCTTATTATCTATCTCCTCCCAGTGCTTGTGCCAGCGGTAGTCCCTAATTCCTATACTACGGTGGGTTATAGTTTTAAGATTTCTAACCCCATTGACTTGAACTTGGGTTTGTCCTGGGGTTGATTCTGAACTTCGTTGGGATCCTGAGGTTGGTTGTTAAATTCGGCATTCTTGTCCTCCTGATAATCGAACTCTTCGATCCAGTTATACTCATCCAACTCTCTTTCCTAATCCCCTGACGGGGTGGGTGTAGTCCCTCGGCCTGATTCAGTTCCTCTTGTCTACTATGTTAATTGTGAAGTTCCATTTCTTGTCTTGTTCTGTTCACGTTATTTTTTTTGTAGAGAGCTTCTATCTCCGGATTGATTTCGTGTTGAGGAGGTCCAGATGACTTGGTCATACACTGATGAGTCCCTGCTGGAAAAAAAACGAGATTTAAGCTTTATCGTCTTGAAATATGTAACGTAGAATACAAAATATTTAAATACACTTTATTTGAGTAAGAACCGTTTGATCCCCGGACACGACGCCAACTTGACACCCGGGATTCGGTTGGTGTCCACAACCAAACTGTATGAGGGAGGGCGTGATCACTGTTCGTCAAGTATTGTAACCGGCTGATATCCGGGTCGAATCCACATAAATCAAACGAGGATCTGTTCCCAAATAATTTGTATTCGAATTATAGAAATGTAAGAGGACTATGTCCGAAGATGTGGTGAATTGTGTGCGTAAGTGTCACTTAAGCACGGATGCAATAAATAACATAAGCAACGGTGATAAGGTGTAAGAAAGCAATAAAATTTATTGTTATTTTTGTTAGATAACTGATTGTGTCCATTGTGCCTATTTTCTTGATATATCTCCTCCTATTTTAGCTTTCTTTGTCCCCATTTTGCTCATCATCTAACTATTTTCCCTCTCTGCATGCTTTCACGGATGATTTTAGCATTGGCAATTTGGCACGACTGATTGCAAGATTTTCAAAATTAACAGAAGTCTTACTTGATGTTTGTGAAATTCTAATTAGTATACTTAACCAGGATGTTACATACACTGTCGAGACAACGTGTGTAACAAATCTTAGTTACACAGATAGCTTAAATAATCGACAATTAAAAGCAGTAAACAAAGACACACAAGCTTGTTACCCAGTTCGGTGCAATCTCACCTACGTCTGGGGGCACTCTTCCAGTGGAAAGGTTTCACTATAGTGTAAGCAGTCAAAACATACAAGTATCAAAGATCATCACACATATCTATACCTATGTTACTCTTACTAGTATCAACCTATCTCAGGGACTCTCCCTGAATTCAAGACCACGCCTTGGTTCCACTCTACGAGTACTCACCTTGCTCGGATGTTTAAGTCGCAGTTAGATGAGTTCGTGCAAATTCAAGCACGTCTTCACATAAGCCCTAACCACTCAATACAAATCTCTCGATTCTTCTCTGAGTGATACATAACGTTCTTTGTCAAATACACAGCCTCTCAACCCGTAGACCTTCACGTCTAAGAGCTCTATTTATTCAGCAAAGAAGTCCCCTCTACCAAGGTTGTAGCCTCAGCTTTTATAGTAGAGGGTTTAAACCAAAACCCCTAGGGTTTCCACAAATCGCATCGTCTTGATTCTTTCCCTTTCTCTTCTTCACGCGGTAGATTTGTTTCCACATAGTTTACAGAACGTGCGTCATTAGCAAAACCTTCCCAAAGACTTCGAACACAGCTGTAAACTTCCCAATCTTCATATCGCCAGCAATATTAATACTCGGGAAACTTACCAAAAGTTGTGTCGACCAGAAGGTTACTCAAGATGTCACTCCATCGTCACAAGTCTCTGTAATATGGTCTTCATCGGTGACGATCATGTGACAATTGTCACTCTAGCATCTCCATTATGTGACGATCGTCACCTATCCTATGACGATCATCACTTTTCCTCTTTGTCTCCTTCCCTGAAATCCTCGTTTTGGTCGGTTTTTACCCCCATTTTCACATGTATCCTGCATAATCACACCAAACATACTTGAAGGCGTCAAGTGGCACAATTGGGTCTCTTAAGCTCGATACGAGTGACAATTTGGCACTGAATATGGGTAAAAAGGTGTCGAAATGGACTCCGAGTGGACTCACATCAAGCGCCACAGTCTTTTCTCTAGTTGTCACGATCATCTCCTTTGAAATTAGGGTCAAGATCGTGACAGATGTGTCACGATCGTGACGCTCTCTGCGTTCCGATCGTCCTGCCTCCGTGATCGAAATCGTGCTTGGCCCCGGGCTGGTAAGCAAATTATATTCAGTTTGTCATGATAGTCACGATCGTGACAAAGCTCTATTCTTGCCTTTGCTCTTGTTTCTTGCGCCGGAAGTCATGGAATCTCGATCTATATTTTTCCCTTTTTAAAGTTTCTCATTTTCGTACCTACAAACAAATAACAGAGCCACCAGAATCCGAATTACATAAACTCTAAAAAATCGAAAACAGGGCACTTAAGTACATCAAATGCGGGGTTTAGCGAGATCAACTGGAGATCGATTGACTCCACATCATTGGGGTGGGGAGTGATGATGAGGTGTTGGGAAGTGGGACACATGGAAGCAGAAGGGTTGTTGATTTATATTGATTGTCGACTATGATTGTGCTACGTATGAAGAGAAGCCATTGCCATTATAACTAGTTAACTGCGGTTTTTTTATCTAAAAAACTATAACCGAACTGGATCACACCAGTTAGCATAAATAGAAACAAAATTGGTCACAATCACACCGGTTACGATTATTGCTGGTTCGCTTCTACTCAATTCCGGTCATTTTTTAATTTTCGGTTAATTTTGAGTAGCCTTAGTTATGAGGTCATGATTCAAGATCAATAGTGATACTTCACTTATTTTATATAGTAGAAGCCTGAATTCGAATCTTCAATAGATACAAAAAAGGTAAAAATAAATACACAAGTTATTCAAACTACTGTACGAAATTGCTAAAAGGTATCCATACAGGTGCGCTGCTGTCAAATATACGGGTTCCGAACATACCTTCATCTACCCTTGTTGTAAAAAATATGAGTTGTATAGACAATGTGTCCGCAGCTAGTATCAAGTTGACCGATTTGACCGACCGTTGCAATCGGTAGGATAAGTGACTGTTGGTAGCCGTTGTTAAGGCATGCAGACGTGATCTGCGTGTGCCACCCTTAAACCAACGTTTCAGAACTATAGAAGTGATTGTATGTGTTTTTTTAGAGAGAGTATTTAGTTTGAAAACTTTGTGGAGGAGAAATTTTGATTTTGAGTTATCACATATTGTGTAAGAGAAAATTATAAGCGATCGACTAAATCATATAAGATTCATCGAATATAAGGTATGTATTGGATTATTTTATTGTTTTTATATTCCATAACATATGTATACTATTGACGATGAATGCGTAGTAATTGTTTGTATCACATAATATATAACTAGCTTGAATATATTATTAATTGTGTTATTTTCTATTCTATATCATTGCTTATATATTTAAGAAATGGATCGATCATGAATGAGAGGGGAGAGAAGGTAAGAAGATTTTATGGCAGGGCTTAATAGGTACATGAAATTGGTGAGGCAAAATGCTAGAGATTATGGTCTAAATTGATTCAAGTGTTTGTGAGTAAAATGTTGTGGTATTCATGTGCAAGATATAAAGATCATTTGCAATCATTTACTTAGGAAATGATTCTTGAGAGACTATACAGTTTGGACCGAATACGACGAAGTCAGAGATGTGGGTGAGAGTAGCAATAAGGAGCGGATTGCCAAGTCTAGTATACAATATTTTCTACCTCCGAGTCCTAACTGAACCCTGTACAATAATTCATAGAAGATGTATACCCATTTCGAGATGTTTGTGTTGAAAGAAATAACGAATATGATATGTTGGATGAAGTCGATGAGTTAGTAGCTAAATAATTTACTACTGAATACAAACGTTGGTAGCAGAGTTGCTTATCCCACTGTACGAAGGCAGTGTTGACATAGTGTTGGCAGTAATGTTAAGGATTTTATCCATCAAACAAAAGACTAGAATGACATTTGACGACATTGCTAAGGAGTTTCCTAGCACATCCTACAACGAATGCATGTGTCTTTGTCGTTACTATGTAATCAGTAAAGAGTCTTTGTCGTTACTATGTTATCAATAACTGAGTTTGACATTGCCTTATCTATGAAAGGGTAGTCATAAGGGCTGTTATTGGCTCAGTTATTGATTACATGAGGGAACACGAAAGAAGGCTAAGGGATTTATCCCTCATGCTCTGGCATGGGATAGATATCTGTTTAGGCCACTTGATGAGGCTGAATGAAAGGAAACGCATGGCCATGCTAGAGATACGCAGTATCAGGATTCGGTCACCTCACAGATCAAGAAACAATGATTGATTAAATAAGAATGACGACTCTATGCCTTATGATAAATCTGAATATCTAGAGATAAAGGGATAATGACATTGAAGATATGAGTTTAAATCGAATCATCGATAGAAGCCACTTATGATGGAAAGGGCAAAATGGTAATTTTGCGCCAATCTGCCAACGTGTCGTGAGCCTAGAGGGTCATACAGTTAAAACGATGAGTATGGGAGAGAGGAATTTGAAAGTCCAAATATGAAGAGATTGGAGAATTAGGAAAGTTCACTTTACTATTTAGTTAGACCGAATCGGTCTAAGCTAAACCGAAACGGATTAGACAATTCTCGGTCTAGGTTGTAAACTGGACGGCTATGGAAATATGTCTAAACCAATTTGAGGCTGATTTAATTAAGCCATTTAATTATAATCCTAAGTCTTATTGGGCTCAAAATTAATTAAATGGGCTTACGTGATTGGATGGAGGCCCTTTTAGTATTTAATTAATTATAATTAAAAGAAATTCTAAAAGGGAAAGGATTTGACTTAGGGTTAGGAATATATTATTTCTAAAACCCTAGCGGAAATCCCTCTCCCTCACACTCTCATTCTCGGCCGGTTCCCCCCCCCCCCCCCCTCCCACTCTCTCTTCGGTTCTTGCCTCCTTCAAGCAAAACTAGGAAACTTGTCTTAATAGAACCAAGAAACAAGGTTATTCCGAAGATAGAAGCATCCACCAGAGGTGCTTCTTCGATCAGAAGTGCTTCCTGCCTAGTCAGCATCACCGTACCCAACAAGCGTATAAAATGTGTCGAAGGAATATAGTAATCATAATTCAGCCGTTCCAGATATGTACCTTATGATTTGCTTGGCTTGAGTTAGATTGCTTGCTTTTGGATTAGCTTGATACCGAGCACAAATACCCATTAAGAATGCTATGTCAGGTCAACTTGCAGTGAGATATAGAAGGCTTCCAATGATGCTTCGATAGAGGCTTTGATCTACAGGTTCACCTAGATCATCCTTGGTGAGTTTGCTATGGGTGCCAATATGGGTTCTTTTCTGGGAAGCTTTTTCCAACCCAAACTTTTTCACAATGTTCTTAGCATGCTTTCTTTGAGAGATAAAGATGACATCATTTATTTGCTTCATCTAGAAACCTATAAAATAGTTTAGTTCACCGACCATGCTCATCTCAAATTCAGACTGCATATGTTGAACAAAATGTTCCACCATCTTGTCAGACATTACTCAAACACAATGTCATCAACGTATATTTGTGCAATCATGATGTTGCTTCCTTCCTTTTTCACGAATAGATTTTTATCAACTCCCCCTCGAGTATAGCCATTCTGAACTAGGAACTGAATTAGGCGTTCATACGAAGCTCGGGTGCTTGTTTAAGACCGTAGAGGGATTTTCTAAGTTTGTAGACATGTTGTGGCGAGCTGTGATCTTCAAACCCCTTTGGTTGAGCAACATATACCTCCTCATTCAGATATCCATTGAGAAAGGCACTCTTCACATCCATCTGGTAGAGTTTAAATCGTAGATGACAAGTAATGCCCATAAGGAGTCTGATGACCTTAAGTCTAGCAACTGGAGCAAACATCTCGTCGAAATCCACTCCTTCTACTTGTGTATATCCTTGTGCTACATATATAGCCTTGTTTCGAGTGATATTCCCTTGCTTGTCAGATTTATTCTTGAATATCCATTTTTTCCCAATAACATTGACATTATCCGGCTTAGGTACTAGTTCTCAAACAACATTCCTCTCAAATTGAACCAATTCTTCTTGCATGAGACATACCCAGTATTCATCGTTGATGGCTTCTTGCACATTCTAAGTTTTGCTACGTTTAGCGTTGGCATAATTTTTTAGCGCAAAAGTAAGAAGTCATTGCAACATGCTGCACGACATTTGGTGCGACATTAGGAAAGGTATGGAAGCTTTCCTATGTTGAGTCGCTGAAGCGTGGAGCGCAAGAAAAACGACGTCACGACAAGATCAGGCAACTGAAACTTGCAGCGCAAGAAGAAATGACGTTACGACGAGTTTAGGCAACTTTTGAGCTATCAACAACACATCAGCAAAGGCGGCAACGCGAACTGTCAGCTTGCCTAAATTGGTAGGAAGTCTGAGACTTCCTATTCCTAATCCGAGACAGATTAGGAATGTGAGGTTTCTATAAAAAACTTGTGCTTCCATATTAGCAACCTGTCCGTTCTTTTTCTTTATGCTAAATTTATCAGAGCTCTTAACCGTGCAACATAGGCGTGTTGAGAGGCTGATTGGTTTGCTAGAACGGTGTGCTTCGATTAAACATCAATTCACAAAGATTGAGTGTTTGATCGATTAGGGTTCTTGTGTTCGTGATTGAAGATTCACAAATTTGTCAAGAAGACTACGACACCGAGCATAGACTTGCTCGAAGGGTGGACTCGAAGACAGGGGAAGTAGGACCCTGGTCTAGGTACGAGAGCTAGTAGTTAAAGTAGCTTAAGTCAATAGCTTGTGTGATAGCTAGTTGATACTTGAAGTTTTACTCTTAACTATATTATAGTGAAGTATCTTTCCACTGGCCGAGGGCCCCCAGATGTAAGTGACGTTGCACCAAACTGGGTAATCATCTATGGTGTCATTATTATTGCTGCTTGTTTATGGTTTAAACTGTTGTCTGTGTTTAGGCAAATTGTCGACACAATAGTTACGACTTTGTGTCCGACTTCTTGGCTCTGCTACATATCAAAATTTCAATTGGTATCAGAGGGGGCACCTTATCTCTTGGGTTATTTCCTGCAAAGATTCTGAGTAGCTAATATGGATTCAAAGAAAGGAGGATTTGTCAATCGACCATCAGTGCTCGACGAAACTAACTATGGGTGCTGGAAAGCACGGATGTGTGCCTTCATGAAGTCTCTTGACAACAAAACCTGGAAGGCTGTCATCAATGAGTGGGAGGAACCTCATTATGCTGATGATTAAGGAAATCGAACTAGCATTAAACCGGAAAAAGAGTGGAGCGCGGATGAAGACGAAGCCGCCCTAGGTAATTCTCGAGTACTCAATGCCATATTTAATGGAGTAGACAAGAACGTCTTTCGGCTTATCAACACATGCACAAGTGCCAAAATCGCTTGGGACACTCTTGCTGTTGCTTATGAAGGAACCTCCAAAGTCCGAGAACAAAAGCTCCAGTACCTCACCACCAACTTTGAAGCTCTTGTCATGAATGAAGATGAAACTATAGCTGATTTCAACGTACGTATCAGTGATCTAGTCAATGAAGATCTAGTTAGAAAAACGCTGAGAGCTCTAAGTATTAGATCCAAGATGAAGATCACGGTCATAGAAGAAGTCCATGACCTTAAGACACTGAAGTTTGATGAGCTTATGGGTTCTCTCATGACCTTCGAGCTTTCTCTTCCGTCAATAGAGAAAAAACATAAAGGCGTAGCCTTCAAAAGTTCTACCCAAAGACAGAAGCAATTGGTGTGTTTTGATTCAGACAGTGAAATTGATGATACAATCGCTATGCTGGCCAAAAACTACGATAGAGTTATGAAAAGATTCAATCAGATGGCAGGGAAGAATGTCACTCGTGAAGTCAGAGACAAGTCACAACACAAGTTCCAGAAGTTTGAGAGCGCCAACAAAGATGCTAGACGTGGTGAGCGACCAGGAAAGGAAAAAGGGGTCCAATGCTTCGAATGTGAGGGGTATGGGCACGTACAGAAGGAATGCCCTAACTACTTGAAGAAACAAAAGAAGGGGTTAGTTGCCTTTCTAACTAACGATGAAGAAGACAAAGACAGTGACTCTAAGCACACAGGTAACTATGTTGCTTTCAATGTCTCCACGACCACAATAGATCAACCTTCCGAGACCTTAAAGAAGTATGACTCTGATGATGAGTTATCCGATGAAACTCTCAACAACGCATAGAACGAATGGTATGTCAAGTGGCTTGAAGACTCCCAGGTAATCGAAAAACAGAATGCTCTCATTCTCTCCCTTAATGAAGACAAATAAAGACATCTCGAAACTATTGTTGATCTCAAAAAGGAAGTGGCTCGGTTAAACAGCGAGTTAGACCAACTAACCAAGTCTGTGAAGATGATGAATCCAAGTATTGATACTCTAGATCAAATTCTCTCGATCGGAAAGCCAACTAAAAATATGGAAGGCCTTGGATACTCGAAAGGAGGTTCATCATCTCACACCGTCTTTGTTCCTCAGAAGGCTTTCATCCACATGCCCCGTTAGATGCCTCAGACCTTCGCAACTGATCAGGCGAACAGGAAGCCTCATACCCTGGTTCCTCGCGGACCAAAGAACAAAAGACATAACTAGATATGTCACTACTGTGGTCGAAGAGGTCACATCCGACCTTTCTGCTATCGTCTATATGGAAGGAGCTTCGTCAAACAAAGGACCACCATCAAGAAAGCCCAACCTCGAAAGGAATGGCGAGTCAATGAGGTAAATTATCGAGCGAATATGGAAGGAGCCTCATACCTTGGGTACTCCAGAAACAGTCGTGCCTTTCGGGTATTCAACAAACGCACCTATTATGGAATCCATCAATGTTGTTATTGATGATAACGGTGAGAAACCTAGCGACGATAAGGAAGAAGTGTCAAATCGCTTAGATGAAGTCACGCCAGAAGTTAGTAACGAAGATCGTCACGAAGAATCTGTAGACGAAAGTAACATCATCTCTGACAAAGAGGCATCCCCCATCACATAACAGAGAGCTCCTTCCAAAAGAACTCAGAAGAATCGCCCAACCCAAGATGTAATAGGTGATATCAATGAAGGAGTGCAGACTCGACAGAAGGCACCTATAAATTACAAGGAGATGATAGGTAATATCTGCTTTGTCTCAAAAGTTGAACCAAAGAATATACAAGAAGCCATCAACGATGAATACTGGGTGTGCGCCATGCAAGAAGAATTGGTACAATTTGCAAGGAATGAAGTTTGGAAGCCAGACAATGTCAATGTTATTGGAACAAAGTGGATATTCAAAAAAAAGTCTGACGATCAAGGAAATATCACTCGAAACAAGGCAAGACTTGTGGCGCATGGGTACACTCAAGTAGAAGGAGTGGATTTCGAAGAAAAATTTGCTCCAGTTTCCAGACTTGAAGCTATCTGACTTTTCTGGGCATAGCATGCCATCTGCGTTTCAAACTCTATCAGATGGATGTAAAGTGTGCTTTTCTCAATGGATATCTAAACGAAGAAGTCTATGTTGCTCAACCAAAAGGGTTTGAAGATCATGATTCTCCTCATCGTGTCTACAAACTGAAGAAAGCTCTCTACGACCTTAAACAAGTACCACGAGCATGGTATGAACGTCTTACTCAATTCCTAGTACATAATGGCTATATTCGAGGGGGAGTAGACAAAACTCTCTTTGTGAAAAAGGAAGGAAGTAACATCATGATTGCCCAAATATATGTTGATGATATAGTATTCTGAGGAATGTCAGACATGATGGTGGAACGTTTCGTACAACATATGCAGTCTGAATTTGAGATGAGTATGGTTGGAGAGCTAACATACTTCGTAGGCTTCTAGATCAAATAGATGAAGGATGAAATCTTTATCTCGCAAAGCAAATATGTAAAGAATATTGTGAAGAAATTCGGGTTGGAAAAACCTTCACACAAGAGAACCCCCATTGCCATTCATATTAAATACACAAAAGATGATCTTGGAGAACCAGTTGATCAAAGCCTCTATCGAGGCATTATTGGAAGTCTTAAAGTTGTATTCTTCAGGGTACCTAAGTGTAATATTCCCTATTTATTAATATGAAATTTCGCTCCTCCTTGCAAAAATTTCTGGAACCACCACTGCTCGCGGTGGTAGGGTCATGGAGGCTGGGTGCGACGGATTTGCCATCTAGTCTTCGATTTATGAAGGTTGCAGAAGCGATTTATGAAATTTGGGGTTCTAGGTGGATCCAATTAAGATCGGAAAATCGATCAGAAGAGTTTTTAACCATGCTTTAAAACTACTTGTCATGACATATGGGAATCAACTTCTTTATGGCAAGTGGATTTTTGCAAAAAAATCTTAAAAGTGTGGCACATATTCTTATAATTAATGGTTTTTATGTTTAAAAGACAATTTTTAATGTGTTTAAGTGTTCTTTCCCACTTATATTGTAATATTTTTATTGAAATGTTGAATTCAACAAGTTAGCAGCTGAAAGTAAATCCTTGGCTACCACTGGGAAGCTGCAACATGAGTAATTGACAGCTATTGGCTTGTCATGTCTCATATTGACATGCGGTTTGACATGCGTAACCCAGCTACAATTATCCCCTACTAAAATTATATTAGTCACTTGAATTTGGGCTCAAAGTACTTTGTTTTGAATTTCGTTGCATTATTTACATATATTTTATTTAGTCTCTTGTAACTTATGTTAAACATCTTTTAAACCAAGAGACAATATTATACATAATAGTGTGTCATGAACTTGTTATTAAAATAATAATTTGAAATACGATTAAGAATCACAACTTTAATACTGTCTTGCTTCAACATAGTATAGTGAATCACAAATATCGATTTTGGTTAGCACTAGCAGCTGCAATATGAACAATTGACAGCTATTTGCTTTTCATGTCTTGTATTACAAACCAAATCTCATGCATTTTAACGACCAGCTCCCGCCGCCGGTGCTCATCTCCGGCTCCGCCAAAGTTTGTAAGCCCGCGTCGGTCACTAGCCTCACGTTTGAACTACAAACGTGAGACAAATATAATGTAATGAACATTAAAAATTCCAAAATTGTGGAATATCTAAAAAAATAAAATTACCTTAGTGGGGATGGTGGACAGCTGTGAGGTAGCTTACCATTTTATTGAGTTTGTGTTTCGGAGTTCGTTCCTAAACCGCGTACGTACTCATCAACTTGGATTTGGTGGCCATTTCTCATACCAACCCGATCGACCGTCACACTTTTGTATTTCATAATTATAATATCTTTTGCATGCAAAACAACTGTCCATCTTGTTGCTTGCACCATCCTCTGCCCTTCCTTCACTTGTCTATCACTATTGCTAAATAAAGCAGTATAGTATATATACCTGTTGGAGCCTTACTTAATAACTCATCTCATCTATCAATCCCTTCCATACATACATATTCACAATCAATCTAGCTAAATGGGTTCTTTGGTTCTTCTCCTCCTTGCTTCTTTGATGGTGGCTTCTTCTGCTAGCAACTTCAACAACGACTTTGATATCACTTGGGGAGATGGCCGCGGCAACATTGTGAACAATGGTGAAGTTCTTACTCTGTCTCTGGACAAGGCCTCTGGCTCTGGCTTCCAGTCCAAGAACGAGTTCCTCTTCGGAAAGATTGATATGCAGCTCAAGCTTGTTTCCGGCAACTCTGCTGGCACTGTCACTGCCTACTATGTAATTAACCTCGCCCGCTCTTCTCTTCTCTTCCATTGCAATTCATTTGGTAACATAAGGATATAATCACTAACATGTTCTGTTATTTACATATGCAGTTATCCTCAAAAGGTTCGACTTGGGATGAGATTGATTTCGAGTTTCTTGGGAATTTGAGCGGCGACCCTTACATTCTCCACACTAATGTGTTCAGCCAAGGCAAAGGCAACAGGGAGCAACAATTCTATCTCTGGTTCGACCCGACCGCTGATTTCCATACCTACTCCATCCTCTGGAATCCTCAGCGCATCATGTAAGCTTAGCCACCAATCTTAATTAACACATTGAAACCGGCTTGAGTGTTTATAGTTGAGCTGCTCCTCTAATACTTTCTTCTTTAATTTGTTTCAGATTCTCTGTGGACGGTACTCCTATCAGGGAGTTCAAGAACTCGGAGGACAAAGGCGTGCCATTCCCCAAGAGCCAGGCCATGAGGATTTACTCAAGCCTGTGGAATGCTGACGACTGGGCGACCAGAGGTGGGCTGGTGAAGACAGATTGGACCCAAGCACCATTCACTGCCTCCTACAGGAACTTCAGTGCAAAAGATGCTTGTGTCTGGTCCTCTGGCTCATCTTCTTGCACTCAGCCAAGCAACACTTCTTGGCTCTCACAGGAGCTCGACTCCACCAACCAACAGAGGCTCAAATGGGTGCAGAACAACTACATGATCTACAACTACTGCTCAGACACCAAGAGGTTTCCCCAGGGACTCCCTTCAGAATGCACCTCCCCCTAATCTATTGTACATTATACATGCCATGCATTACAGATCAGAAACCAATTCTTTTTGTACCCACCCAAAATATAGTATATTCAAAGCAATATTTTTTATTCCTTCTGTAAGCATTCGGAAAATCGTATAGAAATTCGGCCCTTAATTTATGCGGTAATACAAATTACTATTACGATCAAATTTATTATTTTTTTTGTTAGATAATAGTTTTCTGTGTCCCTATTTTGCTTATTATCTATCTCCTCCCAGTGCTTGTGCCAGCGGTAGTCCCTAATTCCTATACTACGGTGGGTTATAGTTTTAAGATTTCTAACCCCATTGACTTGAACTTGGGTTTGTCCTGGGGTTGATTCTGAACTTCGTTGGGATCCTGAGGTTGGTTGTTAAATTCGGCATTCTTGTCCTCCTGATAATCGAACTCTTCGATCCAGTTATACTCATCCAACTCTCTTTCCTAATCCCCTGACGGGGTGGGTGTAGTCCCTCGGCCTGATTCAGTTCCTCTTGTCTACTATGTTAATTGTGAAGTTCCATTTCTTGTCTTGTTCTGTTCACGTTATTTTTTTTGTAGAGAGCTTCTATCTCCGGATTGATTTCGTGTTGAGGAGGTCCAGATGACTTGGTCATACACTGATGAGTCCCTGCTGGAAAAAAAACGAGATTTAAGCTTTATCGTCTTGAAATATGTAACGTAGAATACAAAATATTTAAATACACTTTATTTGAGTAAGAACCGTTTGATCCCCGGACACGACGCCAACTTGACACCCGGGATTCGGTTGGTGTCCACAACCAAACTGTATGAGGGAGGGCGTGATCACTGTTCGTCAAGTATTGTAACCGGCTGATATCCGGGTCGAATCCACATAAATCAAACGAGGATCTGTTCCCAAATAATTTGTATTCGAATTATAGAAATGTAAGAGGACTATGTCCGAAGATGTGGTGAATTGTGTGCGTAAGTGTCACTTAAGCACGGATGCAATAAATAACATAAGCAACGGTGATAAGGTGTAAGAAAGCAATAAAATTTATTGTTATTTTTGTTAGATAACTGATTGTGTCCATTGTGCCTATTTTCTTGATATATCTCCTCCTATTTTAGCTTTCTTTGTCCCCATTTTGCTCATCATCTAACTATTTTCCCTCTCTGCATGCTTTCACGGATGATTTTAGCATTGGCAATTTGGCACGACTGATTGCAAGATTTTCAAAATTAACAGAAGTCTTACTTGATGTTTGTGAAATTCTAATTAGTATACTTAACCAGGATGTTACATACACTGTCGAGACAACGTGTGTAACAAATCTTAGTTACACAGTTAGCTTAAATAATCGACAATTAAAAGCAGTAAACAAAGACACACAAGCTTGTTACCCAGTTCGGTGCAATCTCACCTACGTCTGGGGGCACTCTTCCAGTGGAAAGGTTTCACTATAGTGTAAGCAGTCAAAACATACAAGTATCAAAGATCATCACACATATCTATACCTATGTTACTCTTACTAGTATCAACCTATCTCAGGGACTCTCCCTGAATTCAAGACCACGCCTTGGTTCCACTCTACGAGTACTCACCTTGCTCGGATGTTTAAGTCGCAGTTAGATGAGTTCGTGCAAATTCAAGCACGTCTTCACATAAGCCCTAACCACTCAATACAAATCTCTCGATTCTTCTCTGAGTGATACATAACGTTCTTTGTCAAATACACAGCCTCTCAACCCGTAGACCTTCACGTCTAAGAGCTCTATTTATTCAGCAAAGAAGTCCCCTCTACCAAGGTTGTAGCCTCAGCTTTTATAGTAGAGGGTTTAAACCAAAACCCCTAGGGTTTCCACAAATCGCATCGTCTTGATTCTTTCCCTTTCTCTTCTTCACGCGGTAGATTTGTTTCCACATAGTTTACAGAACGTGCGTCATTAGCAAAACCTTCCCAAAGACTTCGAACACAGCTGTAAACTTCCCAATCTTCATATCGCCAGCAATATTAATACTCGGGAAACTTACCAAAAGTTGTGTCGACCAGAAGGTTACTCAAGATGTCACTCCATCGTCACAAGTCTCTGTAATATGGTCTTCATCGGTGACGATCATGTGACAATTGTCACTCTAGCATCTCCATTATGTGACGATCGTCACCTATCCTATGACGATCATCACTTTTCCTCTTTGTCTCCTTCCCTGAAATCCTCGTTTTGGTCGGTTTTTACCCCCATTTTCACATGTATCCTGCATAATCACACCAAACATACTTGAAGGCGCCAAGTGGCACAATTGGGTCTCTTAAGCTCGATACGAGTGACAATTTGGCACTGAATATGGGTAAAAAGGTGTCGAAATGGACTCCGAGTGGACTCACATCAAGCGCCACAGTCTTTTCTCTAGTTGTCACGATCATCTCCTTTGAAATTAGGGTCAAGATCGTGACAGATGTGTCACGATCGTGACGCTCTCTGCGTTCCGATCGTCCTGCCTCCGTGATCGAAATCGTGCTTGGCCCCGGGCTGGTAAGCAAATTATATTCAGTTTGTCATGATAGTCACGATCGTGACAAAGCTCTATTCTTGCCTTTGCTCTTGTTTCTTGCGCCGGAAGTCATGGAATCTCGATCTATATTTTTCCCTTTTTAAAGTTTCTCATTTTCGTACCTACAAACAAATAATAGAGCCACCAGAATCCGAATTACATAAACTCTAAAAAATCGAAAACAGGGCACTTAAGTACATCAAATGCGGGGTTTAGCGAGATCAACTGGAGATCGATTGACTCCACATCATTGGGGTGGGGAGTGATGATGAGGTGTTGGGAAGTGGGACACATGGAAGCAGAAGGGTTGTTGATTTATATTGATTGTCGACTATGATTGTGCTACGTATGAAGAGAAGCCATTGCCATTATAACTAGTTAACTGCGGTTTTTTTATCTAAAAAACTATAACCGAACTGGATCACACCAGTTAGCATAAATAGAAACAAAATTGGTCACAATCACACCGGTTACGATTATTGCTGGTTCGCTTCTACTCAATTCCGGTCATTTTTTAATTTTCGGTTAATTTTGAGTAGCCTTAGTTATGAGGTCATGATTCAAGATCAATAGTGATACTTCACTTATTTTATATAGTAGAAGCCTGAATGCGAATCTTCAATAGATACAAAAAAGGTAAAAATAAATACACAAGTTATTCAAACTACTGTACGAAATTGCTAAAAGGTATCCATACAGGTGCGCTGCTGTCAAATATACGGGTTCCGAACATACCTTCATCTACCCTTGTTGTAAAAAATATGAGTTGTATAGACAATGTGTCCGCAGCTAGTATCAAGTTGACCGATTTGACCGACCGTTGCAACCGGTAGGATAAGTGACTGTTGGTAGCCGTTGTTAAGGCATGCAGACGTGATCTGCGTGTGCCACCCTTAAACCAACGTTTCAGAACTATAGAAGTGATTGTATGTGTTTTTTTAGAGAGAGTATTTAGTTTGAAAACTTTGTGGAGGAGAAATTTTGATTTTGAGTTATCACATATTGTGTAAGAGAAAATTATAAGCGATCGACTAAATCATATAAGATTCATCGAATATAAGGTATGTATTGGATTATTTTATTGTTTTTATATTCCATAACATATGTATACTATTGACGATGAATGCGTAGTAATTGTTTGTATCACATAATATATAACTAGCTTGAATATATTATTAATTGTGTTATTTTCTATTCTATATCATTGCTTATATATTTAAGAAATGGATCGATCATGAATGAGAGGGGAGAGAAGGTAAGAAGATTTTATGGCAGGGCTTAATAGGTACATGAAATTGGTGAGGCAAAATGCTAGAGATTATGGTCTAAATTGATTCAAGTGTTTGTGAGTAAAATGTTGTGGTATTCATGTGCAAGATATAAAGATCATTTGCAATCATTTACTTAGGAAATGATTCTTGAGAGACTATACAGTTTGGACCGAATACGACGAAGTCAGAGATGTGGGTGAGAGTAGCAATAAGGAGCGGATTGCCAAGTCTAGTATACAATATTTTCTACCTCCGAGTCCTAACTGAACCCTGTACAATAATTCATAGAAGATGTATACCCATTTCGAGATGTTTGTGTTGAAAGAAATAACGAATATGATATGTTGGATGAAGTCGATGAGTTAGTAGCTAAATAATTTACTACTGAATACAAACGTTGGTAGCAGAGTTGCTTATCCCACTGTACGAAGGCAGTGTTGACATAGTGTTGGCAGTAATGTTAAGGATTTTATCCATCAAACAAAAGACTAGAATGACATTTGACGACATTGCTAAGGAGTTTCCTAGCACATCCTACAACGAATGCATGTGTCTTTGTCGTTACTATGTAATCAGTAAAGAGTCTTTGTCGTTACTATGTTATCAATAACTGAGTTTGACATTGCCTTATCTATGAAAGGGTAGTCATAAGGGCTGTTATTGGCTCAGTTATTGATTACATGAGGGAACACGAAAGAAGGCTAAGGGATTTATCCCTCATGCTCTGGCATGGGATAGATATCTGTTTAGGCCACTTGATGAGGCTGAATGAAAGGAAACGCATGGCCATGCTAGAGATACGCAGTATCAGGATTCGGTCACCTCACAGATCAAGAAACAATGATTGATTAAATAAGAATGACGACTCTATGCCTTATGATAAATCTGAATATCTAGAGATAAAGGGATAATGACATTGAAGATATGAGTTTAAATCGAATCATCGATAGAAGCCACTTATGATGGAAAGGGCAAAATGGTAATTTTGCGCCAATCTGCCAACGTGTCGTGAGCCTAGAGGGTCATACAGTTAAAACGATGAGTATGGGAGAGAGGAATTTGAAAGTCCAAATATGAAGAGATTGGAGAATTAGGAAAGTTCACTTTACTATTTAGTTAGACCGAATCGGTCTAAGCTAAACCGAAACGGATTAGACAATTCTCGGTCTAGGTTGTAAACTGGACGGCTATGGAAATATGTCTAAACCAATTTGAGGCTGGTTTAATTAAGCCATTTAATTATAATCCTAAGTCTTATTGGGCTCAAAATTAATTAAATGGGCTTACGTGATTGGATGGAGGCCCTTTTAGTATTTAATTAATTATAATTAAAAGAAATTCTAAAAGGGAAAGGATTTGACTTAGGGTTAGGAATATATTATTTCTAAAACCCTAGCGGAAATCCCTCTCCCTCTCACTCTCATTCTCGGCCGGTTCCCCCCCCCCCCCCTCCCACTCTCTCTTCGGTTCTTGCCTCCTTCAAGCAAAACTAGGAAACTTGTCTTGAAGGTCTTGATCCCGTGATCATCACATCGTTTGTGTGGACGTGATAGAGAAGTAAGTCCATTCGGAATTACTTGGATTCGAAAATATCAAGGAAAAACTTCTTATTCATGTGAGTTAGTATGCCGATCTAAATATGCATGAAGATTTGTTAATTTGTTTAAGAGATCCATAGTTAATTTCGCTTCTGCTGCATGAAATTGATTGAATTGGACCCCATAAATTTCCTTCATAAATCTTTTGAATAACACTATCCATTGGAGGGACATCTATTGTGGCATCTTTCACGCTTCTACCTAGATAAGCATTGATGGCTTCAGGTGAATACTTAAAACAAAGACCTCTTATATAGACTTTTCTAAACTCAGAGTCTTCTGGATCATCAAACGTAGTAGATATGTTCACTATGAACTCTTTTACCAGAGAAGGATAGTAAATACCGATGTTGGTGACAGTCTTCATGAGTCCATCACCTTGTTGGAGTTCAATAACGACCTCGATATGCTGGGCTTCAGCATATAGCTCCCTCTCCGCAAAGATGATGTGTTGATAGACATATCTCCATATGAGGACTCCATCTTCGTTGTGAAAGGATATGTTGTCCAAGGGTGCTACTGGAACATTTTTTTGGAGCCTTTGAACTTCCATGGATTTCTTGATGCCATGGGCAAAGAGCACCACTATCTCTTCTTCTTCTTCCTCTTCCTCCTCTAGTTCTTCTTCCTCGGGTATGAAAGGAATATCAACAATGGGCACTGTGGCCCTCTTCTTCTTCTTCTTTTCTAAAGTCGGGATAGATGTCCCACCTTCCTCAACGGCTTTCTCCTCCTCCTCCTCCTCCTCCTCCTTCTTCTTCTCCTCCTTCTTAACATGAGACACATCTTCTTCATTTTGTAACATCTGTTGCTTTTTCTTCTACAACTTCTTCTTCTTCTTTCCTCCTCTCTCGGCCAAAAATTTCTTCATGGTCACATTTTCTTCAACAATTTCTTCCTTTTCAATTTCTGGGTCACATGCAGTTTGTGTGTGTGTTTCTTCTTCATTGCTTAACTCCTCATTGTCAGCAAGAGCGTCAGAGGATGTTGGACCTTCCTTCTCAGCATTGTGCACTTCCTCCGTTTCAATCTTAGGTGGAGATACATCAAGAGTCATGGTTGGCGAATTAGTCACATCCTCTTGTTCTAAGGTTTCGTTCAAAAGGGGGTTCTCTAAAATCTCATGATTTATTAGGGTTTGACACCTCAATTTTAGTCGGGTAGAGGATCTAGGATTGCCTGGTTGAGGATTGTGTGCAGATGGTGTCTTAGAAGTCACCTTGCCTCCGATTCCTCCAACGTTTGTTGGGACATTCTCCTCGACAATGGTAGCAACAGACTCTAGTTCTTCATGCGTGACTTCATTAGTGACATGTGGAGGAGTTGCTGAGAGTTTGTCTGAGGAGTTGCAGATCCTTAACCTGAGAAGTTTCCCCCTCGTACTCTGACTCCATACTTGTTCCTAACAGTTTTAAGTCCAGTACCCTTTTTCGGAACGGTTTTGATCCTCATATCGGTTTTGCTTCTTTGATTTTGCAAGAATGCAACCGCTACGAGTTCCCTAGTTGGTCTAGAAAGGGAGAAACCGAATCAGCAAAGCTCCCTTTCCTTTTCTTGGCGATTATTGCTCAATAAAACAGAGTCCAAGGGAGGACCTTAGACTCTCAAACCATTTTGCATCCAACGCCTTTGTGAATATATCAGCTAGTTGTTTTTCAGTGGGAATATACTCAAGCTTGATCTTCTTGTCTTCGACTAGTTCTCGAATAAAGTGATGCATGATATCGATGTGCTTGGTCTTGCTATGTTGAATCAGATTCTTTGAGATGTTGATAGCACTAATGTTGTCACAGAACAATATCATGACATCTTGCTTGACACCATACTCTGCAAGCATCTACTTCATCCATAGAAGCTGAGTGCAAGTACTTCTAGCTATAGTATACCCGAACTCAGCTGTAGATATGGCAATACAATTTTTTTGCCGAACCAAGAAACAAGGTTATTCCGAAGATAGAAGCATCCACCAGAGGTGCTTCTTCGATCAGAAGTGCTTCCTGCCTAGTCAGCATCACCGTACCCAACAAGCGTATAAAATGTGTCGAAGGAATATAGTAATCATAATTCAGCCGTTCCAGATATGTACCTTATGATTTGCTTGGCTTGAGTTAGATTGCTTGCTTTTGGATTAGCTTGATACCGAGCACAAATACCCATTAAGAATGCTATGTCAGGTCAACTTGCAGTGAGATATAGAAGGCTTCCAATGATGCTTCGATAGAGGCTTTGATCTACAGGTTCACCTAGATCATCCTTGGTGAGTTTGCTATGGGTGCCAATATGGGTTCTTTTCTGGGAAGCTTTTTCCAACCCAAACTTTTTCACAATGTTCTTAGCATGCTTTCTTTGAGAGATAAAGATGACATCATTTATTTGCTTCATCTAGAAACCTATAAAATAGTTTAGTTCACCGACCATGCTCATCTCAAATTCAGACTGCATATGTTGAACAAAATGTTCCACCATCTTGTCAGACATTACTCAAACACAATGTCATCAACGTATATTTGTGCAATCATGATGTTGCTTCCTTCCTTTTTCACGAATAGATTTTTATCAACTCCCCCTCGAGTATAGCCATTCTGAACTAGGAACTGAATTAGGCGTTCATACGAAGCTCGGGTGCTTGTTTAAGACCGTAGAGGGATTTTCTAAGTTTGTAGACATGTTGTGGCGAGCTGTGATCTTCAAACCCCTTTGGTTGAGCAACATATACCTCCTCATTCAGATATCCATTGAGAAAGGCACTCTTCACATCCATCTGGTAGAGTTTAAATCGTAGATGACAAGTAATGCCCATAAGGAGTCTGATGACCTTAAGTCTAGCAACTGGAGCAAACATCTCGTCGAAATCCACTCCTTCTACTTGTGTATATCCTTGTGCTACATATATAGCCTTGTTTCGAGTGATATTCCCTTGCTTGTCAGATTTATTCTTGAATATCCATTTTTTCCCAATAACATTGACATTATCCGGCTTAGGTACTAGTTCTCAAACAACATTCCTCTCAAATTGAACCAATTCTTCTTGCATGAGACATACCCAGTATTCATCGTTGATGGCTTCTTGCACATTCTAAGTTTTGCTACGTTTAGCGTTGGCATAATTTTTTAGCGCAAAAGTAAGAAGTCATTGCAACATGCTGCACGACATTTGGTGCGACATTAGGAAAGGTATGGAAGCTTTCCTATGTTGAGTCGCTGAAGCGTGGAGCGCAAGAAAAACGACGTCACGACAAGATCAGGCAACTGAAACTTGCAGCGCAAGAAGAAATGACGTTACGACGAGTTTAGGCAACTTTTGAGCTATCAACAACACATCAGCAAAGGCGGCAACGCGAACTGTCAGCTTGCCTAAATTGGTAGGAAGTCTGAGACTTCCTATTCCTAATCCGAGACAGATTAGGAATGTGAGGTTTCTATAAAAAGCTTGTGCTTCCATATTAGCAACCTGTCCGTTCTTTTTCTTTATGCTAAATTTATCAGAGCTCTTAACCGTGCAACATAGGCGTGTTGAGAGGCTGATTGGTTTGCTAGAACGGTGTGCTTCGATTAAACATCAATTCACAAAGATTGAGTGTTTGATCGATTAGGGTTCTTGTGTTCGTGATTGAAGATTCACAAATTTGTCAAGAAGACTACGACACCGAGCATAGACTTGCTCGAAGGGTGGACTCGAAGACAGGGGGAGTAGGACCCTGGTCTAGGTACGAGAGCTAGTAGTTAAAGTAGCTTAAGTCAATAGCTTGTGTGATAGCTAGTTGATACTTGAAGTTTTACTCTTAACTATATTATAGTGAAGTATCTTTCCACTGGCCGAGGGCCCCCAGATGTAAGTGACGTTGCACCAAACTGGGTAATCATCTATGGTGTCATTATTATTGCTGCTTGTTTATGGTTTAAACTGTTGTCTGTGTTTAGGCAAATTGTCGACACAATAGTTACGACTTTGTGTCCGACTTCTTGGCTCTGCTACATATCAAAATTTCAATTGGTATCAGAGGGGGCACCTTATCTCTTGGGTTATTTCCTGCAAAGATTCTGAGTAGCTAATATGGATTCAAAGAAAGGAGGATTTGTCAATCGACCATCAGTGCTCGACGAAACTAACTATGGGTGCTGGAAAGCACGGATGTGTGCCTTCATGAAGTCTCTTGACAACAAAACCTGGAAGGCTGTCATCAATGAGTGGGAGGAACCTCATTATGCTGATGATTAAGGAAATCGAACTAGCATTAAACCGGAAAAAGAGTGGAGCGCGGATGAAGACGAAGCCGCCCTAGGTAATTCTCGAGTACTCAATGCCATATTTAATGGAGTAGACAAGAACGTCTTTCGGCTTATCAACACATGCACAAGTGCCAAAATCGCTTGGGACACTCTTGCTGTTGCTTATGAAGGAACCTCCAAAGTCCGAGAACAAAAGCTCCAGTACCTCACCACCAACTTTGAAGCTCTTGTCATGAATGAAGATGAAACTATAGCTGATTTCAACGTACGTATCAGTGATCTAGTCAATGAAGATCTAGTTAGAAAAACGCTGAGAGCTCTAAGTATTAGATCCAAGATGAAGATCACGGTCATAGAAGAAGTCCATGACCTTAAGACACTGAAGTTTGATGAGCTTATGGGTTCTCTCATGACCTTCGAGCTTTCTCTTCCGTCAATAGAGAAAAAACATAAAGGCGTAGCCTTCAAAAGTTCTACCCAAAGACAGAAGCAATTGGTGTGTTTTGATTCAGACAGTGAAATTGATGATACAATCGCTATGCTGGCCAAAAACTACGATAGAGTTATGAAAAGATTCAATCAGATGGCAGGGAAGAATGTCACTCGTGAAGTCAGAGACAAGTCACAACACAAGTTCCAGAAGTTTGAGAGCGCCAACAAAGATGCTAGACGTGGTGAGCGACCAGGAAAGGAAAAAGGGGTCCAATGCTTCGAATGTGAGGGGTATGGGCACGTACAGAAGGAATGCCCTAACTACTTGAAGAAACAAAAGAAGGGGTTAGTTGCCTTTCTAACTAACGATGAAGAAGACAAAGACAGTGACTCTAAGCACACAGGTAACTATGTTGCTTTCAATGTCTCCACGACCACAATAGATCAACCTTCCGAGACCTTAAAGAAGTATGACTCTGATGATGAGTTATCCGATGAAACTCTCAACAACGCATAGAACGAATGGTATGTCAAGTGGCTTGAAGACTCCCAGGTAATCGAAAAACAGAATGCTCTCATTCTCTCCCTTAATGAAGACAAATAAAGACATCTCGAAACTATTGTTGATCTCAAAAAGGAAGTGGCTCGGTTAAACAGCGAGTTAGACCAACTAACCAAGTCTGTGAAGATGATGAATCCAAGTATTGATACTCTAGATCAAATTCTCTCGATCGGAAAGCCAACTAAAAATATGGAAGGCCTTGGATACTCGAAAGGAGGTTCATCATCTCACACCGTCTTTGTTCCTCAGAAGGCTTTCATCCACATGCCCCGTTAGATGCCTCAGACCTTCGCAACTGATCAGGCGAACAGGAAGCCTCATACCCTGGTTCCTCGCGGACCAAAGAACAAAAGACATAACTAGATATGTCACTACTGTGGTCGAAGAGGTCACATCCGACCTTTCTGCTATCGTCTATATGGAAGGAGCTTCGTCAAACAAAGGACCACCATCAAGAAAGCCCAACCTCGAAAGGAATGGCGAGTCAATGAGGTAAATTATCGAGCGAATATGGAAGGAGCCTCATACCTTGGGTACTCCAGAAACAGTCGTGCCTTTCGGGTATTCAACAAACGCACCTATTATGGAATCCATCAATGTTGTTATTGATGATAACGGTGAGAAACCTAGCGACGATAAGGAAGAAGTGTCAAATCGCTTAGATGAAGTCACGCCAGAAGTTAGTAACGAAGATCGTCACGAAGAATCTGTAGACGAAAGTAACATCATCTCTGACAAAGAGGCATCCCCCATCACATAACAGAGAGCTCCTTCCAAAAGAACTCAGAAGAATCGCCCAACCCAAGATGTAATAGGTGATATCAATGAAGGAGTGCAGACTCGACAGAAGGCACCTATAAATTACAAGGAGATGATAGGTAATATCTGCTTTGTCTCAAAAGTTGAACCAAAGAATATACAAGAAGCCATCAACGATGAATACTGGGTGTGCGCCATGCAAGAAGAATTGGTACAATTTGCAAGGAATGAAGTTTGGAAGCCAGACAATGTCAATGTTATTGGAACAAAGTGGATATTCAAAAAAAAGTCTGACGATCAAGGAAATATCACTCGAAACAAGGCAAGACTTGTGGCGCATGGGTACACTCAAGTAGAAGGAGTGGATTTCGAAGAAAAATTTGCTCCAGTTTCCAGACTTGAAGCTATCTGACTTTTCTGGGCATAGCATGCCATCTGCGTTTCAAACTCTATCAGATGGATGTAAAGTGTGCTTTTCTCAATGGATATCTAAACGAAGAAGTCTATGTTGCTCAACCAAAAGGGTTTGAAGATCATGATTCTCCTCATCGTGTCTACAAACTGAAGAAAGCTCTCTACGACCTTAAACAAGTACCACGAGCATGGTATGAACGTCTTACTCAATTCCTAGTACATAATGGCTATATTCGAGGGGGAGTAGACAAAACTCTCTTTGTGAAAAAGGAAGGAAGTAACATTATGATTGCCCAAATATACGATGATGATATAGTATTCTGAGGAATGTCAGACATGATGGTGGAACGTTTCGTACAACATATGCAGTCTGAATTTGAGATGAGTATGGTTGGAGAGCTAACATACTTCGTAGGCTTCTAGATCAAATAGATGAAGGATGAAATCTTTATCTCGCAAAGCAAATATGTAAAGAATATTGTGAAGAAATTCGGGTTGGAAAAACCTTCACACAAGAGAACCCCCATTGCCATTCATATTAAATACACAAAAGATGATCTTGGAGAACCAGTTGATCAAAGCCTCTATCGAGGCATTATTGGAAGTCTTCTCTACCTCACAACGAGTCGACATGACATTGCTTTCTCAGTGGGAGTCTGTTCTCGGCATCAAGCCAATCCATTAATTTAACACTGTCAAACTGAAGTGCCACATTAGGAAAATTCAGGTGTCTCTCAAGCCAAATTAAAAGTCAGGTTAGTTAAGTGCAAAAGTTGTATTCTTCAGGGTACCTAAGTGTAATATTCCCTATTTATTAATATGAAATTTCGCTCCTCCTTGCAAAAATTTCTGGAACCACCACTGCTCGCGGTGGTAGGGTCATGGAGGCTGGGTGCGACGGATTTGCCATCTAGTCTTCGATTTATGAAGGTTGCAGAAGCGATTTATGAAATTTGGGGTTCTAGGTGGATCCAATTAAGATCGGAAAATCGATCAGAAGAGTTTTTAACCATGCTTTAAAACTACTTGTCATGACATATGGGAATCAACTTCTTTATGGCAAGTGGATTTTTGCAAAAAAATCTTAAAAGTGTGGCACATATTCTTATAATTAATGGTTTTTATGTTTAAAAGACAATTTTTAATGTGTTTAAGTGTTCTTTCCCACTTATATTGTAATATTTTTATTGAAATGTTGAATTCAACAAGTTAGCAGCTGAAAGTAAATCCTTGGCTACCACTGGGAAGCTGCAACATGAGTAATTGACAGCTATTGGCTTGTCATGTCTCATATTGACATGCGGTTTGACATGCGTAACCCAGCTACAATTATCCCCTACTAAAATTATATTAGTCACTTGAATTTGGGCTCAAAGTACTTTGTTTTGAATTTCGTTGCATTATTTACATATATTTTATTTAGTCTCTTGTAACTTATGTTAAACATCTTTTAAACCAAGAGACAATATTATACATAATAGTGTGTCATGAACTTGTTATTAAAATAATAATTTGAAATACGATTAAGAATCACAACTTTAATACTGTCTTGCTTCAACATAGTATAGTGAATCACAAATATCGATTTTGGTTAGCACTAGCAGCTGCAATATGAACAATTGACAGCTATTTGCTTTTCATGTCTTGTATTACAAACCAAATCTCATGCATTTTAACGACCAGCTCCCGCCGCCGGTGCTCATCTCCGGCTCCGCCAAAGTTTGTAAGCCCGCGTCGGTCACTAGCCTCACGTTTGAACTACAAACGTGAGACAAATATAATGTAATGAACATTAAAAATTCCAAAATTGTGGAATATCTAAAAAAATAAAATTACCTTAGTGGGGATGGTGGACAGCTGTGAGGTAGCTTACCATTTTATTGAGTTTGTGTTTCGGAGTTCGTTCCTAAACCGCGTACGTACTCATCAACTTGGATTTGGTGGCCATTTCTCATACCAACCCGATCGACCGTCACACTTTTGTATTTCATAATTATAATATCTTTTGCATGCAAAACAACTGTCCATCTTGTTGCTTGCACCATCCTCTGCCCTTCCTTCACTTGTCTATCACTATTGCTAAATAAAGCAGTATAGTATATATACCTGTTGGAGCCTTACTTAATAACTCATCTCATCTATCAATCCCTTCCATACATACATATTCACAATCAATCTAGCTAAATGGGTTCTTTGGTTCTTCTCCTCCTTGCTTCTTTGATGGTGGCTTCTTCTGCTAGCAACTTCAACAACGACTTTGATATCACTTGGGGAGATGGCCGCGGCAACATTGTGAACAATGGTGAAGTTCTTACTCTGTCTCTGGACAAGGCCTCTGGCTCTGGCTTCCAGTCCAAGAACGAGTTCCTCTTCGGAAAGATTGATATGCAGCTCAAGCTTGTTTCCGGCAACTCTGCTGGCACTGTCACTGCCTACTATGTAATTAACCTCGCCCGCTCTTCTCTTCTCTTCCATTGCAATTCATTTGGTAACATAAGGATATAATCACTAACATGTTCTGTTATTTACATATGCAGTTATCCTCAAAAGGTTCGACTTGGGATGAGATTGATTTCGAGTTTCTTGGGAATTTGAGCGGCGACCCTTACATTCTCCACACTAATGTGTTCAGCCAAGGCAAAGGCAACAGGGAGCAACAATTCTATCTCTGGTTCGACCCGACCGCTGATTTCCATACCTACTCCATCCTCTGGAATCCTCAGCGCATCATGTAAGCTTAGCCACCAATCTTAATTAACACATTGAAACCGGCTTGAGTGTTTATAGTTGAGCTGCTCCTCTAATACTTTCTTCTTTAATTTGTTTCAGATTCTCTGTGGACGGTACTCCTATCAGGGAGTTCAAGAACTCGGAGGACAAAGGCGTGCCATTCCCCAAGAGCCAGGCCATGAGGATTTACTCAAGCCTGTGGAATGCTGACGACTGGGCGACCAGAGGTGGGCTGGTGAAGACAGATTGGACCCAAGCACCATTCACTGCCTCCTACAGGAACTTCAGTGCAAAAGATGCTTGTGTCTGGTCCTCTGGCTCATCTTCTTGCACTCAGCCAAGCAACACTTCTTGGCTCTCACAGGAGCTCGACTCCACCAACCAACAGAGGCTCAAATGGGTGCAGAACAACTACATGATCTACAACTACTGCTCAGACACCAAGAGGTTTCCCCAGGGACTCCCTTCAGAATGCACCTCCCCCTAATCTATTGTACATTATACATGCCATGCATTACAGATCAGAAACCAATTCTTTTTGTACCCACCCAAAATATAGTATATTCAAAGCAATATTTTTTATTCCTTCTGTAAGCATTCGGAAAATCGTATAGAAATTCGGCCCTTAATTTATGCGGTAATACAAATTACTATTACGATCAAATTTATTATTTTTTTTGTTAGATAATAGTTTTCTGTGTCCCTATTTTGCTTATTATCTATCTCCTCCCAGTGCTTGTGCCAGCGGTAGTCCCTAATTCCTATACTACGGTGGGTTATAGTTTTAAGATTTCTAACCCCATTGACTTGAACTTGGGTTTGTCCTGGGGTTGATTCTGAACTTCGTTGGGATCCTGAGGTTGGTTGTTAAATTCGGCATTCTTGTCCTCCTGATAATCGAACTCTTCGATCCAGTTATACTCATCCAACTCTCTTTCCTAATCCCCTGACGGGGTGGGTGTAGTCCCTCGGCCTGATTCAGTTCCTCTTGTCTACTATGTTAATTGTGAAGTTCCATTTCTTGTCTTGTTCTGTTCACGTTATTTTTTTTGTAGAGAGCTTCTATCTCCGGATTGATTTCGTGTTGAGGAGGTCCAGATGACTTGGTCATACACTGATGAGTCCCTGCTGGAAAAAAAACGAGATTTAAGCTTTATCGTCTTGAAATATGTAACGTAGAATACAAAATATTTAAATACACTTTATTTGAGTAAGAACCGTTTGATCCCCGGACACGACGCCAACTTGACACCCGGGATTCGGTTGGTGTCCACAACCAAACTGTATGAGGGAGGGCGTGATCACTGTTCGTCAAGTATTGTAACCGGCTGATATCCGGGTCGAATCCACATAAATCAAACGAGGATCTGTTCCCAAATAATTTGTATTCGAATTATAGAAATGTAAGAGGACTATGTCCGAAGATGTGGTGAATTGTGTGCGTAAGTGTCACTTAAGCACGGATGCAATAAATAACATAAGCAACGGTGATAAGGTGTAAGAAAGCAATAAAATTTATTGTTATTTTTGTTAGATAACTGATTGTGTCCATTGTGCCTATTTTCTTGATATATCTCCTCCTATTTTAGCTTTCTTTGTCCCCATTTTGCTCATCATCTAACTATTTTCCCTCTCTGCATGCTTTCACGGATGATTTTAGCATTGGCAATTTGGCACGACTGATTGCAAGATTTTCAAAATTAACAGAAGTCTTACTTGATGTTTGTGAAATTCTAATTAGTATACTTAACCAGGATGTTACATACACTGTCGAGACAACGTGTGTAACAAATCTTAGTTACACAGTTAGCTTAAATAATCGACAATTAAAAGCAGTAAACAAAGACACACAAGCTTGTTACCCAGTTCGGTGCAATCTCACCTACGTCTGGGGGCACTCTTCCAGTGGAAAGGTTTCACTATAGTGTAAGCAGTCAAAACATACAAGTATCAAAGATCATCACACATATCTATACCTATGTTACTCTTACTAGTATCAACCTATCTCAGGGACTCTCCCTGAATTCAAGACCACGCCTTGGTTCCACTCTACGAGTACTCACCTTGCTCGGATGTTTAAGTCGCAGTTAGATGAGTTCGTGCAAATTCAAGCACGTCTTCACATAAGCCCTAATCACTCAATACAAATCTCTCGATTCTTCTCTGAGTGATACATAACGTTCTTTGTCAAATACACAGCCTCTCAACCCGTAGACCTTCACGTCTAAGAGCTCTATTTATTCAGCAAAGAAGTCCCCTCTACCAAGGTTGTAGCCTCAGCTTTTATAGTAGAGGGTTTAAACCAAAACCCCTAGGGTTTCCACAAATCGCATCGTCTTGATTCTTTCCCTTTCTCTTCTTCACGCGGTAGATTTGTTTCCACATAGTTTACAGAACGTGCGTCATTAGCAAAACCTTCCCAAAGACTTCGAACACAGCTGTAAACTTCCCAATCTTCATATCGCCAGCAATATTAATACTCGGGAAACTTACCAAAAGTTGTGTCGACCAGAAGGTTACTCAAGATGTCACTCCATCGTCACAAGTCTCTGTAATATGGTCTTCATCGGTGACGATCATGTGACAATTGTCACTCTAGCATCTCCATTATGTGACGATCGTCACCTATCCTATGACGATCATCACTTTTCCTCTTTGTCTCCTTCCCTGAAATCCTCGTTTTGGTCGGTTTTTACCCCCATTTTCACATGTATCCTGCATAATCACACCAAACATACTTGAAGGCGCCAAGTGGCACAATTGGGTCTCTTAAGCTCGATACGAGTGACAATTTGGCACTGAATATGGGTAAAAAGGTGTCGAAATGGACTCCGAGTGGACTCACATCAAGCGCCACAGTCTTTTCTCTAGTTGTCACGATCATCTCCTTTGAAATTAGGGTCAAGATCGTGACAGATGTGTCACGATCGTGACGCTCTCTGCGTTCCGATCGTCCTGCCTCCGTGATCGAAATCGTGCTTGGCCCCGGGCTGGTAAGCAAATTATATTCAGTTTGTCATGATAGTCACGATCGTGACAAAGCTCTATTCTTGCCTTTGCTCTTGTTTCTTGCGCCGGAAGTCATGGAATCTCGATCTATATTTTTCCCTTTTTAAAGTTTCTCATTTTCGTACCTACAAACAAATAATAGAGCCACCAGAATCCGAATTACATAAACTCTAAAAAATCGAAAACAGGGCACTTAAGTACATCAAATGCGGGGTTTAGCGAGATCAACTGGAGATCGATTGACTCCACATCATTGGGGTGGGGAGTGATGATGAGGTGTTGGGAAGTGGGACACATGGAAGCAGAAGGGTTGTTGATTTATATTGATTGTCGACTATGATTGTGCTACGTATGAAGAGAAGCCATTGCCATTATAACTAGTTAACTGCGGTTTTTTTATCTAAAAAACTATAACCGAACTGGATCACACCAGTTAGCATAAATAGAAACAAAATTGGTCACAATCACACCGGTTACGATTATTGCTGGTTCGCTTCTACTCAATTCCGGTCATTTTTTAATTTTCGGTTAATTTTGAGTAGCCTTAGTTATGAGGTCATGATTCAAGATCAATAGTGATACTTCACTTATTTTATATAGTAGAAGCCTGAATTCGAATCTTCAATAGATACAAAAAAGGTAAAAATAAATACACAAGTTATTCAAACTACTGTACGAAATTGCTAAAAGGTATCCATACAGGTGCGCTGCTGTCAAATATACGGGTTCCGAACATACCTTCATCTACCCTTGTTGTAAAAAATATGAGTTGTATAGACAATGTGTCCGCAGCTAGTATCAAGTTGACCGATTTGACCGACCGTTGCAACCGGTAGGATAAGTGACTGTTGGTAGCCGTTGTTAAGGCATGCAGACGTGATCTGCGTGTGCCACCCTTAAACCAACGTTTCAGAACTATAGAAGTGATTGTATGTGTTTTTTTAGAGAGAGTATTTAGTTTGAAAACTTTGTGGAGGAGAAATTTTGATTTTGAGTTATCACATATTGTGTAAGAGAAAATTATAAGCGATCGACTAAATCATATAAGATTCATCGAATATAAGGTATGTATTGGATTATTTTATTGTTTTTATATTCCATAACATATGTATACTATTGACGATGAATGCGTAGTAATTGTTTGTATCACATAATATATAACTAGCTTGAATATATTATTAATTGTGTTATTTTCTATTCTATATCATTGCTTATATATTTAAGAAATGGATCGATCATGAATGAGAGGGGAGAGAAGGTAAGAAGATTTTATGGCAGGGCTTAATAGGTACATGAAATTGGTGAGGCAAAATGCTAGAGATTATGGTCTAAATTGATTCAAGTGTTTGTGAGTAAAATGTTGTGGTATTCATGTGCAAGATATAAAGATCATTTGCAATCATTTACTTAGGAAATGATTCTTGAGAGACTATACAGTTTGGACCGAATACGACGAAGTCAGAGATGTGGGTGAGAGTAGCAATAAGGAGCGGATTGCCAAGTCTAGTATACAATATTTTCTACCTCCGAGTCCTAACTGAACCCTGTACAATAATTCATAGAAGATGTATACCCATTTCGAGATGTTTGTGTTGAAAGAAATAACGAATATGATATGTTGGATGAAGTCGATGAGTTAGTAGCTAAATAATTTACTACTGAATACAAACGTTGGTAGCAGAGTTGCTTATCCCACTGTACGAAGGCAGTGTTGACATAGTGTTGGCAGTAATGTTAAGGATTTTATCCATCAAACAAAAGACTAGAATGACATTTGACGACATTGCTAAGGAGTTTCCTAGCACATCCTACAACGAATGCATGTGTCTTTGTCGTTACTATGTAATCAGTAAAGAGTCTTTGTCGTTACTATGTTATCAATAACTGAGTTTGACATTGCCTTATCTATGAAAGGGTAGTCATAAGGGCTGTTATTGGCTCAGTTATTGATTACATGAGGGAACACGAAAGAAGGCTAAGGGATTTATCCCTCATGCTCTGGCATGGGATAGATATCTGTTTAGGCCACTTGATGAGGCTGAATGAAAGGAAACGCATGGCCATGCTAGAGATACGCAGTATCAGGATTCGGTCACCTCACAGATCAAGAAACAATGATTGATTAAATAAGAATGACGACTCTATGCCTTATGATAAATCTGAATATCTAGAGATAAAGGGATAATGACATTGAAGATATGAGTTTAAATCGAATCATCGATAGAAGCCACTTATGATGGAAAGGGCAAAATGGTAATTTTGCGCCAATCTGCCAACGTGTCGTGAGCCTAGAGGGTCATACAGTTAAAACGATGAGTATGGGAGAGAGGAATTTGAAAGTCCAAATATGAAGAGATTGGAGAATTAGGAAAGTTCACTTTACTATTTAGTTAGACCGAATCGGTCTAAGCTAAACCGAAACGGATTAGACAATTCTCGGTCTAGGTTGTAAACTGGACGGCTATGGAAATATGTCTAAACCAATTTGAGGCTGGTTTAATTAAGCCATTTAATTATAATCCTAAGTCTTATTGGGCTCAAAATTAATTAAATGGGCTTACGTGATTGGATGGAGGCCCTTTTAGTATTTAATTAATTATAATTAAAAGAAATTCTAAAAGGGAAAGGATTTGACTTAGGGTTAGGAATATATTATTTCTAAAACCCTAGCGGAAATCCCTCTCCCTCTCACTCTCATTCTCGGCCGGTTCCCCCACCCCCCCTCCCACTCTCTCTTCGGTTCTTGCCTCCTTCAAGCAAAACTAGGAAACTTGTCTTGAAGGTCTTGATCCCGTGATCATCACATCGTTTGTGTGGACGTGATAGAGAAGTAAGTCCATTCGGAATTACTTGGATTCGAAAATATCAAGGAAAAACTTCTTATTCATGTGAGTTAGTATGCCGATCTAAATATGCATGAAGATTTGTTAATTTGTTTAAGAGATCCATGGTTAATTTCGCTTCTGCTGCATGAAATTGATTGAATTGGACCCCATAAATTTCCTTCATAAATCTTTTGAATAACACTATCCATTGGAGGGACATCTATTGTGGCATCTTTCACGCTTCTACCTAGATAAGCATTGATGGCTTCAGGTGAATACTTAAAACAAAGACCTCTTATATAGACTTTTCTAAACTCAGAGTCTTCTGGATCATCAAACGTAGTAGATATGTTCACTATGAACTCTTTTACCAGAGAAGGATAGTAAATACCGATGTTGGTGACAGTCTTCATGAGTCCATCACCTTGTTGGAGTTCAATAACGACCTCGATATGCTGGGCTTCAGCATATAGCTCCCTCTCCGCAAAGATGATGTGTTGATAGACATATCTCCATATGAGGACTCCATCTTCGTTGTGAAAGGATATGTTGTCCAAGGGTGCTACTGGAACATTCTTTTGGAGCCTTTGAACTTCCATGGATTTCTTGATGCCATGGGCAAAGAGCACCACTATCTCTTCTTCTTCTTCCTCTTCCTCCTCTAGTTCTTCTTCCTCGGGTATGAAAGGAATATCAACAATGGGCACTGTGGCCCTCTTCTTCTTCTTCTTTTCTAAAGTCGGGATAGATGTCCCACCTTCCTCAACGGCTTTCTCCTCCTCCTCCTCCTCCTCCTCCTTCTTCTTCTCCTCCTTCTTAACATGAGACACATCTTCTTCATTTTGTAACATCTGTTGCTTTTTCTTCTACAACTTCTTCTTCTTCTTTCCTCCTCTCTCGGCCAAAAATTTCTTCATGGTCACATTTTCTTCAACAATTTCTTCCTTTTCAATTTCTGGGTCACATGCAGTTTGTGTGTGTGTTTCTTCTTCATTGCTTAACTCCTCATTGTCAGCAAGAGCGTCAGAGGATGTTGGACCTTCCTTCTCAGCATTGTGCACTTCCTCCGTTTCAATCTTAGGTGGAGATACATCAAGAGTCATGGTTGGCGAATTAGTCACATCCTCTTGTTCTAAGGTTTCGTTCAAAAGGGGGTTCTCTAAAATCTCATGATTTATTAGGGTTTGACACCTCAATTTTAGTCGGGTAGAGGATCTAGGATTGCCTGGTTGAGGATTGTGTGCAGATGGTGTCTTAGAAGTCACCTTGCCTCCGATTCCTCCAACGTTTGTTGGGACATTCTCCTCGACAATGGTAGCAACAGACTCTAGTTCTTCATGCGTGACTTCATTAGTGACATGTGGAGGAGTTGCTGAGAGTTTGTCTGAGGAGTTGCAGATCCTTAACCTGAGAAGTTTCCCCCTCGTACTCTGACTCCATACTTGTTCCGAACAGTTTTAAGTCCAGTACCCTTTTTCGGAACGGTTTTGATCCTCATATCGGTTTTGCTTCTTTGATTTTGCAAGAATGCAACCGCTACGAGTTCCCTAGTTGGTCTAGAAAGGGAGAAACCGAATCAGCAAAGCTCCCTTTCCTTTTCTTGGCGATTATTGCTCAATAAAACAGAGTCCAAGGGAGGACCTTAGACTCTCAAACCATTTTGCATCCAACGCCTTTGTGAATATATCAGCTAGTTGTTTTTCAGTGGGAATATACTCAAGCTTGATCTTCTTGTCTTCGACTAGTTCTCGAATAAAGTGATGCATGATATCGATGTGCTTGGTCTTGCTATGTTGAATCAGATTCTTTGAGATGTTGATAGCACTAATGTTGTCACAGAACAATATCATGACATCTTGCTTGACACCATACTCTGCAAGCATCTACTTCATCCATAGAAGCTGAGTGCAAGTACTTCTAGCTATAGTATACCCGAACTCAGCTGTAGATATGGCAATACAATTTTTTTGCCGAACCAAGAAACAAGGTTATTCCGAAGATAGAAGCATCCACCAGAGGTGCTTCTTCGATCAGAAGTGCTTCCTGCCTAGTCAGCATCACCGTACCCAACAAGCGTATAAAATGTGTCGAAGGAATATAGTAATCATAATTCAGCCGTTCCAGATATGTACCTTATGATTTGCTTGGCTTGAGTTAGATTGCTTGCTTTTGGATTAGCTTGATACCGAGCACAAATACCCATTAAGAATGCTATGTCAGGTCAACTTGCAGTGAGATATAGAAGGCTTCCAATGATGCTTCGATAGAGGCTTTGATCTACAGTTTCACCTAGATCATCCTTGGTGAGTTTGCTATGGGTGCCAATATGGGTTCTTTTCTGGGAAGCTTTTTCCAACCCAAACTTTTTCACAATGTTCTTAGCATGCTTTCTTTGAGAGATAAAGATGACATCATTTATTTGCTTCATCTAGAAACCTATAAAATAGTTTAGTTCACCGACCATGCTCATCTCAAATTCAGACTGCATATGTTGAACAAAATGTTCCACCATCTTGTCAGACATTACTCAAACACAATGTCATCAACGTATATTTGTGCAATCATGATGTTGCTTCCTTCCTTTTTCACGAATAGATTTTTATCAACTCCCCCTCGAGTATAGCCATTCTGAACTAGGAACTGAATTAGGCGTTCATACGAAGATCGGGTGCTTGTTTAAGACCGTAGAGGGATTTTCTAAGTTTGTAGACATGTTGTGGCGAGCTGTGATCTTCAAACCCCTTTGGTTGAGCAACATATACCTCCTCATTCAGATATCCATTGAGAAAGGCACTCTTCACATCCATCTGGTAGAGTTTAAATCGTAGATGACAAGTAATGCCCATAAGGAGTCTGATGACCTTAAGTCTAGCAACTGGAGCAAACATCTCGTCGAAATCCACTCCTTCTACTTGTGTATATCCTTGTGCTACATATATAGCCTTGTTTCGAGTGATATTCCCTTGCTTGTCAGATTTATTCTTGAATATCCATTTTTTCCCAATAACATTGACATTATCCGGCTTAGGTACTAGTTCTCAAACAACATTCCTCTCAAATTGAACCAATTCTTCTTGCATGAGACATACCCAGTATTCATCGTTGATGGCTTCTTGCACATTCTAAGTTTTGCTACGTTTAGCGTTGGCATAATTTTTTAGCGCAAAAGTAAGAAGTCATTGCAACATGCTGCACGACATTTGGTGCGACATTAGGAAAGGTATGGAAGCTTTCCTATGTTGAGTCGCTGAAGCGTGGAGCGCAAGAAAAACGACGTCACGACAAGATCAGGCAACTGAAACTTGCAGCGCAAGAAGAAATGACGTTACGACGAGTTTAGGCAACTTTTGAGCTATCAACAACACATCAGCAAAGGCGGCAACGCGAACTGTCAGCTTGCCTAAATTGGTAGGAAGTCTGAGACTTCCTATTCCTAATCCGAGACAGATTAGGAATGTGAGGTTTCTATAAAAAGCTTGTGCTTCCATATTAGCAACCTGTCCGTTCTTTTTCTTTATGCTAAATTTATCAGAGCTCTTAACCGTGCAACATAGGCGTGTTGAGAGGCTGATTGGTTTGCTAGAACGGTGTGCTTCGATTAAACATCAATTCACAAAGATTGAGTGTTTGATCGATTAGGGTTCTTGTGTTCGTGATTGAAGATTCACAAATTTGTCAAGAAGACTACGACACCGAGCATAGACTTGCTCGAAGGGTGGACTCGAAGACAGGGGGAGTAGGACCCTGGTCTAGGTACGAGAGCTAGTAGTTAAAGTAGCTTAAGTCAATAGCTTGTGTGATAGCTAGTTGATACTTGAAGTTTTACTCTTAACTATATTATAGTGAAGTATCTTTCCACTGGCCGAGGGCCCCCAGATGTAAGTGACGTTGCACCAAACTGGGTAATCATCTATGGTGTCATTATTATTGCTGCTTGTTTATGGTTTAAACTGTTGTCTGTGTTTAGGCAAATTGTCGACACAATAGTTACGACTTTGTGTCCGACTTCTTGGCTCTGCTACATATCAAAATTTCAATTGGTATCAGAGGGGGCACCTTATCTCTTGGGTTATTTCCTGCAAAGATTCTGAGTAGCTAATATGGATTCAAAGAAAGGAGGATTTGTCAATCGACCATCAGTGCTCGACGAAACTAACTATGGGTGCTGGAAAGCACGGATGTGTGCCTTCATGAAGTCTCTTGACAACAAAACCTGGAAGGCTGTCATCAATGAGTGGGAGGAACCTCATTATGCTGATGATTAAGGAAATCGAACTAGCATTAAACCGGAAAAAGAGTGGAGCGCGGATGAAGACGAAGCCGCCCTAGGTAATTCTCGAGTACTCAATGCCATATTTAATGGAGTAGACAAGAACGTCTTTCGGCTTATCAACACATGCACAAGTGCCAAAATCGCTTGGGACACTCTTGCTGTTGCTTATGAAGGAACCTCCAAAGTCCGAGAACAAAAGCTCCAGTACCTCACCACCAACTTTGAAGCTCTTGTCATGAATGAAGATGAAACTATAGCTGATTTCAACGTACGTATCAGTGATCTAGTCAATGAAGATCTAGTTAGAAAAACGCTGAGAGCTCTAAGTATTAGATCCAAGATGAAGATCACGGTCATAGAAGAAGTCCATGACCTTAAGACACTGAAGTTTGATGAGCTTATGGGTTCTCTCATGACCTTCGAGCTTTCTCTTCCGTCAATAGAGAAAAAACATAAAGGCGTAGCCTTCAAAAGTTCTACCCAAAGACAGAAGCAATTGGTGTGTTTTGATTCAGACAGTGAAATTGATGATACAATCGCTATGCTGGCCAAAAACTACGATAGAGTTATGAAAAGATTCAACCAGATGGCAGGGAAGAATGTCACTCGTGAAGTCAGAGACAAGTCACAACACAAGTTCCAGAAGTTTGAGAGCGCCAACAAAGATGCTAGACGTGGTGAGCGACCAGGAAAGGAAAAAGGGGTCCAATGCTTCGAATGTGAGGGGTATGGGCACGTACAGAAGGAATGCCCTAACTACTTGAAGAAACAAAAGAAGGGGTTAGTTGCCTTTCTAACTAACGATGAAGAAGACAAAGACAGTGACTCTAAGCACACAGGTAACTATGTTGCTTTCAATGTCTCCACGACCACAATAGATCAACCTTCCGAGACCTTAAAGAAGTATGACTCTGATGATGAGTTATCCGATGAAACTCTCAACAACGCATAGAACGAATGGTATGTCAAGTGGCTTGAAGACTCCCAGGTAATCGAAAAACAGAATGCTCTCATTCTCTCCCTTAATGAAGACAAATAAAGACATCTCGAAACTATTGTTGATCTCAAAAAGGAAGTGGCTCGGTTAAACAGCGAGTTAGACCAACTAACCAAGTCTGTGAAGATGATGAATCCAAGTATTGATACTCTAGATCAAATTCTCTCGATCGGAAAGCCAACTAAAAATATGGAAGGCCTTGGATACTCGAAAGGAGGTTCATCATCTCACACCGTCTTTGTTCCTCAGAAGGCTTTCATCCACATGCCCCGTTAGATGCCTCAGACCTTCGCAACTGATCAGGCGAACAGGAAGCCTCATACCCTGGTTCCTCGCGGACCAAAGAACAAAAGACATAACTAGATATGTCACTACTGTGGTCGAAGAGGTCACATCCGACCTTTCTGCTATCGTCTATATGGAAGGAGCTTCGTCAAACAAAGGACCACCATCAAGAAAGCCCAACCTCGAAAGGAATGGCGAGTCAATGAGGTAAATTATCGAGCGAATATGGAAGGAGCCTCATACCTTGGGTACTCCAGAAACAGTCGTGCCTTTCGGGTATTCAACAAACGCACCTATTATGGAATCCATCAATGTTGTTATTGATGATAACGGTGAGAAACCTAGCGACGATAAGGAAGAAGTGTCAAATCGCTTAGATGAAGTCACGCCAGAAGTTAGTAACGAAGATCGTCACGAAGAATCTGTAGACGAAAGTAACATCATCTCTGACAAAGAGGCATCCCCCATCACATAACAGAGAGCTCCTTCCAAAAGAACTCAGAAGAATCGCCCAACCCAAGATGTAATAGGTGATATCAATGAAGGAGTGCAGACTCGACAGAAGGCACCTATAAATTACAAGGAGATGATAGGTAATATCTGCTTTGTCTCAAAAGTTGAACCAAAGAATATACAATAAGCCATCAACGATGAATACTGGGTGTGCGCCATGCAAGAAGAATTGGTACAATTTGCAAGGAATGAAGTTTGGAAGCCAGACAATGTCAATGTTATTGGAACAAAGTGGATATTCAAAAAAAAGTCTGACGATCAAGGAAATATCACTCGAAACAAGGCAAGACTTGTGGCGCATGGGTACACTCAAGTAGAAGGAGTGGATTTCGAAGAAAAATTTGCTCCAGTTTCCAGACTTGAAGCTATCTGACTTTTCTGGGCATAGCATGCCATCTGCGTTTCAAACTCTATCAGATGGATGTAAAGTGTGCTTTTCTCAATGGATATCTAAACGAAGAAGTCTATGTTGCTCAACCAAAAGGGTTTGAAGATCATGATTCTCCTCATCGTGTCTACAAACTGAAGAAAGCTCTCTACGACCTTAAACAAGTACCACGAGCATGGTATGAACGTCTTACTCAATTCCTAGTACATAATGGCTATATTCGAGGGGGAGTAGACAAAACTCTCTTTGTGAAAAAGGAAGGAAGTAACATCATGATTGCCCAAATATATGTTGATGATATAGTATTCTGAGGAATGTCAGACATGATGGTGGAACGTTTCGTACAACATATGCAGTCTGAATTTGAGATGAGTATGGTTGGAGAGCTAACATACTTCGTAGGCTTCTAGATCAAATAGATGAAGGATGAAATCTTTATCTCGCAAAGCAAATATGTAAAGAATATTGTGAAGAAATTCGGGTTGGAAAAACCTTCACACAAGAGAACCCCCATTGCCATTCATACTAAATACACAAAAGATGATCTTGGAGAACCAGTTGATCAAAGCCTCTATCGAGGCATTATTGGAAGTCTTCTCTACCTCACAACGAGTCGACATGACATTGCTTTCTCAGTGGGAGTCTGTTCTCGGCATCAAGCCAATCCATTAATTTAACACTGTCAAACTGAAGTGCCACATTAGGAAAATTCAGGTGTCTCTCAAGCCAAATTAAAAGTCAGGTTAGTTAAGTGCAAAAGTTGTATTCTTCAGGGTACCTAAGTGTAATATTCCCTATTTATTAATATGAAATTTCGCTCCTCCTTGCAAAAATTTCTGGAACCACCACTGCTCGCGGTGGTAGGGTCATGGAGGCTGGGTGCGACGGATTTGCCATCTAGTCTTCGATTTATGAAGGTTGCAGAAGCGATTTATGAAATTTGGGGTTCTAGGTGGATCCAATTAAGATCGGAAAATCGATCAGAAGAGTTTTTAACCATGCTTTAAAACTACTTGTCATGACATATGGGAATCAACTTCTTTATGGCAAGTGGATTTTTGCAAAAAAATCTTAAAAGTGTGGCACATATTCTTATAATTAATGGTTTTTATGTTTAAAAGACAATTTTTAATGTGTTTAAGTGTTCTTTCCCACTTATATTGTAATATTTTTATTGAAATGTTGAATTCAACAAGTTAGCAGCTGAAAGTAAATCCTTGGCTACCATTGGGAAGCTGCAACATGAGTAATTGACAGCTATTGGCTTGTCATGTCTCATATTGACATGCGGTTTGACATGCGTAACCCAGCTACAATTATCCCCTACTAAAATTATATTAGTCACTTGAATTTGGGCTCAAAGTACTTTGTTTTGAATTTCGTTGCATTATTTACATATATTTTATTTAGTCTCTTGTAACTTATGTTAAACATCTTTTAAACCAAGAGACAATATTATACATAATAGTGTGTCATGAACTTGTTATTAAAATAATAATTTGAAATACGATTAAGAATCACAACTTTAATACTGTCTTGCTTCAACATAGTATAGTGAATCACAAATATCGATTTTGGTTAGCACTAGCAGCTGCAATATGAACAATTGACAGCTATTTGCTTTTCATGTCTTGTATTACAAACCAAATCTCATGCATTTTAACGACCAGCTCCCGCCGCCGGTGCTCATCTCCGGCTCCGCCAAAGTTTGTAAGCCCGCGTCGGTCACTAGCCTCACGTTTGAACTACAAACGTGAGACAAATATAATGTAATGAACATTAAAAATTCCAAAATTGTGGAATATCTAAAAAAATAAAATTACCTTAGTGGGGATGGTGGACAGCTGTGAGGTAGCTTACCATTTTATTGAGTTTGTGTTTCGGAGTTCGTTCCTAAACCGCGTACGTACTCATCAACTTGGATTTGGTGGCCATTTCTCATACCAACCCGATCGACCGTCACACTTTTGTATTTCATAATTATAATATCTTTTGCATGCAAAACAACTGTCCATCTTGTTGCTTGCACCATCCTCTGCCCTTCCTTCACTTGTCTATCACTATTGCTAAATAAAGCAGTATAGTATATATACCTGTTGGAGCCTTACTTAATAACTCATCTCATCTATCAATCCCTTCCATACATACATATTCACAATCAATCTAGCTAAATGGGTTCTTTGGTTCTTCTCCTCCTTGCTTCTTTGATGGTGGCTTCTTCTGCTAGCAACTTCAACAACGACTTTGATATCACTTGGGGAGATGGCCGCGGCAACATTGTGAACAATGGTGAAGTTCTTACTCTGTCTCTGGACAAGGCCTCTGGCTCTGGCTTCCAGTCCAAGAACGAGTTCCTCTTCGGAAAGATTGATATGCAGCTCAAGCTTGTTTCCGGCAACTCTGCTGGCACTGTCACTGCCTACTATGTAATTAACCTCGCCCGCTCTTCTCTTCTCTTCCATTGCAATTCATTTGGTAACATAAGGATATAATCACTAACATGTTCTGTTATTTACATATGCAGTTATCCTCAAAAGGTTCGACTTGGGATGAGATTGATTTCGAGTTTCTTGGGAATTTGAGCGGCGACCCTTACATTCTCCACACTAATGTGTTCAGCCAAGGCAAAGGCAACAGGGAGCAACAATTCTATCTCTGGTTCGACCCGACCGCTGATTTCCATACCTACTCCATCCTCTGGAATCCTCAGCGCATCATGTAAGCTTAGCCACCAATCTTAATTAACACATTGAAACCGGCTTGAGTGTTTATAGTTGAGCTGCTCCTCTAATACTTTCTTCTTTAATTTGTTTCAGATTCTCTGTGGACGGTACTCCTATCAGGGAGTTCAAGAACTCGGAGGACAAAGGCGTGCCATTCCCCAAGAGCCAGGCCATGAGGATTTACTCAAGCCTGTGGAATGCTGACGACTGGGCGACCAGAGGTGGGCTGGTGAAGACAGATTGGACCCAAGCACCATTCACTGCCTCCTACAGGAACTTCAGTGCAAAAGATGCTTGTGTCTGGTCCTCTGGCTCATCTTCTTGCACTCAGCCAAGCAACACTTCTTGGCTCTCACAGGAGCTCGACTCCACCAACCAACAGAGGCTCAAATGGGTGCAGAACAACTACATGATCTACAACTACTGCTCAGACACCAAGAGGTTTCCCCAGGGACTCCCTTCAGAATGCACCTCCCCCTAATCTATTGTACATTATACATGCCATGCATTACAGATCAGAAACCAATTCTTTTTGTACCCACCCAAAATATAGTATATTCAAAGCAATATTTTTTATTCCTTCTGTAAGCATTCGGAAAATCGTATAGAAATTCGGCCCTTAATTTATGCGGTAATACAAATTACTATTACGATCAAATTTATTATTTTTTTTGTTAGATAATAGTTTTCTGTGTCCCTATTTTGCTTATTATCTATCTCCTCCCAGTGCTTGTGCCAGCGGTAGTCCCTAATTCCTATACTACGGTGGGTTATAGTTTTAAGATTTCTAACCCCATTGACTTGAACTTGGGTTTGTCCTGGGGTTGATTCTGAACTTCGTTGGGATCCTGAGGTTGGTTGTTAAATTCGGCATTCTTGTCCTCCTGATAATCGAACTCTTCGATCCAGTTATACTCATCCAACTCTCTTTCCTAATCCCCTGACGGGGTGGGTGTAGTCCCTCGGCCTGATTCAGTTCCTCTTGTCTACTATGTTAATTGTGAAGTTCCATTTCTTGTCTTGTTCTGTTCACGTTATTTTTTTTGTAGAGAGCTTCTATCTCCGGATTGATTTCGTGTTGAGGAGGTCCAGATGACTTGGTCATACACTGATGAGTCCCTGCTGGAAAAAAAACGAGATTTAAGCTTTATCGTCTTGAAATATGTAACGTAGAATACAAAATATTTAAATACACTTTATTTGAGTAAGAACCGTTTGATCCCCGGACACGACGCCAACTTGACACCCGGGATTCGGTTGGTGTCCACAACCAAACTGTATGAGGGAGGGCGTGATCACTGTTCGTCAAGTATTGTAACCGGCTGATATCCGGGTCGAATCCACATAAATCAAACGAGGATCTGTTCCCAAATAATTTGTATTCGAATTATAGAAATGTAAGAGGACTATGTCCGAAGATGTGGTGAATTGTGTGCGTAAGTGTCACTTAAGCACGGATGCAATAAATAACATAAGCAACGGTGATAAGGTGTAAGAAAGCAATAAAATTTATTGTTATTTTTGTTAGATAACTGATTGTGTCCATTGTGCCTATTTTCTTGATATATCTCCTCCTATTTTAGCTTTCTTTGTCCCCATTTTGCTCATCATCTAACTATTTTCCCTCTCTGCATGCTTTCACGGATGATTTTAGCATTGGCAATTTGGCACGACTGATTGCAAGATTTTCAAAATTAACAGAAGTCTTACTTGATGTTTGTGAAATTCTAATTAGTATACTTAACCAGGATGTTACATACACTGTCGAGACAACGTGTGTAACAAATCTTAGTTACACAGTTAGCTTAAATAATCGACAATTAAAAGCAGTAAACAAAGACACACAAGCTTGTTACCCAGTTCGGTGCAATCTCACCTACGTCTGGGGGCACTCTTCCAGTGGAAAGGTTTCACTATAGTGTAAGCAGTCAAAACATACAAGTATCAAAGATCATCACACATATCTATACCTATGTTACTCTTACTAGTATCAACCTATCTCAGGGACTCTCCCTGAATTCAAGACCACGCCTTGGTTCCACTCTACGAGTACTCACCTTGCTCGGATGTTTAAGTCGCAGTTAGATGAGTTCGTGCAAATTCAAGCACGTCTTCACATAAGCCCTAACCACTCAATACAAATCTCTCGATTCTTCTCTGAGTGATACATAACGTTCTTTGTCAAATACACAGCCTCTCAACCCGTAGACCTTCACGTCTAAGAGCTCTATTTATTCAGCAAAGAAGTCCCCTCTACCAAGGTTGTAGCCTCAGCTTTTATAGTAGAGGGTTTAAACCAAAACCCCTAGGGTTTCCACAAATCGCATCGTCTTGATTCTTTCCCTTTCTCTTCTTCACGCGGTAGATTTGTTTCCACATAGTTTACAGAACGTGCGTCATTAGCAAAACCTTCCCAAAGACTTCGAACACAGCTGTAAACTTCCCAATCTTCATATCGCCAGCAATATTAATACTCGGGAAACTTACCAAAAGTTGTGTCGACCAGAAGGTTACTCAAGATGTCACTCCATCGTCACAAGTCTCTGTAATATGGTCTTCATCGGTGACGATCATGTGACAATTGTCACTCTAGCATCTCCATTATGTGACGATCGTCACCTATCCTATGACGATCATCACTTTTCCTCTTTGTCTCCTTCCCTGAAATCCTCGTTTTGGTCGGTTTTTACCCCCATTTTCACATGTATCCTGCATAATCACACCAAACATACTTGAAGGCGCCAAGTGGCACAATTGGGTCTCTTAAGCTCGATACGAGTGACAATTTGGCACTGAATATGGGTAAAAAGGTGTCGAAATGGACTCCGAGTGGACTCACATCAAGCGCCACAGTCTTTTCTCTAGTTGTCACGATCATCTCCTTTGAAATTAGGGTCAAGATCGTGACAGATGTGTCACGATCGTGACGCTCTCTGCGTTCCGATCGTCCTGCCTCCGTGATCGAAATCGTGCTTGGCCCCGGGCTGGTAAGCAAATTATATTCAGTTTGTCATGATAGTCACGATCGTGACAAAGCTCTATTCTTGCCTTTGCTCTTGTTTCTTGCGCCGGAAGTCATGGAATCTCGATCTATATTTTTCCCTTTTTAAAGTTTCTCATTTTCGTACCTACAAACAAATAATAGAGCCACCAGAATCCGAATTACATAAACTCTAAAAAATCGAAAACAGGGCACTTAAGTACATCAAATGCGGGGTTTAGCGAGATCAACTGGAGATCGATTGACTCCACATCATTGGGGTGGGGAGTGATGATGAGGTGTTGGGAAGTGGGACACATGGAAGCAGAAGGGTTGTTGATTTATATTGATTGTCGACTATGATTGTGCTACGTATGAAGAGAAGCCATTGCCATTATAACTAGTTAACTGCGGTTTTTTTATCTAAAAAACTATAACCGAACTGGATCACACCAGTTAGCATAAATAGAAACAAAATTGGTCACAATCACACCGGTTACGATTATTGCTGGTTCGCTTCTACTCAATTCCGGTCATTTTTTAATTTTCGGTTAATTTTGAGTAGCCTTAGTTATGAGGTCATGATTCAAGATCAATAGTGATACTTCACTTATTTTATATAGTAGAAGCCTGAATTCGAATCTTCAATAGATACAAAAAAGGTAAAAATAAATACACAAGTTATTCAAACTACTGTACGAAATTGCTAAAAGGTATCCATACAGGTGCGCTGCTGTCAAATATACGGGTTCCGAACATACCTTCATCTACCCTTGTTGTAAAAAATATGAGTTGTATAGACAATGTGTCCGCAGCTAGTATCAAGTTGACCGATTTGACCGACCGTTGCAACCGGTAGGATAAGTGACTGTTGGTAGCCGTTGTTAAGGCATGCAGACGTGATCTGCGTGTGCCACCCTTAAACCAACGTTTCAGAACTATAGAAGTGATTGTATGTGTTTTTTTAGAGAGAGTATTTAGTTTGAAAACTTTGTGGAGGAGAAATTTTGATTTTGAGTTATCACATATTGTGTAAGAGAAAATTATAAGCGATCGACTAAATCATATAAGATTCATCGAATATAAGGTATGTATTGGATTATTTTATTGTTTTTATATTCCATAACATATGTATACTATTGACGATGAATGCGTAGTAATTGTTTGTATCACATAATATATAACTAGCTTGAATATATTATTAATTGTGTTATTTTCTATTCTATATCATTGCTTATATATTTAAGAAATGGATCGATCATGAATGAGAGGGGAGAGAAGGTAAGAAGATTTTATGGCAGGGCTTAATAGGTACATGAAATTGGTGAGGCAAAATGCTAGAGATTATGGTCTAAATTGATTCAAGTGTTTGTGAGTAAAATGTTGTGGTATTCATGTGCAAGATATAAAGATCATTTGCAATCATTTACTTAGGAAATGATTCTTGAGAGACTATACAGTTTGGACCGAATACGACGAAGTCAGAGATGTGGGTGAGAGTAGCAATAAGGAGCGGATTGCCAAGTCTAGTATACAATATTTTCTACCTCCGAGTCCTAACTGAACCCTGTACAATAATTCATAGAAGATGTATACCCATTTCGAGATGTTTGTGTTGAAAGAAATAACGAATATGATATGTTGGATGAAGTCGATGAGTTAGTAGCTAAATAATTTACTACTGAATACAAACGTTGGTAGCAGAGTTGCTTATCCCACTGTACGAAGGCAGTGTTGACATAGTGTTGGCAGTAATGTTAAGGATTTTATCCATCAAACAAAAGACTAGAATGACATTTGACGACATTGCTAAGGAGTTTCCTAGCACATCCTACAACGAATGCATGTGTCTTTGTCGTTACTATGTAATCAGTAAAGAGTCTTTGTCGTTACTATGTTATCAATAACTGAGTTTGACATTGCCTTATCTATGAAAGGGTAGTCATAAGGGCTGTTATTGGCTCAGTTATTGATTACATGAGGGAACACGAAAGAAGGCTAAGGGATTTATCCCTCATGCTCTGGCATGGGATAGATATCTGTTTAGGCCACTTGATGAGGCTGAATGAAAGGAAACGCATGGCCATGCTAGAGATACGCAGTATCAGGATTCGGTCACCTCACAGATCAAGAAACAATGATTGATTAAATAAGAATGACGACTCTATGCCTTATGATAAATCTGAATATCTAGAGATAAAGGGATAATGACATTGAAGATATGAGTTTAAATCGAATCATCGATAGAAGCCACTTATGATGGAAAGGGCAAAATGGTAATTTTGCGCCAATCTGCCAACGTGTCGTGAGCCTAGAGGGTCATACAGTTAAAACGATGAGTATGGGAGAGAGGAATTTGAAAGTCCAAATATGAAGAGATTGGAGAATTAGGAAAGTTCACTTTACTATTTAGTTAGACCGAATCGGTCTAAGCTAAACCGAAACGGATTAGACAATTCTCGGTCTAGGTTGTAAACTGGACGGCTATGGAAATATGTCTAAACCAATTTGAGGCTGGTTTAATTAAGCCATTTAATTATAATCCTAAGTCTTATTGGGCTCAAAATTAATTAAATGGGCTTACGTGATTGGATGGAGGCCCTTTTAGTATTTAATTAATTATAATTAAAAGAAATTCTAAAAGGGAAAGGATTTGACTTAGGGTTAGGAATATATTATTTCTAAAACCCTAGCGGAAATCCCTCTCCCTCTCACTCTCATTCTCGGCCGGTTCCCCCACCCCCCCTCCCACTCTCTCTTCGGTTCTTGCCTCCTTCAAGCAAAACTAGGAAACTTGTCTTGAAGGTCTTGATCCCGTGATCATCACATCGTTTGTGTGGACGTGATAGAGAAGTAAGTCCATTCGGAATTACTTGGATTCGAAAATATCAAGGAAAAACTTCTTATTCATGTGAGTTAGTATGCCGATCTAAATATGCATGAAGATTTGTTAATTTGTTTAAGAGATCCATGGTTAATTTCGCTTCTGCTGCATGAAATTGATTGAATTGGACCCCATAAATTTCCTTCATAAATCTTTTGAATAACACTATCCATTGGAGGGACATCTATTGTGGCATCTTTCACGCTTCTACCTAGATAAGCATTGATGGCTTCAGGTGAATACTTAAAACAAAGACCTCTTATATAGACTTTTCTAAACTCAGAGTCTTCTGGATCATCAAACGTAGTAGATATGTTCACTATGAACTCTTTTACCAGAGAAGGATAGTAAATACCGATGTTGGTGACAGTCTTCATGAGTCCATCACCTTGTTGGAGTTCAATAACGACCTCGATATGCTGGGCTTCAGCATATAGCTCCCTCTCCGCAAAGATGATGTGTTGATAGACATATCTCCATATGAGGACTCCATCTTCGTTGTGAAAGGATATGTTGTCCAAGGGTGCTACTGGAACATTCTTTTGGAGCCTTTGAACTTCCATGGATTTCTTGATGCCATGGGCAAAGAGCACCACTATCTCTTCTTCTTCTTCCTCTTCCTCCTCTAGTTCTTCTTCCTCGGGTATGAAAGGAATATCAACAATGGGCACTGTGGCCCTCTTCTTCTTCTTCTTTTCTAAAGTCGGGATAGATGTCCCACCTTCCTCAACGGCTTTCTCCTCCTCCTCCTCCTCCTCCTCCTTCTTCTTCTCCTCCTTCTTAACATGAGACACATCTTCTTCATTTTGTAACATCTGTTGCTTTTTCTTCTACAACTTCTTCTTCTTCTTTCCTCCTCTCTCGGCCAAAAATTTCTTCATGGTCACATTTTCTTCAACAATTTCTTCCTTTTCAATTTCTGGGTCACATGCAGTTTGTGTGTGTGTTTCTTCTTCATTGCTTAACTCCTCATTGTCAGCAAGAGCGTCAGAGGATGTTGGACCTTCCTTCTCAGCATTGTGCACTTCCTCCGTTTCAATCTTAGGTGGAGATACATCAAGAGTCATGGTTGGCGAATTAGTCACATCCTCTTGTTCTAAGGTTTCGTTCAAAAGGGGGTTCTCTAAAATCTCATGATTTATTAGGGTTTGACACCTCAATTTTAGTCGGGTAGAGGATCTAGGATTGCCTGGTTGAGGATTGTGTGCAGATGGTGTCTTAGAAGTCACCTTGCCTCCGATTCCTCCAACGTTTGTTGGGACATTCTCCTCGACAATGGTAGCAACAGACTCTAGTTCTTCATGCGTGACTTCATTAGTGACATGTGGAGGAGTTGCTGAGAGTTTGTCTGAGGAGTTGCAGATCCTTAACCTGAGAAGTTTCCCCCTCGTACTCTGACTCCATACTTGTTCCGAACAGTTTTAAGTCCAGTACCCTTTTTCGGAACGGTTTTGATCCTCATATCGGTTTTGCTTCTTTGATTTTGCAAGAATGCAACCGCTACGAGTTCCCTAGTTGGTCTAGAAAGGGAGAAACCGAATCAGCAAAGCTCCCTTTCCTTTTCTTGGCGATTATTGCTCAATAAAACAGAGTCCAAGGGAGGACCTTAGACTCTCAAACCATTTTGCATCCAACGCCTTTGTGAATATATCAGCTAGTTGTTTTTCAGTGGGAATATACTCAAGCTTGATCTTCTTGTCTTCGACTAGTTCTCGAATAAAGTGATGCATGATATCGATGTGCTTGGTCTTGCTATGTTGAATCAGATTCTTTGAGATGTTGATAGCACTAATGTTGTCACAGAACAATATCATGACATCTTGCTTGACACCATACTCTGCAAGCATCTACTTCATCCATAGAAGCTGAGTGCAAGTACTTCTAGCTATAGTATACCCGAACTCAGCTGTAGATATGGCAATACAATTTTTTTGCCGAACCAAGAAACAAGGTTATTCCGAAGATAGAAGCATCCACCAGAGGTGCTTCTTCGATCAGAAGTGCTTCCTGCCTAGTCAGCATCACCGTACCCAACAAGCGTATAAAATGTGTCGAAGGAATATAGTAATCATAATTCAGCCGTTCCAGATATGTACCTTATGATTTGCTTGGCTTGAGTTAGATTGCTTGCTTTTGGATTAGCTTGATACCGAGCACAAATACCCATTAAGAATGCTATGTCAGGTCAACTTGCAGTGAGATATAGAAGGCTTCCAATGATGCTTCGATAGAGGCTTTGATCTACAGTTTCACCTAGATCATCCTTGGTGAGTTTGCTATGGGTGCCAATATGGGTTCTTTTCTGGGAAGCTTTTTCCAACCCAAACTTTTTCACAATGTTCTTAGCATGCTTTCTTTGAGAGATAAAGATGACATCATTTATTTGCTTCATCTAGAAACCTATAAAATAGTTTAGTTCACCGACCATGCTCATCTCAAATTCAGACTGCATATGTTGAACAAAATGTTCCACCATCTTGTCAGACATTACTCAAACACAATGTCATCAACGTATATTTGTGCAATCATGATGTTGCTTCCTTCCTTTTTCACGAATAGATTTTTATCAACTCCCCCTCGAGTATAGCCATTCTGAACTAGGAACTGAATTAGGCGTTCATACGAAGATCGGGTGCTTGTTTAAGACCGTAGAGGGATTTTCTAAGTTTGTAGACATGTTGTGGCGAGCTGTGATCTTCAAACCCCTTTGGTTGAGCAACATATACCTCCTCATTCAGATATCCATTGAGAAAGGCACTCTTCACATCCATCTGGTAGAGTTTAAATCGTAGATGACAAGTAATGCCCATAAGGAGTCTGATGACCTTAAGTCTAGCAACTGGAGCAAACATCTCGTCGAAATCCACTCCTTCTACTTGTGTATATCCTTGTGCTACATATATAGCCTTGTTTCGAGTGATATTCCCTTGCTTGTCAGATTTATTCTTGAATATCCATTTTTTCCCAATAACATTGACATTATCCGGCTTAGGTACTAGTTCTCAAACAACATTCCTCTCAAATTGAACCAATTCTTCTTGCATGAGACATACCCAGTATTCATCGTTGATGGCTTCTTGCACATTCTAAGTTTTGCTACGTTTAGCGTTGGCATAATTTTTTAGCGCAAAAGTAAGAAGTCATTGCAACATGCTGCACGACATTTGGTGCGACATTAGGAAAGGTATGGAAGCTTTCCTATGTTGAGTCGCTGAAGCGTGGAGCGCAAGAAAAACGACGTCACGACAAGATCAGGCAACTGAAACTTGCAGCGCAAGAAGAAATGACGTTACGACGAGTTTAGGCAACTTTTGAGCTATCAACAACACATCAGCAAAGGCGGCAACGCGAACTGTCAGCTTGCCTAAATTGGTAGGAAGTCTGAGACTTCCTATTCCTAATCCGAGACAGATTAGGAATGTGAGGTTTCTATAAAAAGCTTGTGCTTCCATATTAGCAACCTGTCCGTTCTTTTTCTTTATGCTAAATTTATCAGAGCTCTTAACCGTGCAACATAGGCGTGTTGAGAGGCTGATTGGTTTGCTAGAACGGTGTGCTTCGATTAAACATCAATTCACAAAAATTGAGTGTTTGATCGATTAGGGTTCTTGTGTTCGTGATTGAAGATTCACAAATTTGTCAAGAAGACTACGACACCGAGCATAGACTTGCTCGAAGGGTGGACTCGAAGACAGGGGGAGTAGGACCCTGGTCTAGGTACGAGAGCTAGTAGTTAAAGTAGCTTAAGTCAATAGCTTGTGTGATAGCTAGTTGATACTTGAAGTTTTACTCTTAACTATATTATAGTGAAGTATCTTTCCACTGGCCGAGGGCCCCCAGATGTAAGTGACGTTGCACCAAACTGGGTAATCATCTATGGTGTCATTATTATTGCTGCTTGTTTATGGTTTAAACTGTTGTCTGTGTTTAGGCAAATTGTCGACACAATAGTTACGACTTTGTGTCCGACTTCTTGGCTCTGCTACATATCAAAATTTCAATTGGTATCAGAGGGGGCACCTTATCTCTTGGGTTATTTCCTGCAAAGATTCTGAGTAGCTAATATGGATTCAAAGAAAGGAGGATTTGTCAATCGACCATCAGTGCTCGACGAAACTAACTATGGGTGCTGGAAAGCACGGATGTGTGCCTTCATGAAGTCTCTTGACAACAAAACCTGGAAGGCTGTCATCAATGAGTGGGAGGAACCTCATTATGCTGATGATTAAGGAAATCGAACTAGCATTAAACCGGAAAAAGAGTGGAGCGCGGATGAAGACGAAGCCGCCCTAGGTAATTCTCGAGTACTCAATGCCATATTTAATGGAGTAGACAAGAACGTCTTTCGGCTTATCAACACATGCACAAGTGCCAAAATCGCTTGGGACACTCTTGCTGTTGCTTATGAAGGAACCTCCAAAGTCCGAGAACAAAAGCTCCAGTACCTCACCACCAACTTTGAAGCTCTTGTCATGAATGAAGATGAAACTATAGCTGATTTCAACGTACGTATCAGTGATCTAGTCAATGAAGATCTAGTTAGAAAAACGCTGAGAGCTCTAAGTATTAGATCCAAGATGAAGATCACGGTCATAGAAGAAGTCCATGACCTTAAGACACTGAAGTTTGATGAGCTTATGGGTTCTCTCATGACCTTCGAGCTTTCTCTTCCGTCAATAGAGAAAAAACATAAAGGCGTAGCCTTCAAAAGTTCTACCCAAAGACAGAAGCAATTGGTGTGTTTTGATTCAGACAGTGAAATTGATGATACAATCGCTATGCTGGCCAAAAACTACGATAGAGTTATGAAAAGATTCAACCAGATGGCAGGGAAGAATGTCACTCGTGAAGTCAGAGACAAGTCACAACACAAGTTCCAGAAGTTTGAGAGCGCCAACAAAGATGCTAGACGTGGTGAGCGACCAGGAAAGGAAAAAGGGGTCCAATGCTTCGAATGTGAGGGGTATGGGCACGTACAGAAGGAATGCCCTAACTACTTGAAGAAACAAAAGAAGGGGTTAGTTGCCTTTCTAACTAACGATGAAGAAGACAAAGACAGTGACTCTAAGCACACAGGTAACTATGTTGCTTTCAATGTCTCCACGACCACAATAGATCAACCTTCCGAGACCTTAAAGAAGTATGACTCTGATGATGAGTTATCCGATGAAACTCTCAACAACGCATAGAACGAATGGTATGTCAAGTGGCTTGAAGACTCCCAGGTAATCGAAAAACAGAATGCTCTCATTCTCTCCCTTAATGAAGACAAATAAAGACATCTCGAAACTATTGTTGATCTCAAAAAGGAAGTGGCTCGGTTAAACAGCGAGTTAGACCAACTAACCAAGTCTGTGAAGATGATGAATCCAAGTATTGATACTCTAGATCAAATTCTCTCGATCGGAAAGCCAACTAAAAATATGGAAGGCCTTGGATACTCGAAAGGAGGTTCATCATCTCACACCGTCTTTGTTCCTCAGAAGGCTTTCATCCACATGCCCCGTTAGATGCCTCAGACCTTCGCAACTGATCAGGCGAACAGGAAGCCTCATACCCTGGTTCCTCGCGGACCAAAGAACAAAAGACATAACTAGATATGTCACTACTGTGGTCGAAGAGGTCACATCCGACCTTTCTGCTATCGTCTATATGGAAGGAGCTTCGTCAAACAAAGGACCACCATCAAGAAAGCCCAACCTCGAAAGGAATGGCGAGTCAATGAGGTAAATTATCGAGCGAATATGGAAGGAGCCTCATACCTTGGGTACTCCAGAAACAGTCGTGCCTTTCGGGTATTCAACAAACGCACCTATTATGGAATCCATCAATGTTGTTATTGATGATAACGGTGAGAAACCTAGCGACGATAAGGAAGAAGTGTCAAATCGCTTAGATGAAGTCACGCCAGAAGTTAGTAACGAAGATCGTCACGAAGAATCTGTAGACGAAAGTAACATCATCTCTGACAAAGAGGCATCCCCCATCACATAACAGAGAGCTCCTTCCAAAAGAACTCAGAAGAATCGCCCAACCCAAGATGTAATAGGTGATATCAATGAAGGAGTGCAGACTCGACAGAAGGCACCTATAAATTACAAGGAGATGATAGGTAATATCTGCTTTGTCTCAAAAGTTGAACCAAAGAATATACAAGAAGCCATCAACGATGAATACTGGGTGTGCGCCATGCAAGAAGAATTGGTACAATTTGCAAGGAATGAAGTTTGGAAGCCAGACAATGTCAATGTTATTGGAACAAAGTGGATATTCAAAAAAAAGTCTGACGATCAAGGAAATATCACTCGAAACAAGGCAAGACTTGTGGCGCATGGGTACACTCAAGTAGAAGGAGTGGATTTCGAAGAAAAATTTGCTCCAGTTTCCAGACTTGAAGCTATCTGACTTTTCTGGGCATAGCATGCCATCTGCGTTTCAAACTCTATCAGATGGATGTAAAGTGTGCTTTTCTCAATGGATATCTAAACGAAGAAGTCTATGTTGCTCAACCAAAAGGGTTTGAAGATCATGATTCTCCTCATCGTGTCTACAAACTGAAGAAAGCTCTCTACGACCTTAAACAAGTACCACGAGCATGGTATGAACGTCTTACTCAATTCCTAGTACATAATGGCTATATTCGAGGGGGAGTAGACAAAACTCTCTTTGTGAAAAAGGAAGGAAGTAACATCATGATTGCCCAAATATACGATGATGATATAGTATTCTGAGGAATGTCAGACATGATGGTGGAACGTTTCGTACAACATATGCAGTCTGAATTTGAGATGAGTATGGTTGGAGAGCTAACATACTTCGTAGGCTTCTAGATCAAATAGATGAAGGATGAAATCTTTATCTCGCAAAGCAAATATGTAAAGAATATTGTGAAGAAATTCGGGTTGGAAAAACCTTCACACAAGAGAACCCCCATTGCCATTCATATTAAATACACAAAAGATGATCTTGGAGAACCAGTTGATCAAAGCCTCTATCGAGGCATTATTGGAAGTCTTCTCTACCTCACAACGAGTCGACATGACATTGCTTTCTCAGTGGGAGTCTGTTCTCGGCATCAAGCCAATCCATTAATTTAACACTGTCAAACTGAAGTGCCACATTAGGAAAATTCAGGTGTCTCTCAAGCCAAATTAAAAGTCAGGTTAGTTAAGTGCAAAAGTTGTATTCTTCAGGGTACCTAAGTGTAATATTCCCTATTTATTAATATGAAATTTCGCTCCTCCTTGCAAAAATTTCTGGAACCACCACTGCTCGCGGTGGTAGGGTCATGGAGGCTGGGTGCGACGGATTTGCCATCTAGTCTTCGATTTATGAAGGTTGCAGAAGCGATTTATGAAATTTGGGGTTCTAGGTGGATCCAATTAAGATCGGAAAATCGATCAGAAGAGTTTTTAACCATGCTTTAAAACTACTTGTCATGACATATGGGAATCAACTTCTTTATGGCAAGTGGATTTTTGCAAAAAAATCTTAAAAGTGTGGCACATATTCTTATAATTAATGGTTTTTATGTTTAAAAGACAATTTTTAATGTGTTTAAGTGTTCTTTCCCACTTATATTGTAATATTTTTATTGAAATGTTGAATTCAACAAGTTAGCAGCTGAAAGTAAATCCTTGGCTACCACTGGGAAGCTGCAACATGAGTAATTGACAGCTATTGGCTTGTCATGTCTCATATTGACATGCGGTTTGACATGCGTAACCCAGCTACAATTATCCCCTACTAAAATTATATTAGTCACTTGAATTTGGGCTCAAAGTACTTTGTTTTGAATTTCGTTGCATTATTTACATATATTTTATTTAGTCTCTTGTAACTTATGTTAAACATCTTTTAAACCAAGAGACAATATTATACATAATAGTGTGTCATGAACTTGTTATTAAAATAATAATTTGAAATACGATTAAGAATCACAACTTTAATACTGTCTTGCTTCAACATAGTATAGTGAATCACAAATATCGATTTTGGTTAGCACTAGCAGCTGCAATATGAACAATTGACAGCTATTTGCTTTTCATGTCTTGTATTACAAACCAAATCTCATGCATTTTAACGACCAGCTCCCGCCGCCGGTGCTCATCTCCGGCTCCGCCAAAGTTTGTAAGCCCGCGTCGGTCACTAGCCTCACGTTTGAACTACAAACGTGAGACAAATATAATGTAATGAACATTAAAAATTCCAAAATTGTGGAATATCTAAAAAAATAAAATTACCTTAGTGGGGATGGTGGACAGCTGTGAGGTAGCTTACCATTTTATTGAGTTTGTGTTTCGGAGTTCGTTCCTAAACCGCGTACGTACTCATCAACTTGGATTTGGTGGCCATTTCTCATACCAACCCGATCGACCGTCACACTTTTGTATTTCATAATTATAATATCTTTTGCATGCAAAACAACTGTCCATCTTGTTGCTTGCACCATCCTCTGCCCTTCCTTCACTTGTCTATCACTATTGCTAAATAAAGCAGTATAGTATATATACCTGTTGGAGCCTTACTTAATAACTCATCTCATCTATCAATCCCTTCCATACATACATATTCACAATCAATCTAGCTAAATGGGTTCTTTGGTTCTTCTCCTCCTTGCTTCTTTGATGGTGGCTTCTTCTGCTAGCAACTTCAACAACGACTTTGATATCACTTGGGGAGATGGCCGCGGCAACATTGTGAACAATGGTGAAGTTCTTACTCTGTCTCTGGACAAGGCCTCTGGCTCTGGCTTCCAGTCCAAGAACGAGTTCCTCTTCGGAAAGATTGATATGCAGCTCAAGCTTGTTTCCGGCAACTCTGCTGGCACTGTCACTGCCTACTATGTAATTAACCTCGCCCGCTCTTCTCTTCTCTTCCATTGCAATTCATTTGGTAACATAAGGATATAATCACTAACATGTTCTGTTATTTACATATGCAGTTATCCTCAAAAGGTTCGACTTGGGATGAGATTGATTTCGAGTTTCTTGGGAATTTGAGCGGCGACCCTTACATTCTCCACACTAATGTGTTCAGCCAAGGCAAAGGCAACAGGGAGCAACAATTCTATCTCTGGTTCGACCCGACCGCTGATTTCCATACCTACTCCATCCTCTGGAATCCTCAGCGCATCATGTAAGCTTAGCCACCAATCTTAATTAACACATTGAAACCGGCTTGAGTGTTTATAGTTGAGCTGCTCCTCTAATACTTTCTTCTTTAATTTGTTTCAGATTCTCTGTGGACGGTACTCCTATCAGGGAGTTCAAGAACTCGGAGGACAAAGGCGTGCCATTCCCCAAGAGCCAGGCCATGAGGATTTACTCAAGCCTGTGGAATGCTGACGACTGGGCGACCAGAGGTGGGCTGGTGAAGACAGATTGGACCCAAGCACCATTCACTGCCTCCTACAGGAACTTCAGTGCAAAAGATGCTTGTGTCTGGTCCTCTGGCTCATCTTCTTGCACTCAGCCAAGCAACACTTCTTGGCTCTCACAGGAGCTCGACTCCACCAACCAACAGAGGCTCAAATGGGTGCAGAACAACTACATGATCTACAACTACTGCTCAGACACCAAGAGGTTTCCCCAGGGACTCCCTTCAGAATGCACCTCCCCCTAATCTATTGTACATTATACATGCCATGCATTACAGATCAGAAACCAATTCTTTTTGTACCCACCCAAAATATAGTATATTCAAAGCAATATTTTTTATTCCTTCTGTAAGCATTCGGAAAATCGTATAGAAATTCGGCCCTTAATTTATGCGGTAATACAAATTACTATTACGATCAAATTTATTATTTTTTTTGTTAGATAATAGTTTTCTGTGTCCCTATTTTGCTTATTATCTATCTCCTCCCAGTGCTTGTGCCAGCGGTAGTCCCTAATTCCTATACTACGGTGGGTTATAGTTTTAAGATTTCTAACCCCATTGACTTGAACTTGGGTTTGTCCTGGGGTTGATTCTGAACTTCGTTGGGATCCTGAGGTTGGTTGTTAAATTCGGCATTCTTGTCCTCCTGATAATCGAACTCTTCGATCCAGTTATACTCATCCAACTCTCTTTCCTAATCCCCTGACGGGGTGGGTGTAGTCCCTCGGCCTGATTCAGTTCCTCTTGTCTACTATGTTAATTGTGAAGTTCCATTTCTTGTCTTGTTCTGTTCACGTTATTTTTTTTGTAGAGAGCTTCTATCTCCGGATTGATTTCGTGTTGAGGAGGTCCAGATGACTTGGTCATACACTGATGAGTCCCTGCTGGAAAAAAAACGAGATTTAAGCTTTATCGTCTTGAAATATGTAACGTAGAATACAAAATATTTAAATACACTTTATTTGAGTAAGAACCGTTTGATCCCCGGACACGACGCCAACTTGACACCCGGGATTCGGTTGGTGTCCACAACCAAACTGTATGAGGGAGGGCGTGATCACTGTTCGTCAAGTATTGTAACCGGCTGATATCCGGGTCGAATCCACATAAATCAAACGAGGATCTGTTCCCAAATAATTTGTATTCGAATTATAGAAATGTAAGAGGACTATGTCCGAAGATGTGGTGAATTGTGTGCGTAAGTGTCACTTAAGCACGGATGCAATAAATAACATAAGCAACGGTGATAAGGTGTAAGAAAGCAATAAAATTTATTGTTATTTTTGTTAGATAACTGATTGTGTCCATTGTGCCTATTTTCTTGATATATCTCCTCCTATTTTAGCTTTCTTTGTCCCCATTTTGCTCATCATCTAACTATTTTCCCTCTCTGCATGCTTTCACGGATGATTTTAGCATTGGCAATTTGGCACGACTGATTGCAAGATTTTCAAAATTAACAGAAGTCTTACTTGATGTTTGTGAAATTCTAATTAGTATACTTAACCAGGATGTTACATACACTGTCGAGACAACGTGTGTAACAAATCTTAGTTACACAGTTAGCTTAAATAATCGACAATTAAAAGCAGTAAACAAAGACACACAAGCTTGTTACCCAGTTCGGTGCAATCTCACCTACGTCTGGGGGCACTCTTCCAGTGGAAAGGTTTCACTATAGTGTAAGCAGTCAAAACATACAAGTATCAAAGATCATCACACATATCTATACCTATGTTACTCTTACTAGTATCAACCTATCTCAGGGACTCTCCCTGAATTCAAGACCACGCCTTGGTTCCACTCTACGAGTACTCACCTTGCTCGGATGTTTAAGTCGCAGTTAGATGAGTTCGTGCAAATTCAAGCACGTCTTCACATAAGCCCTAATCACTCAATACAAATCTCTCGATTCTTCTCTGAGTGATACATAACGTTCTTTGTCAAATACACAGCCTCTCAACCCGTAGACCTTCACGTCTAAGAGCTCTATTTATTCAGCAAAGAAGTCCCCTCTACCAAGGTTGTAGCCTCAGCTTTTATAGTAGAGGGTTTAAACCAAAACCCCTAGGGTTTCCACAAATCGCATCGTCTTGATTCTTTCCCTTTCTCTTCTTCACGCGGTAGATTTGTTTCCACATAGTTTACAGAACGTGCGTCATTAGCAAAACCTTCCCAAAGACTTCGAACACAGCTGTAAACTTCCCAATCTTCATATCGCCAGCAATATTAATACTCGGGAAACTTACCAAAAGTTGTGTCGACCAGAGTCGTTATGGGTCGCATCAAAGCTTGCATCCGCTTCCAGAGACAGGCAATCCATACAATCCTTCATGTAGCGGCCCAGGTTCTAGAGGATGGTCCGCAGCCTGTTCATGTCATCATCAACTGCTCCAATTATCTTTTGCAGCCTAGGCGCATTGGATCCTTCAGAAGTTCCAGCAATAGGCTTAAAATCCTTCTTTACAATTGGTGCACCATCTTTTCTGACAAGGTCAACCGTGTGCTTGCCTTCAAAAAGTTTATGGCTTATGATGATGGCACCAGATCGCTTCCCAAGTTTGTCTGACTCCTTGAGCACCGATGGATGTTGGCTCAATAGTAAGCCCGAGACCAGAGATACAAAACCAATTGAAATCCTCACCGCACAGGACTGAGCATGACGAATGAATTGTTCTATGACAAACTGACCAATCAAAATTAGAACCCATACATATCTGAAAGATTAGCACAGCTAACTCTGCCTTGACAGATGACTCATTTGTGGTGGGCGCCCAGTTAGCCACTCCGATCCTATAGAGGACAGAGTACTTAGTAGTGAGATCTGCTGCAGATATTCCTCCTTTAGGTGGCCACACCCTGTTCTTGTCTCCCGTTATCTCTTTGGCCAATTTATGCAGGTTAGGTATCAAATCTGGACGGCCACAACTTCTTCCCAAGTAATCGTTGATGATTTCGACTGTGATGTGGAAGCATTTGCCTCTGACAAAAACCAGACCATGCTCTGAATCCTCTAGGTCGTCAAAAGCACTAGGCAGATTTACCACAAACTCTTCCACCAGCAAGGGTTGTAGCTCCTCACTTCCGTTACTATCTTTAATAGCTCGGCCTCTTCGAGCAGTGTTATGATCTCTATCAGCATGAGTGCCTCAGTGGATAACTCTTTCTCATGATAGATTACCCTCCGAAAAACAAACTTCCATTTTGTCGCTCCTTCGACTGTGTGGAACGAAACATTGTCAATGGCCACACATTAAGCACTCTCTCTGTCAATTTTTTACCTACTACTCGTTTGAACTTCTTTGACGTGGCTGCTCTTTCCTCGTCACTGTTGTCCTCATCAATCAGGACCCTAGATGCACGTGCCTCTTTTTTCTTTTGTTTTATTCACGGGGGTTTTTCCAACTACCTTGGCTTTCTTACTTGAGGTATCAATCACCTTCTCCATCTTCTTCTCTGTCTGCAGCATGGCTGCCAGCGATACTTGTTCTTCCCTTGAGACCTTTGTTTTTAACGAGGTTAAAACATCCTCAACAACTTTCTGGGCAACTTCTGTTGCCTCGTCCCTAGTAACATCTCGTGCATCTAGTGGCACGAACTCCTCAATGAATTCATGTTCATTATTTGCTTCCACGATATCAGTGTCTTCCTCGTCCTTATCCTTCTTTTCCTCCTCTAATTTTTCACTGGTTTCAGTAGTGCTAATGTGCTCTGTAGTCTTTGATTCCCTATCAGTAACTTCTTCACCGACCTCAACATCGGCCTCTTCGGTGCTATTTTCCTTATTTTTAACACTTTTCTCACAAGAAGCGTCCTTGATATGACCTTCTACATCCTCATAGTGGTTTTCTTCAACAATGTTGGCAACATCTTCTTGCCCTTCTTCTTCCATAATCTTCTTCAAACCCTGTGAAGTAAGGGTTGGCTTGTTTCAGTAGCATCCTTCTTTTCCACCTCCTGATTCTTCCCAATCTCTTGTCTAACTAGTAACCGATCGACCACTCCCTCTTGTGGAGGGTCACAGTTTTCGAGCAGAGAATCCAACAGATCACTATTGTGGGATTTTTTGCCAGTATTAGAGATAGGAGCGGATGGTTTACCTTTTTTTTGCAACCTGGTTTGGTTCTTCCTCTTCATGCAACGGCGGGGCCGGTGATGTAGGAGCTTTCTCAGGCAAGACAGTGTCATTGGCGTTTTTGGGGCCTTCCTCTGAAGTTTTATGCTCCTGTCCTTGTACATGTCCGGTTAAATCTGTCATGGAGAGCAAAACTCCAGATCTGGCCTTTCGTCTGAAGCTTGGAAAGAGAGAAGCTTCCAAAGCCGCACCTCCGGCCTGACCATCGGTGCGTTTGGACGCTTTTATACCTCGGAACTTTACCCCATGTCTATTTGTCTCTCCTGTATAGGTAGACCTTTCTTATGTCACTTTGGTGCCCTTCTTCTCCTTCATCGGAGCCTTCGCCTTCTTGCTTGTTGTCCCAACAGTGCTCCTTGTCTTCACCATCGTTGATGTGACTTGTGGCTTTGATTGTCTGAAGGAGGCTCAAACCCTAGAGAGGTTTTCGTTTGTTATGTTTGAAGAGGCAGACAAAGAGAGGAGAAAGATAGCGTTAGTAATTTCAAAAATTAAAATAGAGTTTTAAATACAAGCTGACTTGATGCTATAGGCGCGAATCAATGTCTTTTTTCATCATTGAGGCGTTATAACTTCTTGGCCCAATTACAGAGTTGAAGTATTGTGACGTTCTAGAAGGAGTACCAACTCATACTTCCCCTTCAGCCTTGTCTTCATAACTCATCCTTCAATTTGACACAATCCGAGCGATGTCCTCAGATTCTCGAATCGATCCGTGTCCAAAGGCTTAGAAAATATGTCAGCAATTTGTTTCTCTGTCTTGATATGTTCCAATATAACCTTTTTCTCCTCGATCAACTCTCTAATAAAATGATGACGAACACCTATACGTTTGGGTTTGTTATGTTGCATCGGGTTTTCGGAAATGTTAATGATACCTACATTGTCACAGTACATTGTCATAACATCATGTCCGACATTGTATGCTACAAACGTTTGTTTCTTCCTTAGTAAGTTCGTGATGCTGCTCCTTGCTGTGATATATACTGATCCATTCGTTGAGAGAGTGACATAGTTTTGTTTCTTGTTGCACCATGACTTGAAGATTCACTTGGTACAGATTGTTTCATCATTCGGCATTTTTAGCACTGTATCCCAGACTTGGTTTGTCTCGGATTAAGTCATCTCTTCCTGCACATTTTCGATCATATCCATGCAGTTTCCCGACTTCATAGGCCTTGTGCGTACATCCCTGATTATTTACGATGCATGGTGATTAGCCCGGTCTCTCCTTGATGGGTCTGTCTGGCTGGGAAGGTAGTTGACAGCCTCACCGATAGTCAGTCTGTTATCTGGTGCGTCATTGGCCCTCACAATCATTGTGACATTTGGTGCGTCATAGGCCAGGCCAATTTCCGTGACATTCCCATCGTCAATGTCTTCAACAATTGTCGTGACCTTTGAATAGTCCTTCATTTCGACAACATTGATCGCCTCCATCATCCCTTTGTTGACTCTATTGCGTGAGTAGTCAAGGAACATTCCTTCTTCTTTTCTATGATCAAGCTCTCAACGTGGGTCCCTGTCAGTTAGTATGCAGCAAGCAGACCCACGTCCAAAAAGATGGAAGCCAAAAACGTTGAAGAACTGAAGACTTAGCATTCTCCCCCTCCAGATATCATAAAGGGTACATGACATACCTGGCCTGAGTGTGACTTTATAATGAATATGGTAGGCAGTGTGAAGTGCTTCACCCCAGGAGTAAGTTCAGACGTCTTTGACCAAGATCATGACTCTAGTCATCCCTTGGAATATTCTCTTCTTGAGTTCAACAATCCCATTCTTCGGAGGAGTGATTTGGGCTGAAATCTCATGAGCTATTCCTTCAGAGTTGCAATTCACAAATTTTCTCCCAAGATTATCACGGAGCCTGACAGCTTCCTCAATCGTGTCTCCATGTTCACATTGTACTCGAGTGTATAGATTTTTTACGATGGAGACCGTATCCGTTTTTTCTCGGGCAACATCTTCCCAGTAATATCTTGAGTAGTCGTTAGCATAAATAGACACATAGCCCTTGCCCTCTAGGCTTTCAGTCTTTTTGCGTAACCTTCTGGTCTTCTTTCTGATCAAACATTCGCCCAGACATTTCCTTCAACAATTGCTTCAAACTTGGTACTTGAATACTTCGGGCTACCTGGACTCGAGGTCGGTGTCCAGATATATCAGTTTTCATGAGACTTGTTCCCATGCATGATCTCTTCTTGTTGATGGTTGAGAACCATGCACTGTCCTTTAGTGAATTTGACTTGCAGTGCCAGATCACATATCTGGCTGATACTGATGAGATTTGCCTTGAGGGCCTCTACCAATAGTGCCTCGGTTAAGCACCTGACACCTGAATAGTTGAGCTGCCCTTGCCAATGATACGTGCTCTAACCCCATCTCCAAAAGTGACATAACAATTCTTATAAGATTTAATATTGGTCAAGAATTCACAAGTACCTGTTATGTGACGAGAACATCCACTGTCAAAGTACCAATCGTTATTGGTAGAACCACTTAGGGAGGTGTAGGCAATGTTGGCACGATAGGTCTGATTTTTGATCCTCCATTCTTGTCGGATAATATGCTTAGCTCCAGCTTGCTTTACCCTCCACTGCGTGGAATGAGGGAGTCTTGGCTTCCTTCCATAGAATTGATAACAATAAGGTCTGTGTGACCTTTCTTTCCGCAGTAATGACAGACCCATTGTGTTCTATGGTTTTGTCTTGCAAGTTGTCAAGACTTTATTATGGTCTTTTGATCATATTGTTGATAATTATATGTCACAGTCTTTGTCGCCTGCGTTGTTGGACTAGTTGTTACAGAGTCTGGCACAGCCTAGTTGGAGGGATGTCTCACTCGTTCTTCCGTTTTGTTTTGTTGGGGAACGAAAATCATCTGTCATGTTGAGGCAGTATGAGTGTATCCAAGTCCGGCTGCATTATGAGCATGTATCCCCATAGTCAGTAATTTGTCAAGATTCTTGGTGCCAAAGTTCATCATTTTGACAGTTTTTAGTAGTTGATCCCTCTCTCCAGCAAGGCGAGTGACCTCTTGTTTGAGTTCCACAATCGTCTCTAATAGTCTGCTCTTTTCCTCCGTGAAAGTGAGTATTTGAGCATTCTGTTTCTCCAAGATTTGGGATTCTTCGATCCATTTGGTGTACATGATATAATAGGCCTCGTTATGTTGTTCATCAGTCCAGTATTCATCAAACGGGGTAGTGAGTCATTCAGTTGTAACTTCTGCTGGATCAGTCGTATTTCCTAGTGAAGTAGAGACTGTGAAGGCCACAAAGTTGCTTACGTCTTCATATTCACTGTCTTCATCTTCCTCATCGGATAGAGTGGAAATGTAGCCTTTCTTCTGCTTCTTAGAAAGTTTGGGCACTCTCTCTGGAAGTGTCTGAATCCTTCACATTCATGACACTGTACCTCTTTATTTATGTTGTTTCCTTCACCTGCTTTGTTGAGTCTGTCACTGCTCACACCTTTAAAGACTTTTGGGGGACATTGCCTCTGACACCGTGAGTGAAATTTCGTCCTGTTATTCGATTGAAACGCTTCATGACCCGATTGTAGTTCTTTGCCAGCATTGCAATTGTCGCATCAATCTCATCATTATCTGAGTCTGAATGCATCTGCTCTCCTTGTTTCTGCATACTGGTTGCGAGAGCTATCCCTTTGTTCTTTCTGTCTAAGCTTGGAAGGGACAGTTCATATGTCATTAGTGAACCCATTAGCTCGTCAAACTTGAGTGTTTTAAGGTTGTGTACTTCCTCGATCGTAGTAATTTTCATCCTAAACCTTGAGTTCAGAGCCGTTAGGGTCTTTCTCACCAATTTTTCATCTGTCATGGGTTCACCGAGGGAGTAAGACTTATTGGCGAGATCTCGAATTCGCACATTGAATTCTGTCACTGTCTCATCTTCTCTCATATTAATACCTTCAAAGTTAGTCGTGAAGTATTGAAGCTTCTGTTCTTTGACCTTTGTGGTTCCCTCATAGGCAACTAAGAGAATCTCCCATGCATATTTGGTAGTGGTGCACGTGTTGATTAGTCGGAAGACATTCTTGTCCACTCCACTTAAGATTGCATTCAATTCTTGAGAAATTTGTAAGAGCTTCCACATCATCCTCATCAGACAAGTCTACCTCCTGCTTGAGGCCAGTGATATTGCCATTTGCATCTTGATACTGAGGCGAACTCCATCCCTTGAGAACAAATTTCCAGGTTATGTTGTTGATGGACTTTAGGAGAGCGCACATCCTAGGTTTACAGTACCCATAAATATTCCCGTCTAAAATGGGTGGTCGATTCATGGATCCTCCTTCTCCGTGGTTATCCATGTCAGCCAATCAGAATTGCCGCCTTGGAACTCACCTAAAAATAATAGATGCCTCATCTGATACCAATTGAAATTCTTATTAGTATACTTAACCAGGACATTACACACAGTGCCGAGACAACATGTGTAACAAACCTTAGTTACACAGGCAGTTTAAACAATCGACAATTAAAAGCAGTAAACAAAGACACACAAGCTTGTTACCCAGTTTGGTGCAATCTCACCTACGTCTGGGGGCACTTTGCTAGTGGAAAGGTTTCACTATAGTGTAAGCAGTCAAAACATACAAGTATCAAAGATCAGCACACAGATCTATACTTATGCTACTCTTACTAGTATCAACCTATCTCATGGACTCCCCCTGAATCCAAGATCACTCATTGGTTCCTCTCTATGAGCACTCACCTTACTCGAATGTCTAAGTCGCCGTTAGACGATTTCGTGTAAATTCAAGCACACCTTCACATAACCCCAATCACTCAATACAGATCTCTCGATTCTTCTTCAGCAAAGAAGTCCCCTCTACCAAGGGTGTAGCCTCAACTTTTATAATAGAGGGTTTAAACCGAAACCCCTAGGGTTTTCACAAATCGCACTGTATTGATTCTTTAACTTTCTCTTCTTCACACGGTAGATTTGTTTCCACATAGTTTACAGAATGTGTGTCATTAGCAAAACCTTCCCAAAGACTTCGAACACAGCTGGAAACTTCCCAATCTTCATATCGCCAGCAATCTTCATATTCGAGAAACTTACCAAAAGCTGTGTCGACTAGAAGGTTACTCAAGATGTTGTGGCGTTCGTCAGAGACGTTGTCTTGACCTTTTGTTCGACATATTTCCTAACATCCTCAAAAATAAACCAATCATAATGTCGATAAATATCGGAACAACAGTTTGAGTTAGCACGTTTAGATGTGAACGTAAGTCTTGAACTGGACCAGACCGGTCAAGAATTGGACCGAACTCCACGGGTCTCCATTTTAGAACTAAAATCAGAACCGTTACATGCGGTTTCTGATTCTCCCGTCCCGGTTTCGGCTCGGTTCGAATTCGATCTCCCTTATGTTGCCAAAGTGGCCACCCCTAAACACATTTGAGTTAACACTTAAGTGACATTTTCATTAAATTTCACGAATTTATAAAAGAACTTTTTTACAAAGAACATAATTATAATCGAATTGTTTTATTATTTGTTAGGAAACTGATGTGTGTGCAGGGTTTTAGCTCTTGTTTGTCTCTACTTTGCATATTATCTTAACTATTTTGCCTCTTTATATCTTCGCGGGTGTTTCTAGGATTAGCACTAACCCCTAATCCTAACTTCAACTTAATAATTAATAATGAAATTTTTACCTCATTTCACTTAATAATTAATTTTTTATCTGAGCAAGTTCAAGATTCAATTCATTTATTCTAAGTATTTGTTATCTCATTTCATTATGTGCCAATTTAAATCGAAAGATATTGATGTTTAAGCATCCGAACCTTCCTTTAATAGGAATTCGTTATTAAAAATCTTTGTTAAGCCATTTGTGGGGATTGTTGGAATTAAATGGTTATTAAGCCTTTTAATTTGGTTACAACATGTTATGATCCTAACTCCTACATTTATGGGCCATTCGGTTACAATTTGTTGTGACCATAACTCTCCCATTTATGGGCCATAATCTCTTTTCTTGTAACTTTCACATCTTCTTTATTCTTATAAGTAGTATGAGAACACAAGTGAGTTTTATGGTATTTTCAATCATCTCTCTACCAAAAAGTTTAGTTTCTTCCAAGAATTCCTGACTATTGAGTTGTGCAGTTTTAAAACTCGAAATCGTGAGTGCACGCGTCTCCGAACTGTTGTGTTAACCTTGGGAAGCTACCGACATCAAACGATTTGCACCAAGGTCGTGCCGGAAATAGTTTTTAAGGTTGTGGTTTCTCTTTACCACGACACATCGAAGTTTTGTTCTAGCAGTAAGTTTGTTACTTTCCATTATTATACTATTGTTTTCCAACACGTACTTAAGAATTCAAAATATAAATTCATTTTAGTAGTTTAGCTCAATTCCTTGAATTCACTGAACTAATTCTAAGAATCTCGCAAACCCACCCGGAGGGTTCTTTGAAAATACCATTTCACTTCAACATTTAGCTCAAATCACCAATCCCACACATGTAGCTCCACAACCAAATCAACAAATTTTCATTTTAATGAGCTCCAAAGAGCCTCAAAATGAGAGAGAGAAACCGACATTAAACTGAAACCAAAATGAGAGAAACTGTTGGCTCGCCAGAAGAAATGGAGGTCGAACCAGTTCTCTGTTATTTTTTAAGGGATAATTCCATACACCACCCCCTAAAATATATCAAATCTCACTCAACACCCCCTAAAATCATTAATCTCACTAGCACCCCCTTAAAATGGGCAAAAATCTCAGTTGTCAAAAATTTATTAAAAAAAGACAAAAATACCCCTTCCCTCACCATACCCTATGTCTCTCCTCCCTCCCTCCACCGTCGCCGGCGAGCCTCCCTCCGACTAATCCCCTCCACCACCGCCACTCATGTCGCCACCTCGAACACCTCTGCCGCCACCATCAGCCTCCCCTTCCTCCCTTCCTCCGTCCCTTCATCCTCACCTTAAACTCCTTCTCCTTCCAAACCCTCAACCTCGCCTCCCTCCCCATCAATTCAATCTTCGCCATTATCGCCATGATTGTGGACACGCGGCGGGAGGGGATCGGCCGGAGGGAGGCCGCCGGCGACGGTGGAGGGAGGGAGGAGAGACAGAGGGTATGGTGAGGGAGAGGTGAGGGAGTGGTGAGAGAGAGGGGTATTTTTGTCTTTTTCAATAAATTTTTGACAACTGAGATTTTTGCACATTTTAAGGGGGTGCTAGTGAGATTAATGGTTTTAGGGGGTGTTGGGTGAGATTTGGTATATTTTAGGGGGTGGTATATGGAATTATCCCATTTTTTAATTATGTAATTAGTACTTGAAATGAATATTATACCCTTTATATTTAATTTCAAAATGAGGGTACAATTGTCATTTTACATTAAATGAATATTTGACTCTTTTTTGTCATTTTTGGGAATCTTGGCTTATATCAAAAAATCTAATGGAGTTCACCACAATGCAAAAAAATTAATAGTTAAAGTTCTGCACATACTAAAAGTATGTTAAATATACTAAAGTGAAAATGACTCATACTTAAGTACACTAATTTAATGTTTGTATATAAAATTAATTGAGTGATCTTCATATAATACATAACGGGTTATAAGAGAATTTTGGAATAACGTCTGATATCGGGACGGGGCCCGGGATTTGCAAATTACCCGTACCCATTGGGGCGGGTTTCGGGAAGGGTTAGATAGCAAAATATCTAGGAATAGAACGGGTTCGGGGCAAAGGACCTAATTTAAGGACGGGGTCTGGGATTACAAGACCCGCCCTAAACCCGCTCCAGTGTCATCCCTACCCATTTCCACTTTCTAACCAAGCTCAAAATTTTCACAACTCAACCCACACTTTAAGTCTAGCCCACCTTACTCCTTAAGTCTAACCCGGCCTCCCAGCCTAAATTCTCAAGTGCCCGAACTTTTCAAACCCCAAACTAACACTAAATATATGATTATTACTACTTAGTGTCTCCACCTTCGAATTTGACGATTCCCCCGCCTCCCCGATTAATCTTATTATCATCTTCTCTCCATATATCTTCTTCATCACCATCTTCATCTCTTTTTTAATCAATATTTAAATTCTTCTTCATAAACTTTGCGTTCGCCGGAAAGAACATGGACACCGCGTTTGGTTTTTTGTGCCTTCTCCAAATAGAGCATGGACGCATGATTAAGTTTTCTTCGTTCCTTTGCAATATTGAGTGTGGTTTTCGTATCTGCGTGTTAGTGCTCGGGTTATGTGGGTTACCCTCGATCCATCAGCAGCCGGAGCGGTTGAAACCCATAACTAAATAATCACTAAACAGACGTGACACGCCCGAAAAGAGAACCAACTGTTCCAAGTAATATCAGGAGTATTACGTCCCAGAGTTATCGACCCCACAGGGAGAGTGTTATCTAGCAAGCGAGAATAATAGGAGCTTAAGACCACTATGCGGGTCTGGTCAGTTTTAAAGTAATGGCGGTGAGAAAAAGAATTCAAAGCACACAAAATAATCTCAAGAAATATGCAAATAATAACACGAAAACCAAATATATAAAGGACTTCAGGAGATATGTCATTTTACCAATTATAGCGGATTTGGTTATTAATTACGGGAAATCAATTTTAAGAAACATAATTAAGTGTCCCAAATTTCAGACTTGTCCCAATCATATCTCTTGTTTGCAAGGGTTTCTTCTAATTAAAATAAATTAGTCAGTCCGTTAATTAAAATACCTAATTAGGGTCATCTTAAAGGTCATGTAAGAATCTCCATTCTTCGAGTTGGCACCCTGTTGATGTAAACCATACCCGTGGTATATGTATCTCTGTCACAGATTGCAATTACGAAGTCGTCACAAATCAAATTACAACCCTAACACACACCGTGTAGATCTGGCCCCCAAATGCTACGGTCCACCTAGGTCGATTGCTATCACCTCTCTTCCTAGATTTAATCTAAACTCAGGCCTACCCAGGAGAGTTAGCATTAAGTTCACATTCAGAGTCTTAATCCATTTCACAAACCCAATAATTTCAATCATGAATCCTTTAATTAATCAAATTCATATCCCCATTCATCCCTTTCCCCAACCTAAATATTTAGCTACTCATGTCATCAAAAGCATAAATCACCAAACCCATTTCATTCATCATCATTTCAACATATAATTACCCAACACACAAATCTCATGCAAAATATCTCAATTATATTACCAAACTCAACTCCAATCCCAAGCATGCAATATCAATTACAGACTGAAATTAAATAGCCCTAAACACTAAAATCAACTTCACAAATCAGCCTCGACTCGTCTCCAAAAACGCCTTCAAGTCTTCTCCCAAATCGCCTCTAAGTGATCACCACAAGTCCTCCCTTTCTCCCCACTCTAAACTACCTTCTAAATCTGATTTCTCTCTCCAAATGGTCATCTTTTCGTGGGTAGAGGGTGTGGTTATTTATAGGATGGGAGGAAATTTTTTCAAAACTAAAAAATACAAGATTTTAGGAGCTGCTTTGACAAGCCTGTCAGGTGGGACCCGACAGGTTGGTTTTTGCCTTCGTATGGGAGCCACGGCCTGCCGGGTTAGCAGGAACCTGCCGGGTTGCACCCGACAGGTTTCCTCTGCCTTCCACGGGTTGCTGGGTTACGCGAAACATGCCAGGTGACACCCGGAAGGCTTCTCCGAGCTTGATCGGGTGAGCTCCTCTCCCTCTTCTTCATTTCCCCATGGGTTGCCGGGTTAAGCCCCAACCTGCCTTGCTCCTAGCTTTCCGACTTCGCGTTCTTAATTCCGTTTCGCCCCTTTTCGACATGTTTTCATCAAAAACACTTCTTGAACCATTTGTGAGGTAAAGTAGCATTTTATTCACATAAAACTAATAATTCGGGACAAAATAGGGATACAAATGAGGAGATTTGATTAGGTTGGATACATAGTATCCGATCTCATCAACCACCCCAGACTTATCACTTTCTCGTCCCAAGAAAAAGAATAAAACAAAATTGAAAGTAAAATCTACGAATTTTTAAATACATTATTTTCCAAATTAAACCCGAGGTAACTCGTAGAAGGAGTTTGGGTCCTCCGGAGGGCTTATCAACATGTAGTGCCCACGAATCCTTATTCAAAGAAATTAGAATTGATCCTAAAAGTAAAATGACTCAAATTATACAACAAGGCAAAAGTCAAAATATATGTACAATAAAATGTTTTCATAATAGCATAAGTATCTAATCATATCAGGCATGTTGATGAAAAGACAAGCTCAGAACTCTTGTTAATGCTATGACCAACCGCACCCAATAGATCACACAAGACCCTAGAAATTGAATAATTACCAGTTAGATGAGAAGAAAGTATTTCCCTCAGTTCAATCTCATCGTTGTGCAATGCATATTTCCAAGCTAGTTCGATCACTTTTCATTCAGAGTTTAAAGTTCATATGTTATCAGTTCGACCACATATCCACTAATTTGTAGGAGATTCAAATGCCTTTTGGGATGATTTCATATGTAGGACTTTATTAGGCTTGTAACGTGTAGTGGCTTAGGTTAAGGTGGGAGTTTAGAGGATCAAAAAGTGGCTCATGTGGTGCACCACCACTAAGTTTCTTTAAAATCTCACAAAAACCCGAGTACTTCGCTCTCCCCCTAGCATGTCACATTACTAATCAAATCAACCCATTTTGTGTTCCGTTTAGCATATTTATGTTGCTAAGAAAGTCTGCCCCTTTTCCCATTTGTGTTTCCCTTGCCGTTTTTAATATTCGACCCAAAAATTCCCCTTTTTTTCTTATTTCCCAAGACTTGCATGAATGTTTTTCCTAAAATGCCCATAATTTTTCTTTTCTGGTCCCGGGGCTCTTTTGTTTCTTTTTTTTCATTTTTTCATTTTTTTTATTTTTATACATTTTCGGGAGTACCTTGTGTATTGATGAACATCTGAGAAAGTAAGTCAAGTAAATAAATACAAAAACCTCATTTAGGCTTAAATGATAGCCCAAAATATAAGTAACCGCAAATCGTTCCCAAATGGTCTATAAACCCGAATGAATCAACCCGTCACTCGTAAAGCAACAAAGCAATGATGCAAGTGATCAAAATAATTTTTGGAAAATAGAAACGAAAGACACATTGGCTTGTAGTGTAGGGTTTCATAAAAAAAGGCTTTTTAGGCTCAGACAAGGTAATATGGATATATTATGTCAAGGTAGGCTTTATGGTTTAAGCGATCCAAAGAAGGCCTACGGATTCAGTGGTCCAAGAAAACACCGAACTTCTATCTATTTCTCCTCGAGTGATCTCCCCTCTAGTTCTAGACTTAATTTACCAAGCAGGATTGGACAAGGCACAAAGATATGCAAAGCACTAAGGATCAACCAATTATTCAGTAAACACCCGAGTCCCTCCTAAGGATAACTACCCAAAGTCTTATGAGACTCATGCAATTTTCTCAAGATCGATTAATCAGAATCAATAACAGCAGCAATGTCATCATAGGTGTCTAGTCATCTAGCCAAACAACCATTGAAGAATCATATGATCATGCAAACATTCAAAATCCTAGTTACTATCATGCAAGCAATCAACGACCCTGGATATCGAAAACTACTAGCACAACAAATTTCAGGGGAAAACAAGATAGAATATACAAAAGAAATAAAAATAATTGTACAATAAATATAAAAAAAAATGAGACTCAATCGTGGTGCGTGCTCAAGAACACACCACGCTTAGGGCTCGACAAATCCCAAGACTCAAAAACCCGATTGTGGTGTGTACCTCGCGTAAACACCACACTTAAGACATGCACTAGGGCCTAAGTACAAAAAAGAAAAAGACACAACTGTGGTGTGTACCCCAGGTACACACCCCACTTAGGACTCAAGCAAGTTTTGACACAACGACTCAAGAAAAGAAAAATCTAACCTATATGCAACCTAAAATATACAAGTCCTAAGGGTTAGGGCGAGGGGGAGGGAAAGATGGTGAAGGACGGCTGGGTGAGGCCAGGTTTGGACATGGGTCATGTTCGTGTCTGAGTACACGAATACCTTAGGTGGAGACACATCGGTCTCGTCTGCCCTAGGTACTTCTCTAGAAGAAGAGGGTGGGAGAGGAGAGGTACGGGGAGGTAATGGAGTCGAAGACTCCGGAGGAGTAGGAAGGTGGGAAGGATTTTACCAAGAAACCTCCAGGCTAACTTTCTCCTCACGACCAAGATGCCTAGATGATGCAGTACATACCACACCCTTGTCCTCGTCAATGAGAGTGGTTCCTCTTGCTCATGGGCATTTGCTCCTTGGAGTGCCCCTCTTGAATTGCCTTACCCTTCTCCGTTCGGAACAAAGGGCTTTCCCAACTAGTGCATTACTTCTCCCTATTGTACCTGAAATTATACAATATCGTAAGTTAGTAACTAATATACAAAAATAATTTAAAGTAATAAACAACATGTTAACTCGAATATTTCCTGGGATTTTATACAAGCATGCACCTCTAATTTTGCCAAATATTCACAAAAACTGAAAATAATAATATCTGAAAAATAAGAACAAAAATCCTAGCATGCAATTACACAATAGTTTACAAATTCAGTCCATAAACAATATATTCTAACATGCTCAACTCATATAGAAGATCTAAGTTAGCTCATGATATAAAAATTATAAAAATAAAATAAAATTTAAAAATCAAAAATAAATTCCTAGGAATCTAGCATGCGCTTACAACCATATTAAGCTAAATCAGTAAAGAAAAGTATTCATAAGAGTCGGAAAATACATAACCAAAAATTAAAAATATTCACGCTTCAAGTACTAGTAGTCACCGGGAGGGTCCTGGCGTCGGAAATTTCGAGTCCGAGCGTGTGCATCTGTGGAGAGCGAGTTCGTGGAGACGCTTCAAGATCGGATTCGAGAGAAAAATGTAGAGACCACAAGAGGTAAGCTCTCTAATTAGCTTGCCTTCTCATGATTCATCTAGAGTTTTGCACACGGTTATCGAGGGGTTTTCCGGTTATCGAGGGGTTTCCCCAACAGCTACATGTAGCATCAAGGGAGCACCATTTACTATCTTGTCTATCGGTATGCTACAACCCAACTTTTGTTTGAATAATATCCAAATTTAGCTCTGCATGGTATCAAAGGAAAACCAGGAAAAAAGGACTTGCCCATTTCTTATATCATTGCCTAGTTTACTTGAATGAAGATTAATAGTAAATTTCGAAGTTTCTAATTCATTTCAGCTGCTCTGGGACCTCTCTTGACGAGGATTGGTTCTCCTCCACACCAGTTCTTTAGATAGAATCAGCATCAAGGCAAGGACATCACTGTTTAGGAAGAATTTTCTCATTATGATACAGAAAATTGAAGCCTCTGGTCTCCCTCTCACCCTGTCTACTGAATTGGATCAGCCTGGTATCCTTCCTCGCAGCATTAGCTTCTCGCCGGAAAAACATCTTTCTTCTGATAACTCCGATCAGGACCTCGAGGAGGTCGAACTCCGGTCTGACTCGTCACCGGCCGTCGAGGAGGGCGTTCTCCGGTCACTCGCGTCGCCGATTGTCGCCTCTCCGGATGATACGACGATCTACGGCGACTCCTCGGCCTCTGCAGGAGGCACGCCCGGCAGCGCTTCGGCTTCTACAGGAGGCAAGTCCGGCGACGCCCGGTGACACCTCGACATCCTCCTACTCGTCCTCCTCAATCAACGAGCACGAGAACGGCTCAGTGAATCGCGAGACGACCTCTTCGTTGGTTGTGCCACTTAATGATACCAACCACCCTCAACCTTATCCTCTAGACAATTTAAATGGACCACTCTCTTACGTGGGCTCTTCTCTGACTAACAGCCCCAGCTCATCTCCTCAAAAAAAAGAAGTTTCTTAAGTCTAGAGTGATTTATCGGACCGATAATCTTGATATTCCTTTGGCTTCTATGTACAAAATATTAAAGGGCATATTGAAAAAAGTCTGCTCTCGTTCTCGAAGGTGCAGGAGATGGAGTTTCTTGAACCCGTCAGTTCAAACCATCAAGACCTTACCGATAATTGGGCTCATGCCTCTCGAATTTTAAATATTTGTAAATCCATAAGTGTCACTTGGAACATTTTCGAAGCTCTTGTGCTTACCGTCCTTGAGGATATAGAGGCTAAAAACAGGGTCTCATGAGCTTGCTTAGGCTTTTCTTTCTTTTTCTCTCTTTATTATCTGCATGACTTTCTTTTTCTCATATTTGTCTATTTATTTTCTCTTTTGTTGATGTATATGACTTTTTCTTGCCTTCCACTTGAAAAGGTTAGTAAATTTCATTAATAAAATCTCTTTTTTAGCTGGAAAAAATAATTCAAGTTACTGCTTCCATGAGGGTTAGATGTTCGGAAGCTTGGGAGTGACATTCTATATTGTAGAAACAGAGGTTGCTTATTCTCCATGTGGACACCATTCTTCATCCACTCTGGGCTCTTAGGTGCTCACCATGCGACTCCTCTCTGGAATCTACTACACAACTTCGATATTGGGTTGGTAGACACAACCTCCCTTAAATATACTTCTACCAAAACAAGAACGGCGCTATTGCTAAGTCGGTGCATTGCACGAGCTCAATTTAGTATACATATAATTTCTTATCCTAGAATGTTCAGAAACCTCAGGACTGCAAAATTTAATAATGTTTTGTGCAGTGCAGTGCAGTCCAGCTGTTCTGTTCACTCCTCCCATCATTTCTACCAAACCCACTCAAAATATTTGAAGTTCCATTTATAAATTGAACAATCCCATACAACTTTCTTCACCGTTTTCAGTTCAAAGCCAACGCATTACTCTTAAGAGACACCGAATATGGTTACATTCTGTTGTACCATTTCAAAACTCGTATGGCTGCTTCTGATAATGAATCTGGTGCTTAGCATTTCCGGGAACTTCTACAGAGATGTTGACATTACTTGGGGAGACGGTCGTGCCGCGATACTCAACAATGGCAAGCTTCTCAATCTCTCCCTTGACAGTGCCTCCGGCTCCGGCTTCCAATCCAAGAACGAGTTTTTATACGGCAAGTTCAATGTGCAGCTCAAACTTGTCCCTGGAAACTCTGCCGGGACCGTTACTGCATACTACGTAGGTCATCACTTATTTTAAAACAGAGAGAGTATAAGATATATGTTTATTAAATGTGTGACATTGCAGTTAAAATCAGAAGGATCGACTTGGGACGAAATCGACTTCGAGTTCTTGGGCAACCTGAGTGGCGATCCTTACATTGTCCACACCAATGTGTTCAGCCAGGGAAAAGGAGACAGAGAGCAACAATTCTACCTATGGTTTGATCCCACTCTTGACTTCCACACCTATTCCATTCTCTGGAATCCTGCTCATATTGTGTAAGTTGCTACTTTTCCCCACGTTCTAACTCTTACATTGAAAAGAAAAGATGTGGATTTATTACCCATGGGTCAAAAATATATCTATGTTCATTACATGTGCATACTCACATGTATGTGAATTTTATCGACCTGATAAACACGTGAGAAGGTGTTAATTAATGTCTCACACCGTGAAAAAGTACGTGGATTGTATAAATGTTTAATGAGCAACTTAGACACAGGTATGTCAGACTTATTGTTTCACTGCCAAAATGATTTGGGTATTTTTGTATTTCAGATTTTATGTTGATGGCAGACCCATTAGGGAGTTCAAGAACTTGGAGACGTTTGGGGTCGCATACCCTAAGAAGCAGCCTATGAGACTATACTCAAGTCTATGGAATGCCGATGACTGGGCTACTAGAGGTGGACTTGTCAAGACAGATTGGTCTCAAGCCCCTTTTAATGCCTCCTTCAAGAACTTTAAGGCCAATGCTTGTGTTTGGTCCTCTGGATCATCAGCTTCTTGCACCTCAAATCCTTCAACCAGCTCCGGATGGCTATCTCAAGAACTTGATTCGACCAGCCAAAAGAAACTGAAATGGGTTCAGAGCAATTACATGATTTACAATTACTGCAGCGATTTGAATCGATTCCCTCAAGGCCTTCCTCTAGAATGCACAATCATCAACAACACATAATAATGATTTATAGCATTCTCGCGTGTATAAAATTGCTTTTGTATCTGCAATTGACTGTATTTTGTCAATCTTGAATTGAACGCCTCTTTCACGTAGAAGGAATTTTGTCACTTGATTATTTTTATATTAAAATTTGAATGTATAAGTTTACATCTGAAAAACTTTTTAAATTAAATGAATTTTAAACCTGGTTAATAATAAGATTGACCTTCATACATACTTAACTTAATTTAACAACCGTCGTGACCAACTCACAGGCCTTCTTGATGAAGGGATGAGTGTTACTTACAAGTTGAGTGTCATGCCCGTGAACTTTTCTTCGAGCCAAGCAACTCGGCAGGTTCACATCAGCAAATTAATGACTAAAAACAAAAACATAACTCACATCAACATAACAATTGTGTAAGGACAGCCTTGTATAATTGAAAGATAGACATGGTTTTGTGTTATGTCAACCTTTTTGTGTATCACATGAAAATTGACGGATTTTATTAAAGATTAATCTTTTCAAGAAATTGTTTGAAAATTAAATGTCCATATACACAACACGAAAGGTTGTCTTTACGTAAATTGATTGCATTTTGTTAAGCATGGATAATTGCAAGAAATATACTCTAGTGCTATAACATTTTTGTAAGAAAATTTGTGTATCTTAAATTTTATAAAATGCAAGAAAAATGACACTTTTGTGCACCTAACTATACACTTTTTACATTTTCATACACTAACTTTTTTTTTTCTTTTTCTCAATACCCTGAATCTCATTTTGGGACAATTTACTCCTGAAATTTTAAATATATCCAAATTAACCTTGAAATTGAACCAAAATTAAAGTTGATCTAATCTGGTCCAATTTCAATTTTTGAAAATACCAAAAATGTCCTTAAATCAACTTCAAAAATGTCCTCCTCTTCCTCCTCCTCCTCCTCCGCCGCCCCCTCCTCTCCTCCTCCTCCGATATACATCCAACGGCGGCGCCGTTGGCCCGGGCGAGCTTCCAATGTAAACCATCTCGGAGGAGTCGTACTGGCTGAGAACGGCAAGAAGGTTTTCGGCGTTGAAGATGGTGTCGTCATCACCGAGAACGAACCACCGGACCTCTGACAAGCTGAGGCGGAAGCTCTCTCCCACGATTCGCGAGCTTCGAAGTTCGGAGGGGTGGCCCGTCGGGTTGGTGTAGCGGAAGCGAGAAATGTCCTCGAAAACGATGATCGGAGGGAGTGAATAATCTCAATCGAGCTCAGGAACTCGGTCATCAAGCCAGACATGGCCGTGCTACTCCGCCGGACGCCACCACAGCCTCCGGGATGAGAACCTTGAAGTTCGTCGGCAAGGATGAGGAAGAGGGGCAGCAGAGGAGGAGGAGGAGAAGAGGGAAGAGGAGTCGGAAAAGAGAGGAGAGGAGATGAGATGAGAGAGGTGGAGAGAAATGGAGGGTAGGTTTTGAAAATTTGAAAACGATTTAAGGGAATTTTGGTATTTTTGAACAATTGAAATTGGACCAGATTTAATTTTGATTCAATTTCAGGGGTAGTTTAGATATTTTTAGTATTTTATAAAAGTGTGAAAAGTGTATAGTTATAAATGCAGAAAAGTGTCATTTTATCTAAAATGTATTCTCAATTTATTTTTAGTTTTTTTTTTTGTAAAATGAGCATATTTTTTTAGAAAAAAAACTCTAATTAAAAATTATAATAAAGTTTATATCAAATAAAAATTAGTTATCTCTTCTTCTCCGGTGAGTCCAGCATCTAATTTCTCTAACGAGTTGGAGCAAGTTAGATCAAGACAATAAAATAAATAGATGAACAATGCTCCTTGTCGAATAAATTGTACAATAAACTCGTTGAAGAAAACGATACAAATTTTATTTTATTTTTATTTTTTCTTTCTTTCAAAATTTTTAATTAAAATAACAATTTCAACATTTAAAATATATATACTCATTTCTTATAAAAACAACAATTTAACAACAAATTTCCGCAATAAGTGTAGTACACAACGACCTCTCCCAAACTTCTCATATACAAGGAATGTTTATGAAGTTATAAAGTTCAAAGATTTTCAAAATCATTTTAAAACATTAAATTTGGATACACTTAAAAGTTCAAGTTAATGATCAAAACTCATATTTTTTAAGATAGCGAATAGACCCAAAAAAATTTAATGTGTGACATTGATACTTCTCAGCCTAGGAGATTATCTCGGTCCTCTTAACAAAAGGGTGTTAAGAAGATTATCCCGAATGAGGATTTAAAACTATTTGTTTAGGTATTATCGATAGAAAAAAGCAAATAAAGATGCACAATATAGATCATTTTATCTAAAAGGTTAAAATATTGTTATAGTTTAGGTTCTATCTAGTAAGTGATTACTTCGACCCTCTTGATAAGAAGGTCTACCTAATAATCCTCCAATACAATTTGTTAGAAAACCATGTAGTTTAGGTTTTATCAATCCTAAGAATTACCTCTACCCTCTTGATAGCAGGGTCTGCCGAATTATTTTTCAGTTAAATTTATTCGAGAGAATCAGGTCTTGCCAATGAATGAGAACAAAATAAAATATCCAAGTATAATACATATATACATCAAAACTCACACGAGTGAAAAGTCTAACCTTTCATGTTACAAGTGTAAAATAATGTTAATTTTTCTTTAACTTACTAATATGCGACGTGTGACTTTAGTATCAGGTGTGGACAAACGGAAATTGAACTAATTGTAGGGATTAGCCCAACCAGAACTTCTAATCATGCTATAATTGGTTGTGATGAACATCAGACTTGGTGTTGTGCCGAGACGGTGCACCTCTTGACATCAACAGAAAAGCTACACACTTGACGTCTTGAGTGAAGTTCTTGAAGAAAATGACATATGAGATGATTATTGTATTGAGGCTTTGCACTAGAACTATTGAGGCTTCGCACTAGAACTGTTGGGTAGTTGGAGACGATATGAAAATAGAGCTTCTCCGAAGACACATTTTTTATTGTGTCATTATTTTTTGCTTATATTTTAGATTTGAACTGTTTTTTATGGGATTTGAACTGCTGGACAGTTTGTATATGAATTGTTTTGATGTAATTTGGTATGGACTGTTTGTTTTTATTTAGACCATCTCCAATTCATGCTATATTTATCTCTCCAATGCAAAATATGTTATATTAACTCCAACAATATGTATTTTGGCATATGCTATATTTTATGGTATATTTGGCATGAAAATGTAACATATGTCATTTGCCTCTCCAAAAAAAATATTATTTATTACAATTTTTATCATCAAATTGTTACTTTTACATTTTACCGATTAACCAAATAAAATAAAAGTATTATATTTCATTTTTTTATTAAAATATAAAAATAACATATAGCAAATAGCATATAATATAGATAGTTAGCATATAAATGCTAAACAATATAACATATTATTGGAGATGTACTAAGTTTGAATAGTAATATTCAAAAAGTATTTGAATTTGGATGAATTTTGGATCGTTTGTAAAAAGAATTCTTTTTGTACTGCAAAATAAAAGACAGTATTCATTAGCTAAAATTCTATAAAATAAAATAAAAACGAGTTGGGTTGTGGGTTTCGGGAACCGATGATTGCTCAAAACAAGCGGGTTTTTTTTGGGATCGGGTTGAGCCAAACCCGACCCGTTGTCGTTCCTAGGCGAGGGTAGAAAATCAGTAACACACTCAAATTATTTGTTCTATACTAGACATTCGCATCTTCCCACAAAACAAACATTTTATGAAAGAAACAGAGTTCATTTAAAGAGTATATTGATTTTGAAGGTGGTATTGCGAAACACACAGAGTGACCTGTAGTGTGGGCCAATAATGTGTAGGGTAGGGAGGGACCCTTAGTTCAGTAGCAATGAAGTCGCAATTGAAGAGGATGAGAACAAGTAAAGAGCATTACTCCAACGTTTCCGTGACCTTTTATCAGATCCATCCGATCCGTGTCTTTCAACTTGGGATAAAACCACTGACTCGTGTCTTCCAGGCGGCACCGACTCATCACATCCTTCCTTCCTTGTTTTGCAATCCAATGACACACCTCCTCAATCCACGACACGTCACCCCCAAACTCATATTTCTCTTTCTTATAAAAACACCCCACACCTAGCATTGGCAATTGAAACTGAATACAACATGGTTCCTCTTCTGTTTTGCTTCTTTTCACTACTACTTGGACTCTCTGCCGGCGGTGACTTCAACAACGACTTTGAGCTCACGTGGGGAGGTGACCGCGCCAAGGTCCTCGACAACGGCCACCTCCTCACTCTCTCCCTCGACCGCTCCTCCGGCTCCGGCTTCCAGTCCCGCCACCGATACCTCTTCGGCAAGATTGATATGCAGATCAAACTCGTCCCCGGGAACTCCGCCGGCACCGTCACTGCTTACTATGTACAATCATTATATAATTATTCACCTTATTTAACTTACGTGGGACTCTCATGTTACATTATTTATTTATTATGTTGTAGTTGCGCTCAGAAGGGCCGTTATGGGACGAAATCGACTTCGAGTTCTTGGGGAACCTCACCGGCGATCCTTACATTCTCCACACAAACGTCTACACCCATGGAAAGGGAGACAGAGAGCAGCAATTCTACCTCTGGTTCGACCCGACCGCCGATTTCCACACCTACTCCGTCCTCTGGAATCCTAGACACATCATGTAACGTTTATTTTTCTTTCACGTAATTAATTACGATGTTGCCATTACGTAAACAATATTGTTTTGTCTGTTTTTCAGCTACTATGTAGACGGGACGCCGATAAGAGTGTTCAAAAACTTGGAGAGGGTTGGGGTGGCGTACCCGGCGAGACGGCCAATGAGGCTGTACTCGAGCCTGTGGAACGCGGACGACTGGGCCACGAGGGGAGGGCTGGTGAAGACGGACTGGAGCAAGGCGCCGTTCGTGGCCTCTTACAGGAACTTCAGTGCAAAAGCGTGCGCGGTGGCCGGGGCGGTGTCGTCGTGCAACTCCAACTCGGGGTCCAGAGGTTGGTCTTCTCAGGAGCTTGATTCCAACGGCTTGCACAGGCTGAGATGGGTGCAAACCAAGTACATGGTTTACAATTACTGCACTGATCTCAGGCGATTTCCTCAGGGCTTTCCTCGTGAATGTTCTGCCACTAGACATCCTTAGTAAAGGAAGTTCCCAGGTTCATTAGGTGTAGTTTCTTTGGGTTAATGTCGGATATGTAATCTTAATTATGTAGTCACTAATGTATGAGTTAATGTTGCTATATGTATTGATATCATATTAGTATGGTGCTATGTGTATTGATCAGTCAAACAATGTCATGAATGTTGCAAGCCAGGCCACGTGGTAGCTTTATGGCCACCACTTACCATAAGCTAACGCCCATTCCTCTATCGTATATATAGTCTTGTAAATCTATTTGAAACGACAAAAAGAATAAGAGCATGTTGAAAAATACAAACACCAACGAAAGAAAGTAACAAAACAAGATTCTATTTATTTCTCTTCTTTTGGTCCTTTTGGTCTTCTGATATTCGAATGTAAGAAGATTCATGGTCTAAATAGGCCTAATTCTACTGAGTTTATTAAACAGTGAGGGAATAGGGTCTCATGTTCTATCTAGAGCTATGCTTTCTAATTCTTAAAGTAGTCTTAATGGGGAGAATGTCCCATCTTGTTTAGTTGATCCTTGTATTGCTGATCTTCTGTAATGCATTCCATTCCGTTTTTCATTTTGTTTAGTTGTTCTTTGTATTGCTGATCTTTCGTAATGCATCTCGTTTTCTAAAAAACCAAAAATACATGTAACTAGAGTAATATCAGTACATACAAACTCAATGCTCTTCTTTGTTAAATATAATGACCCATCTCATGAATAGGAAATTGACATGAACTTTGAGTGCTCTAACTGACACTTCCAAACAAGGTTGTTCAAGATTTGGTTTAAATGAAACCAATTTAAAATCAAAACGAACTAATTGGCTCAATTACAAGAAAAGAATATAAAATTCTTACTCTTAGAATTTGGTTTTGTTTTGAACGAGTCAGTTTTTAATTTTGATTTGGTTTGAGTTTGATTTTTTATCAACTAATTTACATGAAAATTTTAAATTTGGGCTGATTTTAGCTTATCATTTAACTTAAGGGTATTGATCAGGAACAAACACCTTAATTTGCTACAAACTTTAGAACGCATTTAAGCTGTTGGATTAAATAGTTAACGGTTAGATTCAATGCTGAGTCTAACTATCGTAAATATGAATTAATTATAAATTTCTTTTGGTCATTTTATACTATCAGGGGGTATAAACGTATTTTTATACCCTTATTTATTTTGAATATTATTTTCTTAATTAAATATCTTATTTTTGAATTTTAAATTTTGAATTTTATTTGTATCATAATATTCCTTAATTAAATATCTTATTACTTAATTAAATTTTACTTCTAAACCCTTTATCGGTTCAACGCAATAATTTAATTGGTTTATATGATATGTCTAATTATTGGATTCATCTAATATGTGTCATTTGAGATGATTCATCTGATATGTGTCATGTAATATGTTTCATCTGTTTTGTTCATTTTATATGTTTTATTGGATATATTTTATCGAATATATTTCATGATTAATCTAATATGTTTAATCTGATATGTTCCATTTGATACGTTTCAAATATGTGTCATAAATTTGATCCAAACAATTCAATTGCTTCGTCGACTCAATTGTTTATTCGGTTCAATTATATTCAACTAATAAGTGTCATCTAATACATTTCATCTATACATCTAAACCCCGTTTTTTTAAATCTGTTTCATGTAAATTTAAAAAATAACCATAAAGATCGTTTCAATTTTTTGTGATTGATCTTAAATAGCGATTTCATTAACGGTTAACGCAATGGGATCCGATCACAGTTAGTCTATGCATAGAAACATAATTACCTTCACGCACATTTAGTCGCGAGCGCATCTAATAATCTGATTTTGTTTTAGCATCTTCAAATTCAAACCCAAAACGTAAAAAAACAATCCGAAATTACATAATTGACGAACAAATCAATCAAAAACAACTTACACAACCGAATCGAGACCCTACCTTCAAAGGGTGTAGATAGAATCCAAATCTGGAGACCAAACCGACCCAGATCTCCAAAACACGTCGTCGATTTGAGATTCCCCGAACATGATCGATATCGTTGTATGTGGAACCATTTTGGTCGTGTGGGAGCAGGGTTGCGACCGTCTCGTCGTCGCCGCGTAGGAGCATCGCCGTCAATCGTCCTCGCCATGGAGGGTCCGAAGCCGCAACCTCAACCGCAACCTCAGCCCCTCCACGGTGACATCGTGAATCGCCACCGTCAATCGCCGCCGCCTTGTTCCTGGTTGTTCTAGGTCGTCATGCGCTTAAATCGCCATCAACGACGCCTCGGACCCTCCGCGGCAGGGACGATTCAAATGCGAGATCGTGAACCTGGGCTTTTGAATCGTCATCGCCGCTGGTATTTTGTTGATTCTTTGATTCTTTTCTTCTGCTTCCCCCAAAAGAATGGGGAAAGACTTTTACTTTTCTTTTTTCGAAAGAAAGAAAAGATGTGGGTTGGTTGTTGACCAACAGATTTTCTTTCATGGGATAAAAACGACCAATTGATAAATACCTTTAGCTGAGGTTAATGCTGAATCTCCATCTGCAATTCAGGGAGATATATGTGGCCCTATTCACCTATCTAGTGGACCATTTACTTCTTTTATGGTATTTCCTTATTTTATGGTCTTGATTGACGAGATACATGTGTGCTTATTGTCAACTCGTAATGTTGCATTTGCAAAATGGTTGGTAATGAAGGTACATTTTTCTGATTATCCGATAAAGTCTATTCGTCTTGATAATGCTGGTGAATTCACATCTAAGACATTTGATGATTATTGCATGTTATTGGGTATTGATATTGAGCATCCCGCATGTGCATACCCGGTTTAGCAGAATTCAAGTAAGGCAACGGGATTTGGTATGGATGGATTGCTGAGAATCTTTCATTAAACGTATACAGTACAGTACATTGCACGAACATTGTTAATGCTTCTCTGTTTCTGCTTGGGGACATGCTGTATTACATGCTGCTTCTTTCTCTTTCATTCGGTTAAGGCCTAGTGCATATCATCAATATTCTCCTATGCAGCTTGTGTGTGGAACCTGATCTCATTTACGTCTGGTTGTGCTGTGTGCCTCCCCCTCTAAGCACAGGGACCTCAACGGCGATTGGGGATTGATTTATGTTGGACATCTATTATCAGGTATCTTGAGCCCTTGACGGGTGACCTATTTACTGCTGACGGGTGACCTATTTACTGCACGACATGCTTTGAGACGAGAACATTTGGGTGGACCTCCTGAAGTTAGGCGTGAAATGGGTCAGTTCGATGTCGTGGGAATCTCTCTCGCTGGTTGTCGTCGTGGGGAAGCCGAATCACCGTCTTGGGGAAGGAGTGAATCGCCGTGATGTCGCTGCCGTAGAAATCGCCGTTGTCGTCTGAAGCGCCGCCGTCATCTGAAGCGCCATCGTCGGCTGAATCGCCGCCGTCATCCGAATCGCCGCCGTCATCCGAATCGCCGTTGTGGATGTAGGAGCAGGCAGCGGGACGAGCTTCTATTGATTTAGGAGGCTACTGAGTTGGTGGTAGGGTTTTTGCATCGTTATATATATATATATATATATATATATATATTAGTTGAATGACTGCACTGCCCTTTTTGTATTATTTTATTTGTTTCAATTACTAAATAATGATATTAATAAGAACTGTTGACGAAACTAATCCAATGGACATCATGTGATCTAAAATTTGTAGTAGGTAGATGGTTTGTAGCCGATCTTTTCCCTTAACTTAATAGTTTTTGGTTTAGCTTAGCTTATCATTTAACTTAATAGTTTTTAGTTTGAGTTCCTTTGAATCGAGTTTTTTTACATCTCACATTTTAAACTAATTTCGACTTAATTTTTTGTTGGGCTAATTAACAAATATTAATGAATTTAAATGAATCATGTGTCTAAACCAAACGGCTTTTAACTCGATCAATCTATGTAAACTAAAAACGAGTTGACGGAGTTTTGATTTGGTTTAGTTTGGTAATTTTTGATTAACCCTCCCTTAAAAAGGGCTTTTCACCACCGGATAAAAATTACCCAATTTTAATTTGGCAGTTAGTGACACAATTTACTCATGTTGGGCTTTACTTTGGGTTGCTCATTAATTTTCATTACGGAGCTCTCCTTGTGTTTTTTACTAGTCTAAGCCTCTAAGCTATTTTGCTGCTGTGTAAGGTTACTTTGGATGGGGAAAATCTCACTTACACTCTTAATTACAGTTGATTCTTACTTTTATCTCCTCTTGATTATAAACACGTTTTCTACTCCCATAAATTTCAAAAGTTGTATTTTACACTTTTTGTTAATTTTTTTTCAAAATTTTATCAATTTTTTTTAAAAATGATGAAAATGTCTTTGTGTTAAAAAATTTAAAATAAAGGAATAAAACTTATTTTGAACTTTCTAAAAATAAAAAATGACTTTTAAATACTTTTTTATTTTTATTTAAAATCTTTTCTTAAAAAAATAATCCAAACATAATTTTTATTCTATATTTTTAGAAAAAAAGTTTAAAATAAATTTTATTTATTATAAAGAAATTTTTGTAATTTTCAAAATGTTAACCGTATTTATAGTTAAGGGAATTAAGTGAGAATCAATTACATGTAAGCTTTTTCCTTTTGGATGATACTGAATTCTCTTACTCTCCTCTCTTTTTTTATCTCATGCCTAACTAGTAATTTCTTTACCCATTTCCAATCTCACTTTCGAAAATCTTCAATTCTTATCTCAATCAATCTATCTTCTCCACTACGGGCCCAAATACTTGCAAATTTACTGAATTTGGTTCATTTGGAAAAACTCTGGAAGATGTTCAGTTTTTAGGACTCATGTTCGATCGCTTCTAAGAATTGAGAGTGGAAATAAGTCTCCGGCCACAATTCTCTCCCGCAAATCATGCTACATATTCATTTGTGTATTTAACTAATTTACTTTCGTTATACATTCGGGTTTTATTTGTATATATATATTTAGATAAGTCTGTTTACATGTATCAATTCCTCTCTTTAAAACTTCTCCGCGGATATGGGAGGCAACGATTTGTCACCGTCTGCTGTTGACTACAAAAGCCACTCGCAACTCATGTTTGCTGACCATATTGGCAACCGACTTTGAGGAATGCACGCAGTTTCACCGCTCGAGGAACTCCTGCATATGGTGCTCGTACTTTCAAATCCGTGGCTCTGATTTCTAATTTTCTCATCACGCCCAAGCCCATCCCTCGACGGATCGACACAACCTACGTACGCGTGCATGACAGAACCTCCGGCGAAAGAAGAAACGTCAGCGATAGACACGTGAGAAAAACAGATGGGAGAAGATTACATGGCGGCTCACTCTACTGTTCCCTTCATGTCACAAATGAGAACATGTGCCCTTAATGGGCTCATCATTAATAATGGGCCCCTTTCTAGTTTTCGGCCAACCAACCCACTTGATCCCAATCATATTCAGCACCATAGTTGCAAATTACAGCAACACCCACTCAATAATAAAATGAGTTTTGGAAAATTTGCAGGTCAACTCACGGCATCGCAAAAGTCCAGTAATTCAACAACGAGACACTTTGCGAGTACAATTCGCGATGGATCAACACATGATTCGACTTGTAAAACCTCTTCCCTGACCATATTACACATGATCAAACTTATTATCGAATTGTGGCCAAATCTTTGTTTACCACCCGTTGCAATACCGAATGGGTAAGGGGCTCCAATTGAAGCCGTAGGTCAAGTAATGCTTGACCCAAAATTATGTCTGGAACAAGTCCTAGTTGTCCCACAATTTTGTTTTAACCTGATGTCAGTGAGTAAAATTACACGAGATCTTAATTGTGCGTTGATCTTTTACTCTGAATGTTGTATGATACAAAACCTATCTTTGAGAATGTTGATTGATATAGGGAGGATGCGAAACGAATTATACTACTTGGAACCAACGGCGGTAGGGAAGGTTCTAATGGCTTAAGGGAACAATGAGACACAAATATGGCATCAACGTTTGGGACATATTTCTGTTGACAGGTTATATTTTATTCCAATATCACTTAAGTCGAATAACCACGGGTTAGGCGTATTTGATGCATGTTGTAGGGCGAGACAGACTCGATCATCATTCCTGACTTGTGAGACAAAGACCACATATATTCGAGTTAATTCATTGTGACATTTAGGGTTACTATCACACCCCTTCTCTCTCTGGTTGCAATTAATTTTTATCAGTTGTTAATGATTATAGCAGGGCCACATAGGTCCACCTGATGAAAAATAAACCAGAAGCCAAACAACACCTCATCCACTTCTTCAATTGGATGTGAGGTCAGTTCAATACACACGTAAAGTGCTTGCGAACAGAGAGTGGACTTGAATTTCGTGATCATGAGTTGTTGGCCTACTATAGCGAGTTTGGAATGGAGTTTTAGAAAAGTTGTGTCGGGTCACCCCAACAAAATGGCGTAGTGGAAAGAAAACATCGACACTTGCTCAAGGTCGCGCGAGCCCTTCGATTTCAAGCCTGACTCCCGATTGAATTTTGGGGAGACTGTGCTCTCACCACTTCATACTTAATCAATCGGATGCCACTTAAGGTAATCAGAAATAAGACCCCATATGAAGTTCTCTTTGGGAGAAAGCCAACTTATGGTCAACTACGGAGTTTTGTGTGTATGTGTTATGTCCATCAGCAGACTCGGGACAAGTTTGTTGCACGATCTCGCCCCGGAATATTTTTGGGATATCCAAAGGGACAAAAAGGTTATTTCGTATTCGATTTAGAATCTCGAGTTACTGTGACATCTCGAGACGTTCAATTTTTGAAAAATATTTTTCCCTGCGATTAGTGTATGAGTACGGGAGATACCGTTCCTCCACCTAGTAGTCCACCAGAATATCCTTATAAGTTTGACACGTCAGTCGCTCCGCCAGTTACAGAACAAGGACCCGTCGAGATTCCAGTAGTCGCCCCATCGCAAGATATGCCTATCCCTAGCACGCGTATTCACACAATTTCTAAACGATTAAGCGGTTATGACTACACCCTACCGCTCTCCATTGCTTCACCAAGCTCTCTTTCGCATCCTACCCCTCCATCGACATCCTCAACGGTATCGTTTAAACTCAAAGTTTAACAGACTTTGAAGGAAATCAGACTTGTAGTTTAACAACTTTGCCCCGGGAAGCGAGCAATTGACTTAAAGTGGGTCTATAAGGTTATATATAGACCCGATGGGAGTATTGAGAGGTATAAAACTCGATTGGTGGCTAAGGGATACACACAGGTTGAATGTGTCGATTTTACAAACACCTATGTCCCGGTTGCCAAGATGGTCACCGTCCATTACTTACTTGACATTGCCGCCACCCGAGGATGAACACTTTTCCAATTAGATGTCAACAATGCCTTTCTCTATGGTGAATTGGAGGAAGAAGTATATATGAAGATTTCTCAAGACTTTTCTAGACAGGGGGAGAACCGAGTGTGCAGACTGCACAAATCTATTTATGGTATGAAGCAGGCATCTCGGAATTGGTACCACAAGTCCATAGAGTCCATTATGACGCTTGGTTATCAACCCTCAGTGGCAGACCCTTCCTTATTCAACTTCATAAGTCCAGGATCCTTTGTAGCAGTTCTCATCTATGTGGATGGTGTAATTGTCACGGGCACTGACGCTCCCCGCATCGAGCAACTCAAGTTTCATCTAGACCGACAGTTCAAGATTAAGGATTTGGGAAGATTAAAATATTTTCTTGGTATCGAGGTAGCTCGTTCTCCTAAGGGCATTTCTCTCACGCAAAGAAAATATCCACTTGACATTCTCTCTGACAGTGGCCTAACTAGATGTAAGCCATCATTTTTTCCCGCTTCCTCAGCAACATTGACTTTCTGCAAAGGAAGGAGCACCATGCGCAGATAGCGGTCAGTACCGCCGTCTTATTGGACGACTTTTATACCTCACCATCACGCGTCCAGACATTAGCTATGCCGTACATAATCTCAGTCAGTTCATGCATGATCCCAAAGAACCTCACATGGACGCAACTCTCCACGTTCTCAGATACGTAAAGAGTTTTCCATGACTCAGGCGCGACTGACCATATTAAACATGATCAAACGTCATTATTGAATGTGTGGCCAAATCTTTGCTTACCACCCGTTGCAATACCGAATGGGTAAGGGGCTCCAATTGAGGTCGTAGGTCAAGTGATGCTTGACTCAAAATTATGCATAGAACATGTCCTAGCTGCCCGACAATTTTGTTTTAACCTGATGTCAATGAGCAAAATTACACGTGATGTTAATTGTGTGGTGATTTTTTACTCCGAATGTTGTGTGATACATAATTTATTTTCGAGAATGTTGATTGGTACAGGAGGATGCGAAACAGATTATAATACTTGGAACCAACGACGGTAGGGAAGGTTTTAATGACTTAAGGGAACAATGAGATACAAACATGACGTCGACGTTTGGGGCATATTCATGTTGACATGTTATCTTTTATTCCAATATCACTTAAGTCGAATAACCATGGGTTAAGCGTATGTGATGCATGTTGTAGGGCGAGACAAACTGGATCATCATTCTCGACTCGCGAGACAAAGACTACACATATATTCCAGTTAATTCATTGTGACATTTAGGGTTATTATCACACCCCTTCTCTCTTTGGTTGCAATTATTTTTTATCAGTTGTTAATAATTATAGCAGGACCACATGGGTCTTTCTGATGGAAAATAAATCAGAAGTCAAACATCACCTCATCCACTTCTTCAATTGGATGCGATTTCAGTTCAATACACACGTAAAATGCTTGCGAACAGACGGTGGACTTGAATTTCTTCATCATGAGTTGTTGGCCTACTATAGCAAGTTTGGAATGGAGTTTTAGAAAGTTGTGTCGGGGCACCCTAACAAAATGACATAGTGGAAAAAAACATCGACACTTGCTCAAGGTCGCGCGAGCCCTTCGATTTCAAGCCCGACTCCTGATTGAATTTTGGGGAGTCTGTGCTCTCACCGCTGCATACTTAATCAATCGGATGCCACTTAAGGTAATTGGAAATAAGATCCCATATGAAGTTCTCTTTGGGAGAAAGTCAACTTATGATCACCTATTGGGAGAAAGTCAACTTATGATCACCTACGGAGTTTTGCATGTATGTGTTATGCTCATCAGCAAATTCGGGACGAGTTTGATGCACGATCTCACCCCAAAATATTTTTGGGATATCCAAAGGGACAAAAAGGTTATTTGGTATTCGATCTAGAATCTCGGGTTACTGTGACACCTCAAAACGTTCAATTTTGGGAAAATATTTTTCCCGGCGATCAGTGTAAGAGTATGGGAGATACCGTTCCTCCACCTAGTAGTCCACCAGAATATCCTTATATGTTTGGCACGTCATTTGCTCCGCCAGTTACAGAACAAGGACAAGTCGAGATTCCAGTAGTCGCCCCATCACAAGAAATGCCTATCCCTAGTAAGCATATTCACACAATTTCTATACGACTAAACGGTTATGACTACACCCTACCGCTCTCCATTGCTTCACCAAGCTCTCTTTCACATCCTACCCCTCTATCGGCATTCTCAACGGTATATCGTCTCACTCACACTATTTCATATGATCACTTATGTACCGCTCATTCAACTTTTCTAGCGGCCATCTCTGCCAAAGATGAGTCGCGATATTTTCACCACGCAGTGAAACATGAGCATTGGAGAGAGGCCTTGAGGAAGGACATGTCAGCCCTTGAAGGAAATCAGACTTGGAGTTTGATAACTTTGCCCCCGAAGCGAGCAATTAACTCAAAGTGGGTCTATAAGGTTAGATATAGACCCGAGGGAGTATTAAGAGGTATAAAGCTCGATTGGTGGCTAAGGGATACACACAGGTTGAAGGTGTCGATTTTACAAAAATCTTTGTCCCGGTTGCCAAGATGGTCACCGTCCGTTGCTTGCTTGACACTGCCGCCGCCCGAAGTGAAGGAATTATTTGAGGGTTCCAGACAATTAATTTCATGCCCATACAAGAAATTAACCTCAAAGTTCCATGTTTAATACGGATCTTGCATGATCATGAATTGATCATGAGATCTAGACTAGATTAAAATTTAAGTATTACCTTGAATCAAAAATCTCTTTGTTACTAAATTGGATTTAGTAACCTCTAAAGATCGTCCACACAGGAAGAGCAATCCAGGGATACTTGCAACGGACCTTGCTAGAAGATCGAAGCAAGCAAAACGGACGGAAGGCGGGGAGGAGAGGGGCCGGCCGAAACTTGGCAGGGAGAGAGAGAGAGAGAGAGAGGACGGCTAGGGTTTGTAAAATTATTGCTTAATTTTCAAATCTGAAAATTTCCCTTTTATAGACCTTATTTGGGCTTTTAATTAATTAAAGGCCTTAATGGGCTTAAAGCTCAAAGCTTTTAATTAATTGTGTAGAGAAGCCCATTCTGGCTAGGCCCAGTTTAGCTAATTTAATTAAATCTATTTAATTAGATTATAATTAATTAGTCCTGCTAAACCGTTCTTGATTCTGGTTTAATCCTAAACCGAAATCGGTCTAATCTGGTTTAATCCAAAACCGGATTTTGTCTCTCTCATGATTCCTCCATATGATTCCATCCGTTTTACTCAACCTAAAGTGTGTGACCCTCTAGGCTCACGACACGTCGGCGGACTGGTAAAATTACCATTTTACCCTTTCCATCATGAGTGGCCTCTAGCAAGACATCATGATTACCCAACACTTGTGATTATCGAGATTTCGACTTAACCTTGTCGTTTATGAATCTATCCTTTTATCCTCTTGATATCTTTGACAACCACGAGGCATAGACAAGTCATCCTCGTTCTATTGTCCTGTTTCTTGATTCTGAGTTAACTGAATTATAACTGATACTACGTATCGTCTGCATGGCCATGATATTGTATTTCAGTTGTACTCATCAAGTGGCCTAAACTGATATCTGCTCACACGTCCGTATGAGGGATAAATCCTTCAGCGATCCATTGAGTCAACTTATGTAACTTGTGATCGAGCCAATCACACCCGTTATTGTAACCCTTTTACAGGAGACGTTAGACTGAGTCAAACTCGTCACTCATTACATATTGACCTCAATGGTCCTTCGGTCTGAGGATGTGATTTCATGATCCGACATATGAGTATGTTCATGACTGTGTCTATGTAACATACTCATGATTCGGGTCGTCCTATATCACCCCTGACTGGTGATACTATGACCTAACTTTGGCCCCCTTCTGGCCGTGATCAGTAGAGCGTGATCATTTAGAGTTAGCCTCATACCGATCGCTTCTTATGAAGCTATTCTGATCGGGGACTGCTTAAGTAAGATTTTATCTGATCTGTAGATCTACTATTATGTGTTGACACATCAATGATACAAATCAAATTATACTTAAGATATTACTACAACACTTAGTAATATGAATGCCGATTTTTATTCAACTAATAATCTTTATTACAAGATTAGATTGAAAATACATTGTGCTAGGGCACAAAACCCAACAGTCTCCCACTTGCCCTAGACCCAATTTGTATTCCAATCTAAACCCATTCCCCTGACATGTTCCTCATGCTTAGGCTGCGGTAGCGCCTTAGTTAAGGGGTCAACTAGATTATCATGCGTTGAAATGTAGCTTATTTCCACTTCGCCTTTATCAACCATCTCTCTGATGATGTGATACTTTCTCTCAACGTGCTTGGTCCTGTTGTGAAATCTGGGCTCTTTAGCAAGTGCTACGACCCCCGTGTTGTCACAACATAAGTTCCCGGGATCAGACGTTCGCGGCAGCACATCTTATCCACTCAAAAAGCTTCTGACCCACGCCGACTAGCGTCAACATATCCAGTGACGCTCAGTTCTCTTTCTATCCCGCCATACACTAAGAATGCGTCATTTGTTCTCCTCAGATACTTGAGGATACACTTGACGTCAGTCCAGTGGTCTTGGCCTGGGTTAGACTGAAATCTGCTGGCACAGCTGAGGACAAACGATGCGTCAGGCCTCGTACAGATCATGGCATACATGATGGATCCCACTGCCGAAGCATACGGGATTCCCTCGATCTTCTTAAGCTCATCAGGTGTTTTAGGACACTGATTATTACTGAGCTTGATGCCATGTCTTACCGGGAGGTTCCCTTTCTTAGAGTCAAGCATTGAGAATCTTCTCAACACTTTATCTATGTAGGTGTTCTGACTTAGACCTAATATTCTCTTGGATCGATCTCTGTAGATCCTGATTCCCAGAATGTAAGCGGCCTCTCCTAAGTCCTTCATGGAGAAACACTTCCCTAACCAAGCTTTGGTCTCAAGCAAGGTTGGGACGTTATTTCCCATGATCAGTATATCATCGACATACAGCACCAGGAACACTATGTTACTCCCACTGCTCTTCTTGTAGATACAAGGTTCATCTGGATTTCTGATGAACCCGAACTCTTTTACGGCTTCATCGAAGCGTAAGTTCCAACTCCTGGAAGCTTGCTTCAACCCATAAATGGATCGTTGCAGCTTACACACCTTTTTGGGATGTTTAGGATCGACAAAACCTTCTGGCTGGGTCATATAGACATCCTCCTGCAAATTCCCGTTAAGGAATGCGGTTTTGACGTCCATTTGCCATATCTCGTAATCGAAATATGCTGCAATGGCTAACATCATCCGAATTGACTTAATGATAGCTACTGGCGAAAAAGTCTCATCATAGTCCATACCTTGAATTTGACGATAACCTTTAGCAACCAATCTTGCTTTGTAAGTCTGAGGCTTTCCGTCCATATCTGTCTTTAACTTAAATATCCACTTGCAACCTATGGGTTTTATCCCAGGTGTGCTGTCTACTAAGTTCCAGACCTGATTGTCTTTCATGGACTTCATTTCCTCATCCATGGCATTCTGCCATTCTTTTGAGTTGGGACTGGCCAAGGCTTGCTGAACTGTTGCAGGATCATCTTGATCTACAACTATCAAGTCATTACCCTCTGTGGCTAAGAAGCCATATCTGACTGGGTTTTGACGAGATCTTTCAGACCTCCTTGGTCCTACAGGAGTTTTTGTTGGAATAGGACTTAGATCATTTACCTCATCGGGTACCTCTACAATATCTGCAGGCTGTTCTGTGTCTTCTCGAATTTCTTCAAGAAGCACAGGACTCCCACTGGGTTTCTTGGATAAGAACTCTCTTTCCAAGAAAACCCCACCTCGAGCAACAAAGACTTTGTTTTCCTCGGGTTTGTAGAAGTAGTACCCCATGGTTCCTTTGGGGTACCCTACAAAGACACACTTATCTGCCTTGGGTTCGAGTTTATCACCAAGAAACCGCTTGACGTAAACGTCGCACCCCCAGATCTTGAGGAAAGACAACTTGGGAGTTTTTCCTTGCCAAGCCTCAAATGGAGTGGTCTCCACTGCCTTTGTAGGTACTCGATTTAATATGAATGCGGCTGTTTCTAGGGCATGGCCCCAGAAAGATACTGGAAGGTCGGCGTGACTCATCATGGAATGAACCATGTCTAGCAGGGTTCTGTTCCTCCGTTCAGAAACACCATTCATCTGAGGGGTTTCTGGCGGGGTTAATTCTGAGAGTATACCGTTATCCTTTAGGTGACTGAGAAACTCTTGATCTAAGCACTCGCCACCTCGATCAAAACGAAGTGCCTTTATACTTTTACCAAGCTATTTTTGTACTTCATTCTGGAATTCTTTGAATTTATCAAAGGACTCCGACTTATGTCTCATTAAATAGACATACCCCTACCTACTGAAATCGTTGGTAAAGGTTATGAAGTATCTAAAACCTCTCCTGGCTTGTGTGCTCATGGGCCCACATACGTCTGAATGTATTAGGCCCAAGAGGTCACTTGCCCTTTCACATAAGCCGCCAAAAGGCGCTTTTGTCATCTTGCCCATAATGCAAGATTCGCATCTCTCAATTGGTGTGAATTCAAACGGGCTTAAGAGCCCACACTTATGAAGTGTCGAGACGCGTTTCTCGCCTATGTGGCCTAGACGACTGTGCCACATCACAGTCTGGTTTGAGTCATCCGACTTTAACCTCTTATTTACGTTATAGTTTGAACTGTAGTTAGTGTTATCAATATTTAAAATATATAATCCACCAACCATAGATGATGTGCCGTAAACGATATTATTTCTTGATAAAGTAAATAAGTCATTGTCTATGGAAAATACAAAATCAAGTTTGTCCAAACTGGACACTGAAATAGTATTCCTACAAAACGTAGGTACACATAAGACATCGTCCAATACTAATATAAGCCCTGTGGGCATCCTAAGACTAACATAACCGACAGTCGTCGTTGACACCGAACTGTTGTCTCCAACTCTCAGATCCCGCTCGCCTTTCCCAATGAGCTTCTTACTTTCCAGAACCTGCAGATTAACACAAATGTGAGATTCTGCTCCGGTATCAATTACCCATGTGTCTGAGAAAGTAGTGTTGAGATTGTACTCAACAACGTAAATACCTTATCCAGGTCCTGAAGGGTGTCCTCCCTTATGCAAGCTTCTCACATAATCTTTGTGCTGCCTGCAATCCTTCTTCCAATGACCTGGCTGCTGGCAGTAGTAATAGACTACCTCTGAGGTCAAAGTGCTCCCTTCGGTTCTAGGAACCGCTTGGATTCTCGGACCTCTAGGTACCCTTATTTGCCCAGCTAGGTGCATCGGCGCCTTACCCTTACCTGACACTGCTGGTGCCTTGCCCTTGTTGGAGTGTCCTAGTGACTTGCCAGCAGGTTTGCCAGCTCTTTTGAAGCTGACACCCTTATTGACCATCGGAACCTCAGGGGTTTTGCCCTTGAGGTCTTTCTCAGCTGTCACCAACATTCCATGTAGTTCCTTGATGGTCTTTTCCATATTATGGAGATTGTAATTTGTGATCACATCTCCATAAGCCTTTGGAAGCGACATCAGGACTATGTCTGATTTCAGCTGCTCTGTGAACTTATGACCTAGATTGGCCAAGCGATCAAAGAGCCGCTTCATCTTAAGGACATGTGGGCTCATTGTCTCACCAGCATTGAGTCTGCAATAAAATACCTCCCTAAGAGTGTCGTATCTTTCGACACGGGCATTCTTCTGGTAGTATATTTTAATTTCTTCCATCATCTCTTGGGGTTCTCCCATGAGATGCATGAACTGGTCCTGGGTTTCATTTTCCATGGACCCGACCATGAGGATGCCAACATCTTGTCGATCGCTTTTGTACTTTTCATAAGCGTTCTTATCGGCATCGCTGGCATCATCAGCAGGCTCTTTTAAAGGCTTGTCTGTAAGGATATACTCCTGTCTGTCATACTGAAGTGCAAGCTTCAGGTTCCTCTCCCATTACAGGAAGTTGGTCCCTGTCAGCCTGTTATTCGACGGAAAAGACTTTAAGGCTTCACTGCCAGAACGTGTTGATTTGGGTAGCGAAGTTGCCATCTAATCTATACATGAAAACAAATTCGATCAGATTCTTAATTAAGTTGAAGTAAGAGACACTTGACTATGAACATTTCTGATTCTTGTGTCTGAATCTAGACCAAGATCTCCGCATATTCAAAACTAAAGTGAGTTAATCTCATTGCCCCAGTTTTGGACATTGGAGTAGGACAGTCCAGTCCTTTCACAATTCCATGTGATTCTTGGCTAGGGCTTATACATTGTGTGTATACGGCATTGCCCTATATCTGATACCCTAACTCAGATCATCTGAGAATCACAGTCAAGTCAACCACTTTTCAACGCATGGTCCAATCTGCATGAGTACTACGCTAATGCGCACGCACCCATGCAAACTGGTCCATCTTCTATTAGAACCCTTTCTCATGGATCCACGTTAATCGTGTCTACCCATGAGTCCGAGAATTAATCGAAGTGATAAAAAGTGGGCGATATCTAGCTTGACTTGAAATTATTTGCCTTTTAAATGTTCATTATCACTGATCATAATTTGATCTTAATTTGAATTTATCGTCTACAAATCCATGTAGAGATAATTTCAATTCCGGTTTACATGTGCGTGATTGACTGATTATTATTAATCTTTACACATGTGGGTGATGATCTAATTAATCATGAACTTATGAAAATTAAATCACACATTCATCCATACATTCATAAACATAAATGTAAACTTGCTTTAGCTAGCCCACTAACCCTACTGGAATAAACTAGAACCTATACTAGGTCTTGTCTTTCCTCATTCTCCTGGACTCCCACTGGCTCCAGGCCTCCTCGGGATTTCCGTCATTCTCTTCGGTTCTTCTTGTCTTAGGACTTTGTAATTACATTTAATTTAAATAAAATAAATGATGTGACACGCAGGTCACTAATAAATTACAACCCATAAGCAACTCGCAGGTTGCAAACCGAAATTAAATCCTAAAATCGGGCTAACTTAGCAATCATGTTGCAAACACCGTGTTATCAAACAATCATGTTATCAAACAAGCATGTTATCAAGCAAGCATATTAATTCCAATTTTATCTTGATTTCAATCATAAAATACGGTTTATTTAAACCGTTTCTTAAACCGGTTAATTTCTAAATTAAATCGGTTCACGCGCTGGTTTATCGAAACCGAACCGGTCTGCGATTTTAATTAATAATTGCTGAAAAATTCTGGATTTTTCTGGGTCGGATTCGAACCAAATCCATCTGGTTTGGCCGAACCAAAATTGACCCGAGGGCCAATTTTGGTTTGGCCGAAACCCTAGCCGCCAGGCTAGCCGCGCCGTGGCCGACCAGCCCGTGAGGGCTGGCCGTGGCGGGCTGCCTGGCCAGAACCGGTCGGGCCGAGGCCCTCCCCTGGCCGGAGCCGGGAGGCTCGGCCAGATCTGCCACGGGCAGATCTGGTCGGCTTCCTCATTCAGGCCGATCGGCCCGTGGCGCGGCCGGGGTTAGCCTCCCGGCTAGCCTCGGTCTCCCACGGGTCTCGATCCTGATCTAACTCGATCAATTTAATTTTTCAGCAACATTAAAAAAAATTCCAGCAATTAATTCATTAACCAAAATCATAGAGTTTGCAATTTTCCAATTCACAATACCGAATTAAATTGCAAAATTAAATCTAGCCTATCATGCTCGAATACAAAATCATGCATAACCAGCCTCTGATACCACTGAAGGATTTATTTGAGGGTTCCAGACAATTAATTTCATGCCCATACAAGAAATTAACCTCAAAGTTCCATGTTTAATACGGATCTTGCATGATCATGAATTGATCATGAGATCTAGACTAGATTAAAATTTAAGTATTACCTTGAATCAGAAATCTCTTTGTTACTAAATTGGATTTAGTAACCTCTAAAGATCGTCCACACATGAAGAGCAATCCAGGGATACTTGCAACGAACCTTGCTAGAAGATCGAAGCAAGCAAAACGGACGGAAGGCGGGGAGGAGAGGGCCGGCCGAAACTTGGCAGGGAGAGAGAGAGAGGACGGCTAGGGTTTGTAAAATTATTGCTTAATTTTGAGATCTGAAAATTTCCCTTTTATAGATCTTATTTGGGCTTTTAATTAATTAAAGGCCTTAATGGGCTTAAAGTCCAAAACTTTTAATTAATTGTGTAGAGAAGCCCATTCTGGCTAGGCCCAGTTTAGCTAATTTAATTAAATCTATTTAATTAGATTATAATTAATTAGTCCTGCTAAACAGTTCTTGATTCTGGTTTAATCCTAAACCGAAATCGGTCTAATCCGGTTTAATCCAAAACCGGATTTTGTCTCTCTCATGATTCCTCCATATGATTCCATCCGTTTTACTCAACCTAAAGTGTGTGACCCTCTAGGCTCACGACACGTCGGCGGACTGGTAAAATTACCATTTTACCATTTCCATCATGAGTGGCCTCTAGCAAGACATCATGATTACCCAACGCTTGTGATTATCGAGATTTCGACTTAACCTTGTCGTTTATGAATCTATCCTTTTATCCTCTTGATATCTTTGACAACCAGGAGGCATAGACAAGTCATCCTCGTTCTATTGTCCTGTTTCTTGATTCTGAGTTAACTGAATTATAACTGATACTACGTATCGTCTGCATGGCCATGCTATTGTATTTCAGTTGTACTCAATATATTTATTCAATATATACCCTAAATTTCAAAACCCTAATTTTAGCCCTTAAAAATTAGGGTTTAACCAAAATTACAGATTCACATTTTTAAATTCACAAACAGATTCATCATATTTAATTTAGGATAAAAACATATTCATCATATATACAAACAGATTCATCAAATAAATAATTTAATTTAGGATACTTACTGGCGAGGCGAGGGGACGGCGACGGCGCGGGGACGGCAAGACACACATTCCGGATTTCAGTTGAGAAGTTCGGGTATGTCCTATCAAAGTTTCTTCATTCTTCGTTGTCCGAAGGATGTTGTAGTGTATCATCATTTGTTCTCTCTCACTCCCCGTGTCATCTCATCCACTCAGCTGTCTCCGGTGTCATAAATAAACGCCGCAACCAAACTGTCAATGGGAAGTACCACATGCTCTTCCTCGCCACATTTGATTCTCCTTCTACTTCGTAACAAGGCTCACCACAATGCTTACACTCTATTAGTTCCGCGTCATCATCACTGTAGTACAGCATGCAGCCGTAGTAACATGCATCGTACTTCACGCACTGAAGGAATCATTTGAGGGTTCCAATCAATTAATTTCATGCCCATACAAGAAATTAACCTCAAATATCCGAATTAATAAGGATCTTGCATGATCATGAGATCTAGGCTAGAATTAAAATTTATATGTTTAACTTGATTTGAAATCCCTTAGTCACTAAATAATGTTTAGCGACCTCTAAAGAACGTACACACAGGAAGAGCAATCCGGGGATACTTACAACGATCCTTACTAGAAGATCGAAGCAAGCAAAACGGACAGTTTAGCTAAATAATTAAATCTATTTAATTTTAATTTTAATTAATTGGTCCAGCTAAACCGTTCTTGATTTCTGGTTTAGTCCAAAACCGAAATCGGTCTAATCCGGTTTAATCCAAAACCGGATTTTGTCTCTCTCATGATTTCATCCATATGATTCCATCCGTTTTACTCAACCTTTATTGTGTGATCCTCTAGGCTCACGACACGTCGACGGACTGGTAAAATTACCATTTTACCCTTTCCCTCATGAATGGCCTCTAGCAAGACATCATGATTACCCAACGCTTGTGATTATCGAGATTTCGATTTAACCTTGTCGTACATGAATCTATCCTTTTATCCTCTTGATATCTTTGACAACCACGAGGCATAGACAAGTCATCGTCGTTCTATTGTCCTGTTTCTTGATTTTGAGTTAACTGAATTATAACTGACACTACGTATCGACTGCATGGCCATGCTATTGTATTTCAGTTGTACTCATCAAGTGGCCTAAACTGATATCTGCTCACACGTCCGTATGAGGGATAAATCCTTCAGCGATCCATTGAGTCAACTTATGTAACTTGTGATCGAGCCAATCACACCCGTTATTGTAACCCTTTTACAGGAGACGTTAGACTGAGTCAAACTCGTCACTCATTACATATTGACCTCAATGGTCCTTCGGTCTGAGGATGTGATTTCATGATCCGACATATGAGTATGTTCATGACTGTGTCTATGTAACATACTCATGATTCGGGTCGTCCTATATCACCCTTGACTGGTGATACTATGACCTAACTTTGGCCCCCTTCTGGCCATGATCAGTAGAGCGTGATCATTTAGAGTTAGCCTCATACCGATCGCTTCTTATGAAGCTATTCTGATCGGGGACTGCTTAAGTAAGATTTTATCTGATCTGTAGATCTACTATTATGTGTTGACACATCAATGATACAAATCAAATCATACTTAAGATATTACTACAACACTTAGTAATATGAATGTCGATTTTTATTCAACTAATAATCTTTATTACAAGATTAGATTGAAAATACATTGTGCTAGGGCACAAAACCCAACACGAAGATGGCCACTTTTCCAATTAGATGTCAATAACGCCTTTCTCCATGGTGACTTGGAGGAAGAAGTATATATGAAGATTTCTCAGGGCTTTTCTAGACATGGGGAGAATCGAGTGTGCACACTGCACAAATCTATTTATGGTATGAAGCAGGCGTCTCGGAATTGGTAACACAAGTTCACATAGTCCATTATGACGCTTGGTTACCAACCCTCAGCGGCAGACCGTTCCTTATTCACCTTCATAAGTCCAGGATCCTTTGTGGCAGTCCTCATCTATGTGGATGATGTAATCATCACGGGTACTGACGTTCCCCGCATCGAGCAACTCTAGTTTTATCTAGATCGGTAGTTCAAGATTAAGGACTTGGGAAAATTAAAATATTTCCTTGTTGTTGAGGTAGCTCGTTCTCTTAAGGGCATTTCTCTCATGCAAAGAAAATATGCACTTGACATCCTCTCTGACAATGGCCTTACTGGGTGTAAGCCATCATTTTTCCCGCTTCCTCAGCAACACTGACTTTTTGCAAAGGAAGGAGCACCCTGCGCAGATAGCGATCAGTACCGCCGTTTTGTTAGACGACTTTTATTCCTCACCATCACGCGTCCAGACATTAGCTATGTCGTACATACTCTCATTCAGTTCATGCATGATCCCCGAGAACCTCACATGGACGCAACTCTCCACGTTCTCAGATACGTAAAGAGTTGTCCATGATATGGAATTCTCCTACCGTCGGATAACCCCTCACACTTCGGGCACATTGTGACGCAGATTGGGTAGGATTCCCGGATACTCAAAAGTCTACCACTAGTTACATATTGTTGTTGGGATCCTTCTTGTTTCCTGGCGATTCAAGAAATAGATGGTGGTCTCTTGCTCAAAGACCTTTTTCCGACGGTAGGAGAAACATGGCGGCAACCAGCTGTGAAATAGTTTGGTTGCGTCAGTTGCACAAAGCATCCACATCGCTTCAAACCCGGTCTTCCATGAACGAACAAAGCACATTGAGATTGACTGCCATTTAGTTCGTCAGCAACTTCAGGCCTCGGTACTTTGCCCTCGACCCATTCCCGGCAAACACCAACTTGCAGATATTCTTACAAAGAGACTGGGACGAGATTGCTTTCATGAAATTCTTTGCAAGTTGGGCATTACGAACATTCATGCTCCAACTTGAGTTGGAATATTGAGAGTGGAAAGACATCTCCATGATTTCTTACCATAACTCCATCCACGATTCTCTCACGCAAATCATGCTACCTATTCATTTGTGTATTTGACTTATTTACTTTCCTTATACATTCAGGTTTTATATGTATATATATCTCGATAAGTCTTAAGAAATAAACAAGTCATGAAATATTCAATTCCTCTCTTTACACTAAGAAGCTAGTTTCAGGAGCATTTGTCACTGAATTGCACCCGAAGCCACAATGAGAAATGGAGAGCCGTGATAAAACTATTTCTATACATCACATTATACATTTTTCTACATCTTGAAAATGTATGGTTCGGTGTTCATTTGAAACTCATTTTTATTTTGATTGAGAATACTAAGAATATGTCTTTTCTATTAAAACTCATTTTTATTTTGACTCAGAATTGTTTGAGAGAGTTTGAACCAAACAAATGGGGGAGATTGGTTAAAGACGCGGGTTAAAGAGTACTTTTACAAGTTATTTTTATTTTTTTTCTTATTTAGAAAGACTAATATGCTATTGAATCATAAGTCAATGGAGTGTAAAATGGTCAGTTCATATTTACCAAATGAGTATACTCTTTGAAAATACATTTTGGAATTTTAAATACAAATTATATTAGATACAACATAAGTACCTTAAGTTTAATAAAAGAATAGTTGAGACTGTAAAAAAGCTTCCAAAAATTATGATGATTAAAGTTGACTATAGTAATTTGTAATTATCACAACTGCAATGGGTGCAATCGAAGGTTTTCTCGATAGTGGTGATTTGTATGTTCGTGGATATGAGAAATAGAAATAAACATATTTTTTCAATTTTGAACACCTTTGAGATGATTTTTCAATTTTGTGCACTTTTAGTAACAGAAACTCAAATTCACCTCATTAAGTTTGAGTATTACATGCAGTGCATTAGTACACAATTAAATTGTCAACATGACACTTGTATTGTATACATTTTAAAAATCTGAGATACATACTGTATGCATCTGCCTGCACAATTAAAATGTCAACACAAGACTTACATTTTGCTTCCCACAACCTGTTGGTACGACTTGTCGTCATTTTCCTCAAGAAAAACATATTCCTTGAGACGGCACAATCAAAAGTGTTAGACATGAATTAGATATAATTACAAGTTGTTGACATAGAGTTAGTAGGTGAAGAGAGGACAGGTATGCAAACACGCGTGGGCCCCTTTTGGTACTGCTAATGCCCTCCCACCAACTTGTCTTTTATTCTCTTCATTCCCCTATAAATACTGAATACCAAATCATATATACCATAAACCATCTCTCCTCTCTCATCTCTTCTGTAGCCTGGCCTCCAACAATAATATTAAGATGGCTATTTCTCACTCTTGCTTCGCAAAGCTCTTGATCGTCTCTCTTCAGGTCACCTTCTTGGTAGCTGCTTCCGCCGGTAACTTCTACGACAAATTCGACATCAAATGGGGAGACGGGCGCGCCAAGATACTCGATAATGGCAATCTTCTGACTGTCACATTGGATAAGATCTCCGGCTCCGGCTTCCAATCCCGGAATCAATATATGTACGGCAAGCTTGACATGCAAATCAAGCTTGTCCCTGGAAATTCTGCTGGCACTGTCACTGCTTATTATGTATGTTTCTATTTACACATTACGTACTAAAATATTAACGTAACGTTATGTGACATATATATATTTTGGTACAGTTGAAATCAGAAGGAGCGGCTTGGGACGAAATAGATTTCGAGTTCTTGGGGAACGTTAGCGGGCAGCCTTACGTGCTCCACACCAATGTATTCACCCAAGGAAAGGGCAACAGGGAGCAGCAATTCTACCTCTGGTTCGACCCCACTGCCGATTTTCACACTTACTCCATTCTCTGGAGCCCCCGTCACATTGTGTAAGTAAACATCATGTGATTAATTCATATTTAGAGATAATCATTTGTTAACGTTAATAATATTTGTACTTGTTTGTTGATGATATATGATCAGGTTATCAGTTGATGGAATTCCGATAAGGGAGTTCAGGAACTTGGCGTGGTTGCCATACCTGAACAAGCAACCAATGAAGCTATACTCGAGCCTGTGGAACGCGGACGACTGGGCCACGAGAGGAGGACTGGTGAAGATAGACTGGAGCCACGCGCCGTTCCACGCTTCCTACAGGAACTTCAACGACCAAGCATGCTGCATATGGTCCGCGGGATCGTCGTCCTGCGGATCTTTCCTACCGAGCGCGGTGGCTTCTTGGTACTACAGCTTGCTTGATACTGCGAGCTCGGTGAGGATGAGATTGACGCGCCGCAAGTACATGATCTACGACTACTGCAAGGATTACAAACGATTCAAAGGCCAGCTGCCTCAGGAGTGCAACTACAACAATCAATAGTGGCCACACGCTACTCTACACTTAATATTCATGCATGACATGAGTCTTGTTTTCTTTAATTTACGTTTGTTTCATCTATATCTTTGTGTGTTGTTTCAAGTTTTGAATTCTTTCAATCATTTCATCATCTGTGTGCCGGGAGGGATTACATGATATCATATATGAAATAAAATTTAAATTTTTTAATTTGAGTTATTTGAATAATATTGGCGCACCAGATATATGCACTCGGGTAGCCCAGAACTAACCTACAAACCGCTTCAAATCAATGTTTAATTGCTGAGTTGGCATTGGATTGTTTTTTTTCTTTCTTCTGACCATTGAATGCAATGTGAGAGCATGGTTGTTCATGTGGCACTCCAATACTTTTTTCTTTTAGGGAAAATGGCAAAAAATCTCTTTATCATTATGATTTTTTTGCACGAACTTTTCATTCACATGTATGTTTTGAAAACTCTCGTTTATTTATATTCATTTTTGCAAAAATTCTCTGTTACTCATATTTATTTTTGCACCTTTTATGCAAATCCGTGAAAATTAATAGAAATGTCGATTAAGTGTTAACTCAAATGTGCTTAGGGGTGACTGCTTTGGCAACAGAAACGAAGACCGCATCCGAACCGAATCGAAACTGGGACTGGAGCATCGCGGATTACGGTTCTAGTTCTGGTTCTTAAAATGAAGAATTGGGGAGTTCGGTCCGGTCCGGTCCGATTCTTGACCCATGCCTATACCCCTAAACGTGCTTACTCAAACGTCCAATATTTAAGCTACTCTTACATTAATTTTCACGGATTTGCACAGACGGTGCAAATTTGAACAAGAGAGAGGGAGAATGTTGCAAAAATACAATGGAGAGTTTGTGCCAAAAAACAATGATAAGGAGACTTTTTGCAATTTTCTCTTTCTTTTATTAACTTATATGTTATAATTCAATTCATATATATTAATTGATAATTAAGATATTTTTTTTGTAACGGCGCACATTGTGCGCCATTACAAAGCCATTTGTGTGGCGTTACAGTTTGTAACGGGGCACAAGTTACAACAATGTCGTTACAATTTGTAACGTCGCACAAACGGTTTGCGTTGTTACTAATTGTAACGGCGTACACAGTTTGTGCGTCGTTACAGACTCTAACGGCACTGTTTGTTTGGAACGGTAATGGCATTATTAGTAACGGCACACTTTCAAATCTGTACCGTTACAAAATTAATTTGTAACGGCGCACTTTCAAATTTACACTGTTACAAAATATGTATATATTTAAAAAAATGAAAAATGAAAAAAAAACTAAAAATTAATATTTAACATTTAGTTTTTAGTTTTTTTCATATTTATTTTTTTTTAAATGATAAAAATTAAAATTGTTTGAGAAGTCATAATTGGCCAAATTACCCCCTTATTCGGTCAAAATTGACCGAATTACCCTTGAGATGTCATAAATGACCAAATTACCCTAATGTTATCATGCAATTAATAATGGAATCGGAGAAATTTATCCTAATGTTATCATCATACGAAAATACTCCTAAGGTTAATTTATAATTAATTCTGAAAAATACCCTTGAGGGGTATTTTTAATTAATTCCGAAAATACCTCTAAGGATATTTTTAATTCCAAAACTAAATTCATAAATTTAATATGCAAATTATTGTAAATTTAAAAATATTAATATTCAACATATTCTAAATATTCAACATAAAACACCTTAACATGCAAACTAACAAATCGAAAAAATAATATTCAAGTGAAACAAAAAATAACAAATCATGTAAATCTAATTTCATACAATCCTAAATTAATTTCATACAATTTCTAAATTAATATCATACAATTCCATACAATCCTAAATTAATTTCATACAATTCTTAAACTAATATCGTACAGTTTCTTAAAATTACACACGCAATTTTCCAAAAAATTCAACAAACATTCAAAAAGTTTGTTCACCTTGCATATTCAACAAATATTCATAATATTTAACATACAAACTACAAATTAATGTAAAATCTAACATGCAATCTAAAAATCAAACACCCAATTAAACTTAAAATTAAAATTAAAACTCCTAAGTACATACCTTAGTAACATATGGAAGAAGAATAGGGAGGCAGAGAGGTGTAAGAAGAAGAGGGTTTGGAGAATTTTTATGATTGAGTTTTGTAACGGCGGCTATACCCTTGTGCGTCGTTACAAAAAAAGTTTGCAAGAAGTTTAATTTTCGAGAAATTTATCCGCGAAATATGATTTTTCACGAAAATTTCGTTTGGCGCCACTTTTGTAATGGCGCACATAGCAACGTGCGCCGTTACAAACCATAACCCTTAATTATTATTTTAATATTGCCGGTACTATCATGAATAATTAGCGGTGTTCCCGTGGTTTGATTTTCCTAAAATTTGTATTACACCACGTACATGTTATTTACAACTAATTGAACGGTTTCGATTCAAAAATATATATATTAATCTACTGAACGTTTGATGATCAATGTGTTTAGGGTTTATGTTAGGTTTTACCTTCGTAAACCCTAAACTCACGCTTTCAATGAAAGTAGTTTATGTTGAAAATCAAGTTTTAATCCAACCGTACGGATAGGAGCGAAATGGGTTTCTACTTCATATACTAAAATTTCAGTCAATTCCGATAATGTATGAATCTCGATCTAAACCGGTCAAGGGGAAGTTAACTATGTTGACTATGAAGTTAGACCATTTGTAACGGCGCACAATATAAATGTGCGCCGTTACAAAAATATTACTGACGACGCACATGGCAAAGTGCGCCGTTACAAAACCTAACCCTAAATTATTATTTTATTCATGTCGTTCCGATCGTGAATAATTAGATGTGCTCCCGTGGTTTGATTTTTATAAAATTTGTACTATACCAAGTACATGTTATTTACAACAAATTGAACGGTTTTGATTTTTTAAATTTTATATTGATCTATTGAACATTGGATGAGTTATGTGTTTATGGTTTAGGATAGAGCTTACCTTCCTAAACCATAAACTCACGCTTTCAACGAAAGTGGTTTATGTTTAAAATCATGTTTTAATCCGACCGTACGGATTGGAGCGCAATGTTTTAATACTTTATGTGCCAAAATTATATTTAATTCCGAGAATGTTTGAACCTTGATCCAAACCAGTCAACCTTGATTACCTCCGTAAGTAACATTCAAACTCTTAGTAGAGACTTTTTTTTAGGGACATGGTACATCGATTTTAATTTTTCATTAACGTACATGACTTTTAAGACGTTTCAAATTATTATGGTAATTTTAGTTTGCAATTAGTATATGAAAAGAGAAAAAAAAACCGAAGTTAAGCGAAAATCAACAATCTTGACTAGGGAGTAGTCAAGATATTTGACCATTTGCAACAACGTACTTTCAAATTTGCGCCGTTACAAAATATTAGTAATGGTGCACTTTCAAATGTGCGCCGTTACAAAATAACGGCAATAAAAAAAGTCAGTTTTCGGACCGTTTATTCCTAACGGTAAGGTTTTGGTCAACAGTCAACAATTTTGTAACAGCGCACTTTCAAATGTGCGCCGTTAATAAATATAATTACTAACGGCGTACGGTTCATTATACGTTACTCAGTTTTTGACGGCGCACAATAAATGTCTATCGTTACAAATTTTTGTATCGGCGCACATTTCGTTACAAATAGACTTTGTAACAGCACACATACCCAATGTGCACCGTCTGCATTGCAAAATCCGATAGTGATCGTAATTCAATTTATAACTAACTTAACGCGTACAAGACCTTATGCCAAAATCTTATACCGAGAACACAAAGCCTTGTAGCGATAAGACAAAATCTTATACCGAGAACACAACACAAAATCTTATACCAAAACCTTGTACCAAGAACTCAAGAGAAGACTTTATACCGAGAACACAACACAAGACCTTACATCGAGAACACAAGAATTTGCACCGAGGACATAAGATCGTGTACCAATAAGACAAGACATATTGTACTGATAAGGCAAGACTTTGTACCGAGAGCAGAAGATTTGGGATAAATTTCATTAGTGTAGTAATAAATTTATGGGATAATTTTGTTCAAGTACACTCGAAAGGTTTCAGTTATCACATAGGCCACTAACTTGTTTTCAATTTCGACGGTTATCCAAAAAGAAAAGTTTGTCCATTGTTACTAACTCTGTTAATTTTTTTTTAAAGTATTTTGAAAATGAAATTGATAATTATAAGTAAGGTTGTGTTTTGGAACAACATTTGAAATTTCATTTGTTATAAATGTTTTGAATTAGGTTGAATCTGAGCCAATTCCTACTAATTTGGACATTCAAACATTAGATTCGACTCAAATTTAGAATTATGGACAAAAATTCTGGTTACCCGATAATGTATTGAATGAAATAGTGATCTTACTACAAAGTAGATATAGTTGTGAAAATTGTTATTGTCCAGTACCGACCAGGATTTGGATCAGCTAGGAACTCGCCTAGGAAAGAAGACGACTGTGACATCCTTAGGAAGTTATTAACTAATATTTGACGAACTACAAAACGGTATATATGTGCATCCACTACACATAAATGACAGAAGGGATGCGTACAAAAAACGCAGCCAAACCTTCAATGTACGCATCGCAAAGGTTTGGTTGTGTACGGTATGCACCGCGAACCACACAGCCAAACACTCGTAGCGGAAAGACATTCGCACTACGTACGGTACGCAACGCGAACACAGGCTGCGTACACATCATGTACGCAGCCAGAGTACGGGCTGCGTACAGGAAAAAAAAACACAGCCCATTTGGGCTGCGACCAAACTTCGTAGACATTGTGCGCAGCCCGTTTTTTAATTTTCTTAAAAAATAAATCTGTAATATTATTATTATTATAAAATTTTATATTATAATTTATATATTCTTGTTTTTTATAATTAATATTTTTATTTATTAAAAATTATTATAAGTTAAATAGAGGAAACGAAATTCATAATTTAGTTAAAACCGAGAAATCCATACAAAATTAACAGAATAACATAATCCATACAAAAATATAAAACCGGAAGTTTGTGCAAAACATTTAAAGTAAAATAATCACTCAGAATCCGAGGATGAGAGCGATGGAGGTCTCGTGACATTTTGCGGATCAGCCATGTGGGCAATTAGTAGATTTTTGCGCTCGAGCATCTTGATCTTCCTCCGTCTTTTCCGTTCAACTTTGCGGATAAGCGCTTATTCAGTCTGTCTCTGTTCAAGATCTCGAAGCTCGTGCGCCTGAGCCTCGCTTTGTAGTCTTATGGCCTGCTCCTACTTCAACTCTTCTTGCACCCGTGCCAAATCCAATGCTATCTGTGAGACTTTTTCGGGTGGGTGTCTAGGAGTGGGTTCCTAGATATCGGAATACCCAAATCCCCGAACATAATTGTCGCGATACATGTGCCCTTCGCCGTATGGGTGGACCTCTTCCTCAACTTGCCGTATCAGCTCGACCTCCTCTGCCTGAGTCATCTCTGTGGTCTGATCGGGGTGAGCGTCACAATATTCCTTGTACTTTTTTTTTTGTAAAAGTACCTGCAAAAAACAGATAATATTAGTAATAAAAAACATAATATTAGTAATAAAAATAGATTAATGAAAAAAATTAATATTCTTATATATTTGTGCGGTAGGTCTTGATATTTTTTCTTGTAACGTGCGAGGGTGTACTCGATCCTCGGGCCCAGACACTTTATTTTTTTGGCAATCCGTTTATGCCTCAATTTCGTAAAAGACTGCGAGAAAGGAATGGAGCCCATATTATTGTCGGACTTCTTCTGTCGATGCTTAGACATGATTCCGCCGAGTGTCTATTAAGGAAAAAATATATTGTTATTAAAAACATATTAATTAAAAATGATTGAAAATACGACATTTATTTTAAAATAAAACTTATTTGAACCTCAGATCGGTCTGAATACTCCATCAGCCACTTCAACTCCCTCTTCCTGCTTTTGAGTTGAACGGGAACCCGTTGCGACTAAGGACATCCTTATAATGGTCGTACCATGGCTTAAGCTTGTTCTTGCCCTTTTTGAAATATTTAGCAACTCTCTTCTCCAACCAAGCCATAAGACGGTCTAGTGAGTAGTCTACTTGGTAGATCCTTCACAAATAAGATTGGAAACATCGAGGTACATGATTGAAATCCTCAATTGCAATAACTTTATGTATTAAAACAATTCAAATTTGTAACTTACGTCAACTTCTTGCAAGAACAAGTGTTGAATCTCGGGGGGCACGTGCCTCCAATGAGCATAGTTGAGTGGGATTGAGCAACTAAACATGGGACTTAACACCCAAACTAGTCACCTCTCATTGTTATTATCATCCTTCCACAAATCGACCACTGGTTCACTTCCACCCCATATAAGTGGAAGTCGATCAACACCCAACTGCGCAATGGCCTGGGATTTTAAGTTAGTAATACAACTCTGCCTCGACCCATTCGGTGGGATGTAGTTCTGGTCCGTTACTGCAGAATCAGGTGTCTGCAAGTTGAAGTACAGCTCGTTGTGAAAATTCTCTTCTGCTCAAGAGGAGGCCAAACAGATGGACCAGGCTCCAGACGCACAGGATAGGACGACGAAACAGAAGCATACCTCGATCGACTACGCCTCCGAGATCCCCTCAACCCGCTGCTATAGCACACATGTTGCGACTGAGAGGAACCCATCTCAAGCACACCCCTAGGCCAAGAAGCAACTGGTCCATCAAGAGAACCATCACTTTCCATCCGTCACTGAATGTCATTCAACGCAGCAAACGTTCGTGGGTCGATATGCCCTCCCGGTTGGTCTTCACTACCTGAGGACGGGGACCCAGATCTAGTGGGCTGAGAATGCAAGCCTGTGGTGACTGGTAGGGCATGTCGACGTAAGCCGAGGTATTTTGGCTTCTTCCCTTTCCCCTTATTACCGCTCTGACCCTCATCAATACCCTTTCTCTTATCCCCTTTTGCCATCTACAAACCACGAAAAACCCCTTGATAGGTCAAAATGACCTAAACGCCCCTATCTTGATCAAAATGACCAAGATGCCCCTTAAAAATTTTATACAACCAAAATTACATATTCACATATTCAAATAATAATTTGTTAAACTAACAAACATATTCACATATTCAACAAACAAACAGATTCATCATATTCAAAATTCACAAATTCAACATATACACATAATATTTATTCAATATATTCAAAATTCACATTTTCACAGCTAGTGTCAAAATATTTATTCAATATATACCCTAAATTTCAAAACCCTAATTTTAGCCCTTAAAAATTAGGGTTTAACCAAAATTACAGATTCACATTTTTAAATTCACAAACAGATTCATCATATTTAATTTAGGATAAAAACATATTCATCATATATACAAACAGATTCATCAAATAAATAATTTAATTTAGGATACTTACTGGCGAGGCGAGGGGACGGCGACGGCGCGGGGACGGCAAGACACACATTCCGGATTTCAGTTGAGAAGTTCGGGTATGTCCTATCAAAGTTTCTTCATTCTTCGTTGTCCGAAGGATGTTGTAGTGTATCATCATTTGTTCTCTCTCACTCCCCGTGTCATCTCATCCACTCAGCTGTCTCCGGTGTCATAAATAAACGCCGCAACCAAACTGTCAATGGGAAGTACCACATGCTCTTCCTCGCCACATTTGATTCTCCTTCTACTTCGTAACAAGGCTCACCACAATGCTTACACTCTATTAGTTCCGCGTCATCATCACTGTAGTACAGCATGCAGCCGTAGTAACATGCATCGTACTTCACGCACTGAAGGAATCATTTGAGGGTTCCAATCAATTAATTTCATGCCCATACAAGAAATTAACCTCAAATATCCGAATTAATAAGGATCTTGCATGATCATGAGATCTAGGCTAGAATTAAAATTTATATGTTTAACTTGATTTGAAATCCCTTAGTCACTAAATAATGTTTAGCGACCTCTAAAGAACGTACACACAGGAAGAGCAATCCGGGGATACTTACAACGATCCTTACTAGAAGATCGAAGCAAGCAAAACGGACAGTTTAGCTAAATAATTAAATCTATTTAATTTTAATTTTAATTAATTGGTCCAGCTAAACCGTTCTTGATTTCTGGTTTAGTCCAAAACCGAAATCGGTCTAATCCGGTTTAATCCAAAACCGGATTTTGTCTCTCTCATGATTTCATCCATATGATTCCATCCGTTTTACTCAACCTTTATTGTGTGACCCTCTAGGCTCACGACACGTCGACGGACTGGTAAAATTACCATTTTACCCTTTCCCTCATGAATGGCCTCTAGCAAGACATCATGATTACCCAACGCTTGTGATTATCGAGATTTCGATTTAACCTTGTCGTACATGAATCTATCCTTTTATCCTCTTGATATCTTTGACAACCACGAGGCATAGACAAGTCATCGTCGTTCTATTGTCATGTTTCTTGATTCTGAGTTAACTGAATTATAACTGACACTACGTATCGACTGCATGGCCATGCTATTGTATTTCAGTTGTACTCATCAAGTGGCCTAAACTGATATCTGCTCACACGTCCATATGAGGGATAAATTCTTCAGCGATCTATTGAGTCAACTCATGTAACTCGTGATCAAGCCAATTATAGTCGTTATTATAACCCTTTTACAGGAGACGTTAGACTGAGTCAAACTCATCACTCATTACATAGTGACCTCAATAGTCCTTCTGTTTGAGGATGTGATTTCATGTGCCGACATATGAGTATGTTCACGACTGTGTCTATGTAACATACTCATGATCGGGTCGTCCTATATCACCCCTGTCTGGTGATACCATGACCTAACTCTTGCCCCCTTCTGGCCATGATCAGTAGAGCGTGATCATTTGGAGTTAGCCTCATATCGATCGCTTTTTATGAAGCTATTCTGATCGGGGACTGCTCAAGTAAAATTTTATCTGATCTGTAGATCTACTATTATGTGTTGACACATCAATGATACAAATCAAATCATACTTAAGATATTACTACAACACTTAGTAATATGAATGTTGATTTTATTTCAACTAATAATCTTTATTACATGATTAGATTGAAAATACATTGTGCTAGGGCACAAAAACCCAACACGCACGACATCTCTATTTACTTCAATTTCTGTTTCGCTTCACTGTGTGTCTTCACGTACGCATTCGGCTGGGGTAATATGCTGGAAATTTTTGCAGCGACCTCGTCAAATACCGTGTCTGTCATGCGAGTTTTGTGCTTGATAGACAGAATCATTAATAGTACTGCTATCGATGTGTCAGCACTGCTTTCGTACAATGGGGTCTGGAGTTCTGCCACCAACCTCTTGTATTTCGCTGTAGTTTCTCTAGAAACCGCCTCGTCAACCTGATCCAACATACGGACAAGTCGAGATGGATCTACATCGTCTACGAACTGCTGTAAATGATTCACATCAGGACTCGGATGTGGAAAATATTGTGCACTAGAATCGGCATACTGATTCTCGTTGCTACTCTCCCCGACGTCTCTAATTTCCTCGTGAGCGGTCCACACGGTATAATTTGACATGAACCCTTGCTTTAGTATATGGTTGCAAATAGATGGCATTGCGTGATTACGAACATTGCAGCATTGACTGCACGGGCACTTATATGTGTCTGGCCAAAAAAAATTTTTAATTTGCTCTCGCAAAATTTTTGAAACTAGCTAGGCCATAAAGAAACATTGGATCCTTTTTATCTGTCAGTTTCATCCATCTTCGATCCATTTGTTCAGATTTATATATGTCTACAATTAGATCGGGATAAAAAAAAATTACTTTAAATACCAAACAAATATTTCACACACTTATTTGAAATATATAAAAAAAATACACCGAAATATTGTCAAAATGACATAAATTGCCCTATTCTCGATCGAAAAAACCCTTCACAATTCAAAAAAGATCAAAATACCCCTATTCTCGGTTGGGAATGATCAAATAAGATTGAAAGGTCATACATGTCCAAAATACCCCTATTTTGGTCAACAATGACCCTAATACCCTTTAATAGTCGAACTAACCCTCATTCAGTCAGAAATGACTAAAATGCCATTGAATGATAATTACTAACCTAAATGCCCTTATTTCGGTCGGAAATGAATTAAATGCCTTTTAATGGTCAAAATAACCAATATATCCATCATATTATTCCTTATTTTTTACTAGTTTGTACATGAAATTTAGAATCGGGAAATTTTCAGTACCTAATGTTGTCATCCAATAGTTAATAATGGATCTAATATTCGATAAACAAGTTACATTATTGAAATAAAATATAAATTGAATTTATATACTAGTGTTGGTAAAGAATATAAATACCTTATATTCGGTCGGTTTAATGTTGGCCGCAGTTTCTCCCCATTCTCTCTAGATTTCAAAATTTATGAGTGTTTCGAATAAAATGAAGGAGGAAGAAGAAGTGTTCAATTTATGAAAAAAAATTCAACTTGGGGCTGCGTACATGTTGTGTACGCAACCCCAATCACAACGGCCAAATATCTCATTCCGACCGTTGGCAACGGTCGGTTCGACCCTAAGACCGCGCACAAGTCGTGTCCGCAGCCAACTCGTGATGCGTACAAAGTCGTACGCAGCGCGTTTTCAAATTAGCTGCATACATAATTGTACACATCGCAAGTTGGCTGCGTACATTTAGTTTGTATGCAAATCGTTTGTACCAAATGGTGCAGTGATCCCATATATACATAGTGAGCACAAATGCCACCATGCTCACTACTCTCCGCAATTTCAATTGATTTCATTTCAAACACACACATAATTCACATCCAAAATCCTTAGCCACAACTCACCCATCTTCATTTCTCCCAACTTACCTTTGATGCATATATGATTGAATATATAGTATTTGATTTACTTTGAAAAATATGCAACACTTCTTTTAGAGGGTAATCATATTAATTACGTATTTGTTAAGGCAATGTACATTTAAATTATTTAATACACATATATTTATGACGAAAGGAATCATACCATATATAGTTTTCCAATTCAAAGTCAAACTCAAATATGAATTCAAATTCTCTTTATATGATGAAGATAAAGCAGAACTACCAAGTCCTGGTAAAAATAACGTCATGAGCTTAAGTTCCATGGAAAATGATATTAATTAATTATTATAAAACTACATTCTAATTCAACCGAAACGAGTGCCAACCTTTTGGCCTCCTTCCTTCCAATTGTCGTGCACTTCTCTTCACTTCAATCAAATTTGATTAGGTCAATAAATATGATCCATTTTCTTAATTTAATTACTCGTTTCAAAAATAAAAGTAATTTAATTTTAGTGATTAAACGATTAATTTTGGCAAGTCATTAGTATTGAACATTTCAAAACATATTAATACTCTATGGATAATAGTGCGTATAGTAGCTAGTAGTATTTTGTTCATTTGGCATAACTCAGTAATTTTGTTAACTATTTTTTTGTTAACAAGTGTGTATTAAGGAGTCAAACACAGATTTGAAGAATAATAGTGGGATGTGATGCTTGACTCGAACTTAAAGTCCATTAAACCCAAGTTTAAGTAAGCGTTGGTAAATTGTGTTAACAACCAATTAAGAAAGATTTTGGATATGATCTAAGTTTGATTTAAATATTTATTTCTTCTTGAACCTACACTTGCCCATCTTTTAAAATTATTGGTGTTCTTGGATATAGGTCATTTTATGCAAAATGTATTCACTAAGCTCTTACGTACCATAGCTAGTTTCCAAAACGGATTAGGTGATTACTTGTGGAGTTTCTTTTGATCCCCACATTCGCTATGTTTACCTAATCCATTTTTCTATCACTTTGATAAATATACCTACCGATTGCTTTCTTCTTCTTCTTTTCATGACCCTCCAACTAGGGTAATAGTTCTTAGCCGCCACCGCCATGCAAATTATACAAATTAATGGTCATAAGTTATGGGTATGAATTAGCAGCTTCCCCGTCTTCTCTTCATCTCTTTGCTCATTTAAGTCCATTATAAATACGTAAATCCCATTTCTTGTGTTTCAAATCAAATTCTGAATCCTCTATACAAAATGGATAGTTCCAAGTGGTCGTTGCTAAAGAGGGCTGTGAAGAAGATGAAGGTCCTTCTCCTCCTCAACGTCCACCGCTGGCGACTCGCCTGCATCGTAGGGGCTTCATCTAGCAGCCGCATGTTAAGCTTTCACGACCGCCCCGGCCTCAGAGCTGCAGCTTATTATGATCAGGACCAGGAAGAAGAGACAACAACAACAACAACAACAACATCATCATACAATTTCTCGGGATCCAGCAGAAGACTTTACAAGACAGCCAGCTTTGCCTCCGACAGCTTCTCGGGATCTTGCAGAGGTCTTTACCGAACGACAAGCTTTGCCTCGAGCGAGGATGTTGACAGGAAGGCTGATATGTTCATTTCTAATTTCTATCGACAGCTTCGGATGGAACGCCAAGTTTCTCTGCAGCTCAGATATTGCCGTCACAATAGCTTCGACTTGGCCTCTCTCTAGCTTAATTTCTGCTCACTGCAACTCTCTTAAATTGTTTTCTTACATCAACACTTAATTAGACTGTTTTGAGTTTGGAGAATTCTTTCATTTGTATTCCTTATAATTAAGGGGGTCCTTTAATCATGTATATCATCGCTACATGTATGATGATTCAGAAACTGATCGTTTGTACAATCCCTACATGTAAAAAATATAAAAATAAAACAAGAAATGTAATGTAGACAAGTTCTTGCTTAGTGATATATTGGATAGTATAGAATATAGGGCTGTTCATCGAGTCGGGTTGGGTAGACTCGGCTCGGGTCAGACCTGACTCGGTTTGAGTCGGGTGGTGGAACCCAGACCCAATACTCGACTCGATTGAAGAGTCGGGTAGTCGGGTCTCGGGTGAGTCGGGTAGACCCAACATACCCGATACAAAATTCCCAATTTGTATTGAACCCAATTTGAATTTAATTTCAAAATTCTCAAATTTTGTATTCAATTCAGAAACTATGAACCCCAAAATTTAAATCCAAATAAAAAAACCTTAACCCCAATTTCAATTTGAAATCGAAATCCCAAAATTTTGATTGAAATCGGAAACCTCAAATTTAAATTTAATTTTAAAATTCTCAAATTTTTTATTCAATTCAGAAACCCTAACCCCAATTTGAAATTGAACCCTAAACCCCAAAATTTAAATCCAAATCAGAAAACCCTAACCCCCAATCCCAATTTCAAATCGAAATCCCCAAATTGAAATCCCCAAATCGAAATCCCAAACTAAAATCAGAACCGAACCCTAACCCCCAATCCAAAACCCCCAATTTGTAGAACCAACATATCTGATACAATATGTCTCTACCCAATTTCAATCACAATTCGAACCATAACCCCTAATATTAAAAATCAATTTGAAAGCCTAAACCCCAATTAGGAACCTTGACACACAAATTCAAACTCTAACCTCAATTCCGAACCCCCAAATTGAAGCCTTAAACCCCACTTCAAAACCCTAACCCCCAAATTGAATAACAAATCCCCAATACAAAACCCTAAAATAGAAACTCAGACTTACATGTGGTCGGCGTTATGTGAATTTTGAAGGTTCAATCTACAGCTCCACTGAAGAATCGATCCGTTGATGAGTCTCTTCTCCACCATGCTTGGTGGAGATGAGCCTCGCCAACGGGTCGATTCACAACAGGAACTCCCTGGATCGATTCGACGGTGCGATGACCAGAGGAGATCGAGGCCATGTCGATCAACACGTATGCGATTGTTGAGTCTCGACTAGAGCCTTATGCTTTGTTCTTTTGGTTCTCTGTTCTTTGTCGAATTGAGAGGAGAGGACGAGAGGTCGATAATATGTGTGTGGAGGAGAGCATGACACATCAAGGACTAGCAACAGATGAGATGAATCGGTGGACTGAAATCAACGGCTGAGATGAGGCCGCATCGCTCGGTTTTGACTGAGAGAGGAGGAGAATTAAAAAAACTCTCACAGAGTCCCACATCGAAAACGTAGGAAGCTCTTTGAGAGTTTATAAGCTCTCAACTCTCATATTATAGACAAACCAAGCATGGCTGGGCTGGGCTACGAAGTTGAATGGTCTTCGATTTGGGTTGGCCTGGGCCTGGTTGGTTATGTTGGGCTGGGGGTATTCAACAAAATATATTTTTATATATACTGTCGGGTTGTCGGGTACCCGACGGATTATAGAATTGGACCCAGTACTCGACTCGGTTGGCATGTTGGGTGGTCGGGTATCGGGTTAGTCGAGTCGGGTGTTGGGTGAGTCAAGTCGGGTATCGGGTTACCTGGTCAAATGGACAGCCCTAGTATAGATTTGTGACCGTGATCAGGTAGAGAATTTTGACATCATCGATGCTCAATGTAACTAAAATTCAGAGTTGATGGACTAATTTTAATTTTATGGTCCAACAAAACAAAAACAAATAACGGAATATAAACATCAACAAAATTATCTAATCTAAAACTCATCAAAATGTCTCATATTGTCTTGTCTCTAATCTGTTTCCATTTTTCTAAATCAAAAGTATAACCATAAGAAAAATAGACAATAATGAGGAATTTTACCTCTAGCAAGGCTATTTCACATTTCTTGCAATCCTTTTAAATCTCAGGTCATATCATAATCACTGAATGACCAAAAAGAGAAGCAGAAGGCTAAGAAATAGTATGAAGAAAGCTGCAATATAATTGGACCTAACCTCTTGATAAATTACGCAAAGCCCTTCCCTCTTTAAAGTATTGGACACTACTACTAAAGCTTGTTTGTTCAGGTGTTCAACTCTTCAAATTTATGGTCTATTGTTCATAGTTAGAGTATCCTACAGGTTTCCCTTCTGCATTTAATGCAAGTTTCACCATACCATTTTTGACATTCGGGTTGCGTACAAACCCAAAATGTACATAGCGGATGAATTGCAGCCGGACCAAGTTCACAGCCAACAATTAGAGCTGCGTACCAGAATTTCGTACTTATATATGCAGCCCCTAGTATTTAAAAAATTAAAATATATATTCTTAAATAGTACTGGGATGGTAAATAATATTGGGATGTGATGATTTTCTAATTAAAAGGAGATATTGAATATTGTTGGAGGAATTGTGAACATCAACCAAATTACGTATCAAAACGGGTTACAACCTTGATAGAATTAATGAGGGGATTGTGTATTATGATGGACAAGAGACCTCTATTTATAGAGAGATAGTGAAACCCTAATACATGTGAGAAAATGAAATATAAATATAGGAAACCTAATATGGGAAACCTAATATAATCTAACAGCCCCCTCAAACTCAATGCGATGAAACAAGCATTGAGTTTGAAGCTTGATAGTATTGAGTTGTGGCGAGAGTTGCCGCTGCCGAGAATGTTGTCGAAGTGATGTGGCGAGGATTGAGAATGAAGGATGTGCGCCGCTCACGGCCGATGGCGGATGCTTGATGCCCGTATGTGCTAAACGATGCATGATGCCCAATGATGCATGTTGATGCCCAATGATGCCTGATGTTTGATGTCTGATGGCAGATGGCGAGATAGCAGTTGTATGATGATGCCAGATGGTTGATGGCGAGATAACAACTGCCCAATGATTGCCATATGCTAGATGCTCTCCTCTCACGTGCGGTGTCCGAATTACGGGATAACTTTCCGAATTACGGGTGTTAATTGTATAATTTACCTATTCTCCATAGGTTTCCTATTTGTACTGTAACCCTAAGTACATGTAGCCTATATATAGTGTAATAGTCCTCTTAGAAAATTATCAATTCATTAATAATATTCCTATTATTAACGTGGTATCAGAGCAATTATAGGTCCAAAGCCTAAATTGTTTTTTTAGGAATTGATCAATCACGCAGAGAGTACTCTCTGCTTTCTGCTTTCCTTCACCGAAGCCCATCTGTGGCCTTCCTTCTCCGTCGGCACCGGTGTGCCAGAGAAATACAGAGACCAACGCCGACGACGACCAGCACTGATCGGCGACCAGACCAGCCCCGACATCGCGTCTCTGCCGGCAAACCGAGTTCTTCTTCCTGACGGTTCTAGGCGACGTTTCTTCTCACCGCCGGCACGTACAGGTTCCCGGCTTCTATTTTGGCCCTTCTGCCCCGTCTCCGGCCACCGGCGACCTCCGCTCCAGCCTTCTCATCCGTTCCAGAACTACTTTTGGGACGATCGATTGAACGTCTTCGGGACTCTTGTTGTTCTCACCTCCAGCGAGTACATCCTCATGAGGATATTCCTGCGATTCTGTGTCGGTGTGGTCTTCCCCAGCCGCGCGTGAGACTCACGCGCCGCCCACGCGCAACCGTCTGCAGTTTTCAGAAAAAAAAAAAAATTTTCTCGCAGTTTGATATTTCTTTTGTGATGGAAAAATCTGATATTTTAAAGCCTATTTCCGTATTATTTGATGGCTTTATTATGTGATATGAGCTAAAGAGATGTCTAGTTTTTTTCGTGGCAGAAAACTATGGCGATATGTGACTGGTGATATTATTGCTCCTCTTAAAGATATGGATGACACTCAAGAAGCATTTAATGATCGATTCGATGAGTGGGATAGTAAGAATCATCAAATACTTACTTGGTTCCGCAACACATGCAGTCCGTCTATTAAATCTCACTTCGGACGTTTTGACACTGCAAAAGAGGTCTTGAAGCATTTAGAGAAACTTTATTCTACCACAGATGTTGCTCACCAGTACCAACTTCTTGGCCGTCTTCATCTGTTAAAACAAGATTCTGGCCAATCTGTTTCTGAGTTCTTATCTCAAAGGAGAGCTATTTGTGATCAATTGGCTGCATCTGAACCTAAATGGACAGACTCTGCCAATTCCACTCTCTTTGCTAAATATCAGGATCGTCACAGGGTTATGCAATTTCTCCGAGCTCTTCGCTATGTATTTGAGGCTGTTCGCAGCTCTTTATTACATAGAGATCCTTTTCCCATACTTGAAGCAGTTGTCTCTGAACTTATATCTGAAGAGACTCGTCTTACGGATATGTTGTCTCATCGTCCTGTTGATACTGTTTTTGCCACCACTAATGCAAGTCCTGGTCTTGAGAAGACTAAGAACTCTCAAGCTAGTTATTCTTCAAAGAAGAAGCGGTGTAATTATTGCAAACAAACTGGCCATTGGAAATCAGAATGCCCGATTTTGCGCTCCAAAGGAAAAGAATGGCATGGTCCTTAAAACCCTGTATCTCAAACAAGATCTCATGTTGTTGCTGCTGCCCCCTCAGATTCCCCCAGTGCATGTGCGGATTCTCTTGATATAACCACTCTACTCAGTAAGGTTGATCTCCAGGCTCTGAAACAAGCGTTAATCGCTTCCCATTCTGGTAATCATTCCTCATCAGTCATGTCAGGTACTTCGAAACCTTGGTATATGGATTCCGTATGCTTTAATCATATGAGTCCATACTCATCATTGTTTTCTCACCTCAAACCAATGAAACACTCACCTGCCATTCATACTGCTGATAGTTCGGTCATCTCTGCATCACATTCTGGCACTGTGTCTACTTCACAATTCTCTCTTCCAAACACATTACTTGTTCCCAAACTATCTCTTAATCTTGTATCTGTCGGTCAGTTGGGTGACTTAGGTCTTGATGTAATATTTTCTGGCATTTCCTCTTCTGTCTCTGTGCAGGATCCACTGACGGGACAAATCTATGGGACAGGCCGTAAGACGGGTCGCTTGTTCGAGCTTACAAGTTTACATACTCCATCACCATCTTCATCTCAGTGTGCTGCTGTTGTCTCTGCAGATACCTGGCATGCACGTCTTGGTCATGTTTCCTCTCAGCCCTTGCGTAGTCTAGTTTCTAGTGGCTTATTAGGTTCTATTTGCAGTAAACTTAGAGATTGTCTTTCTTGTCAGTTAGCCAAACATCATGTGTTACCTTTTTCCAATAATAATTCTACATCTGCTGAACCTTTTGATTTTATTCATTCTTATTTGTGGGGTCCATCTCCTACTCCCTCTATGGGGGGAGCACGTTATTTTGTTATTTTTGTTGATGATCATACTCGGTTCACTTGGATCTATTTAATGAACCACAAATCCGATCTCAACAAAGTATATTCTCAATTTGTTAGCATGATTCAGACCCAGTTTTCTAAAGTAATTAAAATATTTCGTACTGATAATGGTACTAAATTCAAAGAGACATCATTCTTGGACCTTTTTGCCTCTCATGGCACTATCATGCAGAGATCGTGTCCAGGAACTTCTCAGCAAAATGGTCGAGCGGGACGTAAACATCGTCACATTCTTGATACCGCGCGTGCTTTAATCATCTCTGCAGCATGTCCTGAACGTTTTTGGGGAGAGGCTGCTCTCACAGCAGTCTACACTATCAATAGGGTTCCATCTCCTGTCATAGGAAACAAAACCCCTTATGATTGTCTTTATGGTCAGTCACCTTCCTATAATTTTCTTCGTGTTTTTGGGTGTGCCTACTTTGTCCACTTACTACCTCATGAACGAAACAAACTAGAGCCTCGTGCTCGTCTTTGTTGTTTTGTTGGGTATGAGATTGAACATAAGGGATATTGATGCTGGGATCCTCTGTCCAAATGTCTCCGCATATCTCGGCACGTCACCTTCTGGGAACACAAGATGTTCTCATCCATGTCTGAATTTCATGTATCCCCATCTGCACCTTTTTTCGCCAACCCTGACATAGATTTATTTCCTGATGATGTTTTGGAATTTCCTCTTGAGCCTCCAAATGCAGGCACCGCGGATCCTCCCTTGGCTCCTCCCATAGATTATGCTCCGCCAGAAGATCATGTGCCTTCATCTCGCCCTCACCGTCAAACACACCCTCCGTCTCATCTTCACAACTATCAGGTAACATTGCCCAATTTTTCCCGAGTCTCCTCTACTGTCTTGTCTGTCTATGAACCTCGTACATATAGAGAGGCATGCACTAATCCTTTGTGGCAGCAAGCAATGACTGAGGAACTTCGGGCTCTTGAGAAAACTCATACTTGGGATCTCGTACCTTTACCTAATGATAAGTCTGTGGTGAATTGCAAATGGGTATATAAAGTGAAGACAAAGGCTGATGGTAATGTTGAGCGTTACAAAACTCGACTAGTTGCAAGAGGATTTTCTCAGCAATACGGGATTAATTATGAGGAGACATTTGTTCCAGTTGCTAGACTTACATCTATTCGTAGTTTGTTGGCAGTTGCAGCCGAACGAAAGTGGAATCTTTTTTAGATGGACGTCAAGAATGCTTTTCTTAATGGAGACCTAACTTAGGAAGTATATATGCAGCCACCGCCCGGGTATGATCATCCCCCAAACACAGTTTGTCGCCTAAAAAAGGCCATGTATGGACTTAAGCAAGCTCCAAGGGCATGGATTTCAAAGTTCAATGGGAAGATGATTGGCCATGTATGGACTTAAGCAAGCTCCAAGGGTATGGATTTCAAAGTTCAATGGGAAGATGATTGATCTTGGTTTTACCTCTAGTCCTTATGACACTTCTTCTATATGTGGATGGCATGATCATTACCGGAGATGATAGCTTTGGTATCTCCGATCTCAAACATCATCTCAATAAGCAGTTTGATATGAAGGATCTTGGTAAACTCACATATTTTCTTGGGTTGGAGATCTCGACAGTGTCGTCCGGTTATCACTTGTCTCAAACAAAATATGCAGCTGATCTTATTTCTCGGGCAGGCTTATCTGATAGTAAGGCCGCCTCCACTCCCATTGAGGCAAAAGAAAAGCTGACACCTTCCGACGGAAAGCTTCTTCCAGATGCTACTCTTTATCGACAACTTGTTGGTAGTCTTGTCTATCTAACTGTCACACGTCCGGATATTGCATATGCAGTACACGTGGTAAGTCAATTTATGTGTGCACCCGTACTACACATTGTGAAGCTGTTCTTTGAATTTTGTTATATGTGCGAGGCACTCTGTCTCATGGTCTTCACTTCTCATGTGAATTACCTATGGTATTACATGCATTCTCTGACGCAGATTGAGCTGGTGATCCTACTGACCGGCGTTCTACTACGGGATACTGCTTCTTTCTTGGCACATCTCTAATCTCTTGGAGAAGTAAGAAGCAGACGACTGTTGCCCGTTCTAGTACAGAGGCAGAATATCGGGCTCTTGTCGATACTACCTCTGAACTCCTCTGGCTACGTTGGTTGCTTAATGACATGGGCATTGTTCACAACTCGGCTACTTCAATTCATTGTGACAACCGAAGTGCTATCCAGATCGCTCATAATGATGTTTTCCATGAACGCACCAAACATATAGAAAATGACTATCATTTTGTCTGCCATCACCTCAATCAGCGCACTATCACTCTATGTGCCGTCTCTTCTGATGATCAGACTACTGATATCTTTACCAAGCCTCTGATTTCTGAACGGTTCAATACTCTAGTTTCCAAACTTAATTTGTTCAAACTGCCTTAAGTTTGAGGGGGAGTGTTAATTGTATAATTTACCTATTCTCCATAGGTTTCCTATTTGTACTGTAACCCTATGCACATGTAGCCTATATATAGTGTAATAGTCCTCTTGGACAATTATCAATTCAATAATAATATTCCTATTATTAACAATGGGGATGTACACATGTCGGTTTCTGGATTACAGGATAACTTTCCGAATTACGGAAATGTACACGTGTCGGTTTCCGGATTACGGGATAGCTTTTCCGATTTACGGGATGTCCAACTTACGGGATTTCCAATTTATGGGATTTTCGGATTACGTGATTCCGATTTACGGGATGTCCGGACTACGGGATTTCTGACTTACGGGATTTTCGTGCGTGACGAAGCGAGGGAGCGACAGAGAGGAGTATAAAAGTAGACAAAAGAGAACACTAAATATTGTTGGCACTTCAAGACATAATCAAATTGAATGAATACGTATGCACGTCAGCAGGTTTATATAAGCACATTGGAAGACAAATAGTGATGGATAAAACAAAATAAGTGGCTAAAAAGAAGTAGGGCAGAAGAAGACAGAATAGGAAGAGGAGAGAATGAGAGACGCGCAAAATTAATAAGGTAAAGAGTAAAAGAAGAATCGATTGGTTTGAGAAAGAAAATAACAGAATAAGGGAAATGACAAAAAAGGAGTAGAGACGGTGTTTGAACTTGTTAGAGGAGATTTGCTGAAGGTAGCGACGGAAGCTTACGAGATTGTCGAGTTGATTGTTTGTGGAAGCGAGAGGCTAGAGATTGAGATTTGAATTGCATCGCCCACCCGTCAGAATCAAGAATCATCGACGAGTGGGCAAAGCGATAAATTCATAGAGATTTGACTAAGGATTGATTATAGCTCTGATACCATGATAGAAATAATGAGGGATTTATTATTAATTGTGTATTATGATGGACAAGAGACCTCTATTTATAGAGGGATAGGGAAACCCAAATACATGTGAAAAAAGGAAACATAAATATAGGAAACCAAATATAGAAAACCAAATATAGAAAACCTAATATAATCTTATAAGCCCAAACAAAAGAAAAAACAAAACTCAATCCATACCAAATCAAGTCCTCCTTTACATTTACACGAACTAAACGTGACTCTCGGTTGCTTCCATATGGAGATTGGAGGCTCCAGTTTTTTTCTTCATTTTTTGCTGACCAAATTAGCACCATCTATAAACTACACCTTTTGAGCAAGTTTGGTAGGAACTGAGTCGTCAAAGATTCAAATTTTATTATTCCACGAAACTGCAATTTCATTTGCAGTATTGTATGAGTTGAGCAGTTAAAGGTTCAATTTTTAATATAAACTCGAAATATCTTATCCTATTAAATCTGCACAATTTCTAATAAAAAAAGAGAGAAAATTTCACAAAACCTACCAACTTTTTTGATAAATGTTTCAAATTTTGTACTGGTGCAAAGAAAGTGGGAGAGACTCATATGGAGGTAGATCTAGACGGTAAAGCTCTCATTGAGGGGACCGACAATTGGAAAACTAGATTGGGCAAAGTAGCTACCAGGTAAATCTGGACGGTGAATCTCCAAAAACGCCCAAAAAACGCAAAGCTGCCATGGTCGAGTCAGACCTCGTCGCTCAGATCTGGCGTTGCGTATTGGCACCGGCTTCGACGAGATGTGGGATATGTTGTAACCATGATGACCAAAGTGCACCTTATGTTGTGGTTATTTTACATTACAAGAGCTGCATACTCAATAGGTACACAGCCAAAAAGTAAAATTTGAACATCACTTGTTGCAACATACTTGTACGCTGCCATAATTAGCTGCGTACTGGCCCAATATACGTGGGCCGAATGCCCAAATGATGTAGTGTCTGTGGAATGGTGGAGTGCAAGTTTTCCTTGTATATTATATGCAAATCTTGCACATAACTATTTATAAAAAAGAGAAAATGAAAATTGAAAAAAGTTTTATTATAATTATTTTCTTTTGCAAAATCTCTACCTTTATTGTATTTTTGCAAATACTCTCCTTTATTCGTGTTCATTTTTGCAAAAACTCTCCCTCACTCATGCTCAATTTTGCACAGTCTTTACGAATCCGTGAAAATTAATATAAGTGTCACTTAAGTGTTAACTCAAACGTCCAACACTTAAGTGACACTTCTATTAATTTTCACGAATTTGCACAGATGTGCAAATTTGAACATGAGTGAGTATTAGAAACTCAGCCCACCTAAAAGCTTAAACTGGTAGGTGGAGGCTCAGATTGTTATATAAGCTGGTGAATAGATTTACATCTTTCAGATGTAGGACTCTAACACCCCCACTCACGTGCAAGCCGGTTTGAAAAGCGCACGTGTTAACAGACGGACGGCAGATATAGAGCGGACGCATGAGAGAGCACGTTCAAGATAGCACCAAGCTCTGATACCATATCAGAAGCTCAACTCACCTAAAAGGTTAAACTAATAGGTGGAGGCCCAGATTGTTTTATAAGCTGGTAAATAGAGTCATATCTTTCAGATGTGGAACTCTAACATTGAGGACAAGTTTTTGCAAAAAAAAAAAATACAATGAATAGAGAGCTTTTGCAAAAACACAATCATAAAAAAACTTTTGGCAATTTTCCGAAAGAGAAATAATGAATGAATAAAAGATGATATTCAAGAGCTTCCTCGTGCTCATGCTTTACTTCTTTTTCTAATAGTTTTGCATTGTTTCTCATAATTAATTTTGTTTCGATTTTTGATATGAGATCTCTCCCTTTAATTGCACTTTAATCCAACATTACATATAATTTTCACAACAAATAAGTGTTTCTCTGTAAGATAGAACTAAGAACTAAGGATAGATGTAGACTGCCACTAATTGAAATTTCCCTCTTTACATATTTGTTTGCATTTAATAATGAAAAGATAATACTTGAAAACACTTGCACTATATTACTTTTACATAACTATTCATAGCTATAAAATTAAGTCTATAATGTTAGGTTCCGGGACATCCCAATCTAGTTCATGACAGCGAAAACAATCTATAAACAGTCCCGAACCTGCACAAGATCGACTACCGTGTTGGATCCTTAGCAAATCGAGTTTTCGGGTTTTGCCTTTAATCTGTCCAAAAACAGATTTTGCAGAACCGTCATCTTTCTGGCCTTGTACTTCCAAAACCAGCGCTCTTTTGGAAAATATGTATTTTACAAAAGTTGTAGCCCTTTGAATTATCTTTCCAAAGCTTCAGGTTTCAGGTCGATCGGAGCTCTGACCAGGGAGCTAGAGCTCACGTCATTTTGGTCGTCGAAATTGGATAATCTTGACACTTTCTTCAATTCTTGCTTGAATCACCAAGAATGGAAAGAATGGGCTGGGACCTCTTCAAAGGCGCCTATGTATCCTCCCCGAGGAATCAAAGCCACGTAGTTATTGCTAGAGATTCATCACACACAAAATCTACAAGAAATTTGGTGTGAAGAACAAAAGAGATGGAATGAGAGGAGAAGAGGAGAAGCTGGCCGGCCACACCTTATGGAGAAGAAGAATGAATAGCCAAAATGTTGTGTGAGAATGATTATATAAATTGGTTGATGGTGGTAATGATATGATGAGAGTATGGCCCAACCATGCCTAGCCCATGCTTGCACATACCTTGCCTATACCTCTCTAACTCATCATCCTTATCACAAATACCACATAATCACCAACACATAATAGGCATGGCCATGGGCCCACAAGTGGGCCGGCCAAATTGGGCCATAAACAGGCCGTCCACCTTGGCCTCATGGGCCAAAGCCCAATTGCTTCGGCCATGTGGTCTCGTGCCGCGTCCAATTATTATCCGACCCCTTTTCCGAACTTATCAAACAAAGTCCGATACAACATCGACGAAAAACTTAATTTTTCTCGATTCGTAAACCATTCTCACCTACACGAGCCCATGGCCCAAAACTCCCGGTTTTGGCCATGTCTCGTGTCTCAAGAACTGCCGACCTTTCCTTATCTCCCAAAATCCATATCCTTAGTGTGTGACCCTTTCAGGCTCATGTCACGTTAGCATATCGGCATAAAACCCCATTTTACCCGATCCCTCATTAATGGCCTCTAGTATACCATTATGATTACCCAATGTGCATGATAGTCGAACTAATCGACTTAACCTGTATGTCGTCCAAGTCATTATCCCGATTGATCATAAGACATAGAGTCGTCATACTTATTTTGATCAATCATGTTTCTTGATATGTGAGATTACTGAAAAATGATAACCCGTATCATCTGCATGGCCATGCATTTCCTTTCAGTCACTCTCGATCAAGTGGCCTAAACGGATACCATCCCATACCGTAGTATGAGGGATAAATCCCATAACCGCCTCTCGTATCACTCATGCAGTCCGTCACCGTGTTAAGCATGCCCGTTATTGTCCCTTGTTACGAAAGGTGTTGGGAACAAGTCAAACCCGGATTATTCTTACTGCATAGTGATACAGAGACTCCTCGGTCTAAGGATACAATGACAAGCTACGACACTGAATATGTTCATCACTACATCTATGCAACACTATTCAGGTCGGGTCGTCCGATATCAATACCCTCATGATATCTATGATCTGATTCCGGGATCGCGCATCCCAATGACGAGTAGAACTATATCATAAAGAATCATTCTCATACTGGTCACTTCTGTGAAGCGTGATTGACTAGGGACCCGTTAAGTGTAATCTGTGCATATCTATGGTTCTACTACTTTGATGGTCATAGATCATATCATACTTAACATATTACTCCAACACATAAATAATATAAAGCCGATTTTATTTATTACAAACGATGATAAACTATTACAGACATTTACCGACTATTCCAATTAGAACTATGGCACACAATGCTATCATATATATCTATATGATACCTTAACATTTTCTTATACATTTTACTCTATTTCATAAAATTATGTTTGTATTTATTTTTGAATGATGAAAATACCTTTCAATAATTCTCAAATTTTCAAAAACGCACCCCTTCTTTTTCTAAAAATTTCCAACCTTCGTAAAGGTGGAGCTAATTGAGGCCAAACTCAACTTTATCATGAAATTCAATAGTAGAGAATTTTTCATAGAAGCAATAAAGAATATCAGGTTGACTCCTTCTAGAAGTGAGAACACTCTAGGTCAGTGCATTGTGCTGATAAAAAAAAGAAGAAGAAGAGCACGTTGATATTTGATCATCATCCCAACATTACCGTGGGTGGTACCTGAGACGCGATTGCTTACAATAAGGATAAATTTATTGGATTGTTTGCACCTTATGAAATTTTGGTCTTCGCTTGTCAATATTTTATTTTCTAAGCGTCGTTGTAATCAACCAGCTGATATGCTAGCTAAATTTGTTCTCTCAAATGTGAGTTTTGAATCAAGTGAGAGATATGTTACACTGATATTCGTTAATGTTCTACGTTCGGAAGCTTTGGGTTGTTAATAAAGCTTTATTTCTTTAAAAACAAATAAAGGCGGGCTAACAGCTATCGTAACATCTTAGGTTTTGATGAAGAAGTCCTTGTTGAGTTGGATGAAGTGTTATTAGAGACTTGATGGATAATGTAGTGATTTTATGTTCTATTGAAAATATTGATCAAGTAGGGGATGCGTAAGGGGGGCTTCATATATGATAACACCTACCTAAACCTTGACGAATAAAGGATACTAGAGGCTGAGGAATTGTTCAGTTGGCATTATAAGGGAAATAAATTGGAATTGAATACGGTGGTTTGAAGGTCAAACTTGCAATATGAATCCTGCCGATGGTGGAAATAGGGGTTTTTTGTCGTCATCTGAAAATGTTAACAGATTTGTACATAATATAATAAACAATCATTAAGATATCATATAAAATAATTTTATGATCAGTCAGGGGTCTACTTGCATCTTCGTTCTCGAGGCTAAATTCTTTGGAGTTCAAGTCTCTTTTTATTCATAACTTTTTTTTTCCAATTCTAGTCAATGCTTGTCTTTCACTTTTCCTTCGCTAGTTGCTGTTGTAGCTTCTCAATTGATATAGTTGATATATTTTAGTTGTTTTTTGTTCTTTCTTTGGGAGTTTTCTCCAACTTCAATAAATTTTTTATTTCCTAAGAAAAAAAACACTCAGTTAGGTTGGCTCAACATTTGAGGAGAGGCTTAATTTTTAAGGAATTGATCATAAATTCAAACTTTATATTGGGCTCATGAGATGAGTAGGGTTTTCTGGTAGACTAATAATTGACAACTTCATATTTTACGACATATATTGGATGAGAACTTTTCATGGAGATTGCTCAAAGTGTCAAACAAAAAATAAATAGTCAATATTTATCATAATATATGGTTGGTAAATAAAAATAAAATAAAATATATCAATTAGAGCTATTAGGAGTCAGTTTGATCATATTTTAATGTTTCGTAGATATACCAATAAACCTTAAAATCAAGGAAACGTGGGATGTACCTTTCTTCTTCGGAGCGATAAGAGTTTTGCTTTCTTGTGGCGAGTCTCGTGGGGGAAACGCACGACGACATCAGTGGCGGTATCTGTGGGTGGAACGTCTGTGGGTGTAGTGTCCAGCGCTGGTAGTTAGGTCGTGCGGCGGTACAGTTCTGAGATCTGGAAGGAAGTGGGAGTAGGGTCTCTGTCGAGGAGGTCGACGGGGGTCGGGTGCGGCGGCGGAGTTCGACGGTGATGGCTGGGAGGTTAGGTGTTGCAGGTATGGGGGCTGGCGACGGGCTGGGTTTGAGGGATGGGTTTTGCGGGGACGGGGCTGACGACGGGGCAGGTCGGAGGAGGGCGGGAGTTGTGGGAGGCCGGATGGTGTTCGGGAAGTATGGGCTGGGAGGAGGAGGTCGAGGGAAGGCTGGGGTTGCGAGGACGGTCGTCGGGGAGAGGAGTTGGGATGGGGCAAAGAGAGGAATGAGGAGGGGTGGGGACTTGAGATCCGGGAACCGGCGGTTTTGATTGGTTGGTAGGTTGGTACTGGGAGGGAATTAGAGTTATCTGGCGCCGGTGGGCAGACTCATGCAAGCACGCCGAACTAGGGGGACTCGGCTTGCTCAAGATTCAATACGTCACTTGGGTGCCCTATTGGGTTCGGTACTGGAATCCGGTTAAACCCAATGAGCGGGAAGGATTTGAATTTCGCGACGCTCATATTAATCGCAAGGTTGATCGAGGAAGCTGGTTTAAGGCGATATGCAGCAAGATCACGGGGTTTCTCCATCCGTATGAGTTGGAGGTCGGGGCTCTGCATGATGCTAACTGGTTCGAGTCGATTGGACTTCAAGGTTATCATAGATGCTTGTGTAAAGCATTCTGCAGCAAGATCACGGGGTTTCTCCATATGTATGAGTTGGAGGCCGTGGCTCTACATGATGTTGAATGGGTCGAGGTGAACACCCATGGAGGAATCATTAGCGAATGGTGTTGCGTACTATCCACTTTTCTGCTCGTAATCAAATGACTCATGAATTAGTCATATTTGCTTTAACTAACAGTAATTGAGATTATGGTGAGGAGTATGTCCCACCATCTATAACTTCAGCTGTCCGACTTCATGCTGGGTTAGTTGTTGTTTAATTAATAAAATTCGTTTCGATACGTGTCACCTAACAAGAATCATAATTGAAAATTTTGGAGTGACACATGTCACATAGTTAGGGTAGGTTTTGTTGAGATAAGATACACGGAATGACGTGGCACGCAACACCGTATCCAAATTGTTTTGTTGTCGATATCTGATACTGAGCAGAAGAAGATGAATAAATAAGAATCGCGCCGTGGTAAGGAGGCCACTGACTTGAAAGCAATTATTTCGGGTGGACCGTGGTGGCAATCAAATCCGGTTGCTTCCGAGGTTAACACAGTTGTCCCTCAGATGTGAGCTCACTCGCACAGTTGAGGCTGGAACAATGCAGACTTTGTCCAAGAGAAAACCAAATCTTACCAAAGAAATTCCGGCGATTGAACAAACAACCGTCTGACGACAGTCAGATTGCGCAATCGGGGAAAGACGAAGGAAGATGAACGGGAAAAATTGTTCGAGAATTATTTTGGCAGCAAGTGAGCAAGTATTGTGTGTCAAATGGAGAGACACCCCTTAGTATTTATAAAAAGCCCAAAGCTGAGCCCGAGCCGGACAGACGGCGGCGGCGGCACGCGTGTGGGTTTGGCCCAAGCCTCAGGTTACCCCTTATTAGGCACACACAAACCATAGAGGAGAGTAAAACAATTTAAATCTAAAAAACATTTTTAATTGTTTCAATGTAGGATTTAATCAAATGAGACTTTTAACCAAACAAACCCCAGGTTTCAAGAAATATATACGTATATCAGATTATGTGACAAATATAATATAATAATGGCACTCTGATAAATTACGTGAGTCACTTTACGGGATGTGCTCAAAATCGGTTCAATTGCTTACCTTACGTGTAAAGTGTAACCTTTAACTTAAATAAGTTTTGTGGAAAATTTATTCTGTTGCCGTCACGATTATAAAATTCCAGTGACTAATATTCATTGAATCAATAAAGAGGCAAATGATGGGCTTAACGTGAAAAATATAGGTTCCAATATGAAACCGTAGATTATATAATTGCTACTTTGTGCTTAGTGGTCAAGACATTTTGTGTGGTATTCAAGTATGGTGAGCAATAAGTAACCAGCACGAAGGGGGAGAAGGCTATGTAGTGGGATTGTAGCTATACTTTTGTGCACATCATGTTCGTCCATGGATAGATACCTAATTATTAGAAAAGAGTTGACCAAAAATAATACCATGAAGTGAAGCCAAAGTTTTGGCTCAATTCCATCATGTATTGTATCCGATCCAAGTATAAGATTCGTATTTAATAAAAAAATAAATTAAAATTTTAGATTTATTTTTTAAATATGTGTCTGATAGGGGTGGCACGGTTCTTGAACCGGGCCAAACTGGATCTATTCATTCGGTTCCTTGGTTCAGTCTTGGTCCCACTTTTCTAGGTTGATTTTAAAACTGGTAGGTCTCGTTCAGTTCTGGACCTATTTATACATGGACTGGTTCGGTTGTGTACTTGCTTCTCCAGTTCGGTTCCTCGGTTCTACCCATTGAAACCGTTTTATTCTCATTTTTTGTTAATCAATCGGGTTTTGGTCCGAATTAAATAATCGTGATCCCGATTCATAAACAAAAAAACATTAAATTTAAAACTATTAAAATACCTAACGAAAATCAAACAATTAAACTTAATTGTTGCAACTCAATTGAATTATAAAATTAGCAAATAAAATACTAATAAAAGATTAATCTTTACCTAGAACCGGTTTCATTTCTTATAAATTGTCCGATGATTCTGAACTTTTAAAACCATAATCAAACCGAAATAAAATTCTCATAAATTAAGAACTGAAACTAGAACTATTACCGTAATTCTCAGTTCTAGTTTTAGTTCGATCTCAGATTTCGAGCCTAAAATGACCATCCTTAGTATATGAATGACAGGTCGGATCAACTCAAACTCAAACTCACAATCATAATATATATATTATCGAGTAAACAATCAAAATTATTGTTAATAAACCATATCATATTTTATATTGGAATGAATACGGTGAACCTAGTGTTGCAACTATTTCACATAAAGGGCACACATATAGTTTGATCCACTCCATGTAGTCCACACGGAAGGAAAGGAAAGCAAAGAAAAGTCCAAAGTGATGGCACCAAATAACCAACTTATGCGTTTCCTATAAGAACCCAATTTTCCTCCTCGCAGTACTCACATGCTACATGTTCTTCTCTCTGTATGTTGAAAACCTTTTACCAACACCACAAAAATCACGATCATGAAGTCCGCCAGATCGGACGGCCGGCAACGTTTCATCCTCCCCTCCCTCCTCTTCATCCTCTTCCTCTGCCTCCTCGCCTCCTTCAACGATCTCCGATTTGACTCCTTCCGAGTATGCAGCTCCTCGCGCATCGACGTTTTGAACAACTCTAGCGGTAATATTGAAGAAGAAGATCTCCGGATACTGATCGGCATCCCGACGCTGCCGGACCAGTACCAGCGCCGGCACTTCCTCCGCCTCGTCTACGGCACGCAGTCCGTCTCCGGAGCCAAGGTCGACGTCAAGTTCGTGTTCTGCAACCTGACAAAAGAGGACCAGAAGATCCTGGTCGCCCTGGAGATCATGCGGTACGACGACATCATAATCCTCAACTGCAAGGAGAACATGAACAGCGGCAAGACGTACACCTACTTCTCGAGCCTCCCGGAGATGCTGTCCAGCGGGGCGGGCGAAGACCCGCCCTACCATTACGTGATGAAAGGCGACGACGACGCCTACTTCCGCCTGAACAACCTGGTGGAGTCATTGAAGCCGCTGCCAAGGGAGGACCTGTACTACGGGTACGTGATACCGTGCCCGAGCATGGACCCGTTCGTGCACTACATGTCGGGGATGGGCTACTTGGTGTCGTGGGACATCGTGGAGTGGATAAGGGATTCGGATATTCCGAGGAGCCACAAGGACGGGCCCGAAGACAAGGTGTTCGGGGAGTGGCTGAGGGAAGGCCACAGGGCCAAGAACAGGCACAACGCCAAGTGGGCCATGTACAACTATCCGGAGCCGCCCACCAGGTGCACGCACGAGCTCTGGCCCAATACCACGGCGGTTCATCTATTGAAGACGCAGGAGAAGTGGATCAACACTTTGCAATATTTTAATGCCACTCTAAATTTGAAGCCTTCTAAGCTATACCATATACCATAGATATATTATTATTAACTGCTGCTAGTGTTTTACACACCTGCTGCTGCTCGCCCATTTTGTTCATTCTTTTCAATTAATGCCCCAGGTTATATGTGATTGTGGGAATCTGATATATATTAATTTCCCCCACTACATTTGTCCTCAATTTTTTTTCCTATATGGTAATTGAGCTGATTTACACATATACGTAGCATACTTGTTTTTTCTACTATATTATATATAGTTAACATATCGTCCAAAAATAAGGTGTACAAAAAATTGGACAAATCACATTTATGTATATTAACTATTGGTCTCCAGCAACCCATTATAACAAATGGCAATTGATTGTTGTGAGATTAATTTTTTAAGCATAATGTTTCAAAATTTAAGTTTGATAGAAATAATGAGAGATTGTAAATTATAAGATAACTCTATTTATAGAATCTAATATAGAGAGAAAGGGAAAGAGAGGGAATAGATAACCCTAATACATATAGGAAAAGGAAACTAGAATATAATCTAACAGCCCCCCTCAAACTCAATCCAGTGAAACAAGAATTGAGTTTGAAGCTTGTGGCGAGGGTTGCGGCTGTCGAGGATGATGTCGGGGTGATGCGGCGAGGTTTGAGGATTGAGGATGGAAGATGCGCGCCGCTCACGGCCGATGGCGGATGCCTGATGCCCGTATGTGCTGAATGTGCATGATGCCTGATGGCATATGGCGAGATAGCAGCTGCCCGATGATGGCAGATGCATGATGGCTGATGGCGAGATAACATATGCCCAATGATTGCCAGATGCCTGATGCCTGATGGCTGATGGCGAGATAGCAGCTGCCCGATGATGCCAAATGCATGATGGCTGATGGCGAGATAACATATGCCCAATGATTGCCAGATGCCTGATGCCTAATGGCTGATGGCTGATGGCGAGATAGCAGCTGCCCGATGATGCCAGATGCATGATGGCTGATGGCGAGATAACATATGCCCAATGATTGCCAGATGCCTGATGCCTGATGGCTGATGGCGAGATAGCAGCTGCCCGATGATGCCAGATGCATGATGGCCGATGGCAAGATAACATATGCCCAATGATTGCCAGATGCCTGATGGTTGACGGCGAGATAGCAGATGCCCAATGATTGCCAGATGCCTGATGGCTCATACCGAGATAGCAGCTGCCCAATGATTGCCAGATGCCTGATGGTAGATTGCGAGATTCCTAATGCTTGATGCCCGATAATGCCTCTCACGTGCGGTGTCCGAATTACGGGATGTCCGACTTACGGGATGTCCGGATTACGGGATGTCCAGATTACAAGATGTCCGACTTACAGGATACCGCGGAGATGATAAAGCGAGACGAAGGCGCGTGCAAAATAAATCACTACAGGCTATTTCCGCGAAGCCTAAAACATATCAGGATTTTCGGCTTGGTGGTGGGGCCATGGGTGGTAAGAAAATAACTAACGATAGTTTAAGTTGTTGGAAGCAAGATCAATCGATGATAAAGAGCGAGATTGCTCGAGAATTGTTTGTGGAAGCGAGAGGTTAGATATTGAGATTGAATTGCCTCGCCCACCCGTCAGAATCACAAATCATCGTCGAGTGGGTAAAGCGATAAATTATTAGAGATCTAACTAAGGATCGTTGATGGCTCTGATATCATGATAAAAATAATGAGAGGTATATTATTGATGTGAGTATTGTGAACTATAAGAGACCTCTATTTATAGAATCTAATATAGAGAGAAAGGGAAAGAGAGAGAATTAATAACCCTAATATATATGGGAAAAGAAAATTATAATATAATCTAACAAAGTTGTACAAGAAACTTAACAAATCACACGTACGTATTGACGATTTACATCCCACTCTAACATGCAATGATTTATAGTTGTAAATTGTTTAACTTTTTGTATAGTGCTTCAAAAGTTATATTGTATATTGTAAACTAATGATTTTTGTGAAGTGTGTTTTAGTTTCGGAAGTGTAAGCCGTCAATTTAAATGACGTGACTATAAATCCTAAATATCAATTTGGAGATATATAAAATAGCTTGTCACTTAATCAAACAAAATTTTAGTTATTTGAACGTATGGTTTCAACTCTTAATATGGGAGTTCATTTAGTGAAGTCATTGATAGTCTCGCCACTGAAAAGAGCTCCTAGTCGGCGAGACTTTTCTCTCGCCGAGAAGAGATCCGATCTTGTCGATTTGGCCAAGCCGGCGAGATTTTCGCCCGAAACTCGCCGGTTTGGTTCTTGCGGGCAAATCTCGTCGAGAATGATCATAGCTGGTGAGACTTTGCATCAATATCTCGCCGGCTTGGAGGTGACCAATATCTCGCCGTCCTGGTAAATTTTTCTCTACAAGAATTTCAAATTCCCGCCGGTAAACTACCCGGCGAGATATTGCCAAAATCTCGCCGGTTAAGGTTGTAAAACCTAGACGACGAGATGTTGGTCAGGACTGTTTGATAAAAATCTCGCCGGCTAAGGGTGTAAAACCTGGCCGGTGAGATGTTGGTCAAAATCTTGCCGGCTAGGTTTGATAAAAATTTGGGCAGAATCTGCCCCCATTTCTCAATTTCCCATTACCAATTACACCTGTAAAATCTGGCAATTCAATTCAACTAAATCCTAAACTACAATTTGCAGCGATCGAAACAGATAATTCTCAACTATCACCAAATTAAAAGTAAAACAATACAAGTATGATTACAAACATCAACAAAATCCGTAACCTAGAAATCTACAGGAGTTTTCCTACCTGTTTTGTCTTCAACGATTTTTTCGCCGTCTTCTTGAACCTCTTGCTCGGGCAGGACTGTTTGTCGGCAGGTGTTGGAGGATGCTATTGGTCCGAATACACTCCCGGCGAGATAGTCAGCTGCGTCACCGTCTGAGTCGGAGTCAGGCCCGGGGTCATAGTCGAAGTGACGACGAGGCTCGGGGCCCAGGCCGGAAGTAGCATCCGTATATTAGTTGGCAAGCCGAACTGGACCAGTACATCTTGGATACTGGCGTGAACCTAGGCCTTAAGCCGAGCATTGATCTTGGCCTTAAGCCGAGCATTGATCTCGGCCTTAAGCCGAGCCTCGACCTCGGCCTTAATCCGAGCGTCCGTCTGAGCATGTTGATCGTCGAAACGACGTTTCAGCTCAGTTATCTCCCCCTCCGCAGCAGCAGCTCTGGCAGCCAATTCTGCCTCTCTCTCTCTCTCTCTCTCTCTCTCTCTCTCTCTCTCTCTCTCTCTCTCTCTCCTTCATTTCGGCCGTTCTGGCAGCGACTACAGGATCTATCTGCTCAGCTGACGCCGCGGATGTACGGACACCACCTCTCGGTTTCGGCGGTCAAAGGAACTCGCCGCCCATGTCAGGAACAATGCACCCCCGCTTCTTCTCCGTGCCCGTCAACCGCTGAAGGATTTCGGCCTCTACATGCTTCGGGATCGAATATTGTTGTCCGGCGGCAGCTGCTTATATGGCAAGTGTTTTGTGCCGATCGATCTCGTTCTTCAATTTTTGGACATGCAAACAAAAATGTTAAATTGTATGACATGATAAAAATTCCGGTAAATTTATAAAGAAATTGAAATTTTACCGTCTCTGGGTCGCCCATAGACGTGCGTGCACGTAAGTTTCCAAACTCGAAAGGAGAACTCCAGCCTTTTGTTGGAGTTGAGCATGTCTGTTGAAGGTGCGAGGACCGCCACTTTGCTTTTTATGATTCTCCGAAAAGCCTTTCATTTTTGCAAAAAGTTCCTCCACACGGGGAAATATCGAGCGTTAAGAAAGTATTATTAAGTATTTGAAAGACTTAAAGAAATTATTACATATTTGCACGTACCTTATATTTTGGTGTCTCGAAGTAGTCGCACATCCACTCCCATGATTGCTCTCGGCCTATGAATTCTTCCGGGACTGGGCTCCGTTTGTATTTCGAGTAGTTCCTCGAACACTCCTCTATAAACTCCCCATAGCGCCTCTGAGTATGGTGCGAGAGCCACTGTTAGACTTGATTTGGCGCTACGTGGTAGTGTAGCGTGCTCTTCAATGAAATAGAAATACGTTATCAAAACGGTTTGAAATGAAATAATTTATAAATGAAAAATGTTCAGAAACTTACAGCGAGAGCTCCCCATATCTTACACTGCTCATCGAAGTCCAGCTTCCGAAACGTCGGAGCGCGCGGTAATATACTCGTCCTTATGTGACCGCCGATGAACCAGATAATTTGAGACGAGTCAAATTCTGGGTCGTTGTTGATGAGGATATGATTTTTGTCGAAATCCCACGTGACCGACAGGGGCCCTTTCTCTATCATATATTGGAGCTTCTTGCACTTCGCAAGCCCACGCGGACATGTGTTCGGCTCCTGTGGCCTACTCGTAGATCCTTCTTTGTACATGTTGTTCAGTGACTGGTACCGGATTGTCATCCGGAGCGCACAATCGTACTGCACTTGTTCGATTAGTTAGACTATGTTGTAGGAATGCGCGAGGGACCGACTGAGGGAATGATGCAATCAATAAGCTATCCTCGTGTTCAGGCGCCTCTTCCGGAACCGAACCAGCCCGCTCGAGTTTGTTGACCTCCTGCTGGGCCGATGTACCCAGCTGGGGCCGAGTACCCTCCTCGGGTCTAGTACCAGCCTGTGGCCATTTTTCTACCCGAGTTTTGGGGTCCACTTTCTACCTTCGAGCTCCCAGGCGGTGTCAAGGTCGTAGCATATCGGCGGATTCGGTCAAAATACTGCTCCTTGAGAGTCTTCCGCCCCCTGTTCTTTTTAGGAGCCATTTCTTGCGTTGACATGAATATCATATATATTATCATATAATCATGTAATTCGTAATTATGAGAGAAATACAAGTAACACATACTAGGAAGTATCATGCAATCGTGTGTTATCATATCGATATTGTAGTTTGAAATTGTGCTTAAGGCCCAAATTATAGTCTATAGGCACGCTAATTTGTATCTATAACTTTCAAAACTGACATAACATAAATATTAAATAGACAGATACAAAAGGTATCTTAGACTTTAATATATAAAGACTTGATCATCTAAACTAAAAATGGCTTTAAGATGTCAAATACTATCTTCATTGTCATTATTTCAAAAATGCAAAGCTATATTTATTTTATCAACTGTGATGTGCAAAGACACCAAGTGTTGGGTTTGACCATGTCAAGAAAGATGCACCACGTGAGCAATACACAGTCAAATTGGGAAAGGTGACAAAATATTGCAAAAAAAAGTTCATGTTTTGTTAAACAGCTTCTAAACATAGAACAAATAGGAGCAACCTACGTATTGCCCCTTGCTAAAGCTTCTGTTACTACATAATTCAAAATTTGAGCTAATATTCATTCCCATACTTTCTACAGAATCATAATGCACTAACAACTTAGAACATCAGCAGCAAAATGAAGCATGGTAATCTAAGTTTTGACCTATAAATTAACAAGTCCAAATTGAATCTAAATACACAGAATAAAAAATGAATATATGTAATAGGTCAAGAAGCAAACTAGTTTGAATCCGAACCAACATCAAATTGAACAGAGGAGATAGCTTACAGGGGAGAGAGAGAGAGAGAGAGAGAGAGGGGGAGGGGGAGGGGGAGGGGGAGGGGGAGAGAGCTGGAGGAGGAGAGGAGAGGGTCTTGGGCTCGAGACTGACCTACGAGGGTCTGAGAGGAGAGAGATTCCGTCGACGGAGACTGACCTACGAGGAGGTGAGGATGGAGAGGATGGCGAAGCGAGAAAAGGCAAGAGAGATTCCGTCGACGGAGAGGGAAGCAAATTCGCGAGGCAATTTCAGAAATTTTCAGAGTGAGAGCGGGAGGGAATTCGATTTCCCTCTAAGTGTTGATGTAAAAACAATTCCCCGCGAGATTTTGGCAAAACCTCGCTGGGTAAGTGGTCACCTGCAAGTAAAAAATGCACGTGTCCACATACCCGACGAGATTTTGCTAAAATATCACCGTCTAAGAGGTCACATGCATTTTTATGCAACATGTGTGTAGTTACGACGGCTTTAGAGATTGGCTGATTTTTAAAGGAACTGAAGAAACATGTTACAAAGAATGTCGAAGAATCTTCTACGACATCTCGTGTAACATTGTTTACTGCATCTCGGCAAACATCCTGATCGATGGAAATCAGGCAAGTCAAGATTGTGCAGGAAATACGATTACAATTAGGAACTATGCAAAGTTCCAGAACGTCTGCAAATCAGGAAAGAAGAAAGACGGTGATTAAGAGGAAACCCTTTAGGGTTAGTACTCATACTTGATTGCTATAAAAGCTTAGGCTACCCCCTTAGCAATCGTGTAGTTCTTTATTTGTTTCCTAGCAACAGTTTGCAAGGTTCTTAGACGTGAAGGTTTTCGGGCTGAGAAATTGCAGATTGAGCTTAGGATATTGTGCATCACATAACTATTGAGAGTTAGGTGATTGAGGGTTTACTGAAGTCGTGAGTTTTGACTGCATGCAACCACCAAGCTTGAAGAAGACTTGAAGACGACAGAGCAAGGCGATTGCTCGAAGAGTGGAATCAAGACGTTCTTGGATTCAGGGGGAGACCCTGAGATAGATTGCACTGTAAGACGTAGAATAAAGTATAGATCTAGGGTTGATCACAGGTACTTGTATGTTCTGACGGATTACTGATAAGTGAAATCTTTCCACTAGACAGAGAGCCCTCAGACGTAGGTGACGTTGCACCGAACTGGGTAAACAATCTGCTGTGTCATTATCTATAGCTTTATCTTTACTGTCCTAAGTTATCTACGCAAGAAGTCAGACACAACGTTATAGCTTCTTACGTAACATTGTGTGTGACATCTTGCACGACTAGCTGATCAGAATTTCAATTGGTAGAGGAGGCACCTATAGCTTTAGGTGAGTTCCTAAACAAACATTTTGATCAAAGATGGACAATACCAGAGAAGGAGGATCCATAAATCGACCACCTGTTATAGATGGAAGCAACTATGGCTATTGGAAGGCTCGAATGTGTGCCTTCATGAAGTCACTTGACAACAAGATATGGAAGGATGTAATCAACGGGTGGAATGCTCCACAACTCAGTGACAATGATGGCAATCCCATCGGTCCAAAACTAGAAAAAGACTGGACTGATGATGAAGACGAAGAATCACTAGGAAATTCTCGAGCTCTGAATGCTATCTTCAATGGTGTTGACAAAAACGTGTTCAGACTGATCAACACATGCACAACTGCCAAATCTGCATGGGATATTCTGGTTGTTGCATATGAAGGAACAACTAAGGTTCGAGAACAAAAATTGCAATATCTGACAACCAACTTTAAAGCCCTCGTCATGAAAGAAGACGAATCGATTGCAGAATTCAATGTTCGTATTCGAGATCTAGCCAATGAATCCTACTCTCTGGGAGAACCAATGTCTGATGAAAAATTGGTAAGAAAAATCTTGCGTGCTCTTAGCCCTAGGTTTAAGATGAAGATCACTGCAATTGAGGAAGACCTCAAGATCTTGAAATTTGATGAGCTGATGGGGTCTCTAGTGACCTATGAGTTGCCTTTACCTAACATCGACAAAAGGAACAAAGGAGTTGCTTTCAAAAGCTCTACACACAAGCAACCAGATCCTGAGGAATCTGACTCTAACGAAGACATTGATGCTACAATGGCTCTTCTCACAAAAAATTACAACAAAGTCATGAGAAGATTCAGTCGAATGGGAGGACGGAATGTCACAGCTAATGCCAGAAACAAAGCTCCACAGAAAGCTCAAACAGGAGGAAGTCTTGATAGACCAAACAAGGGTGGGGAAGAAAACAACAAGAAAGGACTTCAATATCATGAATGTGAAGGTTTTGGCCACCTTCGTAGAGAATATCCAAATTTCCTCAAACAACAAAAACGAGGATACAATGCCACCCTATCAGACGATGACATTGAAGATAGTGGATCGGAAGAGGTAAGCAACTTTGTTGCATTCACTACTATTACTCATGTATGTAACATTGATAATTCTGCCAATATCAATGATGATCACCTCCATCCAACTCCAAATGAGAATTGGACTAAAGAGCAACTAGTCGAGGCATACAAAGGCTTACATACCAGATGGATCAAGGAAACTCTGATACTTGATCAACAAGGTGAAAGGATTATCAGTCTTACCAACGACAAGTCTAGATTTCTAGAGACAATCGTGGAGCTAAAACGCGAAATCACCAGACTTAACGGAGAAATTAGTCTTATGACTAAATCGGTAAAGATGATGAATCCTAGCACAGAAAGCCTTGACAAGATCCTATCAGTAGGAAAGCAGTCCAAGGATACAACGGGACTAGGGTACACACACGGTATCCCCTCAACAGCAGCAGCGAAGTTTGTCCCACAACAAGCCATGGTTGACAAGAAACCACTGGATGCCCTAACACATTCTACAGGACAATCTACAACAAAAGCCATGACATCGTCTACAACATGTTATCGTCAAGCAACTGCCAGAAGACATCCTCCACGCAGACAACAATGCTACAGAAGACCAACTTATCAATATCAATGGATATGTCATTACTGTGGTCAACGAGGTCACATCAGACCTTTTTGTTTTCAACTTCTTGGGAGAAAGCAAGCTCAGCTACCACAAAAGAGATATCAAAGGCATCTCCCAACTCCTCAGAAGATATCTCGCCTTGAATGGAGACCTAAAAACCTATCCTATCGAGCTAACGTTGCATATACATCCTTGAGCGCATCAACAAACAAAGACTGGTATCTCGACAGTGGCTGTTCTCGACACATGACAGGTACTCCAGAGTTTCTCTCCAATCTCAAATTATATACAAACTGCTTTGTTACGTTTGGAGATGGGATTCGAGCTCGAATCATTGGAAAAGGAGTACTCAAGCATCCAAGAGCCACTTGCCTGACTGAAGCATTACTTGTAGAAGGACTTAAGGCAAACCTGATTAGCATCAGCCAGATCTGTGATCAGGGCTCAGAAGTGAAATTCACTAAAGAAGCCTGTATAGTTAAAGACTTCGATCAAGTCACTATTCTACAAGGAGTTCACTCAACAGATAATTGCTACATCTGGTCACCCGACACACATATCGAAGCAACCAAGTGCCTTGTCTCCAAAGCAGAAGAAACCAAACTGTGGCACCGAAAGCTTGGACATCTAAATCTTATAAGTATGCAGAAGGCAATCTCAGAGCAGGCAATTACATGAATCCCAAACCTAAAAATAGTAGAAGGAAAGATCTGCGGGGAATGTTAGATTGGTAAGCAAACCAAGATGTCACACAAGAAGCTTCAGCATATCACCACCTCTCGGGTACTTGAGCTAATACATGTTGACCTCATGGGACCAATGCAAGTTGAGAGCCTTGGAGGAAAACGATATGTCTTTGAGTGTGTAGATGATTACTCACGATACACTTGGGTTGACTTTCCTCGTGAAAAATCAGACACCTTCTCGATCTTCAAGAATTTATGCATCCAAGTCCAAAGGGAAAAAGGAGAGACAATTGGCAAAATAATCCGCCTTCGTAGTGATCATGGTCGTGAGTTCGAAAACAGCAAGTTTGCAAATTTCTGCAACTCAGAAGGGATAGTTCATGAATTCTCAGCATCAATCACTCCCCAACAGAATGGCATTGTTAAGCGCAAGAACAGGACTCTACAAGAGATGGCGAGAGTTATGATGCTGGCTAAGGACATACCAACTCACTTTTGGGCAGAAGCACTTAACACTGCTTGCCATATCCACAATCGAGTCACTCTCCGACCAGGTATGTCAGTAACTCATTATGAAATATGGAGGGGGAGAAAGCCAAATGTTAAGTACTTCCATATCTTTGGCTCCACGTGTTATATTCTGGCTGATAGAGAGCCTCGTCGAAAGCTTGACCCAAAAAATCGATGAAGACATCTTCCTTGGCTACTCAAGGAATAGTCGCGCATACCGAGTTTTCAACAAACGAACCAAGACCATGATGGAATCAATCAATGTTGTTGTTGATGATGAGTGCGAAGATGCCTCAGAAGATGCGACGGACGAAGACGGAGCCTATCCGCCCAACAATGTCAGGAAGAATGCTATTCCTGATGTCAGAGAAGATGCTAGCAGCAAAACAGAAAATAATGCTGCTAGTCCAAATGACGAAGTAATTCCTGAAACCAGCAACAAGAATCCCTCACGAAGAATCCAGACTAATCATCCTATCTCTGGAGTAATTGGAGACCTGAATGAAGGCATACGGACCCGGTCAAGAACTTCTGAAGACTACAACGAGATGATAGGAAATATTTGCTTCGTTTCAAAAACAGAACCCAAAAACATCAATGAAGCCATCAATGATGAGTATTGGGTCAATGCTATGCAAGAAGAGCTGATACAATTTGAGAAAAACCAGGTGTGGGAACTGGTGCCAAACCAAGTGAAGGAAATATCATTGGCACAAAATGGATCTTCAAGAACAAGTCCGATGAGCTTGGTAACATCACTCGCAACAAAGCCAGGTGGTTAGTTGCTCAAGGGTATACTCAAATTGAGGGAGTCAACTTCGATGAGACCTTTGCTCCTGTAGCAAGACTTGAAGCAATTCGTCTCCTACTAGGGATATCATGCCATCTACGGATAAAGCTCTACCAGATGGATGTCAAAAGTGCATTCTTGAATGGGGACCTCAATGAAGAAGTATATGTGTCACAACCCAAACGATTTGTTGATCCTCACTATCCTGATCATGTGTATAAACTCAAGAAACCTCTCTATGGATTGAAACAAGCACCAAGGGCTTGGTATGAAAGACTCACAAAATTTCTAATTCAAAGCGGCTACACTAGAGGGGGAGTTGACAAGACCCTATTTGTGAAGAATGAAGACGGGAATTTGATGATTGCTCAAATATATGTCGATGACATTGTCTTTGGAGGGATGTCAAGCAAGATGGTAGAGATATTTATTCAACAGATGCAATCAGAATTCGAGATGAGCATGGTGGGAGAGCTTACTTATTTTCTAGGCTTCCAAATCAAACAACAAAAGGATAGCATCTTCATATCTCAGAGCAAATATGCGAAGAATATTGTCAAGAAGTTTGGACTAGAGAAAGCCTCACATAAAAGGACACCTGCAACTACACATGTCAAGCTAACTAAAGATGATCCAGGAGAAGCCGTTGACCAACATTTATACAGAAGCATCATCGGTAGTCTTCTCTACCTTACTGCAAGTCGACCAGATATTGCCTACTCTGTCGGAGTATGTGCACGATATCAAGCTAATCCTAAGGTTAGTCATCTATCCCAAGCTAAAAGAATTTTAAGATATGTCTCTGGGACTACAGACTTGGGTTTGTTATACTCATTCGACACATCCTCTACCCTGGTGGGGTACTGCGATGCCGATTAGGCTGGAAACACGGCGGATAGGAAAAGCACATCTGGAGGATGCTTCTTCCTTAGCAACAACCTCATATCATGGTTTAGTAAAAAGCAAAACTGTGTTGCCCTTTCCACTGCCGAATCAGAGTACATTGCTGCTGGGAGTAGCTGCACACAACTACTATGGATGAAGCAGATGTTAGTTGAATATAATGTCAGACAGGATGCCATGACTTTATATTGTGATAATGTCAATGCTATCAACATCTCCAAAAATCCTGTCCAACACAGTAAGACCAAACACATTGACATCAGACACCACTTCATTCGAGAACTGATCGAAGATAAGAAGATCATCCTAGAGCACATCCCTACAGAGAAGCAACTTGCTGATATTTTCACAAAGGCATTAGATGCGAGCAGATTTGAAAATCTCAGATCATCACTCGGTCTGTGCACCATCAACGAGCAATAAGAAGTTGCAGAAATGGTTGAGAGGAGTTAGTTGGTGCCTCTTCATGAACCAGTCCAAAATCCCAACAAATGCCATTGGGCCAAGCATACCAAAAGCCCATATAAAAGGAAGGAAAAGATACTCTCAGACGTTTAAAAGATTTGAATCAATCTGTTTTTCTTTTCAAAATCTAAACCTAGCCTGCCCCCTTCTCGTGTTCGCTCTCATCTCCCTCTCCCTTCACATTCTGCAAACAAAGATCTCACTACACAGACATGGTGAAAACTCGGAGCACAATAGTCCCAAAGAAAGCCTCCGAACCTAAGAAAGCAGAAGCAAAAAGCTCCAAGAGCAGCAAGGCAAAAACAAACAAGCATGGAGTTCGGATTAAAGGGCCAAAGACCCTGAAGAAGTCAGAAGAAATCCCCAAGGAAACTTCACCGGAGGAAGCTCCAATGCCAGTCTTTACTCGAGTTCCCAAAAAGTCTCGGACCGAAAGCTCTGCATTCTCCATGTCAGACCTAACTGGGCCAGAAAGGGAGACTGATCTTGGCCAGGGAAGTCGAGAAGCCTCCATGCAGATCGTCGCAGTTCCAACACCAACAAATATCCCAGGTAACGATTTCTCCACCGATACCTCTAGGAACAGTGATTTGTTGGAATCACTACTGGAAAACCAGGACCCACCTCAAGAAGGTGTGGTAGAGGAACTGATAAATCCTGAAGGAGAAAAGGAGGACTTGACCCCGGTCAGTCATGGGTTGGAGCGTATTGCTGAAGAAGAAGGAGAAGAAGAAGGAGGAACAGATGTCATGACGAAAGCCACAGAAGAAGTTGTAGTAGAAGAAGAAGTCGCTGACTCGGAAGAAGCCGAGGAAGAAGATGAGAAAGAAGAAACCAGAAACGGAGAGACCGATCTGGAAGAAGCTGAGAAGGACAAGAATGCCACCACCAATAACACAGAAGAAAACCCTCTGGATGCCAGAGAAGATGCCACAAAAGAAGCTGCTGAGACGGCACACACAGTGCTGTCATCCCTGAAGAAAAAAGTCCTAGAAGAGAATGAAAGTTTGGTTGTAATGGATGGAAAACTCAAAGAAACTAGGAAGAGGAAGGAGGTCAAAGATGCTGGAGGTCCCAGCAACAAAAAGAAAAAGATGTATGCCAAGGAAAAAGGGAAGAAAGTGGTCTCCACAAGGAGATTGGTAGATGAAACAACTGATGATGAAGTAGAGGAGGTTACTGCTAAGGAAGAAAAGAAGAACAAGATCCTGAAGACAGTCAAGAACACGTCGAGTGTTCCCTACGACAATGTGTCGTTTCACTCGGCAGACGGTGCGAAACGGTGGGAGTTCGTGTTTCAAAGAACGGCGTACCCGGAAAAGACCCTGTCATCGGAGCTGCTTGGACTAGAGGCCATTGTCCAGCTCCTGGAGAAGGCAGAATTAATGAGAACCGTCACAAACATTGGTAACCACTATCCCCTCCTGGTTAAGGAATTCATTGCAAATCTGCCTACTGGGTTTGGGACTCACAGATGATTCGGAGTTTGAGATGGTATATGTCAGAGGCATTCGCTTCAACATCTCCTCTGACATTATCAATGACTTCCTGAGAAGGAAGCGGGTTCGATCTATGCCACCACCCGACCTAAACAAAGTCCTCCGCGAGATTACCGGAGATAAAAGCAGAACATGGCTGACCAAAGGCACTGTGGCTGCATCAGATCTTACTTCCAAGTACTCTATTCTCTTCTGGATTGGAGTAGCAAATTGGGCTCCCTCGACCCACGCATCATCTATCAAACCCGAGCTGGCGATACTAATCTACCAAATAGGTACTGGATCTAAACTTGACTTTGGGCAATTTGTGATTGATCATCTTATTCGCCATGCTAGATCACTTGCTGTGAAAATTCCCATTGCCTTTCCATCCCTTATCTCTGAACTGCTTGTACATCAACACCCCGGAGTGTTGAAAACATCGGATAAGGTTGGCAAAAGAGGAGGACTGATTGTGGTGAGCCATAAGTTGTTTGAGGGAAAGCATGCTCCTGATCTTGTCAGGCCAGAAGCCAAGGCAAAGACCAGTCGAGCCACAAGTGCCGCCCCTCTAACCAAGACCACCATCAGGGATGCAGTTATGCTTGAACGAGAGATAGCCGTGCTTGACGAGGACATTGTCAATTTGAAGACAGCCCTGAAGCATCTCTCCCAGCGCCGATCACACTGCGCCAACCTGCTGAAATCTATGTCTCCTCCGGGCTCCAAAGATGATGACACCACCTCTCTGCCTAATGATCCAGAAGAATCTACCAAAGATGCCTCCACTGAAGCGACTGAAGAAGAGACTGCGAGTTCCAGCAACAGCTCTGTTTAAATTTCATGAAGTTTCTGATTCACGAACAACTGAACAATCTTTATTTTGTAATTTGTGTTGAACAATGTATCACACTGACTCTCGACTACTGATTGAGAGTGAGTGTGAGTTATGTTTGGATTTGGTTCTTATTTCCCTACTTTGTTACAATATTTGTTTAAATTTTGGCTCTTTTTGAGCCAGCAAGTGGGAGTAAGTTTTAGTTATATACGCGCGCGATCACGAAGGAAGAAAGATAGAGACTACGCGAAGACGCAAGACGCGATGATACGTGCAACACTGCCGATCGACGAGACGACAAATGCGACGCAGAATACGATAAAGAATGATGTTGTTGTGGGGTCAAAAGGTCTCGTTTCGAGACCGTTTAACCTCACAATTCGGTGCAATTGCGTCCGTTAGTGGCCGAGTAAGGCCCGGGAGTGCATATTTTATGCTTTTTGGTGTTTTGAGGTACATACGCAGGTTCGGGAGGAAAAAGGGCCAAAAACGAGGCACCGAGCAAAAAGTCAAAGGGCGTTGACCAAACAGCCGGACAGAGAGCTCTAGTCACGATCGTGCCTCCATTAGGCACGATCGTGGCTCATTAGGCACGATCGTGACTCAGCCAGTCACGATCGTGGCCCCCCTTTGAAATATATTGGTGAATTAATTCCAACTTACAGTGGACTCCCCCGATCTCAGTCACGGGGGAGTCACGATCGTGTCCCAGGTAGGCACGATCGCCCCTCGAAGACCCACGATCGTGGCTTTATGGGGTAGAGGATCGAGGCGATTCAAAATATCTTACCTACCCCGAGCCACGATCGTGCCTGACGAAGCCACGATCGCCACCATGACCAAGCCACGATCCTGCCTATTCCTTCCCACGATCGTGACCCATACATAATCACGATCGTGCCTTTCAGGCCACGATCGTGCCTTCCCTCAGAATCAGAAAAGTATAAATGGGGAAGAGACACTTTGTGAAGAGGAGGAAGAAATATAGAGAGAGAAAACGAGACCAAGAAGCTTTTGAGCCATTCTTCAAGCGTTCTTGAGTGTTCTTCTTGGTTTCTCGAGCGTTCTTCATCTTCCTCGACACCAAAGGCATCGATAGTTCCACCGGTCTTCATCGCGCATTGAAGACACACCTTGCTCGGGATTCCAAGAGCATTTCCTATCCTTTTATTTTATGTTCTTCATGTTCTTCATGTGTATTAGTGTAACCACCATGTTGATGCTAAGCTTGAGCACCATGGTTATGGGCTAAACCCCTTAGCCATGGGTGCTAGACAATATATAATGTGAATGTAACGTTTAATGAGATTAGCGATTTATTGATGAACAAATGTGTTGTGTGGATTGTTGTTTGAATGCATGTGTTGTTTAAGTGACGTTTTACAATATATGATTGAGGTGTTCTATCCGATATCGAAAGGGAAGGATTAGAACCCGGACTTAGCAACCACCGAGGGTTGAAGGCTCAAGACCGTGTCTTGGCACCTTCTATTAACCCTTAGCCGTTTATTGTCGATTGTATGCGGTCTCGAGTTTTCTCAATACCGAAAGGGCACGGGAACACTCGGGATTAGGCCAACCTCATTACCGAAAGGCGAGGTCGGTATCTAAGACATAGGCTCGACCAACCGTTTAATCGATAGCTTGTTTATCTCTCGAACTTATTCACTTGATGATTGTTTAGCACCCTAGGCGTTTGAATCATACGTTATCATTACCACGCGCTAATATCATTGTCATAATTGCAAACACTTTTATTAACTAGTCGTAAACCCCATATTAATCCCTGTGGACCGACTCGGTATCTTACCGAATCATATAAATATTATTACTTGCGACCCGTGTGCACTTGCACGTGGAAACCATTGTGCGACGTTATCACGTCACATTTTGGCCCAACAAGTTTTTGGCGCCGTTGCCGGGGATTAATCGGTCTACGATTGGTAAATGCTTGTGTATGTGTTGCTGTGATATTGATATTGTTTAGTTTAATTGAAGGTACTTACTTGGTACATGACCCGAAGCTCGGGAGTGCCAGAGTTTAATTGCAACCCAGAAATCGAAGCTTTGTGCCGGAGAAACAACGCTTTGAGGAAGCGTATTAGTGGAAGTATGGCTCAATCAAGAAGTATGGATGAGACTCCCGCTAGGGTGGAACAAAGACCTCCCATTCTGGGGAGAGATCGAGAAGAAGTTCCCGTGGAGGTAAATAATAATGAAAGGTCGTACTTTGGATCCGAGGATCACGAAGACTATGATGCCGAGGATGACGACATGCCTCAATTATCTCCGCTTCCCCCTAGAGGATCGCGAGGGAGGCAGGGGAGAGAAACTCCGAGGTTTCGTCAACCAAGACATAGAAGACGGGTAGACAATTACCACCAAGCTCCGGATTTCGAGCTCACATCAGTAATGCTGAGTCTACTAAGGACAAATCCGCAGTTTATGGGCAACAACACCGATGCCCACAATCACCTCAAGCTTCTAGAAGACGTCGTGGAGACTACGCCCAGTGGTTATCCTGAGGATCTAGTCAAGACCAAGCTACTTCCCATCTCTTTGGGAGGGGCGGCAAAAGCATGGTACATGACGCTACCTCTTCGCGAGAAGCGAGATTGGGTGAGTCTCGAGAAAGCATTCTTGTCAAAATATGTGCCACCTCGAAAGGAGGGTCTGCTTCGGAAGGACATCAACAACTACACCCAATTCCGGGGGGGAACTCTTGGAGAGACATAGGAGAGGTTTAAGCAGTTGCTGAGGAAGTGTCCGGACCACCAAATATGTGATGAGGTCTTGAACAAGACATTCTACTGGGGTCTGAATCAAGCATCTCAAATGGCGGTGAATGCCGGTTCTGGAGGGTCACTTCTATCTATAGCCCCGGGCGCAGTGTTCGATGTGGTGGAGCAAGTTGCGCTCCAAAGCTATGAATACAATGAACCCGAAGCGGTCCAAAACAACCAAGGACCTCCACCGGCACGAAGAGGAGAAGATCAAGAGACACTCAAAAGTCTCTCCGACAAGATGAACCGGTTATTGAACATGGCGCAAGGAGATCAGTGAAGGAACTTGAGGCCCCAAGTGGGAGTAAACCGCATGGAACACAACAACAACAACAAAGGAAACTTTGGGGGACCGAGAAATGCATGGGGATACCAGGATCGTCCGGTGCAGAACCACCCCCAAGGATATGGAAACAACTACCAAGCGAGACCACAGGCCAAGGATATGGAAACACCTACCAAGGAAATACGATTACAATCAGGAATTATGCAAAGTTCCAGAACGTCTGCAAATCAGGAAAGAAGAAAGACGGTGATTAAGAGGAAACCCTTTAGGGTTAGTACTCATACTCGATTGCTATAAAAGCTTAGGCTACCCCCTTAGCAATCGTGTGGTTCTTTATTTGTTTCCAAGCAACATTTTGCAAGGTTCTTAGACGTGAAGGTTTGCGGGCTGAGAAATTGCAGATTGAGCTTAGGATATTGTGCATCACATAACTATTGAGAGTTAGGTGATTGAGGGTTTACTGAAGTCGTGAGTTTTGACTGCATGCAACCACCAAGCTTGAAGAAGACTTGAAGACGACAGAGCAAGGCGATTGCTCGAAGAGTGGAATCAAGACGTTCTTGGATTCAGGGGGAGACCCTGAGATAGATTGCACTGTAAGATGTAGCATAAAGTATAGATCTAGGGTTGATCACAGGTACTTGTATGTTCTGACGGATTACTGATAAGTGAAATCTTTCCACTAGGCTGAGAGCCCCAAGACGTAGGTGACGTTGCACCGAACTGGGTAAACAATCTGCTGTGTCATTATCTATAGCTTTATCTTTACTGTCCTAAGTTATCTACGCAAGAAGTCAGACACAACGTTATAGCTTCTTACGTAACATTATGTGTGGCATCTTGCACGACTAGCTGATCAGAATTTCAATGTGCCACCTACCCGGCGAGATATTGAGCAAAGTCTCGTCGGTAAAAAGTATATTTAAAAATATTTTTATAATTAAATTTAAAAATATTGGTTTAGGGATTATGCAATTTTTTATAATAAATTTCATAATTATTTAATGCATGGATTCATTATCATCGTTACCCCCAGATATTGTTCACATTTTTGTCTTTAGATATATAAACATTAGATTATAGAGACCATATCCTCTTGTCCTCTCTAATGTCAATCAAACCCTGACGCTGATCGAGAAATATCTCAAATGGGTTAAGGGTTAGGTCTAGTGTTAGTGTAATGATACCAAGACAAAATGAGGGTAAATTTTTTACTTATAACGAAGAAATTACAAATTTTGCAAAATATAGAATATGTATTCAATCAATTAGAATCGTATTCTTGATCGTCGGTCTGTTGGTCGTCTTCTTCTTCGTCAATCTGTTAGTCGTCTTCTTTTTCGTCTGTCTCAGGCAAAGCCTCATCATAATTGAATTCAATGAATTCCTCTTCTTCATCCAATTCATCGTCTAATTCCAGTTCTTCTTCGGACTCATCGGAATCATCAGATTCATGCATTTGAATCAGACCAAAATCAACACATAAACCCCCATTTATGAGATGATGAATATCCGTTGTCGATTCCTCCTGATACGGTCCTTCGACCTCGTATATTGGTCCTTCATTTGCATTTCTTGGGAGTGATGTCAGGTTATAAATACCTCTATGGAATGTGGCTGACAATTTTTCAATCCCCCGTGCAGCGGATCGTCGATGTAGAAGACTTGTTTCAACATTTTAGCCAAACACCACATATTTTCTTGATACACATTTATGGATGTATCAACAGATTTCATCTTACAAGTACAAATATAACTGTTATCTAGCTAGATTACTTTTCAACTGGAAACATCCAACTATAATAAAATGGGTCAATCATCAAAAGTTGTTCGGGGAGATGATGACAAAGGTGAACCATGATTGTTAAGAATGCAACATGAAATATACTCTCCAAATTGCATAAAATCAAGTTGATATCACATTGGAGCTGATGAATTTCTTGCACCTTCAGTTCCATGACACATAACCTCTGAAACCATTGAGATAAGTCTACTACGGTATCCGCCACGCGCCCCCAACATATGGTCGGATGAGTATCAGGAAAATTCGTTGGAGCAACACATGATAGACGCGTGTCTTCAATCAATAAATTTTTTTGTCTTAGACATTCACTTTACTTTTCAGCTGACCGACATACCTACTCGGATATTTGATAGCAGCAATTCTTTCAAATGCTTCGGTTCGCTTTTGAGGCAACACGGTGAAATCAGAAAAATGTCAAATGATGCCCATATCCGAGAGAGCTGCACGGGCATTTGCATCATCCTTAGTCTTTGACTTAAGGCCAAGTACAGTGCCCATGACATTGTCGCATACATTTTTCTCGATATTCATGACATCAAAAGCATGCCTAACCCGAATTGACTTCCAGTACGAGAGCTGCCAGAAAATAGTTTCATGCGTCCAGCAACACGGAGCCCTACCTTGTTTTAGCGCTAACAACAGATGCAAACTCTGCACTGGAAATTCATGAAGTCTTATCTGTCTAAGGACTTCCTCCGATAAAGGTACATGTAGGGGAAGTCATTCTTCAGTTGCCCCATTAAAATCACGAGTCTTGAATAGGTATGGATGTTGGGTGTGTAACCATCTACGGTGTCCGAGGTATGACATTCTACAACGACTGTATGTAGCTTCGAAGTCGTCAAGGCAAATGGGGCATTCCTTTTACCCCTTTACCTGAATTCCGCATAACATTCCCGGCCTTTGATAGTCGTTGATACGCGTCCATCGCTACTTTTGTCGTAGGGTGCTCACCCTCCACTGTATCTTCACCACAGTTTTCTTTCCACTAGAATAAATCCTCCACAAGCTCTACAACAGGATCGACATTTCGACTACTTGAACCCTCGTTCCGTCGAGATTCCCGTCCCGCACCTAAAAAAGAATTTACGTTATGCACTTCATCGTGACAGATCCACACAGTGCATGTCGAAACCATGTCGTATTGCAATGAGTGGGTATGTATTGTATTCTCATGTTGAACAATCATATTGTGACAGGTTTTGCACGTGCATAGATATCGGTCACGACCTTGTTGAAACACATTTTTTTGGATAAACTTTATTAAATTTTCGACACTGTCCATATACACTTGCGACCTTCTATTTCTATATACATCCACCTACGGCGGTCCATAATTGACAATCTACATACAATACAATACAATACGTGATAGTTATTATAAATATAAATAATTGAAATATCTACATACAATACATGATAGTAATTTATAGTCTAGTTCACCAAAATTTCACTAATGCATAGCCTAGTTCACCAAAATTTCACTAATTCATAGCCTAAGTCACAGAAATTCATAGCAATGTCATAGCTAAATCTAAATATCACATCAAAATTAAAATTTCATAGCAAATCAAAAACACAAACTAACATGCAAATCTGGAGATCGACCAATGGGGACGACAAAATTAGAGACGACGAGCTTGATGGTGTTCGAGGGGAACTCAAGAACCGGACTAGTAATCTTCGACTTTGTATGCACTCGAAATCTTCACCTATATTAATAGGTCCAAATGATCCTCCACAAATCAAAATTTAACAAATGATATCATGCATGGACCTTTTATAGAACTTTCATAAACTTTTCCCAGAGAGATATTGCGCAATGTCTCGCTGGGAAAGGTTATGATCGATGATGGTCAACAAAATCTTTCCCGCCGATATATTGCAATGTCACGTCATGTTGGAGTCGTTGACCGTCAACGGTCGGATGTTGACCATCAACGGTCATATCCTTTCCCGACGAGATATTGCGCAATATCTCGCCGGGAAAGGATATGACTGTTGATGGGCATAATCTGACCGTTTTTTGGTGAAACCTGTCCGACGAGATTTTGATTATCTCGCCGGTTTGGTGAAACCAACTCGGCAATATATTCAATATATTGCTGGGTTGGTTTCACCAAACCGGCGAGATCTATCACTATCTTGCCGGGAATAACCATACTTCTAGTAGAATGTCAGACCAATTTGCATTATGAAAGTGTTGTTCTTGTACTTATTATAAATGACAACTTCATAATGTCATTAGTGATTCAGTTTATCGATGAGTGCACACATGAAGTTATTCAAACGTTTAACAGAAAATTTTGGACTGAATATCAACAACATGAGCATGTTGTATTCCTTCTTTGTAACCATCGATAGGGAAAAATTGAGTGGGATTGTGACAATCGCTCAGGACTACAAAGTGTGGCACTCACAGTAGAAGGGATAAACCCGTTAGTGGCCAGGGCGAGGCATACGTTCCAGATGTCTTTTGCAAAGTTTGGGTACGTCACATCAAACTTAGTCTAGTCCTCGTCGTCTAAGGGGTGTGTTAATATATTTTCATCCTCCTTTTCCTACTCGACATGTCATCTCATCCACTCAGTCGTTTTTTATGTTATAAATAATCGTTGCATTCTAGTCGTTACTGAGAAGTACCACATTGTCTTCTTCATCATAAGTGAACTTCCAACAATCTTGAACCTACTCTCTCCATAAATGTGACATTCAGTGTCTTCCAAGTGCTCTCTATAGTAAAATTTTCATTCGTAGTAGCATGCATCGTATTTCACGCATGACATTTCGATTGCTTTCAATTTCACAGTTTGATGTGTATGCATTAGATTGCGGAAATGTACATGAAATATCTCTGGCTACGTCGTCAAAGGTCATACCTATTATTCCAATCTTCTGCTTAATGAACAAAATCTGCAATAGTGCTACCAATATTGTATCATCATTGTTTTCGTACTTTGAGTCTATAGCTCTTACCACCAAAAAAATGATTGCATTCCCTCATACTTGCTCTAGTAACCACTCATCGACTTCGACCGCCATATCTTCTTTAATGTTTTTTTTACTCCGACATCTTGGGAGGGTCTACACCGTCTATGAGTTGTTGTACAAGATTGACATTGAAACTCAAAGATGATATATTCTGTGTACTAAATTGCACACTCATATCCCATTTTCTACTATCCCCAGCTTCTCAAATTTTGTCATGATGATTCCACATCGCATACGATATCAAGAACCCTTTATTAAGTAAACAAGTGCAAATGATGTCTATATTGTGCATACGAATATTCCAACATTTAATGCACCGATACTTATACCGATCAAGACTATATTGTCTACTATTTTTCTTCGCAAGTTCTTTTAAGCTAGCCAAGCCATCATGCATAGTTTTGTCATTCTCTTCTTGTAATACATCTCTGCTTCATTTCTTAGTTATATGCAAGGTCAATGACAAATATGGATGTCCATGGTCGGTTAACCAAACCAAAAGGTCCAGACTCGAACCAAATCGAGAATGTTGGTTTTAAATTTTTTTACTTTAATAGAAAAAAGTGTAATTAAGTTTTTAACAAACTAGAAAGTGGGTCGATTTTTAGTTTAAACCATATAATCCATGCTATATGGGCTATTTTACGTTTAAATTTTTTTCTCGTTCATATTTTATTTTACCATCCATATTCTACTTTATTTTTTCTCGTTCCATCCAATATCGTGAACACGAACTCAAGTCAGCTACCGAGGAGGGTTCTGAAGTCAGAATCTATTTCTTCATCGAATTCATATTCATTAAGGAGATGGACGCGGTATGATGGACAAAATGAGATAGAGAAGAAGGTTGTGAATTGTGATCAGATTTATTGAATCAATTTGGAGAAACTTTATATAAGGATAATAAGATGGCGCGAAGACGATTCCAAAAAGAGAAAAGAAACTCTTTCCTAGGTGTGAATTGATATGATTTCTAGCGTGAGATGTATCGGGATTTATGGTGTGAAATTGAAATAGGTATGTGGAGGCGTAGAGATTTTTTCTAGCGTTAAAACGATATCGCATGTGAGAATGAAGAATAATGAGTAGATGGTTGTGGGCACGACATGTGGCAAGTGACATTTTAGTTCGATTTATCTAGTTAGCCAACGGTTATTGATAATATGAACCATGTCCGAACAAAAATTAACCGGTTCACTTAAAAATAAAATCATAACATAACCATAATCCATGATTTTTTATTTTTCGAGTTAGGTTTGGTTCGGTCCGGTTCTTAGTTTAGTTGTCGGCGTTTGGTTAAAATGGACACCCATAATGACGGAATAAAAAAATCAATAACTAATAAAAAATTTGGATTAGTTATACTACTCTAAGGTGGGAAATAAAACTATATAATAAATAAAACTATTTTATGTGATGTACAATATAAAAAACAGGCAAATTAAATACAATTACATATTGCAAAAAAACTCAACATATTATACACAACACATATAAACATTATAATCGGCGAATTTGGTACGATTTCTTTGGTCTATTCCAAATCGATCTAGCTTGGTAGCCTCCCACGCATTATTTGATCACTCTTATCTATTCTTACACTAATCTCTTTCACAAATCAATGCTATTTTCAACATAAACTACTCTAAACACATCAACACACCTCTAAAGTTTTTATAACCAGTTGGAAGACGCTTTAATAGTGGTGTACTTATGTACATGATACGATGTTAGTAAGATTTAACATCGATCCAAAGAATAATTAGCCTACCATAAAAAGGGTAGAAAATCAACGATCCAAAGAATAATTAGAAAATCAACGGTCACGTGGCAACAATTCTTTTTTGGTTAATTATTGTACGACAATGTACCAGAAAAAAAAAAGTTTGATGTTTACGACAATAACGAAGGCGTACTATAAAAAGGGTTGTCGCACTTCACTTGATGTTGTAACAACAAAGAACCAACGTCGTTGTCAAAAGTATATGTGGTGAACCCAAAGATTGTATGTCGCCACTACAATATTTCTGGTGTAGTGCAATCATTTCTTAATAATTTAGTATGCTAACTAAAGAGTAACAAATTATAGGAGATAAAGAAATAAATTAAAATATATATATTTTTAAGGTAAAATTGTGAGGTATCTCCCTTTAAACGTACGTCGATTTCACTTAACTTTTTCTAGTTAAAAATCGTGTTTGCAGTCTTCATTCTCTTACTTAACTCCATTTAAAACTAAAAATCTTAAAAACTTTAAACAACCAAATATGATGGGCGTTGGCCATTCCTCATTTCCTTGGCAGAAAGGCATTTATTTTCATTTTGATAATGATACTTTGTTACACCTAACTATTTCGAAGTGACACTTTCATATCCTAACTAATTTTTTTCTCTTTTTAGTACCCTGACAATTTTTGCGACACTCTACGATAAAATGACTAAAATGCCCTCAATAGCTTTTAAATTTTCAAAAAATATTATGAACAGTGAACTCAGATTTAAACCAAAAATTGAACCGATTCAAATTAAACCCCAAAATTAAATAATTATACTTTAACCCAACCTCCAATTCATGTTCTTTTGCCTTTTTTTCTTCAATTCATAATCAATTAAATCATTTTTTTCTGAATTTTTCAAACTAATAGTAGCTTGTGGTGTTACTTTTTAAATGAATTAAATTGTGAGCTCTATGTTTTGAAATTCAGCTAACAATTTCATGAGTTTAAGACATTTAATTAGACACATAAGTCAACTTAAATTAAGGAAATCTACACCACCAAAATTAATATTTCCTCGACAAATCTACACATAAGCCAAATTAACAATTCTTCAACATCCTCTTTTGACTTCTCCATCGCTATACACAACACCAAAATCTCAAAACCTCGGGCTCATCTCCCTAAAATTGGCCTTAAACAGGAACTAATTCAGATTCATCTCCTCCTCTTCTTAAATTCAAATTATTTGAATCTATTTGGGTTTTTTTTTTCCTGGAGAAACTACGTCTATGACAAAGGAGATGTTGTGGTGGTCGATGAGGACGAGCACTAGTCTCGTTGTGACGGAGGAGGATGGAGATGGTGCGGTCGTACAAGTGGGTGAGGCGATGAAATTGGTTAGGAATTTGTGGATTCTTAAGGATGGTGCTGGTGTGGTGAAGCAGAGAGTGAATCTCAGCCATGACGAGGATAAAAAAGAGAGATATGGTGAGAAGAGAGGTTGACGGAGGACAAAATGGTCATTTCACCATTTATTTTGAAATGAATATTATGTTCTTAATTTTTGTTTAGATTTGAGACTATAATTGTAATTACATCTTAACTATAAACCAAATTAAACTAGAGATAAATTAAATTGAATTGGTTCAATTATGATTTCTTGAACTAGTGGCAATTTAAGAATTTTAGAGGTAGATTGTCACAAAAAATTGTTCGAAATTGAAAAAGAGAGAAAATTAGTTAGAATATGAAAATGTCATTTCGCAATAGTTAAGTGTAACAAAATACCATCGTTCCTTTCATTTTATTATTTTTATTTAATTGATCATTTCACGTCTAACTTGAGAAAACAGGCTTGGAGTCCCATGTAGCGTCAAATCTAGTGACGAATGTACAGTACTAATCAAAGTCAAACAGCAGCCAAACCAATTTACATATTGGGACACCCATGGCATTTGTAAATTTGTTATCAGCTTTTCCGTAATTGTACCGTCAAACTAACAATCACACATGATGGTCACCTAACTTCCAAACAAGCCAATTGACAATCAGTGTATACCAAAAGATCGCCAATAAACATCCCCCAACGAGCTAAATATATCACAGCCATGTAACTTTATAACCAACCTCATTGGGGCCTTGGCCTCTCCTCGAAATTGCCTTTCGCTTTTCTCGAGATATATAGAGAGACACAGTGCTCTCTCTCTCTCTCTCTGAGTACAAATCTCATTCGTCTCAAGCTTCCTGAGGGTTTATCGGCCATCTCTCTCTTTGGTATCTCCTTCCTCTCGCTCACTCTGTGTAAGCTCTCCCTCTTTATGCATTCATTTGATTGATTCGATACCCGGTTGAATATGATGTGCCGGTTTCGTTGATTTCTTATTCGATCTGACCATTCAAATCAATATATTATCCGTGTTCCTGAATCGACTGAAATACGTATTAGCTGTTGTGATTTTTTTAAAGCTACGGAATCGACAATGAATGCTAATGATGAATAATGGTGCTTATTGGGGTTTAATCGTTTTGATTCTTTTGTTAACTTAGCTGGGTTTAATGAGTTTGTATGGTGTGTTTTCATCAATCATAGTAACTGGTGATAACTTTATATAACAGAAATGGCTGTGAGTTTTTTTTTAAAATTTTGCAAAAAGATGGTTTTTGCTCTGCCAAATAGAAGCAACATAAGTTGCATTTTTGTAGATGAGTTCTGGATTGAATCCTGATGTTATGGTGGTTAAATTTGATGTTGAATTTTGGTTGAGTGTGCCTAAACTAGGAGACCCATTGGATGGGAGTGAAAGGCCAGGCCAGCTTCGACAATAGGGGACATGTATACAAGCTTTTATTCCGTGATTTAGTCACATCTATTAGTCTTGTAATCTTCTGGTCCGTGTATGCTAATACATTTGAATATTTAGCTTGATTAGGCTGGGGAGTGCTCTTTAACTGTAATTTACTTATTGTTTTCTACTCGGAAACATATGGTTCTAAACCTCATTTTACAACTTTACAGGGTCTGTTCGACTGCATTTGAGTAGAGATGGGCGGTCCTGCACCATTTTCAGATATTGGCAAGAAGGCAAAAGGTACTGTGCAAAACATTCTGTATGTGTGTAACCGTTCAATTGAACTTTAGGATATGGACTTTGAAAATAGAATCTATTATGTATTATATACACTTCTTCATTTCACTGTGACAACGTATCTCTGTTTTTTTAAAATTTTTATCTGCAATAAAGCAGCAAATACTAACCTAGCCTAATCTAACCTCCCATAACCCCACCCTTGCTCCCAAGATGTGCTGACCCTCTAGGATTTGAACAAAGGATCTCTTGAGATAGTGCACGTCTTGACCAACCAGGCCAGCCCGCCCTAGTGAGCTACAACCTATATTTGTTGTAGTTGAGACTAGAGAGGGTTTTCTGCAGGACACTTCAGGTTTTCTTATAGAGTATTAAGTGTGGAGTTGCATATGCATAAAGATGGTTTTTATTTGACAATGACAGTCTACTTTTTGGTCCTTGCCATGCCAACTTATTTTATTGTTGCACCTGTAGCACATAGGATTGTGTCACTATAAAAATGTAGAAGCCTTATGTTTTTACATGGACATGGGTATAATCGAAGTGTAAAACTCAGGTTATGAGGAAATAAGTAGAAGTACAGAATACTATATAGGCCCACTTATAAATTTAGTTGGCTAAGTTTGAGAGTTAAGTTGCCGAAACTCAAACTCTTCCCTCAAGTTCCATGGAACTTCAAATAAATTAAATATGCTCACATGTCCACTACTTAATTGTTGATGTGACCATTTTGGTGAGAAGTTATCATAAATTAAATATACGCTCAAATTTGTTTTTTTGTATCTATACTAATGTTTATTTTAGGATACTTGATACTTGGATGTTTTGTATGTTAAGTATATATGTTCTTACACGTTATTTTTATCGTTTATCACCAGCTTACACTCTCTCTTAATGGATTGACTTTTTTTCCTTCTGGACGTACAACATTACCTTAAGTACAGATATATTTCTTGAATACTGCCTTATCAATCTGCTCCTCTTGGGAAACCATATGGTTTATGCAACTATATGCTGAATCTGTAGTCAATCCTTGGTCTGGTAGGAGCAACTAACAATTGAATTCATTCCCCCCTCTCTCACTTTTCTTCAAATGTGTGTTAAACTATTGTTAGAAATATTCCCTTCCCAGTACTCCACCATGACATATATAGGCAGGATAAATCCCAGGTTCTTTTGGTTGCATTCTTAAAATCATCAAAGATTCATTTTGCCATGGGAACAAAAATAAGCTCTTTCTAAACTACTTTTTTGAGAATAGAGTAAGTATGTTTGTTCTTTTGTCATATCTTATAATGAATATTTATAATATGGTGAGATAATGCTGATAACTTTTGTGAGCCAAACTTCTCATGAGTCTTATTTTATGTTTCACTTTAAGGACATGTTTTAAGTTGAAGGAATTATTTTTAAATAAAGTTATTCCTTGGACACTATCGAGAATTTAATTGCTGTTTTTGTATCTATGATACCTTCACATCTCATGAGCCGAAATATAAATTTACTTTTCTTGTAAGACATTTTAGTCAGTTTAAGCAAGGATGTTGTTACAGCCACGTCACAAATGCAGGGACATAACATATGTTATGACAGTGCATAATTTGCTATGTATTGTCATTTCTGATTTCCTTTTAATTCACAATTCTTCGTGCAGATCTTTTGAGCAAAGACTACAACTTTGACCACAAGTTTATCTTGTCCATTCCAAGCTCTACTGGCATGGTAGTGTCTGGCCCAGTGTTCAATTTCTTCTATTCTCATAAAATAACTTCTTATACAGTTGGGAGTTTGACTGCATTTGTTAAGAGTTCACTGCCGCGACATGCTTTTTTTCTAATGCACTGATAGCATGGCCTGGAATTACATGCAATTGAAATTTCTCCTTTCACTTGCTTATATCTAGTGCACAGTACACATTCATAACATGGTGTGGATGTATGTGCAATTATGTAAATTAATTTTATTACAATCTCCGGAGTGATTATTTGGCTTAAATGGAATCACTAATTATCAATTGGTTCAGCTAAGCAGTTCGTTTCTAAAAGGTTTGTAGTTACTACAGTTAAAATTTAGCTTAAAATCAGAACAAAGCATTCAACTCTTGTACCAACCAATGCAGGCTTTGAGATTTTGGGGTGCATGGATGCTTATCTGTATAGCTTGGTAAAGAGAAGCGTCTAGTTAGTTTCAGCATCCATACATGTAAATGTATGTCACTGGCACACACATGCCTGTAATTTCCCGTACACTGGTTGTCATCATCACCATTTGTGTCATCAGCTGGGTTTTTCCTGTATGTGGTAGTTCTGATTAGCAAGGAATGTGACCTCATATTGGGAATGATAACTTATACCACGTTTTGTTTTGAGTTAAAGAACTATGAACTCGCAGTGAGTCAGTATTTTTTATTGGTCACGTGGTCTCTTCAGTTGCCCATGTAGACATTGCCACAAGTAGTTAATTAGTTGGTGCAAATGACAGAAGCCTTAACGTCAAATATTGTCTCACAGCCTTTTAACAATATTAATGCATTCATCAAAGAAGCCTTAAAAGATGGAGGTGTACTAAGAGGATATACTTTTACTAGAAAAGAATTCCTAACAAATGCTCCTATTTCTGTGTTATTCTACAATAAATAGTTATGTTTATGTATTGAGTTAAGTATTGTTTACTGTACTTATGAGTGAAGCTTTAACTTGCATGGCAGGGGCTTACAGCTACTGGTTTGAAGAGGGATCAAATATTTATTGGAGATATAAGTACCCTGTACAAGAGTGGAAGTACTGTTGTTGATGTTAAAGTTGATACCTATTCAAATGTAAGGGGATAATCCTTTATGCTGTAGTGACCTATTTCCTGGACTTCCTTTAATCTATTTTTGATTGAATATAGACTTAAGTTGATGGATGCTCACATTCCAATATTTGCAAATATGGCATGTATTTGTGCATATTTAACAGTTTGGTTTTTGTGAAATTTACTCTTTTGCAGGTATCCACTAAAGTAACAGTGAATGATATATTGCCGTCAACTAAAGTAGCTTTAAGCTTCAAAATTCCTGACCACAAGTCTGGAAAGGTGAGTGCATAAATGATTTTCGTGATAAAGATGAGGGAAAGAAAATAAAAGCTTCCTTGAAGTTCCAAAAAACAGTTATATTTAATTAACCGTGCTAGCTCAATTCCAACCTTTGTCAAACTTGCAGCATATGCTGAAATACAAACTACTAAGTAATCAGCATCGCTTACATTTCATTTTGGATTACAAAGTAATTCTTAGGGAGTACATCTAAAATTTCATGATTGTCTTATTAAGGAGCAAATATGTTAATGTGTCAACGAAAGATAAAATCTTGTCTCGTTGATCTGAGTCTTTCTGGTTTTCATCGTCTCTAGTTCAAGTGAACCACGAATAAAAATACAACCATATGAAATGATGCACGTAACATACTTGAAAGTAACACAGTGCCTGGACTTTCTCCAATCTTCTGGGAGTCAGAGTTCATAATTGTGGTAGAGTGTGTATACATTAGGAACTAAGGTAAATTTCAGGATTGTTGGTAATATGACTATTTGCTTTGTACCTCAGTTGGATGTGCAATACCTTCATCCTCATGCAGCCTTTGATTCCAGTATTGGATTGAACCCAGCCCCACACTTGGACCTTTCAGCAGCAATTGGCAGCAAGGAAATCAGTTTGGGTGGAGAAATTGGATTTGATACTGCTTCTGCTGCATTCACCAAGTATAATATTGGAATTGGCTTGAACAAGCCAGATTTCTCTGCGGCACTTTTGCTGTAAGTGTTGCCAAAACCTTATAAGTTATGCTTTTAAGAAAGTTTTGTGCTATATTTTTGTGTAAGTATAGAATGAAAAATGTTCACTGGAGGGCATCATGATTTCACGCAGCTCCATAGTTCAAATTAGGTTGATTGCTGGATGAACTGCATTGTATGAAGGAAACGTTACACACATGCATACATCCAACCTGTGAACGGCCAACCATTTGCGAAAATTCGATAGGTTGAATCGAGTCTTTATGCCATCCTTAAAAGACCTACAGAATTTGTCAAGTTGTTGCACAGGATCAAAAGAATAGCATTTTTATCATCACCACTGCAGGCTAGAACCTATAATAAGGAAAGGTTGGAGGAATTTCTATGTGCAAGTAAAATATTAGATTAACACCCGTAAGAATAAAAATTAACTAGATTATGAAAATTAATATTTGTAAATTTAGATGGATAAATTAACTAGTGTGTATTGCAAGAGGTAATTATTATAGGGGTATTAAATAGAAAATTTGGAGTTGCAATGAAGTACTTATTGATCTCAAATGAAACAATAAAGACATGTAAGATTATGAAAAAATACATCTTGATGCCTAATTTTAAATATTTTCAATCTTACTAGTATGAGGACCTGTTAATTTTGTTCGATGTCACTGTAAGTTCTATCATGTGGTGGGTTACCCAGTTTGATCACAACATCATAGATCATGACTAGCACTCTTGTCCTAAGAATTGATGAATATTATTTTGCTTTATTGATTAAGTTGAGTGAGGGTTATTAATTTTCTAATCTGACAAATAAGGCCATTGTTTATCTGTTCTGTCATTAAATATCATAATTTTGGCAATAAAGACTTCTTCCGTGATTTTTAAAAGCTATCTTGGGGCTGTGTAGAGTATTGGGTTTATTACATATCTTTGTGTGTGTTAACCAGGGTGTTTCTGAGATTTTTTGTTTTGATTTGGAAAATTGAAATGGATTTTCTTTTTATTTATTGGAGATGGTACAGCTCATCTAAAATAGCCTAAGGTAGAAGTAGAATGCAAAGGACCAATATGTAAAGAATAAGTGCAAGTCCTATTGGCTCCTTTGTCTTTTGTCTCACTGTTGATGTAAAATATTTTTCAGCTTTGGTTTATTGATGTCAAGTTGTCAGCAGTGACATCAGATGCCCAAGGTCTTTGTGTGTTCGTATAGAATTATGCCGATTTGTTAATCTGTGTTTGTTAAGTAGATCAATATGTACTAGTCTAACACTATGTTTTGTCCCTGTAGGATGGACAAGGGAACTGCATTGAAAGCATCTTACATCCATTCAGTTACTCCTGTCAATGGAACCACAGTAGCTGCAGAAATGACCCATAGGTTTTCAAACTATGAGAACAGTTTCTCCATTGGAAGCTCTCATGTTCTGGATCCAGTCACTTTGGTGAAGACACGATTCTGTAACAATGGGAAGGTTGCAATGCTATGCCAGCGGGAGTGGAGGCCAAAGTCGTTGATTACCGTTTCTGCCGAGTATGACTCAAAGATTAATGATTCAGAACCCAAGTTTGGTCTTGCAATTGCTCTCAAACCTTGAGGTGGGTAACCTGATGCATGCATATCTTGCTCAAAGATTAGGATTTTGGCATTGCTATTTTTTCCCAAACCCTGAGGGGTTATTGCCACACCCATATTATTTTTAAGAAAAGGAAGATTGATGATTGTATTAGTGAGCTTCATGAGAAGTTTGGGAGATGAGACCCAGTTTTGAAATATCTCGCGCAGATATAGTACAGATGGTTTACCCATGATTCTTAAAATAATCGCGAGGGATTAAGCATACAACTCTGCCTTTGTATGCGTTACATTATTCATGTATTTCTTAATCTCTCATAGGTTTCATTTGATTTATTCTTAAATGAATCTGGAGATGAAATTGCATGCCAAATTTGCCGATATTGACGACAGATAGGAAATGCCATCGATGTTCAATTGGTTCTATAAAAATTATCCTCTTAATCAAAGATGATAGCTCTTTGAATGAGGAAAAGGTTGAAACGGTTTCATTGGTTTACTTGAAATTAGATTTATGAGGTATATTTATATTCTTGCTATCAAAATGAGTTCGGTTTTCATATGCTTTATCAATAAATAATCATTTGTCATTTTTATGCACTTTTCGTGTTCATCAGTTTTGGAAGTAATAGTTACTCTTTCATTGAAATATTTTACAGTCCTAAATTAAAAGGTTAACCCTTCAAGTGTCACTCTTTTATAAACAGAGGAAATTATGTGTCATTCAGATAAACTATGCATGGTTATCATGTGGCCAAGGTTAACAAGTATCACACTACATTAAAATAGAAAATACGCTTATGTATAAGTCACGTTGCTTCTATTTTTCAAAATTGTCAAAAATATCATTAGTATAAAAATAAATATTAAAAAATTAAAAAAAATTGTAATGCAACTGTGGCCAAGTTTGATGGATCCGTCAAATTTTGATGTGTAAACACGCCTCACTAATTGCACTAACAACATAGATGATCTAGATTTGTCATAATATGAGATATTAACTAACGAGTATCGTCGTATATTGATTATTTAAAGTAACAATCGATGTGGTGCTCGCCATATCTATGCACTAGATATGTTAGGAATTCGATACTGATCAAGAGTCTCGTCGAGAATATGGGAAAAGTGCATTCAAAATAACTTTCTCAAAATATCGGCAATGTGTTTTTTGAATATTTAATTTTTATATTAGAGTATTTATGACTTTAAAAAAATAGAAGTCATGTGACTTGCACATAACTCTGAAGGTCTATTTTTCATCTACTTTCATCTGTTTTAATGGAATGTGATATTTAAAATATGTTGACTATAGTGACATGATAAGTACTAATGATAGTTATGTTGGACAAATTGTACAATTAAGTACAAAATGACTAAATTAATAAGTGTATTAACTTGTGACTACGTCAACCTTGATTCAGAATATCAACTCTTCATAGAGTTATGTGAAATACATTTACATATTATATGAAATGAGATCTTTCCAACGATATATCAAAAGCTCAAGATGGGTAAATGAGTGAATGAGAAATTGAACCCTCAAGAAAAAGATAAAACGTGGAAAAGCCATTAATAATTAATTTTCATTGAGAAATAAATCATGGAAAATCCTACTTTCCCAAAAGAAATCTACTGTATAATTTAAATTGTTATAAATTATGACAAAATATACAAAAATATGTTAAAAGACGAAAAATACCACAACAAAAAGTTGTTAACAAGCTATGTGAGGAGCAAATGACATCCACTTCTATGTGAAATGGCATAAATACCATTAGAATAAAAATGAAGAGCATCGAATCTTCATTGGTCTTCCTTCATGATGTCTACTATGCAGATGCCGACGAGTTTGAAGAAGATATGAGGAAGACGATCAGTGCAATACCATCGGTCTATCGTCGTAAAATTGATTCATATTGTAAGAAACAAATGAGAGAGAGATAGCCCCTTTGTGGTGATGGAAAAAAACACCACAATGAGGTAGGATTATTCATATTTGGCTAACCAAGCGGACCCATGAAAACCGAACGGACCCAGTTAGTTATGAAAAATGAGGACTCAAAATTGAAATGGTACAAACTAATTAGTTATTGGGTCTTTGATTTTGGACTCATTTTTTACCCAATAGAAGTTAACTCCATCAAATTTCTAGACTTTCCTTGAGTTCTAAGAACATCTCCAATGTGATTCCATATAATAGCTAAAAAGCTATTGGAGGGAGTGAAATCGCTGTCAGGAAGGTCCTTCCATTTTACCAAATACTCCGTGTATGCTGGAACACCCCCTCCTCGAGACTTTCCGTTCGGCTAACACTTCGTCCACTTGCTTTTCGTGAGAGATGAACGTTGCCGGCGGTGCCCTCTTGTTTGTTCCTCGGTCCGGATCTTCGTTGTCTCCATGATAGGGCTTGAGATTGCTTACGTGGAAGACTGGATGTATTCTAAGTTGAGGTGGAAACTCAACTTTGTAAGCTACATTTCCCACCTTCTTAATTATTGGGAATGGCCCGTCATATCTCCGAAGAAGTCCCTTGTGCAGCGGCCGTGTGGTCTTTAGTTGGTTACTTTGAAATTTCACCATGACCAAGTCGCCGACTCGAAATTCTCTTGGTGTTCGCTTTTCGTCAACCCACTTCTTCATCTTTTTAGCAGCCTTATCGAGGTAAGAGTGTGCCACTGCGGCCTGCTCGTGCCACTCTTGAGCAGTCTTGAAGGCAATCAGACTACTACCCACATATCCTGATTCTAGCGAGTGCGGAGTAAGTGGTTGTTGCCCGGTTGCAAGTTCGAAAGGACTCTTGTTCGTTGACTCGCTTCGCTGCAAGTTATACGAAAATTGTGCAATATCAAGGATCTTGGCCCAATCCTTTTGATTTGCACTGACGAAGTGCCTCAAGTAGAGCTCTAATAGTCCATTCACCTTCTCCGTTTGGCCATCGGTTTGGGGATGGAAGCTTGTCGAGAAGCATAGCTCGGATCCCATGAGGCGAAAGAGCTCAGTCCAAAACTTACCCGTGAAGCGAGGATCCAGATCACTTATAATAGAACGTGGCAGCCCCCAGTACTTCACGACATGCTTGAAGAAGAGTTTTGCTGCCATTTCTGCTTTGCAATCCTTTGGTGCAGGAATGAATGTGCCATACTTTGAGAATCTGTCCACGACCACGAGAATCATACCACATCCCTCTGATATCGGCAGTCCCACGATGAAGTCCATACTTATACTTTCCCATGGACGAGAGGGAATGGGAAGCGGCTCCAGCAATCCAGCAGGTAGTCGATTCTCTGTTTTGTCTTGTTGGCACACCAAGCACGTCTTCACATACTGCTCGACTTCATCCCGCATTTGTGGCCAGTAGTAGTGTGCCTCTAATAATGCTCGCGTTCGTCGTTGACCCGGATGTCCTGCCCACATCGTATCATGACACTCCTTTAGTAGATTCTTCCGCAGGTTGGCCCACTTTGGAACAAAGATCCGTTGTTTCTTGGTTTGGAGTAAGCCATCCTCTATCCAGAACTCGCGGGTCTTCCCTTTGCTAGCAAGCTCTATGAGCTGCGTGCTACCGCATCGTGCTTGAGCCCCTCTTTGATCAAGCTGAGCAGTTGTCCCTCGAGTCGAGTAATGGCTGCAAACTCTGCTTTTCTACTAAGAGCGTCTGCCACTGTGTTGGCTTTGCCCGGCTTGTACTCCAGGATGTAATCAAATTCAGCGAGAAAGTCTTGCCAGCGAGCTTGCTTCGGAGATAACTTCTTCTGCGACTGGAAGTAGCTCGTGGCGACGTTGTCAGTCTTTACCACGAATTTGCTGCCCAATAAGTAGTGGCGCCATGTCCGCAAACAATGCACAATAGTGGACATCTCCTTTTCTTGCACTGTGTAGCGTCGCTCCGTATCATTGAGCTTCCTACTCTCGTATGCGATGGGATGCCGGTCTTGCATGAGCACTCCACCGATGGCGTAGTCAGATGCGCCCGTGTGCACCTCAAATACTTTCTCGTAGTCTAGCAACACCATGACCGGCTCCTTCACAACTGCTTCCTTAAGCTTCTCAAAGGCATTCTGGCATTCGTCCGTCCATACCCACGGCTTATTATTCTTCAACATATCCGTGAGTGGTGCTGCGATGGAGGAGTATCCTACGATAAACCGCCGGTAGTAGTTGACGAGTCCGAGAAAAGACTGCAACTCTGAAACTTTGGTTGGGGCTTCCCATTCTACGATCGCCTTGATCTTGTCCGGGTCCATGCGTAATTGTCCCTCCTTTATAATATGTCCAAGGAAGTGGACTTCCTCTTCTGCAAATGAGCATTTTTCTTTCTTCACGTAGAGATTGTTCTCCTGCAAAGCCTTGAAGACGGTTCGTAAGTGTTGTACGTGGTCTTCCAAAGTGTTGCTATAGATGACGATGTCGTCTAAGTACACCACCACGAACCGGTCTAGGTACGGATGGAGGACTTCGTTCATAAGTGTGCAGAAGGTTGCAGGGACATTTGTGAGTCTGAATGGCATTACTAGGAACTCGTATGAGCCATAGCGGGTCACGCACGCGGTCTTCGGCTCATCTCTCTTCGCTATTCTCACTTGGTAGTACCCAGATCGAAGATCTAGTTTCGTAAAATACTTGGCTTGCCCAAGGCGATCAAATAGGTCAGCAATTAAAGGGATGGGATACTTGTTTTTGATGGTTACCTTATTAAGCGCCCGATAATCGATGCACAAGCGTAATGAACCATCCTTTTTCTTTTGAAAGAGCACGGGTGCACCGAAAGGGGCTTTGGACGGACGGATGTATCCGGCATCTAGCAGCTCCTTGAGTTGCTTTCGGAGTTCCTCCAATTCCGGCGGAGCCATGCGGTACGGTGCTCTTGCCGGCGGTTTGGCACATTCAATCTTGTGATCCACCTCCCTCCGTGGAGGTAGTCTCTTCGGCAGCTCAGGAGGCATGACATCCTTGAACTCGATCAGTACTCCCTCGATCTCCTTTGGTACTATAACATAATCCCTTAGAGGCTTCTCCTCCTTGAGAGTGGCCAGAAATGTTGGCTCTCCCTTATTGACGCCCTTCTTTACTTGCATGGCCGACAAAATCATAGAATTAATTTTAACTTGAAGAGAGGGAGTAGGTGTACCTCGCATGACGGTGGGTTGACTTCCTGAGAGTATTACGAAGACATTCTCGTGCGGAATTGGGAATGCATGATGCCTTCTCATGAACTCCATGCCGAGCACGATGTCATAATCGTCGATCCTTGCCACCGTGAGATCGACCTTACCTCTTCAAGCGCCTAGCCTTATGTCTTGATCATGGATGGCGCCTTCTACTGGGATAGGATTCGAGTTGACGGTCTTGAGGGTGGCAGCACTCCTTTGCATCGTCAACCCGAGTCGTTCCGCCTCCTTCTTGCGGATGAAGTTGTGATTGGCGCCGGTATCGATCATGATGGACACTGTCTTCCCATTAAGCTCTCCCTTCACATATAGGAGAGTCCTTTCCATAGGTGTCCCTTCCTTTGCTTGAACTTGTCTTCCCGTCCGCTTTGCCAATGCACTAAGGCAAAGACTTCCCAAGTTGGCTTGCTCTTCCGCGACTTCCTCCACGGGCTCCTCCTCGAGCATGGCACTAAGTCTATTGCGCTTTGGGCAATCTCGCACCCAATGTGGCCCATTGCAGAGAAAACAGCTCCCTGGCGTGCGATCCTTCTTTTCGGTACTCCGTAGTGTTTTCTACGCAGGTTTGTTGTTGTTGCTCCTTTGGGATAACATCTTGGGTGCTCCCCCACCGTTTCCTTGGTTATGGGGTTTGGCGGCATGGCTTGGACTCGCACTTGCCTTGGAATGTTTTGATCTTGACGGTTCGCCCCTCTCACTTTGATGGTATTCAATCAAGGATTCTGCCACGGTGAGCGCCGTTGAGATGTCCCGCACTTCGCGTCGGTCCAACTCCGTCCGCGCCCATGGTTTAAGCCCAGTTGTAAAGTTGAATAACAAGTCCTCCTCTCCCATATTGGGGATTTGGAGCATGAGCGCCGAGAACTCTTTCACATACTCACGAATGGAAGAGGTATGTTTCAACTCTCGCATTCGTAAGCGTGCATCGTGAACAGCGTGGGACGGAAAGAATTGACGCTTTAATTCGAATTTAAATTCATCCCAAGTTGTGATGGAGGGGTTACCTTGTTGTGCTTCTGCGTGTTTGCGCCTCCACCATATTGCCGTCGTGTCCGAAAGGTAAAGAACGACTGTGCGCAGTTTCGTCCTATCGTCCATTACGTTCAGGGCCTCGAAGTATTGCTCCATGTGCCAAATGAAGTTGTCAATTTCCTTGGCATCGCGTTGTCCACCGTAGCTATTCGGCTTTGGAGCATCCACACGCGGAACCTCCCGCCCTTGCGCTCCCATCGCGCCGCTTGCAACCGCTCGCCGACATATGGCTCAGTCAGCTCGCGTCTCCTCCAGGCTAGCTCTTAGCTCTGCGACCTGTCTCTCGAGACTAGCTTGAATTTGATTGAGTGCCTCCATGAACTTTCCCTCAAGCACCACTTGCTCCCGACGGGAAGAGTCTCCAATATCACGGACGGTTTGGTGGATCTCCTCCATCTGGACATTCATAGATCCTTCAAGCTCCTCCATGCCTTTACTAATGGCTTTAAGATCTTCCCCATGATCGCGCAGGTCTTGCTCGGCAGCATCCAGCCTGTCCTTCATCTCTCCCACAACAGCTTGAAGGTTGGCACCAATGGACTCTTGCGCGATATTTGCATCCCTCGACCTTCCCCGTGTCCGAACACCTGAATGCAGAGTGTCGCTTTGAGAAGGTGTGCTTCCAACGGCAATATCCGACATGCTTTCCTTGATCGTGTCCCCAACGACCAGCTCTGATACCAACTGTGACGACCCGAGAGCTTCCCCTTTAGCTTTTCGAGGTACGTCCGGCACTTAGGTGATTAGTACTCCTTGTGCACGCCCTAAGTCAGCCTTGATCCTACACGAAATAATGTAAGAACAAGAGGAAAGCAAGAAAACCCGAAAGAGAGGGAAGGAAACTTGAGAACACGAGAGAAAGATGTGTAAGAGCTCTTTGTATTACACGTGGATGTGTTTACAATGGTTGAGTGATTTGGACAAATGACACTACCCCTATTTATACTAGTTCTCTACCCGAATGGACGGTTAGGATTAATTTTTTTTACATGTCACTATAGACGGCTAGGATTGAGCCTCTAGATTTCTCTACAAAAATATCCTAAATAAAATATTCATACTTATCTAAATATCTTGGGTAGCTTGCTTGGCAAGTTTCGGACAATTTGGGCAATTCGGGCGGGAAGAATCTAGAGAACTCTCCAAGATTCATGATGGTTTGGGCCAATTGGCTTGGGCCATTTTAGGCCCATTAGCTTGGGCTGCCACATCTTCCTTCCTTCCTTCTGTATTTGTTGTGTACGGCGTCGCTTTCACGTTCCCTCGTTACTTAAAATTCCACAAAACCCCCTGCAAAGACTCCATATTCTCGAAACTGCAAATCAGATCTTCTTCTTCTTCTTCTTCTTCTTCCTCCCCGTAACTACTCGTTCTCGCCTCCACATTTTGGCGAGAAAATGTCTCACGTGAGTGACAGCGCTCCTCTCCACCCTTCCTCCCAATCGGACATCGACGAGATCGAGAACCTGATCAATGTGAGCGTCCAGTCTGGCCCCGCCACCGTCCTCCCCGCTCGCCCCCCGAGCCCTCCCCGCGCTTCCATTCCGATCTCCTCCTCTCCTTTCATCCAATCCAACATTCCTCCCCCGTCTCAGCCTCCTTCCCAGAAGCTCCCCTCCGTCTCCTCCGCCCCTCCCCCTCCTCCCCCTCCCGCTTCCGCCCCTACCGGATTCGGATCTCCCCCCAACACTCTCACCGAGCCCGTCTGGGACACCGTCAAGCGAGATCTCTCCAGGATCGTCAGCAATCTCAAGCTCGTCGTCTTCCCCAACCCCTTCCGCGAGGACCCCGGGAAGGCTCTCCGGGACTGGGATCTCTGGGGGCCTTTCTTCTTCATCGTCTTCCTCGGCCTTGCTCTCTCTTGGTCCGCCTCCGTCAGGAAGGTCAGCTCCTCAATTTCTCACTTTCAACCATTTCTAGACTGCTCTCAGATCCCGATTATGTTCGCTCGTTTATGTGCAATTTATTAGTAGATCTGAAAATAGTCAATTAGATGTTCTGTATTTGTATCAGAGGCAGGTATAAACATTCAGGATATTTGGGATGATCATAGACTTAAACACCGCTTTGCCTTAGAAAAATTGGTTAATGGACTTGTTGGACCTGCACAAATAAACCACTGGTGTTTATGTGAGGTTAGAATGTTGGATCCGTATTGAGAGTTGTGTACAATACTAGGAAATTCAACTTCATATAGCTGTAATATGGTTTTGTGCTGTTTCTTTTACATCATCGATGCACCACGCTACACTTTTATCATGGACATGAACTGCAATGTGAGGGTGTTGCGGAGCTAATATGAAATAAGGCATAAGTTGGAACTTTGAACCATAGCAACAAGGTTCGGGTGTGAAACTGATTGTGTTGAACTCACGGATTCTTAACTGGAGTTCAGCATCTTTAACCATTATGTTCTAGTTTAAGAATTGATTTAGGCATATCCTTACTGAATCTGTTCCATGGTGCTGTTGTTAAGCAAGGGCATATTCCTGGATAAATAGACGGATCAATAAGTAGGTTGAAGGTAGAATGGAATTGGTTTTTCTTGTTCCTTTTATGCTCTAGGAACTTCGAAAATAGTTGATAGTGAAGATATAAGGGGTAATTGCAAAAATTGGTTGTGTACTGTCCCACTTTTGCAAGAAGTTGCCGTCTACTTTGCTAATTGCAAAAACTTGTCGTGAACTATCCAATTTGTTGCACCTTAGTCAAAATCGTCTAAACAAATAGAAAATGAGTGCGTGCGGGTTACATGACACCCATAATTATTTTTTAAAATGACATAATTATCCCTGGAATAAAAAATATATTAAAAAATAGTTATATGTAATTTTTAATTTTAAAATTTGAAAAGTATGTTTGTCTTTTTAATTCATTTTTAACGGTGTTACCAATGGTGTAAAAAGAGTCAAGTTTACGGCAAACTTTTGCAATTAACGAGGTACATATCAACTCCGTGTAAAAGTGGAATAGTACACAACCACTTTTTGCAAGAATTCCAGAATATAAATGGATGTGGGAAGAAGATACTAGATGCTGTCAGTGACAAATTTATATTTTGGAATATGTTGATGAAAATAAAATTGTTTGGTGCCATTTTTTTTCATGATCCTAGTCAATATTTTAAAAGGAAAACATCGAAAACCAAGGTGTAGGTCTCGATAATAAGGACAATAAATTCATGAAATATCATATAATTCATAATACCAATGAATTGGTCAACTCGGTGGTTCAGGTTCGATTGAGTTTTAGGCCAATTCTCACCTATTGCTCTCACTTGTTCAGTTGATTGAGTTCTCACTTGGTTAACCTTGGTAAAAGTTGGTAACTTATATTTTTTATATATGCTTTAAAATTGTTCTATTGTCAACACAAAGTTCTCGTCTCCTCCATGTGAAGTAGTCAAATGTAGATATTCTTAAACCTTCTTATCCATGTTTATCATTGTTTTAACTTGTTTCTTATCTTATTTTTTTAAACTTTGGTTTGTACTTTTGTGTTAACTTATTAAGTTGTTTGGAACTGTTTTATTATTATTATTTTTAAATAGGGCTATTTTTGTCATTAATATATGCATTATATTAAAACATGCAATATTAAACGAGTTTTACCGATTTGTCAAAATTTCTTATTTGCCGCCTCGCCAAGTTTTGGACAATCCCAAGTTTTAGAACCTTGGTGTTCATCTTTAGGGTATTTAAGGTTTTGTTTATATTTGAAAAACTTTTATAAAAACGCCAAAACTTCATTTAAAAGAATGCAACAATTTGATACTAACCAAAATATGGCTCACGACGACCTTTTAAAACAACCAAATCTGTCCTCATATATGAGGTGTGAGCCTCATAAGCCTCAAGTACCTAAGGTGCTGAGGCATAAACCTTAGTGGCGCCTCAATCATTCAAGGCGTAAGCCTCAGTGCACGCTTGTGAGGTGTAGCTTTAGAAAAGACTTATCACCGCCTCGCCTCCAGGGCTTTTCAAAACCATGATCCTGATTCTTGATTCAACTTTACATCATTAGTTGTAGTGCTCTAAAAATAATATGAAAACATGGCCAATTGTTCAAGAAGACACCAAAAAATCTCTCTAGATAATGTCAGTGGCTCTTAGTAAATATATAAAAAGATGATAGGTTTTGAACAGTCTCACTTTCTTAAGCTATACATTTTTTTTTATTTTGGTGTTTATTGTGGAGAGAAATAATTGTTGTGCTGGCTCCACCAAAGTACTTTCACATTAAAATGATCAAGAGTATGTACTTGTGGCGGGTTCCATAAGGTGACGGGATAGCTATTTTTAATTTAGTTGTGACTGATGAAGATTTTATATCCGAAGAGGGAGAATTAAAGTGGAAGGAAATTGTCGATGATTCCCAAAATCGATGTTTAATCTTGATAAAGTCTTAAGGGTAATCAATGGGATGAAATTCTTGATATCTAGATTTTGTATTATATATTACTTGGCTATTTCCCGTGCACATAGATGCCCTTTGTTATGTCAATTAATGGTTGCCTTATCCACTATACTACTGTCTGCTTATTTTCTTTCCCAGAACGTAATAGATAGACCTATAGATATTTGGCTACCTGATCGCTCTTACTTATGACATGATATTCTGAGAAGTCAAATCCTCATGCCCTGATTGATTGAGAGAGAATTTACTTTTGTTCCATATATCTTGATTTTTCCCGTCAGTTGTATGATGTTGAGTTCATCAATATGTAATTTTTGATACAAAAGCAAAGTTAATATGGCATGGCACTGCTAAGAGTTTTCCTAAATGTTTTTGCAGTCTGAAGTGTTTGCTGTTGCCTTTGCACTACTTGCTGCTGGGGCTGTAATTCTGACACTGAATGTACTTCTTCTGGTAAGAGACTCTAGCCCGCGCCACCCAACAAAATGATTTGGTTTAGGTTTAGCTAAGATGTATTACCATATTAGATGCTGAAAGGTTGTCAGTACATCAGTTTAATGCACATGAAGAAATGCCCTTTACTTGCTGGATATTTGACATTTTTAGCTATGGATTTATAAAAAACAACAATGCCGATGTGGCTGATAGTTGATATGGCTGAGTTTTTCCGTGCACATTTCAGGGTGGGCACATAATATTCTTTCAGAGTCTCAGCCTGCTTGGTTATTGCCTGTTCCCCCTGGATGTTGGAGCCCTTATCTGTATGTTGAAGGACAATGTAATTTTGAAGTTTGTAGTGGTGTGTGTGACATTGGCTTGGAGCTCCTGGGCCGCATATCCCTTCATGAGCTCGGCTGTCAACCCGAGGAGAAAAGCACTAGCTCTCTACCCTGTCTTCCTTATGTATGTCTCTGTTGGTTTTCTCATCATTGCTATTGATTAATGCGTCCAAAAGAACAATGACCCCTTATACGGGGGATTTCCATAAGCAGCATTTGAAGCTATCATTTTGTTATATAGGTGGTCACACTTTTCTTATCTTGTTATGTTTGTAGGCAACAACCTGACAAGTGGCAACCATATTATATGCTAGTTGTATAATTGTTACATGAATGTCTCTATTTCCTGTGTTGCCTCCTAGTCAATAAGTGTAGCATAGGAATGGGTACCACTATCCTCATGCATCTTTCACTTGGAGTGAGACCCACAATACAATAGTAGTAGAATGTGATTTCCACTGTTTTGGGTGCCTCTCTTTGTCAATTGTTCAATATTTGATGGTTGAATTGATGTGATTAGAAGATTGAGATTCATGCATGTTATAATGACAATGGCAGTGTTATTTGTGAGAACAGCTTTGAGTGTAAAACCCACAGTTGCAGGCTGCAGCTACTGTCTGTCTATGCATCACCGTTCTTATCTTGTATAATGGTGGCAATTGGCTAATTAGAGTAGGTGTGTTTCCTTGCTAGGAACTATGTGTGAGCCGTTTGTGCTCATTCAAATGGGTATTTGTTATTTACTTGTGAAAACTATACATACAATAATAGAATTGAATTATTCACTATTACTTTCCAGAGATGAAAGCTATTGTCTCAGCCACTTGCAATTTTACATGGAAACATTAGCTTTTCATTAGATACAAATATTTGCCTAATCTTCTGCTTCCATGTATCTAATCATTCTATAATGTTAGGTTCGAAATGATTTCCTTCAGTTTCTGTGCTGTACTGTACTAGTTTCATCAATTGTTTGTTTGGACTAAGATTTTGATTAAAGTCTTGGTAGTTTAATAGTTTGTTTCACCCATCCCTATAGATGTGCCAAAAAATGAAATTGCAGTAATTCACAAAAGAAATTGTTGCGCATAATTGGCTTCGAAGAGAATTACCAAGAAACTAATGTAACATGGTAAAAGCTGTAACAATAATAAATAGGGAGTAAATGTAGAACATCTGTATTGGTGTATGATAATATATGAGTATTGAGTAGGAGTGTAGAATCTCCTCGTTGCTCTGTGGCTGTAATTGACAGTTGACAGCGATTGCTTACAGCGTGAGGTTTACTTGTGATTGTGGTGTATACGGTAGAACAGTAATGCAGCAGAGCAGGTGTTTCAATTGTAATGATATGATTTAATATTATGTCTATCATATGTCATGATGCATCGCATCGTATGTACTATGAAAATATTAAACGAACCCAAAACCCTATGAGGATTCGATTCTCTTTACTACGACAAATATTATGATTTGGGTTTTACTCCAAATCAAATAATATTTTCCAACTTCGCAATTTTAGCTCATTTTCAATTTATTTTCATCAAAATATTTCTCGGACCATTTGTGAGATAAAATAATATTTTATTCACCAAAGTAAAATTCATGACAAAATGAGAAGATTTGACCAGGTTGGATACATAATATCCGACCTCATCAACCACCTCACACTTATCCTTTTCTCGTCCTGAGAAAAAGAACAAAATAAAAACAAAAGCAAAAATTTACGAATTTTTATATATATTATTTTTTCGAATCAAACCTCGAGGTAACTCGTAGAAGGAGTTCGGGTCCTCCTGAGGGCTTATTAGAATGGAATGCTCATGAATCCGGATGCAAATGCAACTAGACTCGATCCTAAAAATGAGAAAAGACTCATCAAAATAAAAAATATATATATATTTACAAGAAAGTATCTACACAATAGCATAATCTCCGAATCATATTAGGCATGTTGATGAAAAGATAAACTCAGAACTACCATTAATGAAATGACCAACCTCACCCAGTAGATCACACAAGACCCTAGAAATTGAATAACTACCAGTTAGGTGAGAAGAAAATATTTCCCTTAGTTCGATCTCACCGTTGTGCAACACACATTTTAAAACCAGGTCGATCACTTTTCACTTGGAGCTTAAAGTTCATATGCTATTAGTTTGACCACATCTCCATTAATTTGTAGGAAATTCAAGTGTCCTTGGGCCGAATCCATGTGTATGGCTTTATTAGGCTTGTAAAGTATAATGGCTTAGGCTAAGATGGGAATTTAAATGATCAAAAGTGGCTCGTGTGATGCACCATCACTAAGTTGCTTTAAATCTCACAAATACCAGAGTACTTCACTCTCTCCTTACCATGTTACATTTGCTAAAATATCAACCATTTTCCCATTGTGTTGCTAAGAATATCAGCCCCTTTTTCCATATTGTGTTTTCCTTCATTGCCGTTTTTAACATTCAACTCTAGAACCCCCATTTTTTCTTTTGTTTCCCAAAACTTGCAAAATATTTTCCTCAAATGCTCATAATTTTTATCTTCTTCTTTTCTTGTGCTAGGGCTCCTTTATTTATCTCTTTTTCTCTCTTTTTTTTCCTTGAGCACATAATGTATGGATAAGCATTTGAAAAAACAAGTCAAGTGATCAAATAATAAAACCCCATTCTGGCTTAAATGATAGCCCAAAATATGTGTAAATGCAAACCGTTCCTACATGGTATATAAATCCGAATAAGTCAACCCATCACTCATAAAGCAACAAAGCAATGATGCAAGAGATCAAAATAATTTTGGAAAATAGAAACGAATGGCACATCGGTTTGTAATGTAGGGTTTCATAAAAAGACTTTTTAGGCTCAGACAATGTACTATGGAAATATTATGTCAGGTAGGCTTTATAGCTCAACCAATTCAAAGATGACCTACAAATTCAGTTGTCCAAGAAAACCAAACTTCTATCCATTTCGCCTAGAGTGATCTCCCCTCTAGTTCTATACTTAATTTACCAAGCAGGATTTGACAAGGCAAGAAAACATGCAAAACACAAAGGATCAACCAATCATAGAGTAAACACCCGATTCCCTCTTAAGGATAACCACCTAAAGTCTTATGAGACTCATGCAGTTTTCTCAAGATTGGTTAACCAAAATCAATAACAAGAGCAATGTCATCATATGTGTCTAGTCATCTAGCCAAACAATCACCGAAAAATCATGCAAATCATGCAAGTACTCAAAATCCTAGTCTCTATCATGTAAGCAAACAACAACCCTAGATATCGAAAACTACTAGCACAACAAATTTAAGGAGAAAACAAGATAGAATATACAAAAATATAAAAATAAAAGAATTGTACCATAAACATAAGATAAATATGAGACTCGATTGTGGTATGTGCTCAAGCACACACCACACTTAGGGCTCGACAAATCCCAAGACTCAAAACCCACCCGATTATGGTGTGTACCTTGGGTACACACCACACTTAGGACATGCAATAGGCCTAAGTACACCTAAAAAGAAAAGGACACAACTGTGGTGTGTACCTCGGGTACACACCACACTTAGGACTCAAGCAAGTCCTAGACACAACGACTCAAAATCTAAAAAGAAACATCTAACCTAAATGCAACCTAATATGTACATATCCTAAAGGTTAAGGCGATGGGGAGGGAAAGATGGTAAAGGGTGGTTGCGTGAGGAAAGGTCTGGACGGGTGCTGACCTGTAGTCGTGAAAAGGGGATCATGAAATCCCGCTCGAAGTGCTTGCGCCACTGCAGGTCAGTTGCGTGGTCAGTAGCATACTACTGCTACCACGCCAAGCGCTCGGTCCGATCAACGAGATAACGATGATCGACTTGCGCCTCCCATGCTACTCGGGCAGCCTCCCAAGCAACACAGAGGGCATCAGTCTGCTGCGCCGACAGTTCACTCCAAGAAACTGCGCCAGCAGGCTGGGAAAAAGCTTGGATGGATAGGGTCATGTTCGTGTATGAATACACGAACGCCTCAGGTGGAGACGCATCGGTCTCTTCGGCCCCAGGTGCTCCTCTACACGAGGAGGGTGGAAGAGGAGATGGACGGGAAGCTGCTGGAGTCAAAGACTCCGGTGGAGGAGGAGGATGGGAAGGTTTTTACCAAGAAACCTCCAGCCTAACTTTCTCCTCACGGCCAAGATGTCTAGATGATGCAGTACATACCTCGCCCTTTCCCTCGTCAAGGAGGGTGGTTCTTCTTACTCGGGGGCCCTACTCCTTGAAGGGCCCCACCTGTACTTCCTTGCTCTCCTCCGTTAGGGACAGAGGGGCTTTTTCTACGGGTGCATTACTTCTTCCCATTGCACCTGAAAATTATACAACATAATAAGGTAGTAGTAATACACAAAAACTAAAACTAATAAACAACAACAACAACAACAAGCTAATTCGAATGTTTCCTGGGATTTCGCTCTAAGATCTTCATCCCAAGATCACTCACTAGCCACAAGTCAGTTTATAATACAATATACAAGCATGCATCTCACTAAGTCATTTATTCACAAAAATAAAAATCTGAAAAATAAAACTAAAAATCCTAGCATGCATCCACACCATAATTTACACCAAATTAGTTTTTAAACAATATATACAAGCATGCCCAACTCATAAACACGATATAGGTTAGCTTAATTTACAAAAATTATCAAAAATAAATTATGAAAATAAAAAATAAATCGCTAGATTCTAAGCATGCAAACATATAATCATTCTAGGTTAAATCAACATAGAAATTATTCACAAGAGATGAAATATACAAAATCGAAAATAATTTACAAAAATTAAAAATTTACAAGAATGTCAAAAATTCGAGAAGAACACTTACTTGAGCTCTTTAACGTGTTAAATTCGAGAAACTAAGCTCTTGAGCTCCAAATAAGCTTCAATGGAGGTTTTGAGACGTGGGTAAGAAATTCAAAAAAATTGAAATATCAAATTTGGGGGTGGAAAGTTGGTCGGTTTTGTAGAGGAGGTCGTAGAGAATCCGAGTATCCAAAAATATTTAGATTTGGGTCAAGATTGGGTGAGATATGGAAGATTTAAGTTTGGGTGGCTATGGAGTGTAGAGTTTTAAGAAGAGTAGAAGAAGAAGAAGAAGGGGTAGGGTCGGCTGAGTGGGAAGCGAAGAGAGTTCGAGACACGTGACAGCTTGGGAGTGGGGGAAACCAAAAAAATTAAAAATTTCTCTTTATTTTTATTTTTCGTACCTCAGTCGCGACTTGCTGGGTTGGAGCTGGCAGGTTCACCCGGCACCTTATCTGAGTGCCTCCTCGTTGTCCCTCTCGGGTTGCCGGGCTAGTGCCAACCTGCCAGGTTCGAGGCGGCAAGTGCTACCCAGCACCCTATATTATTTCCTTCTTCTCTTTGTTCGGGTGGCCACGTATTGCCGGGTTAGCGTGTGAACCTGCCGGGTCTCACCTGGCAGGTTGCCTTGGTAACCTTCTGATTCCTTGCGTTTTTCGCCCTTTTCGGTCTCGAGCCTCTCCAATTTTTTCAATCTTCTCGAATTTGCGAAATATACAATTTTTATGCATTAGAAAAGTCAAAACACTATAATATACAACACTCTAAAAATATTAAGAAAATAAATAAAACGTCCAAGTAGACAAAATCATGCTTATCCTTGTTTCGGTTTACGAACCAAACTTGCCAACATAAGAATAAACATGTAAATTCATGGCATAAGTATAAAAAATGAGCATTTGCACTAATATAAAAAAAACATAAACCAAGTTCAGATTCACAAATTATGAGGTGCCTCCCAATAAGCTCGGTTTTTTACCGTCTTTAGCTAGACGGTTCTGAGCCTGTCGGGGCTCAATCTTGGGAGGCCTCACCTCCTCCTTGCTCACCAACCCTCAAAATTAAACATTTTAATTCCTGACCAAGTCGGAGAAAAGGCATGTTACATAACGTTCACATGGTTAAGCATATAAAGATTAATGTCAAAGTTACACGACCCACGCTCGAAAGCGCTTATAAAGCCGGCTCCGTACACACAAGTACTTATCAAATTATTATCATTAAATTGTGCCCCTTTCGGGCATGATGCTAGAAGTAGGGCTTCTCCGACTTCCTTGTTTTGCTTCGGGAGTGCCAAGATGCAACTCATCCCTTTTAAAGCCTTTTTATTGTTTCTTTAAGCGAGTCCATCATTCCTGTAAATAAGATAAAGATTGAGTTAAAATGCATGGAAAGTCTTCATCTTTGATAAGTAAGTTATAAGGCACATCAGGAGCAACACCAATGTTAGGCTTAAAAGCCTTTCCACACTTAGCATCATCTATCACATTTTCATCATAAGCATCATCAATCAACCCATTTCCATCAAAAATCATGTTTTCATCATTAACATTCAACCCCGAATCATAATCAATTTCCTCCTCAATTTGGAAACAAGAACCATATCAACATGCGTCATTATTTCGATCAAACACACAAATAGTGATTTTTTCATCCCCACATCTTAAAGTTACATATCCCATTTCAACATCAATAAGCACACGAGTCGTTCTTAGAAACGGTCTACCAAGAATAATGAGCATATTACGATCTTCTTTCATGTCTAAAATAATAAAGTTAACCGGGAAAATAAAGTTCTAGATTTTAATTAAAACGTCCTCCACGACTCCACGAGGTCGAATAACGGAACGGTCTGCTAATTGGAGGGTGACATTTATGGGAGGTGGTTCGGACCCTAAATCGAGTTTCTCATAAAACGAGTAAGACATCAAATTGATGCTTGCTCCTAAGTCCCAAAGTGCTTTCGATATGGGTAAATTTCCAATTTGATAAGAAATTGAAAATTTTCTTGGGTCTAGAGCACTCATCGGTCAGGTGAATAGTCTTTTTTTTTTCCAATTTTACCCTTTTTAGAAATTATACCCTTCAAAAATTTGCCAAAAACAGGCATTTCACGAATCAAATCAAGAAAAGAAATATTAATTTTTAACTTTGCAAAAATTTCCAAAAATATTTTAAATTTTTTACCATTTGAACTTTGCAAAGGTGTAGGAAAGGTAGGTGTCGGAGTCCAAGCTTTTACCTCAGCTATGGACTCCTTTACCTGTTTCGGGTTTTCAGGGATCTTTTTACCAAGTCGGGTTTTTTGTTGCTTTTCTTTGTAAAGGTCTTTATTTTCTTCAATTTTTTCTTCAGCCTTGGAGTCATCTTTTAAAACCTCGGAAAGTTGGTGAACCTCATCTTCTACTCCTTTGGCCTTATTATTTCTGGTCATCCAATGTGGTGACTCCCCAACTTTCCCACTCCTAGTGGTATTCATACTCACATTCTGCACATAAATGAATTCATTAGCTAGTTCAGCGGTTAAAACAACAGAATTATTATTACCCATTAAGCTTGAGATGACATTAACACTCTCTCTTGAGTTCCTTTCAGTATTGCTAGGAAGGGTCCTAGAAACGCAGGTGCTAGATGATGCCATGTTGGCGAGAGTCATCTTTAAGTCCTCAACAGCTGCATCTTGCCTTAAATTCTGCTCCTCCTACTTTCTTGTGGTTTCTCGTGACTCCATCACCTTTCCGATTCGCAAAGTTAATGCTTGTGCTCTTTCTTGTATTAACATGTTGTTTTGTTCAGCAAGCTCCTGGTTCTTTATTTGTGTCTTCATAATCTACTCCTTATAAGCTTCGTCCAACTCCTCCATCTTATGCTTCATATCTCGTTCCATCTGAGCTAACCTTTGCATGATATCGATCGTATTTGACGATGGATCGAAGTTTTTGATGAATGCGGTGGACAATTTATCCCAAGTGTTTATGGATTTTACTGAGATTTTCCACAACCATTCTCTTGCTTTGCCTCCCAATGAAAACGGGAAAAACTTTAGCCGAATCGCATCTTCACTTATTCCATCCTGCCTCGACAGCTCGCAGATTCCAAGAAATTTTTTCCCAAAGAACGGATCAACTTCAATCCTTGTGACTGTAGAGTGCTTAATGTTGTAGCTCGGTGCTTCAATGTGTGGACCTCGGATACATGAGGGCAACCCTGCATGTGTAGGACCTTTATAATCCTTAATAGGTTATTCTTGTTGTCTTTCTCCCATAGCTCCTATGGTCCCAATGTATGTCATGTAACACCTTAACACAATCTTGACAACGAAGGTAAGTAGCACGGAGGTATATAAATAATATTAATCTCCTTAGAACAATCTTATAACGCCACCCAACTTATCGAATAAAAATAAAATCTATTTGTAATTTAATTAAAAAAAATTTCGAGCACACAAGAAATATATATTTTATTTTTTTGCAATAAAAAAATAGCAATATATATTTTTTATTTTTAAAACTTTTTCAAAAACAATAAAAATGGCCAAAGCACCAGACTGATCCGTACTCCTCGGACCACTTAGACAAAATAACTCTCCCCAGCAACATCGCCAAAATCTTGATGCGCCCGGCAAGTGTACCAGTCGTTTCAAGTAATATCGGGAGAATTACTTCATGGAGTTATCGATCCCACAGGGAGAGTGCTTGTCTATAAGACGTGAACACTAGGAGTTTAGGACCACTATTCGAGTCTGGTCGGTTTTGGAAAGGTGGCGGTGAGAGTAAAAACCAAACACGAGCATGCACAATGTGAAATCGTCACAATTCACACAATGCAAGCCGAAAAAATATGCAATTAACACGAGAGTAAACAAATATATAAAAGCGATCGGGGAGTCGGGAATTCGGGGATATGCCATTTAGTCAATTTTACCATATTTGATTATTAATTACGGGAAATCATATTAAGAAATGGAATTAAGTGTTAAGACGTTCCAAACCTACCCCAAACATCACAGGAGTTTCACCGATCATCAACAAGAGTTTCGTCTAACCAGAATGTAATAGTCAGGCCATTAACTGAGATACCCAATTAGGTTCGCCTTAAATGTTGTGTAGAAATCTCCGTCCCTTCAGGTTGGTACCCTATGGAAGTAAACCGTAACTGCAGAATCTGTACCCCCGTCACAGGTTGCAAATACGAAGTGGTCACAAATCAAATTACAAACCCCAAAATACACCGTGTAAGTCCGGTCCCTAAATGATACGTTCCACCTAGGTCGATTTCTATCGCCTCTCTTCCTAGATTTTATCTAAACTCAGGCCTACCCGGGAGAGTTAGCATTAAGTTCACATTTAAGGTTTTAATTCATTTCACAAACTCATTAATTTAACCTTTAAGTCTTTAATTAATCAAATTAATATCCTCGTTCATCTCTTTCCCCGACCTAAATATTTAGCTACTTATGGCGTCAAAAACATAAATCAACTCATCCATGACACACATCATCATTTTTATCATGCAATTAAGTAAAAACACCAATATTGTCAAAGCACTTCTTCTATTCCCAATTCTCAATCTCAATACAATCACAAAATAATCCAAATTACAATCTGAAAAATAAACCCTAAATAATACTACTACCAACCTCACAATCGTCCTCCCAATCGACTCCACATTGCCTCCAATCACCTCCAGTCGATTACCCCCACCTCTCTACCTTTAAACCACTCTAATATACTCTAAATCTAATAAATGTGTGATAATTTCGTATGTAGAGGGGTTGGGTATATATAAGGGGAGAAAAAGCCATTTGAAATAAAAAATGCATGATTTTAGGAGTTGTTTTGACCAGCCTCCGGGTGGGACCCGGTAGGTTGGTTTTTCTCTTCGCATGAATCTTCCCCAAAGGCAAGGGTTGTTGGGTTAAGTAAGAACCTGCCGGGTGAAATCCGGTAGGTCAACCCGCCAGGCTTCTCGCCTCTTCGTCGCCACTGGTACGGATTGCCAGGTTAGCAGGAACCTGCCGGGTGCCACCCGGCATGTTGCTCGGAAGGTCCCCGGGTGAGCTCCCGGGACCTCTCTTCCGTCTTACTCCAAATCGCCACGGGTTCTCGGGTTAAGCCGAACCTCCCAGGTGGGATATGGCAGGTTGACCCGACAACCTCTTCTTGCTTTCTCGACTTCGCGTTTTTAGCTCATTTTCCTCTCTCTTTCGACTTGTTTTCATCAAAATACTTCTCGAACCATTTGTGAGATAAAGTAGCATTTTATTCACCAAAAACTAATAATTCGGGAAAAAATGAAGAGATTTGGCTAGGTTGGATACATAATATTCGACCTCATCAGTAACTTACAGCCTATTCGATTTAGCCTCAATGGGTTCCATGACTTACTTCTCTATTTTCACCTGAAATGCACTTAATAAAATTGTGAGATAAAAGAAGCATAATATACACTAAAACTTTATAACTTGAGACAAGATAGAACTAAAAATGAGAAGATTTGACTCGAGAGAATGTGAATAATTATTCGTCATCACTCATTGGCCAACGAGAGACCGAATATAGGAAAATGCGTGAGTGGTAGGATAGAGCTCACCTTTCGTTTGGATCGTGAGAAAAATGAGCTCACTTTTTGTTTGGATCGTGAAACAGTGGAGCTCACCTTTTGTTTGGATCGTGAGAGTGCATATCTCTATTCTTTCTTAGATGAGGAGAAGGTTGAGACCCATAATTGGCGTGAACTTATTGACCAAGATGTTTTTTGTTGGTCGTATGTCTCGCCTGAGCATTCACCGGCGCTCTAATTCCCTGTCTTCCTCTTTGTCGTGTTGTCCTTCTGAGTAATCTTGATCTACTTCCTATTTATCCCTCTGTATATCCCGTTTTTCTATTTTAGGTAGTTGTCAGTTTAGGACTAGAGTGCCGAGAACTTTATTGTGTCATAAAGTGTGGTGGGTACCGGTTGAGACTGGTTTTGTTTCTTTACCGTGCTTAGGTCTATTGCATGATACTAAGTGTGGTGTGTGATCAATGTACACGTTTAAAAAATATTTAATTTAATTAAAAATTATCTTATTTACATCTAATTCTTATTCTTCTCAAAATTCAACCTTCCTAAAATAATTAAATTTTGTTTACTCAGAGAAAAAAAGTCAATCATAAATTAAGAAAGCAATATTAATTAAAAAAGTATTTATTACGTATATATGAGATGAGGTAGGCCAGGATCATCCTCACCCTGACTAAACCCTAAAAATTTGTCAACCTACTATAGGTTGTTTCGTCATCCCCCATATTTCAAGATTTACTAGTAAAAATCGCCCAACAAACAGATTTGCTCAAACAAGTTGCAACAATTTTTCTCTTATTATATTTGAGATGAAATGACAATGGGTAGTTTTGGTACTGGTCTTGTAATCTTATTTCTGTCCCTCCAAATTACAAATATCAATCCTAAAATGTTTAAAATGTTTTGCTTAGTCATAAAAATTACAAATGAAAGTATTTATGATATGCATTCGCGCCCCGTTTGATCAGTGATAAACGAATTCCCACTAAATTAAGAATCTGTGTCATCCCTAATTTTTTTTATATCATATTCTAGTCTATGGAGATATGCTAATGGGTACTTTTGTATTTATGCCTCTCCTCGTGTTATAGTTAATGTTTAATGTTGGACAAAAGTGTAAGAAATTGCAAAAGTTAAATGTCTTCTAAGTTATGACTGAGTCAACTTGAGCGATGATTTTGAAACGTTAAAACTCAACCTACAGAGATGTGAAACACGTTTATATAATCTAGGATATGAGATCTTTCCAACGATATATCACGAGCTCTAAACGGATAAGAGGTGAATGAGAAATTAAACATCAAATATGGCAACTTGAAATGGTGTTGAGAAAAATGAGTTGTGCTTTAAATTTGGTGGTCGGAAGCCCGCCACAATTTTGCTAAAGCCCAAAAATGAATTCTCAACAATATTTTTAATTTGTAAATTGAGAATAATATTTTTGAATGTAATTCGGAAATAAATATTTTCCAAGTTAGAAAATTTGGGAATAATTATCTTTTCTGAAATCGGAAATAATATTCTGTAACTTGTAATGTGGAAATAAATAAATATTTTTGGAATATTTGTATTGAATAGAATTAAATATTTTTATTCAAAAATAAAATATTTCTTGTAATATTTTTTAGTATAAAATATTTCCATAATTATTGTTATTTGGAAATAATTTTGGTCATATTATTTCATCAAGGTAAATTCTCTTGCTTGAACGGTAAGTAGTTACTTATTTATTCCCCAAGTCCAAGAATAAGAAAATTGGTAAGTATTTCATTCCTATTCCCTTTAGGCTTCAGCTTCCTTGAGCTTATAAGTACGTAGCTATACTAGAGTCAAAGACACACCAAAACATCGACACACCAAAACCTCGACACACAACGATCAAACCCTAGAAATCTCGTTTCTCTCTTATTTTTCCTCGATTACTCTCTATAGCCATGTTAGAGTTTGACTTCGTTCGTCGTTGTACACTGGAAGCAAGTGGCAATAATGGTTTTAAGAAAAGCGGACTACTATGCCTCGACGAAATTCCAGTTCCACAGTTCTACAGCCATACCCTAAAGGTTCTACAATCCATAAGCAAAAATTTCACCACTAGATCCTATATATCAGGTCAACTAATTCTACGATTATTGTATTATGAGATTAAATAAATAAAGTATTTATTCATATCTGTATATATGGTTTCGATTCTCATTATTGCAAGAATGGATGTATGTTTCTTTAATTATCAAATTAATTTTATGCACTAACCCTGACATCTAACATTTAATACCTTAATTATTTTTAAGAGATAATTCCACGTATCTCCTCATATGTATACTCGATTCTCACTAATATCTCCAGAAACGTAAAGGAGTTTTATGAAGCCTCATAAGTCATCAAACATCTCAAGTTACCCCTCTCCGTTTATTTTTTTTATATATAATATTGTTAACTTTTGTTGGAAATGACGAAAATACCCTTGTATTTGAATATTTTAAACATGCTTTTATAAATATTTTATGAAATAAATAATAAAAAAATGATTTTAATATTATTTTTTAAAATATATGATAATGAAAAGAAAAATTGTTTTTGAACATCGTTTTATAATTTTATTGTTTTTATACAAAAATCAGTTTTCATTATTTATTTCATAAAAAATATGTTTTAAAAAAAATTTATTATTTAAATATGATGGTATATTTGTCATTTCAAAAAAAGTTAACATAATATTCAAAGAAGTTAACAGAGATGAGTAATTTGAGACGATTGATATTTAGGGAGGTCTACAAATCACATTTATGTTTGAGGTAATTACAGATCAGTGACCCGTCGAAACCTCATTCAAGGATTGGTACCCCAAGTTTAATTTTTTTTCTCGGTACCCCAAGTTTAAAACGTTAACGCTTAAATCTAAATTATGTTAAACCTAACGAAAGTCTTTATGAAAAGTCTAAAATTCCCTCCGTATTTATCTCTTCCACTATCTATTATTTAATAGCTATGAAATGACCAAATAAAAAATAATTTTAACTTCTAAATTGAGGACATGATTGTCTTCTCATATAAAAAAATAAAAACAAAAACTGATTCATTTATTTCAATAAATTATCATTAAAAAAATTAAAAAGACAAAAATATTATTGGGTATCATTTTAGTTTTTAAAAAATGTCATTCCTATTCATTATTCTCCCTCTCTCACTTCTGTAAACCTCCAAAATTCAATACAAGAAACTTATCAAATCTATACACTTTTCATGACAATAAAATTTCAATTTTCCTGAAACAACAAAATTTTAATACAATACAAGTAATTTGTCAAATTTGAACATTTTACAGACACAACAAAAATTTAAGACCCTAACTTCGTTGACACTTATTTGGGATTTTATGGGGAGCAGGCGGCCGGAGGCGAGGAAGCCTCGCCAGAGACTCCTCCGATGCATCAGAACCCAGATCTGGCTGAGACCGACCCAGCCTTGGAGCCCAAATCTTGCTAAATCGAAAAACCCCAATCAGCGTGACCCAAATATGGCCGAGAAACCCAGTATTCATAAGGCACTCCCTCGCGCGTCGCTTCGGACATGTACGTTGGTTCCGGTACCTCCTTTGTGGTGACTTTGGAGGACTCAGAATTCGACAATAATGGAACTATTCAATCGAAGAAGAAGAGATAAGAAGCTCGAGCGCTTTACTCGGTGAAGACCCTTGTTGGTGGCTTTCGCCGACGGCGAAGGGACGCGACGGATCTGGACCTCTTTTTCTGGATCTGGTCTCGCCGGAAAAGGTTGTCGTCGATCTCGTCATCGCCTTCTCGAATCCGGCGAGCCCCCCTTCTCGTCGCTGGACTGGTTGTGCGAATCTGGGTAGACAAAGGAGAGCTCGGCGGCACGGAGAAGAAGGAGACCTCGCGCGGCGACAGAGCTTGGCTAGCGATTCTAATTTTCTAGGTTTCGACAGCCTCGCGAAACGGTGTTGTTCTTGGTGTGATCTGGTTGAAGGTGAGAGGGATGAGAGGTTAAGAGGGATTGAGATAAGAGGGAAATATGACCATTTTTTTTCTTAATTTCTTAATCATTTTATTTGTTAAAATGAAAAGACAAATATGCACTCAATGTTTCAGTTCAATTGATTATTTAAATAAGGGTAAATTGGTCATTTCATAATTTATCAAATAAGTACACCATTTGGAATTAATATATCGAGGGGTGTTTTGGTCATTAGAAAAATATTGATGTTAGATTTAACAAAATTTAGACTCAAGTGTTAACGTTTTAAACTTGGGGTATCGAGAAAAAAAAATTCATACTTGAGGTATCAATTTTGGAATGTGGTTTCGGCGGGTGTACTGATCTGTAATTACCCTTTTATATTTTGAAAGATGTAAGTGAGAATCATGTATACACATTAAAAGGTATATGAAATTTACACTATTTTATAATCTCATGTGTTATGGAATGGTCGATTTTAAAACAAATGAGAAATCATATCACGTTAAGTTCTTTATTTATTTTTAAAAGTTACTGAAAGTGATTAATTTGACTCGCGGTTAACGAACAAAAATAGTTTACTGAGTCAATCAAAATCAATGTTAACGGTGTGATAGATTTATAGAGTAAATTTTATAAAATAAAAATGGTAAAGATGGTAACAGAGTCAGTGTCTCAAACAGCATAGATGGAGAGAACTGATTCTCTGCACACATAACATAACCCATCATAACAAAACTATATTGATGGAAGAGAGACTCAGATTCAGAGACTGACTCTCATTGTCATTGGCACTCGGACACCTGTGGCTCTGGGGTCTAAACCACATTGGTTTCCCTAATATTCCAGTTTTTGTTTCCATGAAGATACTGATTTCTCCATAACAAAGAAGCCAATATTTTTTTTATCAGGGAAATCCTTCTCCAATTTTTAATATATTGTTTGTATCAGGATTCGAGCTGAAATCTCGACAATCACTCGATTACGCATTCAATTACGCACAAACGTATACAATCAATGTAATGTAAATAATAATTTTAAAATACAATATCAAATATATAAATACTAGTACATGACTCTGGCTTAATTAAATATATGCTATTAAAATTTAAATACAAAGAATCAATAAAGTTGAATTAAACGAGAATAACATGAGAAACATGTTTGGTAGTATCATACACGACTGAAGGCGCATCCTCTCTGGCCCATAGGTTGATATTACACTAAAATTTATTCGTAGGATCTATAATAAAGTGGCTCACGAATTGGTCAAATATGCTTTAACTAACAGTGGCTGGGTTTATGGTGAGAGGACTGTCTCACCAACTATACCTTTAACTGTCCGACTAGATGTCGGGTTAATTGTCACTTCTTAAATAAAATTTGTTTTTATTTCAAAAAAATACGAGAATAACATGAAAAACTACAAAATCATAGTGATTATGCAAATGTTACGAAAGAACATCTACTAAAGTTAGAAATCAACAATTACGAAAACAACACGCAAAGAAAATAAACAAATACTAACGCGATTATTGATATAAACTCATTTATGAAAATTGGAATCTCTAACACCCATGATTACCACATATCTATAAATGTGAATGTGGCCGAAATGGTGACATCAATGCCGGTTTGTATATAGCTGTTGAATATGCGCAAACCCCATATATTAGTCATCCACAAAGAAGTGTGGCCAAAATTTTAAATGTCAAGTCTTGATGAATAGGGACTTTCCAACCCAAATAGTTCAGACAATTCCACCTTCCTCAATTTGACTTTCAATGTCCTCGTTAACATTTAACAACCGGCAAGAAAATATAAATTTGCATCAATATTAGCTAAATGGTGGGTTCAATATATCCATAATTTGATGCAACCAGGTCACTAATATATAGATGAGTGATTTCTAGAAACATCAATTACAGGAGATTTATATTCCCTCCCCAGCTAGAAATTGAGAGCTATTTTCAATGAAATATGTTACTTTCATAGACTGGATTGGCTTTATAAGTATTGTGAGATCTTCATCATTCGAATAACCAATGATTTACCTTGGATAAGACATTCAATTATAAAAGAGACAATAAAAGCAACTTCAAACAAAACAAAGTAACAAAATTCTCAAAACTATTATCATGAAAAATCAAATACGCATTATTTCCATCCAACTTCAACTCAAACATCAAAAAATTATTTCAAACATATTAATACGCATTTTCAATATTTTAAGAAATATAATGTTTTCAAATATTTTATTTATTGACTTTTCTAATTATATTTCTAAATGAATTGTGTTAGATTATATTATGTTTCCTATATTTAATTTTCTATATTTATGTTGCATTTCTCACATGTATTAGGGTTTCATATTCTATTCTTATTACCTCTATAAATAGATATATAAATTTATCGTTTTGCCCATTCGTCGATGATTCGTGATTCTGACGGGTGGCCGAGGCAATTCAAATCTCAATCTCTAGCATCTCGCTTCCGCAAACAATCAACTCGACAATCTCGTAAGCCTCCGTCTCTACCTTCAGGAAATCTCCTCTACCAAGTTCAAACGTTGTCTCTACTTCTTTTTTGTCATTTCCCTTATTCTGTTATTTTCTTTCTCAAACCAATCGATTCTTCTTTTACTCTTTACCTTATTAATTTTGCGTGTCTCTCATTCTGTTCTCGTCCTATTCTTTTTTTCTTCTGCCCTACTTCTTTTTTAGCCACTTATTTTGTTTTATCCATCACTATTTGTCTTCCAATGTGCTTATATAAACGTGCATACGTACTAATTCAATTTGATTATGTATTGAAGTGCCAACAATATTTAATGTTCTCTTTTTTTCTACTTTTATACTCCTCTATGTCGCTCTCTCGCTTCCTCACGCGCGGAAATCCTGTAAGTCAGAAATCCCGTAATCCGGACATCCCGTAAGTCGGAAATCTCGTAAATCGGAATTTCGTAATCCGGACATCCTGTAAGTCAGAAATCCCGTAAGCCAGAATTCCGTAATCCGGACACCACACGTGAGAGGAGTGCATCCATCGTTATCTCGCCATCAGACATCTGGCAATCATCGGGCAGCTGCTATCTCAGTCATCAGGCACATGACATCATTGGGCAGCTGCTATCTCGCCATCAGCCATCAGACATCTGGCAATCATTAGGCATATGCTATCTCGCCATCAGCCATCAGACATATGGCAATCATTGGGCATCTGCTATCTCGCCATCAGCCATCAGGCATATGACAATCATTGGGCATCTGCTATCTCGCCATCAGGCATCGGGCATCATCGGGCAGCTGCTATCTCGCCATCTTCCATCAAACATCATGCATCAGGCATTCGACATCGGCCGTGAGCGGCGCACATCCTCCATCCTCAATCCTCACCATATCACTTCGATGTCATTCTCGGCAGCCGCAACCCTCGCTACAACTCAATACTATCAAGCTTCAAACTCAATTCTTGTTTCGTCACATTGGCTTTGAGGGAGGCTGTTAGATTATATTATGTTTCCTTTCTCACATATATTAGGGTTTCCTATTCTATTCTTATTACCTCTATAAATAGAGGTCTCTTGTAATTCAAAACACACATATTAATACTATATCTCTCATTATTTCTATCAAATTGCTATAATAAATCAATTATACCAATTAGGGGTGGCCACGGCCACGATCCGGTTATTCGGCCTAAGCCTTGGGTCGGTCTTTGGACTGAACTCATTGCGTCTAAATTTTGGAAGACCAAGACCGGGACCAACTCTAATCGGTTCATGCAATGGGTCGGGTCGGTCTCTCGGTCTAGCTGGACAAACCAATTCTAAGTGATTTTTTAGCATGGTCGCTCAATAATTCATAGACTTTCGAAACGGAAATCTAAATATGGGCCAATTCCAGAGCTTTTCATTTTTAAAAAGGTAAAGAAAATAAATCTCCAATTATATGTGTTCTGAACAACATTACAACTCATTATTACATGCACAATGTAAGCGGATAAAAAAGAACATGTAAAATCTAATGTTCACGTATATTGTTCACGTCTATTGTTCATCATATGTTGTTCATGTGGTATTGTTCACCAGCACTGCTCATGGCACTGTTCCCTGGAGATTTTTCAAGGGTTTGGTGATTTTCCTCAAAATCACTCTTTCCGTCATATGGGTATTAGTTTGGCGTCAAGATATTGTTCCGCACCATCGTAGTTGCTTGAAGTTATTTTGCACCAACGTAGTTGTTTAAAAAAGTTTGGTGATTTATTTTAGAATCACTTTTGCACCATCATTGTGCAACATGGTTGCTTGAAAAGTTTTAGTGATTTTTTTCTTAAAAATCACTAGTTCTTCTGTTCATATAACCGGCACGATTTAAGATGTTTTGCACCGTCATTGTTCGACGTAGTTGCACGTTTATGATTGATTTTCTATTAGTTATTGATTCATGTGCAAGACTTATGTTACACAACTTGCACGTGAGGGGGAGTGTTAGAATTGGCCCACATCCTTTAAGTCCAAATCTATAATGTTCTATCTAGATTATTCTCTTGTTTAATCTAGAACGTTCTCTCTTCCAATATAAGGAGAGATCCCTTTGTAATGTAAAACAATCACAAATAAATAAATAAAATCTCAAGTTTTACATGGTATATGAGGGTTAGGTTGATCCTACCTGTGTGTAGTTTTGCCCACTCGTTAACTATGTTTAGCAGGTGGGCAATGCATTGTTCATCGTTTATTGTTCACGTGTATTGTTCATCATCTTTTGTTCATATGATACAATTCACCGGCACTACTTATGGCATTCTTCACTGGAGATTTTTCAAGAGTTTTGTGATTTTCCTAAAAATCACTCTTTCCGTCATATGGGTATGAATTTGTCGTCATGATATTGTTCCGCACCATCGTAGTTGCTTGAAGTTGTTTTGCACCGATATAGTTGATTTAAAAAGTTTGGTGATTTATCTTAGAACCACTTTTGCACTGTCATTGTGTGACGTAATTGCTTGAAAAGTATTAGTGATTTTTTTCTTAAAAATCACTTGTTCTTGTGTCCGTGTAATCGGCACAATTTACGATGTTTGCACCAACGTTGTTCGACATGGTTGCACGTTTATAATTGATTTTCTATTAGTTCTTGGTTCGCGTGCAAGACTTATGGTACACGACTTGCACGTGAGGGGGAGTATTAGAATAAGTCTATTGTTAGAATATGCCATGTCCTTTAAACTCAAATCTAGAATGTTCTACCTAGATTATTCTCTTGTTTTATCTAGAATGTTCTCTCTTCCTATATAAAGAGAAATTCATTTGTAATGAAAAACAAACACAAATAAACACAAATCTCAAGTTTTACACTCATGAAACCAAAAATAAATATTATATTCATTGAAATATTAATAATGACAATATTTTTTCGTTAATATGATTTTAAATTTTATTATTTATATATTATTAATAATTTTAATTACATATATAAATTTTCAAATATTTGTGCCGTAATTCATAATATAGGATTAATAAATCAATTAACTAAGAAGCAAATATCAAAAGGAGAGCTACAAAGAGAAAACCTTAGCCACTCCCACTGGGAGCCCTAAGTTTGTGTTTCTTCTTTCCGTCTGAACGGTTGTGTTGTGGTGGTCTCATATGAGTGTGAGTGTCATGCGCTAGCGATTTCTGTGTTTTTTGTGGTGGTCATATGCACTGAATGTTATCGTATGTTTGTTTGTTAATGCGCTTTGTCATTCACTTTGAAAGGATGAAGATACCAAGGCTTGGGCTGGAGAGTTTTTGCGAGATTTGGTTGAGCGTCACCAACGTCAGAGTGGAGATGGGCTTCAACTTAGGTGATCCAGAGGAAGGCTATATAGAACGGATATCGCCAGCCGCGGTGGCTCGGTGGAGAGGAGGATGAAGGCTCAGTACTGGGAGGAATCGGGCAATCTCTGATTTTGCTAGATAGATTTATGTAAGCATAATGAATTAGGATGTCTTGGTTTCCTTAAGCTCCAATATGTATCCGTGATGTACTTTTGGCCATTTGGAGGGATAGATGGCTCGGGGATCTTGATCCGGGAAGAGGATCGAGGGAGATCGTCTTGTTTTGCAGGAATATTTGGGGCGTTGTGCTTGGTGCTTGTTGCAAGAGGTTCATAGGGTTTCTCTAGCCAACCGAGGGGAGGCCATGGGGCTTACATAAGCATTTTGGTGTTGCGCGTGAAATAGTTTTCGGGTGGTTCTTGTACGGGATTTGTGGCGAGTCTTAACCCGTTCGAAGTAGAGGTCGCGAGTTTGCAAGATATGTTTTGTTGAGCTATCAGCTTGGTTTTGGATAGCGTCTTTTTTGAGATAGACGATCTAAGTGTTGTGCAGGTGATTCAGTATTAGTGGTTCTCGAGAACAAAAGTGTGAGGAGTTATGCTTGATTGTGCTCCTTTGTTTTATTTATTTTTATTTGCTTGGGTCACTTTCGTTTATAAGTTTGTTATATTTCGTTTGTAAGGTTGATATCTTTTCGTTTATTTGGGAATTTGATTTTGGGTTACCTCATCAAATCTTATACAGTTCTTCTGTCTATTAAGTTTGAATTTCAAAATAAAATCAATCAAGTATTAAAATATTTAAAAATATATTATATATAACAAATACTTACTTGATTTATTGTTTAAGAATTTATACAATTATCGTGAAGACAAAAGTTTGAGACATACTTGTATCTAATATTTAATTCAAATTACTTTTTTTAAATAATAATATATTTATGGGGACGGCTACTTAGAGTGTGCAAATATAAAGACTCGTATGAAGTCTATAGCACGTATCTACACAAAAAATAAAGTTGACAATACTAATTTATAATTATTTGCACAGGAATTAACGTTTATACCTCGGGGCTGGAGTCCGGATCTACACTAATAACCATTTATACTTAAATTCTTTGATGAGATATTAATGAGGGGTGGCTAGTAGTGTTGGATTAGGCAAGAGAGAGAGAGATATTGGAAAAGGAATCTTGGTCTGTTAACAAACTTGTTGGATGTAATGCACATTGGTAGTAGTTATGGTAAATGTAGTCATCAATTATGAATCCTCCATCTGCTTCCTCTGCCTCTCTGCTCTGCACCCATTTGCTTCCACTCACGCCAATCTTTCTCTTTCATCTATTCACTCCAACTCCATCTCCATCTCCATCTGGCCTTTGCTTGCTTCAATTGCACTTCCCATTTCATTTCTCAACCACAACCACAACAAAAGAAAGAAAGAAAGAAAGAGCAACAGTAAATCTCCTTTTTAACTTGATCGACACTGTCCCTTTCCAAGAGGTTGATATTTTGACAATTCACATTTGTGATTATTCAAAATAGAAACTTGTTCAACAAAAACAGCCCTATCAAGAAATCAAAGTAGACATAATTGAGGAACCAAGAAAGAAGAAGGTGTCCTAAAATAAAAACAAAAACACATATTGTTTTCTTCTTCCCCCCAATTGCTGTCTTCATTGTACTTATATCCTCCCCATCTCTTCACCTTTTTAGACCTTCTTTTGCTTTATTTATTTATATTCCCTCTTCCCCACAACCCCTACACTAGACATTTTCTCTCTATATATTATGCAACACAACCACTCACTCCCTAATCAAATTATTATACCTTCCTCTCTTAACCCATTTATTGAAATGAGAGAGTATTGGAGCTCTTTGGCGGCACTTCTGGGCGTTCTGGCCTTCTGCCAGAGCCTCCTCCGCTCCGTGTTCCCGCCGGAGCTCCAATTCGCGACGGCCAAGCTGTTCAACCGGGTCTGCAACTGGTTCTCCTCCTACTGCTACTTCGACATCACCGAGATCGACGGAGTGAACACCAACGAGCTGTACAACGCGGTCCAGCTGTACCTGAGCGGGTCGGCGTCGGTGGCCGGCAACCGGGTGAGCCTGACCCGCGCCGTGAACTCGAGCGCCATCACCTTCGGCCTCTCCAACAACGACTCCATCGTGGACACGTTCGGCGGCGCCGCCGTGCTGTGGGAGCACATCGTGACGCAGCGGCAGTCGCAGAGCTTCTCCTGGCGCCCCCTCCCGGAGGAGAAGAGGGGGTTCACGCTCCGCATCAAGAAGAAGGACAAGCCCCTCGTCCTGGGCTCCTACCTGGACTTCATCATGGAGCGCGCCACCGACATCAAGCAGAAGAACCAGGACCGGCTCCTGTACACCAACTCCCGCGGCGGCGGGGGAGGGTCGCTGGACTCCCGCGGCGGCGGCGGCGGGCCCTGGGAGTCGGTCCCGTTCAAGCACCCGAGCACCTTCCAGACCCTGGCCATGGACCCCCAGTTCAAGGAGCGGATCATGGAGGACCTCCTGGACTTCGCCAACGGCCAGTCCTTCTACCAGAGCACCGGCAAGGCCTGGAAGAGGGGCTACCTCCTCTACGGCCCCCCCGGCACCGGCAAGTCCAGCATGATCGCCGCCATGGCCAATTTCCTCGCCTACGACATCTACGACCTCGAGCTCTCCGAGGTCTCCACCAACTCCGACCTCCGCAAGCTCCTCATGAGGACCAGCTCCAAATCCATCATCGTCATCGAGGACATCGACTGCTCCATCAATTTGACCAACAGGAAGAAAATTGGCGGATCCGGATCTAGGAATCACCACCTGGGAGGACCAGAAGAAGGGAACAACAGCAACTCGATCACGCTCTCCGGCCTGCTCAATTTCACCGACGGCCTCTGGTCCTGCTGCGGGAGCGAGAAGATCTTCGTCTTCACCACCAACCACATTGAGATGATGGACCCGGCATTGCTGCGCAGCGGGAGGATGGATATGCACATCTTCATGAGCTACTGCTCCTTCCCTGCCCTCAAGATTCTCCTCAACAACTATTTGGGGATCGATCTCCACCACGGAGAAAAGATCGCGCTCGACCTAGAGGAGGTCATCGACAGGGCGGAGATGACTCCGGCGGACATCAGCGAGCTGCTCATCAAGAACCGCCGGCACAAGGACAAGGCGGTGGCAGAGCTGCTGGAGGCGCTCAAGGCCAAGGCGGAGAAGCAGGGGAAGAAGAAGAATGGGCAGGAAGAGGAACAAGAGAAGAGAGCTTTGGACACTCCAAACAAAGGAGGAGAAGAGTGTGAGTTTGAGGACAGCCATTGCAACAAAGATGACAAAATTGAATAAACTGAAAATGGTCTCTCTCTCTCACTCTCTGCTTTGCTTTGGTTGCTGGTTCAAGAACATGACCAACATTCTTACAAGTGTTTTGGGTTAAAACTAAATTTGGAATAGTGTTATAGTATGATCCATGATGATAAGCTTTACAAATTCAATGATTTGTTTTCTTGAGTTGCTATTTTTGTATTGTGATATGATGATGGTGACCACATTTGCGTTCATGTCCATTGCACATGCTTCTGTTGCTGCATTATGGAACCATTTATTTTGGGGCATATGCTTTTTGTACCTGACCTCAATTTCTTACAAAAAGCAACTTCATTACATCTACTCTTTCATCATGAGATTGAGATTTGAAGATGGTTTACTCTGTCAACTTGACCCCATTTTTTTGTACCATTTATAACACTTCGAATAATTAACAGTTTTTTTAATTTAAATAAATCAACCCATTTCAAATAATATGATCAATGGGTAATTTCAGGTGACTACACCTAGATATTGCTGTTTTTCGATTAGCTATATCTAAAAAAAAATTTCAGCTAACTACGCCTAGAATATGCAAAATTTTCATTTTGCACTTTCCGTCCTATTCATGTTAGTTTTTAACGTTTTTTCATGTGAACTGACTAAAATGCCCTTAACTATTCATTTAATTTTCAAAATATACCACCCTCACCTCTTCTTTCTCACCCATGATTGAATAAAAAATTGATTTATTTTAAAATCAAAATCATCTTCATTTCTGCAAATTTCTCTCATCACCTCCGCTCTCATGGCTGCGTGAGAAGAGTACCGCCGGTGTGCTGGAAACCACGATGGAGTTGGAGCGATTTCAACCTCCGCCGAGAAGTGCCGGGAGGTCAAGACGGTTTTCATGTCCGGTGGAGAGTCCGAGAAGGCGTGGCCGACCGAAGAGTGAAGAAACTCGGTCATGGACGGCTCACTTGCTGGCCGGAGGTGCTGGATGAAGCCGGACCAAGGCTCTGCGGCGATGGAGCTGGAAAGTAGCGGCGGAGGTGGAAGCAAAGTCGAGTGAGGCAGCGCGTGGAGGAATGTGGCGGAGTGTGGAGACCACGCGCAGAGGAGGAGGACGACCGGATTTATGCGAATGGGTCAGAAATATCCTTCTGATGCCTCATGCGCTGGAGGTGAGGCCTGAAACTGCTTGAAAGACGTTAAACCGAGATCGCCGGAAGTTTCTCTGTTTTTGGAGCTCCGACTGGTCCTCCTAGTGGTATGAATCGTAGCATACCCCATTACCGAGTCGATCCCGTCGGAGCTCTCGGAGCTTCCGAACCTCACCAACGACTTGTATCTCGACCAGAACATGCTCACTTGGCCAATCCTTGAGTCGTTCAGGAGGTTAACCGGAGCTCAGCCGCCGTGGGTCCACCTCTCCCACAACCGGCTCACCGGAAAAATCCAGACCTCGCTCGAGAACATGGACTTTTACTTAGAAGAGAGGAAGATGAGTGAGAGAGGGAAGAGAGGGAAAAGAGAGAGGGTGTCATATGTTTGAAAATTAGATGAATAGGTGAGGGCATTTTAGTGTTTTTAATCCAATTAATAACACTTTAAACCTTAAGGGCATTTTAGCCATTTCACATGAAAAAACATTAAAAACTAACAGAATTGGACGGAAAGTGAAAAGTGAAAATTTTGCACATCCTAGGCATAGTCAGTTGGAAAAAAAAATTATAAGTGTAGCCAGGTGAAAAACAACAATATTTAGGTGTACACACCTAGAATTATCCCTATAATCAATGTCGCGTTAACGATTTCAATTTCTAAAGGTAATAATATTTGAATAGTCAAATTCCCCATTGATGAGCATTAAATTAAAATTTGAAAACAAATTTCTCATTGCCACCTAAATTTTTTATGTCATTAATATCAGTTGAAACAAGTGATATGTCATTAATATCGATTGTCATTAATTTCTCATTCAAGTTTGATGTCAAAATTAAAATTATCATTTCCACTCATTTGAATTGCCAAAATTTTGTCTCATCCTTTAGGAAAGTTACAAAAAAAATCATTTCAAATTCTTTGAATTTATTTTACAGAAGTATAAAAATGCCCTTTATACAAAAAAAAAATTCTTCATCTTTGTAATTTCAATCCGCCATCAAGCTGAAATTTTTTCTCCCCCACTTTGGTTTCTACCTATTTACATAAATCTTGAATTTAAAATCGTGGAGGTGGTTGAGAACAAAACCCAGAGATTTGTTTTTCGGTGAAATAATGGACAAGAGCAAGGTTGGGAGGAGATTTGAGGGAAAAGTGGTCATAATGACGACCTCGACTCAAGGGATCAGTTTTAGTAACTTCGTCGTTGGTCCCATTTTGTCCCCATTTTGTCAGTGCTTCCCGAACCGAATGCCTGAGATTGTACATGAAACGAAATCATTTACTTTTTTTTCTCGAGAAAATAAAATGAGAGAGAGAGAGAGAGAGAGAAATTTGATAAGTAAATCGTTATGCAAATGAAGATTATCATATTTGGGGGTTCGGATTGTTCTCATATTTGGAGGTTTCTCTACTTTAGGACTTTTGTCGAACATGTAATGTGCGTCTAATAGCCTAGAAATTAGCAAACCCATAAACCATGAAAAGCTTCATTTGGAGAAATGGGTCTGGAAGTGAATAGGTCAAATTCTTCAGTTTCTACCTCAATTTCACGTATTCGTTACTTGCGGAAAGAGGCATGAGATTGGGGGTTTGGAGCGTGAAGTGAAAGCTTGAGTTTTGATAATTGGAGAAATAGAACGTATAAGGAATCAATGTGAACTGATCCAGGGAGTGATTTAAATCTATGCAACTTTCTAGCTCATGGGTCTCTCGTCATATTTTTCATTTTCTTCCTATTTTTTCCACTATCGCCATTTGAGTCCAACTATGTCAGTAAATTGTGTTATCACACCTCTATGCCGTCGAGTTATGCTACATCCGCTGGTTTTGCCGGGGCACTTAGACTAATCAGCTGGAGCATAAGGACTGTAGCTAGAGGTTGAAGATGAAGCTGATAATAATAGTATATGTTAAATAAGAGTAAATTTTGACCAAATATGTGAAGTAGTTCAGTGGTTAAGGAGTGCATAAGAGTTCAAACTACACCGTTAGTACTTGATTTTTGGAATTTCAAAATGAAGTGTTTTATAACGTAATCAAAATCAGATCAAGAGAACCTGGACATGCTTAGTCCTCCTTCAACCACCACCGACTTTAATGATTTCAAAACCAAAATGTTAAAAATTTAATTTCCTACACATTCATAACAAAATTTAGGCCTAGTCATGGAGACGAGGATCAGCAAGATCGGAACGAAATGAAGAGTTCAACAAGGCAATAGGTGTGAGGTGAATTTGAGAAAAAATAGAGCTGAAATAAGATTGTTTTTTACTATACATGTAATATTTGTGAAAATTTAAAAGACAATAAAGGGTAATTCAATATTTTTATATAAAAATTAACACCATCGCTAAGGGAAGAAAAAAAATAAAAAATCAGGTGAGAGGAAATGACAAGTTCAAACTTTTGTGTACTAATATTAGAAAACATATCTACTGGGTATATCAATTTGTCTTTTCCCCTTAAAATTACACTCTTACCTAATTTTGACCACCTAACAAATATATAAATTACATAAACCTCATACTATAGTTTTTGTGTCTCCCCCATATTCTCTCTCTCATTATTCACCAACATTGTACCATCCCCGTCTCTATATTATTGATGAGTGTGAATGAGAAGAAATGTATAGTCATACTATTGATAAAAAGTTATCATTCTCAGTCATCTCGAGATCAAGAAATTAGGAATGGCAAAAAATCTGAACTCGACGGGTACCCGATCAACTCGTCCCGATCAAAACGGGTAAAACCCGTAAAAGGTCGGGTACGGGTTTCCCCCTCAGGTTTTTGGTCGGGTGCGGGTCGGGTACGGGTTGACCTATACCCGACCCGTTTCCAACCTGTATCCGTACCATATAAAAATAAATTATTTTATATATTGTATATAATTATTCTTTAACAAAAAACATTAAAACAATTTTCAAATAAAGCAATTATGTAGATAAGTATATATCATACATTGTATATAAAATATAAAACAATTATAAATATTATTATATATTATAAATTTTGGATATTTTCAAAAAAAAGATAGTTTTCGGGTCAGGTTTCGAGTTTTGGGTAAAACTCGTACCTAGCGGGGCAGGCACCCGCTTACTTTGAGCGGGTTTTTTCCGGGTCAAGTACCCGCTCAAATCCTTCAAGGGCGGGTTTGGTCAAACCCGCCGTAAACCCAACTCGTTGTCATCCCTACAAGTTACAAGATTGAATATATAATGGTGACGACTCTGTACCTCATGTTTAATCAAGATATCTAGTGATAAAGAGATTATGATAGTTACAACAAAAAGTTAAGTCGAATCATCGATCTTCATGATCGTTGGGTTTATCATAATGTCTTACTAGAGGTCACTTATGATGAATAGACCGAATAGATTTTTTGGTAATTACTAATGATACATGAACCTACAGGATCATACACAAATAGCAAGCCCGAAGCTATATGGGCTCACGAAGCCCATTAGGAGAATAAGTGAAACACGTGTAACCTCGGGCGTCATGATCCGTGACCAAAATTTGGCCACGGAGCGACCAAAAGTGGTCACGGTCCGTGACTAAAAGTTGGCCATGGAGCGACCGGAAGTGGCCACGGTCCGTGGCGAGATCCGTGTCGACGATGTTGATTCCTTTCCCATTTTAGATTTCAAATCTGAAACGGATTAGGAAACTAGGAATTGGGAATTCGAATTTTGGGGTATTTTCTGAATTAGGAACTCCCAATAAAATAGGATTTTACTGGGAATAAAATCTGTACACTCAAGTCTATAAATATTGCAAATGTTTACTTGGAATTCGAATTCGAAATTCGCAATATTAGCTCTCACTTAAAATTCTAAATTTCTAGTTAAAGAGTTGATTAGATCTAAGAAGGTTTTCGATTTTAGTAAATTGTTTTCCTTCGTGTTTCGATCAAGACTTGCTCGTGTGGATACCGGTAGAGAGCGCATCCCATTGGAGACGTTTTTCATTGATTCGCGAAGAACCTGTTGCATCTTTTAAGGGTTGTTTAAATTTGGATCTACAAGAGGAAAACTGTATTAAATCCCTTTCATCGATTAATCTTAATTTTTCAATAAATCCTTGTGACGGGAAACAAGCTTAAATTTATTTATTTGCTTCTGTTGCGTGTGTTTGAGATACCGCGTTACCCAACAGAATGGTCTTGGGGTTGCCGCCATTGTGACCGCACAAGGTTCGTGCAATTAGGTTGTCCCTTTAAATCTAGATCTTGGGATCTTCAGTCAACTAGCTAGGGTTTTCCTTCGCATGATGCCTTAATTATATTGGTTTGATCCTCATTCCTTTCGATGTTTATCAACTTGATATATATTTAACCAAATGGTTCGTGGATCTGCAATATTATAATTTGAAATTACCAAGTCAACATAGATAATTCTTTGTAGAGATCAGTTGTTAACAGTGTTATGTCGACGACGCATGTGTCGATTCAACAACTTTCATGCTTTCGTTGCTCATATCTGAGACAACGAACATTCAAACGTTAGATTGAATAATTAACGTGTTCACACAGAACAGTTAATTCAAATCAACTAATTTTGAAACTTTAAATTTCATGCTAGTGGCATGTAGTTCCACCACACACAGAATCCAACTCCACCTGTAAGTAAAGTGTTTTCACTAAACAAAAAACATATTTCAATACGTTGGAACTTGGTTCGAATTTCCCTATGTGTTCTACTGATAGAACATAATCAAACCGAGCTAGAAGCTCACATCACTGTTTTATGTTAATCGTCTTTACGTGTCTCACTTGTAAATAGATCGATTACATGACAACATTAATTGAATCGTTCTTACGTAATCCAAAAAAGAAACAAAATCGATTAATCAAGCATTGAGCAACGCAAGACATTATATTCATCAGTTGAATAAATTAGCTCATAATCTTGTTTGACCACTTATGTCAAATCAGATTTATCTCAATTGATGTACAATTTAACGCTTTTAAATTTAATACCAAAAAATAGTTTCATCAAATTTCAACACAAAATAAACATCTCATACTTATAATCATAAATATTACATATATCCAGTAACTTGGCATATACACACACATATACTCATATTTCTCTTACCATGTATATTCATATTTTCATCAATATAATAATATGCATGCATATGTTAGATCGTCTGTAACATAAATATAAATATATACACACATCTATAAATTTATATGCATAATCATTCTTAGCACACATACACACAACTACGAATCTTGTTATAACAGACATGTTAATGTTTATATGCATACATATTATATATAATTCACTAACACGTGTTTATATATATATATATATATATATATATATATATATATATATATATATAACCGTCGGATCTGAGACGCGTGTTGTATCAGCATGCGACACGTGGCAATGTCCATAATGTTCTACAACATTGCAATATATGACTTCAATTTTGCACATTTCCAGCATGCTCTACAACATTGTACTACATGTTCTACAGTTTAGACGTTTGGACATTTATTTTTTTGTTTGTAGCTGATTTTGCCTTTATATACTCATGAAGCACAAATCAATATATATTTATATATATATAGAGAGAGAGAGAGAGGTTGTATCGGGTGAGAACTAAACCCCTTTATGAGAACGTGCGAACTGAATTTGTCCATTAAAAATAAGTGAATGTCCATCAGAAATAAGTAAATGTCCAATAGAAATTGTGATATCCAATGAAAGTGAATGTCCAGCGAAAATATGTGAATGTCCAATGAAAACACTTTGTCCATTCAAAATAAATTAATATCCAACGGAAATAAGGGAATGTCTAGTGGTTCTCATGTTTTCACGACACATTTGGTTCTCAGCTTAAATCCATTGAGAACACCCATTTAGGGTTAGAACGTTAGAACAGTTGTGGACCGTTAGATCTGTGTTTTGATCAAGATGTTACATGTGTGAAATGGGCTCCACTTTATTATTAATAAATCTGATCCTCGGGGGTATTTTTGTGAAATCAAAAAGATATCTAATCCCACATATATTCTCATTGATTATCTTTCCAAATTAATTCATTCATTTTTCGGGAAAATCAGTTCCTTTATTAATACGTCTCGTTTGTGTTAGGTTTTTTATTTTACCAATTTACGCTCCATTAAGTCATCTTCGTCCCAGCTTGTCTCGTTGCTTGATTTCCACCCGATTTGGAAGTGGTCAGAAATCTGATATACAACGACGATGGTTGTTGAAAATTGTAAACTGGCTGTCATATAATATGACTGGATCTTGTATCACGCGAATGGCTGGTATATGAGGATGAATGGTGCTTGAATGAGTGTATGGATGTCATAAATGGTGATTGTATGTTGGGAGGGATGTGTTTCTATTATACACAATGAATGATTGTTTTAATAGGTGAATGGTTGTTATAGAAGGATAAATGGTTGCTGGCATATGTGAATGACTGTTAGAAAAGGTGATTGGTTGTTGCAAAGAGATGTGTGGCTGTCATAAACAACGAGTGGTTGTTGTATTAGGTGAATGACTTTTGTTAGCGGTTGAATGGCTGCTGGGATAAATGAATGACTGTTATAAAAGGAGATTGGTTGTTGCAAAGAGATGTGTGGCTGTTATATTAGGTAATGCTTATGTTAGAGGATTAATAACTACTCATTTGGAATGGCTGACCATGTACAATGTCTACCAGTTATGCATGACTATCTATTCACAATGGCTACCCAAATATGTACTAAATATTTAGTAAGGAAAGGGACACATGCCGTCGTTGCTTTTAGTGTCATTGAGGTCCTCCAATTCTCTGCTCTCAGCCATACTTCTTAATTCACAGCCATACGTACTCCTTATATATGTATTAAATACCTCGAACAATGATTTTTTTTTTTAATTTGTTGAAGATACTATTATATCTTATTTCTTTTTACAATTTGCATATCCCTTATTGCATGCAATAAATATGTTGTTAATGTAATATTTCTTTTTTAGTCAATTGTTGAATATCCTAATTGGTTTTTCCAAACCTTTTTATTTAATGTCGCTATTTTTGTCATGATTACTCGGTAAATCAACTCAGTAATACTTTCCACATTTTCGCCTGATTAAATATAGAAGTATCGTGTTTAATTACAATTAAGATTTTCCCGCTTCTGTAATTAAATCCCTTCCGTGTTTTCACAATCAGTTTTCTTAAATTGAATTTTCAGTTACCGAAACTGCCCCTCTGCCCACACTGATGCATGCACACGTTTGGAATTCAGATTAATTTGGTGCGTTAGATTTAATTTGATCTGAAGGTTATACTCTGTTGTAACGTTCTAACACTAATGATCGTTCTCAATGGAATGCATCCCAATATATATATATAGTAGATATCAAATACAAACCATGAGAACATTTCCAAACGTCCAAACTGTATAACATGCAGTCCAATGTTGTATAACTATATAGAACATGTAGTGCAATGTTGTATAACATGTTGGACCTGTGCAAAATTGAAGCAATGTATAACATGTAGTGCAACGTTATATACCTGCCGCGTGTCGCAATCTAAAATAACACGCGTCTCTGATCCGACGGTTATACATTGGTTTGGACGTTTGGACATTTTGGGTTTTGGGCGAGTTTGTATTGGAGTGCATCCCTATATATATAATCAATCATTGATTAAAACACGTCTTATCATCTTCAATCAATTGCTCATCTCATGATCATAAGTCAGTCTCATGTCTCACGACCGTATTTCCCGTTGCGATCTTACCAAGATGATTTCAAATTATTCGTTAGTCTGATTGACGTATAAGAATTACTCAATAAGTTTTAGCATGTCACTTTTAGTAACACTACTGTACGGAGGGTGTAGCGGAGGCCACATATATCCAAAAAATTTGATTTAAAATTTTGTATTCTTCTTTCCATCCTCTACGACTTTGTAGTTTCGGTCAAAACTTTTTTCTTGACCAGAAGAGATTCGTTCGGAGCCAAACATAACAACAAACAACGCAAAAATTTCCAAAACAGTTTTTTGATTCATGTCGAATACTCTGAAAAATAACCATAAAAATAATAATTAAATTTGATTATTCCAAAAACAATATATCATGATCCTTGTGTTAATATTTTTTCAAGTTTGACTTAGAAACAAAATTGATTAACCTATAAATCATAGAAGAGATATTGGAAATTTTTTTGAAATAAACCGTTTCGGCGAATCTGTTTGATCAATTATCAAATCCGATTGATTCCGCCAAAGTAACATGTTCGTCGGGTTAGAAAGCGTCTATGGAAAACCTACAAAACATATTCGTCTTAAGATTGTTAGATGTGTGTTAGTGCATAAACATATTCATGCAATGACAAATATATATCGAACAATATGAACGGAATAGATTAAATACTATATTATTGAATATCACTATAAGAATACAATAAAACTATTTGACCTGATATTCGGGATCAGATATTTTATTATTGAATATCACTATACAAAATACAATAAAATTACTTGACCTGATATTTGGGATCGGACGGATGAACAAGATGGAAGAGAATTTCGTCGAGACATGTCATTTCGAAAATATAGTTTCCAAATGTTTGTGATTCAGAAATATTTATTTCCAATTAAACTGTATTAAAAAATGAATAAAAAAATTAAATCACAATATGGAAACTTTGTTGAGAAATTTGTTTTTGGGCCTTAGCAAAATTGGGTCGGGCTTCCGGCCCCCAAATTTTCTACACACCTCATTTTTCTCAACATCATTTCAAGTGACTATGTTTGAGGTTCAATTTCTCATTCACCCCTTGTCTATTTAGAGCTCGTGATATACCATAGGAAAGATATCATATTCTAGATTATGTAAACGTGTTTCACGTCACTCTAGGTCAATTCTAAGTGTTCCATAATCACGTTTAAGGTTGACCCAGTCACAAGTCAAAACATATTTTAATTTTATTATTTTTAGACACTTTTGTCCAACAATAGTCATGTGTCATTTTTCTCTATAAAAAATGTGTACTTATTCGTTATTTTTCTCTAAAAGTAATTGTGTCAATAATATATGTTTGAAGTCTTATGAATGAACGGCATATATCATACATGTTACATTTTCTATTGTTCTACTAAGAATTTAAATCAACACAATGTTATTAGAATCACATGAGAATTGATTCTATTGTTCCATTTCTGAATAATATAGTAGAAGAAGACTTAATTTCAATTGTTCCAATGGATATAAAAACCAGAAATAAGTTGACGGTGGAAATCATAGATATGACTTGAGTGGTGCGTGCAGGAATGGGTCCCTTCAAGTGGGTACCGTATATTTTCTTTGCCAAGAAACTTTTCTTGTGTTCATGTTATTTTCTTCCAAACACTAGACGAACCAAACGTGTGTTGAGTTGTGTTAAAAATGTGCATGAAAACAACTTTATGCATACATTAAAAAAACCGTGGTTGCCTAGTGTTTGGCTTTAAGGCGAGCTCCACATTGAATCCCAAGTGGCAGGCTTTGCAGAAAGGGTGATTCATAAGATAACCAATTAATTGATTCGAATATATATGTGGCAGCCTTTCACACTGAGAACTGAAGAACAAGAAAAGTTGGTCTTCCAAATAAAATATACAGATTATTGCTGTTTATGACTATGAATTACGTGCCTTTCATATCTATGTACCAACTCACATTTATAAATTATTTTATATTACATGGTTAATAATGTTGTTAAAAATTGGGCTATGGGTGTTGTTTGTATTTATTTGCAAGGTTAATTTATGCTTTGTTGGTGTATTTGTGAAATAAAAGGCAATCCTTTTTCTTCTCTGTTGAAATTCTTTTGGGCCGTTCCCAGCAATATTTGGGCCCAAGATCTGTGTCAGGCAATATTAAGCCCAAATTGGCAGTCAAAGATTCAATGCAGTGCCGCGCAGGGTATTAACATGTAGGAGCTATCATTTGGGTTTGGTCTCGTCTCGTCTCGTCTCTCCCATTGCCGCCCAAATTCACTTCACTCTCTCACTCTCTCTTCTGCGTCAAACTTCAAATGAAGCCCTCAACGGTAAACCCTAAACCCTCTCTTTACTCTGTTCCAACTCATTCAATTCAATTCAATTCCAGTTCAGACTCTTCTTTTCTCCTTGAGTTTTTTTTCTGATTTTGTTTTATACTTCTTTCGTTTCCTCAACAACATGATGTATATTAAGCTTTTCCAATCCTTACAGCCATCTACTCAAACCTACTTCTGGATTTTTCCATTTTCATTGGACATTTCTATCTATTTGGGGGTAACCAAACTATAACCCTCAGTGATTTTGTTGCCATTTTATTTATTGGGGTTTCAATTTTTAAGTTTGAAAGTTTTGTTTCACTCTATGCAATCCTTCTTCTTCAGTTCAATTCACTCATATAATGCTCTTATTTGATGTATGATGTCTCATCTTTTTGCTAAGTACCATCTTCCACCTGTACTGATTCTGTGCACTTCTTTTCTGAAATGCACATATCATTTAGTCTGGTAAATTTTCTTTCTTCTTTATTTCCTTCATATTTGTTGCTAGGTTTATTGTAAAAATGTCTCGTTTTAATTAGTATTTCATCTATTTTCATGAAACAAGTGTGATATTTAACATCAAAGTATACATACTGAAGCCCTTGTTAAGATACACATTTCCATTTCTTGTGTTATAATTTTCTGTTAACCAGACTGATGATCAATATGCTTCCAGCAGTTGTGTTCGTTGAATAGCCCCGCTGCGACGGATGATGGATGTTCATTGGTTCTTGAGCTTTCTGAAAGTGACCCCTTTTATGATAGGAAGAAGGTCAGTGGTCATAAAACAATGAGCCTGTTGGTTTTTAATTTTTAAATTTCATCTTTCTATTCAGATTTGCTTTAAGTAGATAGGTTATCCATGAAATTTTATATCAGCTTTCAAAAGAAATAGTAAGTTGGAGACTTGGAGTGATATGAAGTGCTGGGGATTTTTATTTGGATGAAGTGATTTATGGTTTCCTCTTTTCTGTAATTAGGATGGGATCATATGAAGCAGTGAACTAATAATGTGTTCTAAAAGGCATACTGTTAATGCTAGATACACGTTTGTAGTATGTCTTAGTATCTCATACTGCAAGTGTAGCATTTCTAGATGATTTTTCTTCTATAGTACAATTATTTTTTGTTCTTAAAGCAGATCCATCATCACTGCTGAATTCATGGAGTTCTTTGATTTTGAACCTTGTTTTCCTTCATATTTTGCCAGAGCATACTAGAAGTTGACGGGTTCATGCCCAAGACATGGGTAAAGCTTAAGGGCTCTTCAGATGTTGATTGGATAAAGCAAACCTTGAAAGTAATGCTTCACATAGCTAGAATCATACACTTAGATAAGGTAATCTGCAATTTTAATCTGCCTACATAATCTGCACTGTAGTGAAGGAATAAGCTGCTATTAGCCTTATTCGCTTTATTGTCAGCACTGGGGCAAACTATTTGGTACATTTATGTGGCATAAAATATCTGCCTACAGTTCTTTGAGCATTCTAATTGGATTGACATTTAATTATCAAATCATGAGTTTGCTTAAGTGCAGGCTGAGCTTTATTTTGGTGCAGCTGCTGGAAGAACTGAAGAGTTTTATAGTCCTAGGAATGAGTTGGAGGCTCTGACTTCAATCCTCTCACTTATTGACATCCTGCTCTCCAGCAACACTAACATGGAAAAAGATGTCCTGCAAGATTTACGAAATGCACTTATTGATCTGATCTGTGAATTAGGGGAGAAGAACAGGGTGGATGCTAAAGTTGTTAAAGACTACAGTTGTGATAAGGAGAACTATTTGCTGGACTGGGGTGCAAGAAATGGTGTCGTGACAAGATTGCAGATAGCTCGTAAGTCTATTCCATTATATGGATTGCCAGTGTTGATGTTATTATTCAGACGTCTATTTAGGCACATCTAGAGGATGTAAGATAGAGTGGCCAAATTATGCATACGAATATAAACAAATAAGGCAAATTGTAATGTTATGTTTTCCATGGTGCCACATTTATATTGTAGATGTTGAAGAAGCTGGAAGAGGTGCCATAGCTGCAGAAGATCTAAGAGTTGGTGACATTGCTGTGGACATTCCTACATCTGTTATCATTTCTGACGAACATGTGCACAAGTCTGACATGGTATGCTAGTAGACCAGAATATAATCAGCTGATTTGGCATAAAAGTTAGTAACTGATGCTCTTGGGTTTTGAAGAATTGACTCCATCAACAATCCCTTTTTAGAGCTAGTAATTTGCATGTGTGTCATTTTAAAGGTTGAGTCATGCTATGTTGATCATCACGAGCATGACCTGCTTGACAAATGTGCTAAAATACCACATACATGATACATTTAATAATTGTGTTGGTATAGTGTTGAAGGTTGAGTCGACAAGATATAATATAAGACATGTAATGCAACTCAACTGGTTTAAGCTGATTGGTTTTGGGTTATAACACGACATTGTGTTTAAGAGAACAAGATAACACGGTTGTTGTTATGGTCCCTGGCTCTAGATCGGGTAATGGGTCTTTGAGCTGAGGAGTTTGATCGAGACGATTGGTTTCGTCGACGACCTATACTGAACTTCACACAATAACTCCAAGAAAACTCAAGTAACTCTGATACTCGTACTAATATCTTGCCTTCCCCATTTGATAACCAAATGAGTCTTTAAATACTTAGCCAACCTAGGGGGTCCTCGCCACCACCAAACCTAGGAAAATCCAGGTTGGTGTACCGGGGAGCAACCCCCCTACGTCTGCTGCCCGCATCCTCTTCCGTTGTTGGAGTCGTGCGTTGCTGCTGCTGCTGCTCTTGGGTGCGGCTGGCCTGCCCCTTTTCCTCAAGCTGCCTCTCTTTACAATTTGGTTGTAGAGAGTTGCTGCATTTGGTCGAGAAACTGTTGAAACTTTGCATCTGTCACAGTTTTGTCGGCCTGGTACAAACCCAAAAACTCATCAAACCGTTCACCCAAGGACTTTTCCGACATCCCAGCTCTAGATCGGGTAATGGGTCCTCGAGATTAGGAGTTTGATCAAGAAGATTGGTTTCGTCGACGACCTATACTGAACTTCACACAATAACTCCAAGAAAACTCAAGTAACTTTGATACTTTTACTAATATCTTGCCTGCCTCCATTTGATAACCAAATGAGCCTTTAAATACATATTAAGAGTACTGCTAATAATAGAGATAGTGGGATTGCAATCCCTGCAAACATGGAACCTTAACTCCTACTACTAACTAAAATATAATAATATCTCCTAATAATTAGTAGCTGCTAAATAATAATATTAACTGACGAAGGGATCACAACATCATCCACCACTTCGAGACCAATCTGTTATGGTCCCGTCTCTAGATTGGGTAATGGGTCCTCGAGATTAGGAGTTTGTTCGAGACGATTGGTTTCGTCGACGACCTATACTGAACTTCACACAATAACTCCAAGAAAACTGAAGTAACTCTGATACTTTTACTAATATCTTGCCTGCCTCATTTGATGACCAAATAAGCCTTTAAATACATATTAAGAGTACTGCTAATAATAGAGATAGTGGGCATGCAATCCCTGCAAACGTGGAATCTTAACTCCTACTACTAACTAAAATATAAGAATACCTTTTAATAATTAGTAGCTACTAAATAATAACAATAGCTGACGAAGGGATAACACAACTTTATTGAATGTAAAGAAAACATATTAATACCCTAATCCTCTTGTATAGTTGGGGATCCCTTTGTTTGGGCTTTCCTTTTTTATTGCTGGTAAAAAAATATGAATTCCATAGTAATGTCAATCAATGCGCCTCATATAAACATGTCCCATAAAAAAACTTGCATATTTTCTTATTCTCACTATTAGTAGGCAAGATAGTGTGTTGTGCATTAATTAAATGTTTCAGGACCTGTACAACATGGTTGCTCACATTTGTCGTGCATGTTGAACGTTTATAAACATGTTAGATTCTTAAACACACACACAACACATTTATAATTATAATGAACCCACGCACATTTAATCTTGTTGTGTTGTGCATTATTTTTCCAGCTTTACCTTTTTAGACATACTGTATATTCATGTAAGAAGTCCTTGGTTATTTTTAACATTCCTGATTCCTCTATAGGCGGGAGAAAAAGAAGCCATGTTAACTTAAGTAATCAGTACAACCATCTGGGTCTTTTAACTCACTGCCGTATTGACCACCTATAATGGAAAGAAAGAGAGAATTTGTTTTCGTTTGTATGAGTATTTAGTACATGTAGCCTATAGCTAAAATATTGGGTCGTGGTATGACAAGTATTCCCATTTATTGCAGTATCATGTCTTGGAACAAATTGAAGGCATTTCCTCGGAGACAATGTTATTATTGTGGAGCATGCGGGAAAAGCACAATGGTTCTTCCAAATTCAAACCCTACTTTGATTCGCTGCCAGAAAATTTCAATACAGGTTAGATTATGTGAAACACGCTCTGAAATGACATTCTGTGTGTTTAATCTAGTGCATACGAACCACCAAATCGTTGTTTTTTAATTATTCTCTTCCTGTAATCGGGTTGTTAAGATTATAGCTGTCCGAAGAGCCTAAGAGGAATTTACTGGGGGTGCTATTCTCTTACATGTTAGCCTTGAGATTTTGTGCTTTAGATTTTGTGGCCATGTTGTACTTTCATATTTGTGGCTTGTCTTTTATGCATCCCGTGCCATGCCATTATGTACCATCTTCTTGGTTTTCCTTTGATAGATCTGTAGCCTGTACTGGTGAAAAAAGAAATATATTGTTTGTGTTCCGACCGAATATTCAAGGCAAAAATTAATTGTTTTCCAATTAGTAATTGTGCTTCTATTCTCCCTAATCATCTTATTGCTTTGGTAATCTTTATTGTACAGGATTGAGCTTTGGGTTTAATGCAATCATGGCTTTAGATGGAACTTTGCTGTTAGAAGAGATAACACAAGCAAAAGAGGTATCAAAGCCTTACTATCAAGTTTTCCTTAGCTCAGTTGGGGACCATTTGAGAATTTATTGCTTCTGATTTGTAAACAGATACAAACATTTTTTCTCCAATGGAATAGATCTAATAGTTGCCATTCTTATCTTCGTAGACTAAATAATTTTTACTCTTTAGTGTGACGGTTGTGATATGACATAATTAATCTTTCCTTGCAATTATAGTTTATCTGTTCACATGATGACAACCTATTTGTTGCAGCACTTGCGAACTCAGTATGGCGAATTGTTTCCAGCACTATGTGATGGCTATCCTGAAATTTTCCCACCAGAGTACTACACATGGGAGCAGTTCTTGTGGGCGTGCGAGCTCTTCTACTCTAATAGCATGAAAGTTATGTTCACGGATGGGGAGCTAAGAACATGTTTGGTACCTATTGCGGGATTTCTCAACCATTCAGTATATCATTCTTCTCCTTTAGCATTCCGTACTGCTCCAAGTTTTTATCTCATGAAAGTTTTAAGATAAAACTCAAGGTTCCTGTTAATTGTTCACCTAATGCTGAATTGGACAATCCATCATTGACATACCTACCATAAACAAATCTTAGGTTGGAGTTGTTTTGTACTCTTTCCTTAAACATGTCGTCCCCTTACATCAAAGGGATGAATTATGTATGATAAAAAAAGCATTATGATTTTACCTGGACACTTTTGACCTGTTACTCCGAATTTGGATTTGGAGCCCACATTGATTGATCAAAGCACATGTGACCGAAGGAATACTTGTGTACAATTTTGAATCCCATCGGAGGTTTTTTTTTGTAGGCCATTTTCTCATATTGTTCCTTTTTCAGCTATATCCACACATATCGCACTATAGCAAGGTGGACTCTGCAACAAACTCCTTGAAATTCCGTCTGTCAAGACCATGCAGTGTAGGAGAAGAATGTTTTCTTAGCTATGGGAACTACTCTAGTTCTCATCTAATTACTTTCTACGGCTTCTTACCACCCGGTGACAACCCCTACGATGTGATCCCTTTGGGTAATATTCTTCCTCTATCACATTCTCTTCATTAATTAAAATTTGATGTCAATCGTCATGCTCTTTGGATGATGATGTACTAAGACAGTTTTATGCAGATATTGATTCCAACGAAGATGAGGACAGCCCCATGTCTGAGTGGACCACTCACATGGTGCGGGGTAATTGGCACTCGAGCAACCATGAAATTTTCCATTATGGTTTGCCATCTCCATTATTGGACTGTTTTCGGAATCCTGTGCACACAAATGCCCTTGTAACGTTCTCTACTACACTGTGAAGTCAAGTACCAATGCATTTTCTTTAAATTCTATTCCTTGTTCTTGATTTCTCTTTTTCATAAATTTTAATTTCCAGCTGCAAGGGAACTTGGAAGATGAAGTTGAAGTCCTCACTAGTATCCAATCTATATTTGAGGACACGCTAGAAAATCTGTACAGTACAGACCCCGATGATATGTAAGATTTCTTGATAAAGAACAAAATTTGTGATTAGTAAAAGTTCATATGCTGATTGGCTTGTTGTGTTGCAGAGAAAGCTTGAGTTGGGATGTCAAGCTGGCATTGGACTACAGAGATCGACAAAAGAAAATCGTGTCCTCAATTATATCTTCGTGCTCTTCTGGTCGGAGAATGGTGGAAAATGAATGGGTGAAATGCATGGATGAGGACATGCGTGGCTAGCCAGATGCAAAAACGACCTCAGCAATACTGGAATTTTGACAGTGATTCCACAATCACGTCTGTATCAAGATTAAGGTCACAATAGTTGATATGTGGTGTTTTGGTATTATTCTCATTGGATGATTTTGGCGCTAGCTGAATGAAGTGTGGAATATAACTTTTTGTAAATGATGAATGTTTTGTGCAACTTTGCCATATCTATTGTTATTGTGTTCTTGAGTTTAGTACTTGAATTATTTATGGGGTGAGGTTCTAATTCCTCCACCTGTTTTTATTACCTTAAAGCAGTACTTACATCGTTTAGTATGTTATTGTAAGAGGTACTCATGGTTCGTTTAAGTGGAGCCATAGCTGTTTTCCTTGACTAAATTAACATCTTATGCTTTCTTATTGCTGAATCTAGAGGGAGGGAGGATCGAGCCATTCCAGATCTGATGCCAGAAACAAATGTTGGAAGAATTTATAATGGAAGAACATATCTTTACCCTTTTAATCTATTCAAATTTATGATTAGTCAGTCATTGATAGGTTCTAATTTTGTGAATTCATCCATACCAAATTTATCATACGGTTTTAAGAAAATGCACCGAAAAGCCTCATAAATCATAACAATGGAGGCATAGGAAAGAGAAGGAATTGTGCATATCTCACTCTCTCCGTCTTCTTTTCCAGAGGAGAAGACGAAGAAGGGAAGGGAAGGGAAGTTATTGCGCTCGAAGATGCTGGTCGTCAACAGCTTCGATTTATGGCGGAAAGACCAATTTTTTTCGCCCGCCGAGGAGGTTTAGGGATCTGCAGATACGTATGTCTTGCGCTTCTTCATTTCTCGTTGCCTTTTCCTGTTTGTTCCTTCGTTTTATTGGTGCTTGCGACGAGCACGATGATTATATATATATATATATATATATATATATATATATATATATATATATATTGTTGTGGGTATTTTCTGATTCACTTATATAAGCATTTTAGGGCTTCTGTTAGGTGGGTTTGGAATTGCTGTGATATTAATTTCAGCTGTCTGTCTATTGTTATCATTTAATTATGGGTATAATTTTACCTTCGTAATCTTTCAATTTTTATAGCCATTTTGTTGGTTTCCGAGGTATTCGTGGAGATAGATTTTTTTTTTGAGGAAAGGTATTGGTGGAGATAGTTCATGAAAAACAGTACTAGTGACAACTAATAAATTTTAGACCTGCTAATGTTAAAGCCAACCATTGATTCTATTGATGGTTATGATTTTAGTGAGGCAAATCATATTTTTTTACTGTTGTGAGATGAAGCTTCAAATTTGGCACTTGAAATAGGAAAGTAGCAATTGTGATATTCTAATAGAACCAGCATAAAATAATAAAGGATTTGTTTTGTTGTAAGTTATAACCCTTTTCTTGCTTTACTAGATCATGTTTATGTAGCTTTCCATAAACCAAATTCCAAACCAAATTCCATCGGCTCGGTTTCAATCTTTATTTACTTAAAAACTGAACTAATCGGTTTGGTTTTAAACCGAACCGACTCAAAAGTGAACCTTGACAACCCTACATTAAATTAAGGGTTAATTGCAATTTATCCGTATTATAGTGTCCGGTTTTACACTTTACTACAACTATAATAGAAAGTTTAGTTTGATATCACTAAATTACGTTCTTACACTTTTCTCTAACACTATTAGAAATTTAGACGAAAAACATTTTTTTCAAAAAAGACAAAATACCCTTGAATTGATTTGAAATCAATTCAACCTGATTTGGCTCGGACGTGTAATAAACTAGAATTGAAATCTGGTCTGATCGATTGGACCGGTTCAACCAGTTCCCATCTCTTTCTTCGTTGTTTATTCGGCGAGGAACCCACAATTTCTAGATTTTCGGAGAGCTCCATGCCCTCTAATCAAAATCCAAATCCAGCGCGATTCACGTTAACGACCACTCCGTGAATCGGTTATTGACCTCCTCAACCTGGAATGGATAAAGGACCCAATTGCAAGCCCTTCTGTACCGAGCTGCACTCTCGAGGATTTTTCGGTCGACAGATCTTTGAGCCGAGAAGAAAGGAGTCGCGCGACTAGAGGCTCTTAGAGAGAAAGGGGGCCCATACTCGATCATGTCCTCATTGAACGTTGTAGAATCGAATCATGGAAAAGGGACACGTTTTTGAAATTAGGTTTTCGAAGAAATTGACGGTGAATCTCCAGTGGGTGAGGGCGCATAAAGGGTCCGCGACTTGGGCGATCTCGGGTTCGACCCGCAGTCGGGACTGATGGGTCAAGGTTCGATTGGGTTTTTCCGTCGGTGAAGGGTTTGCGTGATATTGGCGTTGAAGATGGTACTGAGGTCAAGGTGAAAGGAATTCCATGGGGTCCAATCAATTAATTTCATGTGGCGGAAGCATAATTAAACCATGGATCCTTGCAATTTAAGATCTACATGCAGATTGATTCGGCATAAGATCATACATGAATTAAATATTACCTTAGTGTTTTTTGAATCCTGACAAGCAAAACCAAAAAGATGTGCTCTCTATCAAGTCCACACAAGCGATGTGATAATCTCGGGATCAAGACCTTTAAGCAAGACTTACTAGTTCTTACTTGAAGGAGGCAAGAGAGAAGAAAAAGAAGAAGAAGAAGAAGAAGAAGAAGAAGAAGAAGAAGAAGAGAGAGAGAGAGAGAGAGAGAGAGAGAGAGAGAGAGAGAGAGAGAGAGAGAGAGAGAGAGAGAGAGAGAGAGAGGTCGGTCGGCTAGGGTTCCTTAAGAGGATAGGGGAGTGATTTGGGGTATATATAATATATTCCATAATCCAATTCTTTCCCTTTTATGTTTTGTATTAATTTTAATTATAATTAAAATTAATAAACCATAAAGGGCTTCAAGCCCAATCACTTAAGCTCATTTAATTAAATCTTGTATTGCCCAATAAGACTTAGGACTATAATTAAATGATTTAATTTAGATCAGCTCACTTAAACCAATTTCTTTAACCATCCGGTTTACCACCTAGACTGGAAATTGTCTAATCCGTTCTGGTTTAGTTTAGACCGTTTTGGTCTAACTAAAATTGGAAAGTAAATTTTTCCTGATTCTCATATTTCTCATATTTTCCATACTTATCGCTTTAAGTGTGTGACCCTCTAGGCTCACGACACGTTGGCAGATCGGCGCAAATTACCAGTTTACCATTTCCATCATAAGTGGCCTCTAGTCAGACATTATGATTACCCAACGTTCGTGATTATCGATGATTCGATTTAACCTCATACCATCCATGTCATTATCCCTTTATCACACGATATCCAGATTGATCAGAAGGCATAGAGTCGTAATCCTTGTTTATCAATCAACGTTTATTGATCTGTGAGATGACTGAAAACCTTGATACTACGTATCTCCTTGCATAGCCATGCGTTTCCTTTCAGTCATACTCATCAAGTGGCTCAAACAGATATCATACTTATGCCAGAGCATGAGAGATAAATCCCTTAGTCGTCTTACTCGTTCACTCATGTAATCCGTTACGGAGCCAATCAGAGCCCTTATGATTACCCTTTTACAATTAACGTTAGGCAACGTCAAACTCAGCTACCAACTACATAGTAACTACAATGACTCCTTGGTCCAAGCTTACGTTGACAAGCTACGATATATATGTATGCTCATGAAAGCATCTATGCTACATAATTACCTTCGAATCGTCCAATATCATTTCCCGAATGATATTTATAATCTAACTCTGGCACTCGCCTTGCCATGATCAGTAGAGTGTGATCATATAAAGTTATCCTCATAGTGGTTGATTCTGATGAAGCATGCTTGACCAGGGACACATTAAATGTGACTCTCTATGATCTATAGTTATATTATTATTGTTGATACATATAATGATATAGATCAAGACACATTTAATATATTACTACAATACACTCGTAATATAATGCCGGTTTTATTTATTCCAAAATGATAAAACATTACAATATAGATGACTTATTACATTGGGCTAGGGTTTAGCTCTAACAAACTCCCACTTGCCCCTACTCCCAACCTAAGTTCCAATTTATTCCCAAGGACTTCACATGTCCTTCATGCTTGGGTTGTGGTAAAGCCTTCGTCAAGGGATCCGTCATATTATCATCTGTCGGAACATAACTAATCTCCACATCACCTCTATCAATAATCTCTCTGATAAGGTGAAATTTCTTGAGTATGTGTTTGGATTTGTTGTGGAATCTCGGCTCTTCAGCAAGTGTTATGGCCCAAGTGTTGTCGCACAACAAGCTTATCGGATCAAACGCTCGCGGCATTACATTTAATCTGATTAGAAAGCTTCTAATCCATACGGCCTCATTAGTTGCTTCAACAACAACTATATACTTACCTTCCGTTGTAGAATCGGCATTTGTGGCTTGCTTGAAGCTCTTCCAGCTGAATGCGCCACCGTTCAACACAAAAACATATCATAGCTGAGATTTGAAGTCATTAGGATCTTTTTGAAAACTAGCATCAACGTAACCCTTGACCTCTAGTTCCTTATCTACACCCTCATATACTAGGAATGTGTCCTTGGTTCTCCTTAAGTATTTGAGAATAGCCTTGACATCACTCCAGTGTTCTGGACCAATGTTAGATTGAAATCTGCTGGTACAGCTTAGTGCGAACGAGACATCCGGTCTCGTGCATATCATGGCGTACATGATAGATCATATTGCCGAAACATATGGAATCTGTTTCATTGAGCTCAACTCATCAGGTGTACTAGGACACTATTTCTTGCTGAGCTTGATGTCATGTCGCATGGGTATGTATCCCTTCTAAGAATCGAGCATTGAGAATCTTCTCAACACTTTATCTATGTAAGTGCTTTGATTGAGGCCCAAAATTCTTTTGGAACGATCCCTATAGATCATGATGCCCAATATGAATGCACCATCGCCTAAGTTTTCATTGAGAAGCACTTTCCTAACCAAGCTCTGGTGTTAAGAAAGGCCAGGATGTCATTCCCCATGAGTAAAAAGCCATCGACATAAAGCACTAGGAATACAATTTTACTTCCACTCACTTTCTTGTAAACGCAAGTTTCATCATCGTTCTTGGTGAAACCAAATTCTCTTACAGCTTCATCAAAACGAAGATTCCAACTCCGTGAAGCTTGCTTCAATCCATAAATGGATCTCTGCACCTTACATATCTTCCTGGGATTCTTTGGACATCCATTTGTCATCCATAAACGGTTTTGACATCCATTTGTCATATCTCATAGTCGTGGTATACAGCTATGGCTAGAATGATCTGGATAGATTTGACCATGGCTACTGGTGAAAAAGTCTCATCATAATCATACCTTGAATCTGACGATAACCTTTTGCAACCAACCTAGCTTTATAGGTCTGAGGATTTCCATCCATGTCGGGCTTGAGCTTAAAGACCCACTTACAACCGATGGGTTTCATCCCAGAGGTTTGATCAACTAATCTCGAGACTTGGTTATCATACATGGATTTTATTTCCTCTCTCATGGCTTCCTACCATTTATCGAAGTGGGTATTGTCCAAGGCTTGTTGATAGGTTTCTAGATCATCGTGATCTGTAACTATCAAGTCATTTCCCTCAGTGGCTAGAAAGTCATATCTGACGGGAACTTGACGAGATCTTTCAGATCTCCTTGGACCTTCTGGGATTGCAGTAAGGATTAGTTCTTCATCTATGATCATCTCATGCTCCTGTGCTTCTACATCTGGCATAGCAGGTTCCTAATTGCTTCAGGTTGTTCCGTACCATCTCGAATTTCTTCGAGGTGCACGGGACTCCCACTATGTGTTTTGGAAATAAGTTCATTTTCCAGAAACACTTCAGTACGAGCAACAAAAATTTTGTTCTAGTTTGGTTTGTAGAAGTAGTACCCCCTTGATTTCTTGTGGTACCCTATAAAGACACTTGTCAGATTTAGGTTCGAGCTTATTGCCTTGCAAATGCTTGACATAAGCCTCACAACCCCAAATCTTTAGAAAAGACAACATGGGATTCCTCTCATTCCATACTCTGTATGGTGTACTTTCCACTGCCTTTGTTGGAGCCCGATGCAGAATGAATTCGGTTGTTTCCATGGCGTAACCCTAGAAAGCGATCGGGAGATCAGTCTGACTCATCATGGACCGAACCATGCCAAGTAGAGTTCGATTTCTCCGTTCAGGCACACCATTTAATTGTGGTGTTCCGGGCGGAGTCCATTCAGAAATGATTCCACAATCTTCTAGATGATCCATAAAATCTTGGGTCAAGTACTCGCCGCCTCGATCAGACTGAAGTGCCTTGATGTTTTTCCCAAGTTAGTTCTGTACTTTATTCTTGAAGGTTTTGAATTTATCAAAGGCTTCTGACTTGTGTTTCATAAGATACACAAAGCCATATCTGCTGAAATCATCAGTAAATGTTATGAAGTAGTTGAACCCTCTTCTAGCTTGAGTACTTATAGGTCCACATACGTCGGAATGTATTAGACCTAACAAGTCTCCTGCCCTTTTACCTAAACCCGTGAAAGGTGCCTTTGTCATTTTTCCCATGAGACAACATTCACATCTTTCAATTGAAGTGAATTCAAACGGACTTAGAAGTCCACACTTGTTAAGTGTTGAAATGCGTTTCTCTCCTATGTGCCCTAAACGACAGTGCCAGATAAGAGTATGGTTTAAATCTTCATATTTAAGTCTATTTGTATTTACGTTATATATAGAGTTTGTGTTAGTGTCTTAAGAGTTTAAAACGTACAAACCACCAACCAATGATGCATTTCCATAACAAATATTATTCTTGAAAATATTGAATGTTCCACTCTTAATAGAAAAACAATATCCCTTCTTATCCAAAAGGGAAACCGATATAATATTCCTACGAAATGTAGGTACACAATGAACATTGTTTAAAGTTAAAACAAGCCATGCGGGCATATTAAGACTAACTGTTCCTACAGCAGTCGTTGTACGTCATGGCCATCACCAACTCTAAGGTCCACCTCGTCTTTGCCCAAATTATTTCTATTTTCCACCACTTGCTTATTCAAACATGTGTGTGATTCAGCTCCGGTATCGACTACCCAGGAATCAGAAATAGAAAGGTTTAGATTAAGCTCAACAACGTAAATACCTGAAGATGTGGATGCCCCACTCTTCTTCAAATCTTCCTTGTACTTCTTGCAATCCTTTTTCCAGTGCCCTGGCTCATTGCAGTGATAGCAGACATCCTCCTTGTCCTTAGCCTTCACAACAAACTTGGGAGCTGCTTGAATATTTAGAACCTTAGGGTGTCTGATCTTTCCTGCAAGGTGCATCGGGGCCTTATCCTTACCTCTGTCAGATTTCTTGAAGATGGCCTTCTTGTTTACCATCATAACCTCCTTGGTTTTACCCTTAAGACTCTTCTCTGCAGTCACAAGCATCACATGGAGTTCTGTCACTGATTTGTCCATGTCGTGCATATTGTAGTTAACTCGGAAGTCACTATATGCTTCAAGAAGTGATTGCAGCACAAAGTCTGCAACCACTTCCTTTTGAACTTCATAACTAAGTCTGGTTAGATGCAAAAGAAGATGTTTCATCTTCAAGACATGTGGACTGACAGGAGTTCCAGCCTTGAGCCTGCAGGAAACTAGTTCTGTGAAAGTACCATATCTTTCGACACGAGCTTTCTCCTTGAAAATCTCTTTGATTTCGACCATTAAGGCACGAGGATCACCAGAGATGTCCATAAACTTTTTCTGCAGCTCTGGCACCATATTGCCCATCATAATGCATGACATGTCAATCTGGTCACTAAGGATCCTTGCATACACTCGATTGAAGTGAACGGAGGCTCACTACTCCAACTGAGCTACCAAGGTATGATAACCCATCCAATTACATTCGATGTAATTCCTAGCTAGGGTCTGTACATGAATGTACACAGCATACCCTATCTGATACCCTAGGTCAGCCCTAACTGACAATCGTAGACAAGTCTACCAAGTTTCGACTATGACCCAGAACTGATGTGGCTACTACACGGAGGCGCACGCACCCACATGTCTACTACTACTACTACTACTACCAAGTTTTGTCTCATTGTTAGTCACAAAGGGGAAGATATAGAGAGATGTGTAGAGGCTTGTCTACACTCATGGGGGATTAAGAAATTGATGGCCGTAACTGTTGATAATGCCTCACCGAATGATGTGGTTGTTTCGTTGTTGTCCCGTCGAATGAATGTGTTGTCCACGAATGTTCTTAGGGGACGTTTTATGCATATGAGGTGTGTTTCCCATATCATCAACCTCATAGTTAATGTGGAATTTCCTATCCATGCTAGGATTGTCCATAGAGAGGGTAAGATTTGTTGTGAGATATGTAAGACACTCTCCAGCTAGAATGACAAAGTTCAAAGATTGTGTGACTATATTGGGAATCGAGACCAAGAAAATGTTGCGCCTAGATGTCCCGACTAGGTGGAACTCAACATATCTAATGTTGAATTCTGCCTGTGCGTTGGAAAGGGCGATTGCATCCTTTTCTAGGAAAGAACCCAACATGAGGAATGAGATAGAGAGGAAGGAAAGGAAACGGGGTAGTGATCCATGGTTTCTTGGTATGTTAACCGATAGTGATTGGGTGGAGTTGAATTACTTCATGCAGTATCTAGGATTATTTTAAAATATGACGGTCAAGATTTCGGGGTCTAAGTACATCACATCTAATGTGATAATGGAAGATGTAAGTGACATCTTTCGTTTCATTAGAGGGGACATGCTAAGACAATCACCAGATATGGTCAACATGGCTACAAAGATGAAGGTTAAATACGATAAGTACTTTAGGAATGTGGATACTGTGAACATGTACATCTTTTTAGCCCCCTTCTTTGACCCCCGTCATAAGGTGAAATCGTGAAGTGGTCGATTGAACACATGTATTCTCCCGAAGATGCTAAAAAGCTAGTGGCTTCTATTAACTCATGTCTAGATCACATGTTCAATGAGTACAACAGAGAGTTCACATCATCTAGTGCTGCCCCGATGACCAGCAATAAAGGAACCGCCCCTCCTCCTGTTGTATCGCTGTCAGATCCGATTATCGGGATGAGTAGAGCATTGTTCATTCAAGAGCAGTCCAGTCAATGGGGAAACATGAAATCAGAGTTGGATAGGTATTTGGAAGAGGCCCCGGCAGCAGATGCACGCAAGGGTCAAACATTTGATGTCTTGGGTTGGTGGAAAGTGAATTGCAATCGTTTTCCGGTTATAGCTAACATGGCTATGGACATTTTGGCCATCCCGATCTCCACAGTTTCTTCGGAATCAACTTTTAGTATGGGTGGTAGAGTTGTAACTAATTTTAGAAGCTCTTTGACTACCGAAATGGTACAAGCTTTAGTTTGCACTCAAGATTGGTTGAAATCGACCCCTACCAAAATACTATCCGAGGAAGAGTTACTTGAACAAGAAATACTCCAACAAGGTAGTCAATATCTCTTGTTTAAAGTTAATTTCAGTTTCGGTTTGAGATTTTTTAAATTATTATTGACATATTTCTTTATAATTTGATTGTAGAACTTGCACAAAATGCATCAACGGGCGGTATTCCAAGCATTGATTTGTGGGAGGTTAAATATTTTATTTGATGAGTTTTATTGTCATACACTGTCTTATTGTCATGCCATGCCATTGTTTTATTGTCATGCTACTGTTTTGTTTTAAGTTAAGTGAAGCTACTATTTATGTTAGGTTAAGTTATTGTTTTATTATATTGTTAAGTTATGTTTAAGTGCTAAATATTGCTAATGTTTTATTGATAAACTATTGTATGCGATCTACCAAATGCCATTGTTTTATATTGTTAAGTTATGCTACTGTCTTCTACCAATATTATACTGCGATTTAAACTACTTTTTTTATATGTTTGTAATACCTATTTGTCTATGCCTCTTAAAATTGTTCAATAATGTATTGTGGGTTCATATGCTCATTATTTTAAGATAATTAGCATATTTGGTAGTCAATTTATTTAACTATTGTATTTGACTTTCAGGAAATGTAACTATTGTGCTCGATTCATGGTTGCTTGGTGGAAATGTAACTATTATCTTGGTGTTTTTCGAACCCTGACAAGCAAAATCAAAAGGATGTGCTCTCCGTCGGTGAAGGGTTTGCGTGATATTGGCGGTGAAGATGGTGCTGAGGTCGAGGTGAAAGAAATTTCATGGGGTCCAATCAATTAATTTCATGCATCGGAAGCATAATTAAACCATGGATCCTTGTAATTTAAGATCTTTATGCAGATTGATTCAGCATAAGATCATACATGAATTAAATACTACCTTGGTGTTTTCTAAATCCTGACAAGCAAAACCAAAATGATGTGCTCTCTATCAAGTCCACACAAGCAATGTGGTAATCTCGGAATCAAGACCTTCAAGCAAGACTTACTAGTTCTTACTTGAAGGAGGCAAGAGAGAAGAAGAAGAAGAGAGAGAGGAGGAGAAGGGGTCGGCCGGCTAGGGTTCCTTAAGGGGAGAGGGGAGTGATTTAGGGTATATATAATATATTCCATAATCCAATCCTTTTCCTTTTAGGTTTTGTATTAATTTTAATTATAATTAAAATTACTAAACCATAAAGGGCATCAAGCCCAATCACTTAAGCTCATTTAATTAAATCTTGTAAAACCCAATAAGACTTAGGACTATAATTAAATGTCTTAATTTAGATCATCCCATAATTCGCTTAGACCAATTTCTTTAACCGTCCGGCTTACCACCTAGTCTGGAAATTATCTAATCCGTTCCGGTTTAGTCTAGACCGTTCCGGTCTAACTAAAACATGAAAGTGAATTTTTCCTGATTCTCATATTTTCCATACATATCGCTTTAAGTGTGTGACTCTCTAGACTCACGAAACGTTGGCAGATCGGCGTAAATTCCAGTTTGCCATATCCATCATAAGTGGCATCTAGTTAGACATTATGATTACCCAACGTTCGTGATTATCGATGATTCGATTTAACCTCATATCTTCTATGTCACTATCCCTTTATCACACGATATCCAGATTGATCACAAGGCATAGACCCGTCATCCTTGTTTATCAATCACCGTTTCTTGATCTCTGAGATGACTAAAAACCTTGATACTACGTATCTCCTTGCATGTTCATGCGTTTTCTTTCAGTCATACTCATCAACTGGCCCAAACAAATATCATATTCATGCCGGAGCATGAGGGATAAATTTCTTAGCCGTCTTACTCGTTCACTCATGTAATACGTTACTGAGCCAATCAGAGCCCTTATGATTACCCTTTTACAGGTAACGTTAGGCAACATCAAAATCAGCTACCAATTACATAGTAACTACAAAGACTCCTTGGTCTAAGGATACGTTGATAACATCTATGCTACATACTTACCATCGGATCGTCCAATATCATTTCCCGAATTACCAGATCGCCGACGAGTAATTAACGGATTTGGGTGGAGCCTATCGACAAAGACGATGACACCTTGAAGACGAACCAGATGGGACTGGCCCAACTAGTTCAGTTGCCCAAACTAGATCTCAATTCTGTTTTATTATCGGTTCGAGTCAAATCAGGCTAATTTGATTTCAAATCAATTTTAGTATCTTTTGTCTTTTAAAATAAATTTTCATCCAAATTCTAACGGCGTTAGAATAAAATGTAAAGAAATCACAATTAAGATCTCAAATTAAACTTTTTATTACGTATATAGTCAAGTGTCAATCGTGCCACTAAGTAAATTTTAATTAACCCTTAATTAAAATAAGATAAAATAATAATTTTGGGGAGTTTTGAATCGGAGAATGGAAATGGTTAGATCTAATGTTAGTTTTGTAGAGCCATTATGGCCGTCCATCTATTCAGGCCCATTGTGATTTTTACCCATTAAATTCGGGTCGGACCATAACTTTTCAAACGCACGTATTGTTTCTCAAAAGCCCTAAAACTGAGCGATTTCAGAATCTCTATCTGCGTTGTTGCCTCCCTCTCTTGTCTCCAATGGCTGTAAGTCTCTTCTTTTTTCCAGTCACTTTTCAATTTGTGCATGAGTTGCTTCTGTTTCTTTGTTTTCACACCAATTATACTGATTTAGGGTCTGGTGGGAATTTTGGGGTGAAAGCAGCTATGTAATGTTGATGGGTTGTTTAGGTTTTCTTTCCGGAGCCTGTTTGGTATAATAATTTGGATTGAATGGCAATCTTAATCTATCTTTTAATGTTCCTGAAATCATGGATCGGGTTGTATATATGAAGTATGTGTTTTGCTAAGTTTTTCTTTGCTTTATTTGTATTTCACATTTTAATGTTTTCAGCTGTTTCCTCTATATCTCAACTTATGATTTTCAGTAACCCATTCCATGTTTCAAAAGCTTGTGATCTTTTGTCAGTTCTTATTTTGAATGTATATTGTTTCAGCTTTCAAGTTTAATTGCATTGACCAGTAAATGGAAGATTTTCAGGAGTTTTTATCACTTTAAGTTTTGTGTTCCACAATAGTTGGTAGAATTCTGCCAATTTTGCCAATTTTGCTAATTGTTCTTTATGGTGCTAGGTGCCCATGTTATGTCTCAAAGCCTAATATTTTTTGTCAGTTGAATTCTAGTTTTGTTTTGATTGCATATTGTTTCAACTTTCAAGTTTAATTACATTGATTAGAAAACAAATGTTTTTGGTAGTTTCTGTTCCACGACGGTTAATATGCAAGAGGAATTCTTACAATTTTGTTATTCTTTTCCGCCTCCAAAATTACCATTTTTCTATCCATCTGATTGCTGCAGACTATACCAGTTAACCCCAAACCTTTCTTGAACAATTTGACCGGAAAGCCCGTCATTGTAAAACTCAAGTGGGGAATGGAATACAAAGGTATTCTCTTTTACACAACTCAAGTTCTTTCTTAGTCGTTGATATGTTTAGTCACACATTATAAATTTTATTCGTCTACAGGTTTTCTCGTCTCCGTGGATTCATACATGAACCTGCAGGTATTTTACTCCAACCGTTGTACTTCAATTTTGAAGCCTATATTATGCCTTCAGTACCAGAATTATATGTTTACCATAAATTCAGCTACATGCATTTTCTATTTCATGGTCTGTCCAGTATAACATTATTTTCTTCTACCATTTTGTTTGGAACTTGTTAACACGTGATGTTTGTCTGCCATTTATTTTAATGTGTCATCAATCAGATTTAATTCATAGGGTTCAGACATTTACAGTCTATAATTATCATTTGCAGCTTGCGAATACTGAAGAATTCATTGAAGGGCAGCACACGGGAGACCTTGGGGAAGTTTTAATCAGGTAAGTTTCATGGTTCTAAAGTTTCGCCTCTAAAAAATGAGATCCTCAAAGTACTATTGCGGATATGTCCAGTCTCATGGGTGTACATGTCTAGATACTCTAGGATGTTATTGGTGAATCCTGAGGGGACTTCCAATAATCGCAATGTATTCAAAATTTGACCTAATTGAGGCATCTGAACAAGCAATATGTAGGCTAGAAAGTGAGCACACACTTCAATTTTAGTAGCTTCCAAGATGTATCTTACCCAATCTTGTTTGACCAACTGGTCTGGGTCCTAGTGACCAGCGGCGATATCTCTCTCATCTTGAAAAGTGAGTACTTGAGGCCAAATCTTGATACATTGTTGGTAAAGATAAATAAATATAAGCTCCCAATGATATATTAACAAGATCATAATGAAGAAAGGATGATATAGTTAAGGGTTGCGATTAATATATAATTTATTACTGATAATCTATAGTTGATTATTGTCTGTGATGTTGCAATTGCAGATGTAACAATGTTCTCCATCTTCGCGGGGTACCAGAGGATGAGGAGATTGAAGAAGCTGATTGAGATGAAGTGAACTGAATTGGTAGCGTCATGATAATAGAGAAATATTATGTTGGGTAACTTGGCTAGCCATACTTTGTGCAATGAAAATCCTCTAGCAAACTCCAATATTTGTATTCATCTATGCTTGTCTTTCTTCATCTGACATAGTGCTGTGTTAGAATTTGATGAAAATTTTAGAGCAATGTATTTTTCTTGGCCCCTAAATTGAAGTATGTTTGATGCTTACTGCTTACTATGCCATAAAAAAATTTACCTAAATTATTAAGTCGTGAACATTATTATGTACATGCGCTTACATATATGAGGCTTTGAATTTGATTGTTACATTATATAAGTGAGGTTTTGAATTCAAATGTTGGTAAAAGGTTGTCATCAACTATTTTAATTTTTAATGAGTGGCCGCTAGTTTTTATTTTTATAAAAAGTGGCTGTAAACTCACCTTTTTTATTGTCAAAATTATTTTTTTTTTGAAATATCAAAATATAAAAAATGTTTTCCTCTCGAGCTTCCTAGTTTCTCTTTATTTTGGACTCGTTTAGATCTAAACTTTCCTAAAATGACATCAATGGCGTGCGTGGGAGAAATATACTTTATAGTTTTAATTTTTTAAAAAATATTTTAATCGTATTTTCGTTATTTTTGAACAAATATACACAATTTACAAAAAGAATGATAGGTTTTCATGACGACTTTTTTGCAATTTACCTATGTTTTTTATAGGTAGGCAACAAAAAGAATCATATTTTTTACCAAAAAATTATTTAGATATTGTCGCTTTAACTTGAATAATATGTTTCAATAGAGAATATACTTATAGGACCATGATCAACTATAAATTGCTCATTATTTTTATTTAATAGCTTCATGGATATATTTTATAATGGAATGTAATAGCGACAAAGTTCTCAATCCATCTACGAGTATAATCATTTGACGTAAAATCTTCACTTTTTTTTCTGGAATTGTCTATAACATTAATAATGAGTAAAAATAATTAAATAAATGAAGAAAGTAAACACTCGAGCCATTCTTGATGTACTGTTGTTCTTCATTTTCATTTCTTTGGTTTTATATATTTCACAACATTTGCCTTCTTATTTATTAGTGCATAAAACAAGTCAATATCCTTAGAGAAGGTTTTGGAAATACTATTGAAATTGTTTAATGAAAATATATATTTTTAATATATTGAAGAGGGTGCGGAAATGTCTCGCCCTATCCCCAATCAAAAATAGAGATTTCATGCCCTAGTCGTAGGCGTTTGATCGTCATTGAGAATAGAAATTTTTTTCATTTCTAATATCTTTATGTTTGGTAGAGTATTAGATGAAAAAAAATATCACCGTGTAACTCAAATTCTAGTCACTAAAACTCTTCCTTTACCGGCTAGTCAAACAATTTTTGATAGGGTAAACATTGTAACTTTCAACACTTGTTGAGATTTAAATCCTAATATTTTAAAATTTAAGCATAATCGTGAGGCAATTGACCGGTTCCTTGTTTGTTTTGTCTGGTTCAACTGCCCATATTTTATGTCCATTGAAGAGAAAACGAACAAATTGTGATTTTATCTCCGTCTAGAGTGGTTGAGGTTGAGCTATGACTTTGACAATTGGAAAAGCAAACATCAAATTGTCAACCATTTGAAGTTAAGGTTGGAAGAAAATGTAGTAATGTGGACGTGACAATTGTAGGCAGAAACATGTATTGGTATATTTGACACGCAAATGCTACCATCACCGTGTAAGTAATTTCACTCTCATTTATAGCAAACCAAACTTGCACTTCATTTATCAATGCAACACAAACAGATAGTAGCAGGTCAAAACAACTTGTACAGTCTTCTTACAAAGAATTAAGAGTTTTTTTATAAATTAAATTACAATGTAGAAAAAGAATCACATAATTTGACAGCTACAAGGATAATAAGTAAAACTCGCATAGCAGCTAGGACAGTTCCACCATATGTATATTTACCCTAACTTCTATCTTCTTGTTTTCATCTAAATTTTGTATGGTGACTTATTACCACACATCACGAAGGTACCTGCCGCTCATCTGAAGATTCTTCACCATGCTCTCCGCTTTAGAGCTGTCCAGAGACCCCTATAATCAACAACCCAGATTTCATAAGCATCTACAAAACTGTTGTGTTTGATGACAAAGACTAAATGGAATGTCACCACACAAAATGATGAAAACTAGGGCTGTATCAAAGCGTAAGATTTATGAACCCTAATATGCAATCACAAATCATTCACAGAAGCAAAAGGACAAGATTGTGATTAAAATACCTGCTCTTGCGCAATGGTGTGTAGAGTGCGATGAACATCCCTTGCCATGCCCTTGGCATCACCACAAACATAAATGTAGGCTCCCTCAGAAACCATATTCCATATATCCGAAGCCTGGCAGAACAAGTATATGCTTAATGTTCAATATTTACAAGACTACAAACATGTGTGAAAATCTTAAACTAAATGTTAGCTGGCAATACCTTCTCCATCATCTTATGCTGCACATACTCTTTGGTAGGTCCCTCGCGAGAAATGGCAAGAACCAGCTCAGAGAGTGCACCAGTTTCAACAAAGTTGTCTAGCTCAGCTTCATAAATGTAATCCTGCCAAGTCGCATATGGTTAAATAACAAGATTCACATTTAAAAAGTAACACCTAATTTCTTCTATCCCATGCAAAGTACAGTTCTCGTTTAATCTGAGTAAGATTGCTTACCATTTTACTGTTTCTGCATCCAAAGAATAATATGGAGGGTCCCAATTCAGTTCCGGATTCTTTTAGTGCCAATCTTTCCTGGAAAATGATGCATGTACAAGTAAAATAATGAGATATATTCATACAGTATGTAGAAGAGCAAGCAGAGAGTGAAAATCAAGGTATCCAGTCATACCTGCAGAAAACCCCTGAAAGGAGCCAGTCCAGTGCCAGGACCAATCATGATAATAGGCACCTTAGCATCAGCTGGAAGTTTGAAATTTGATTGCCTAACAAAAATTGGCGCTGTACTACATTCATAGGATTTCTCTGAAGGCACGGCACTCTGATGAGAGAGAAAAGTTTAATCAGATGAATCGTGCAAACAAGACTATGTAGTAATCACGACAAATATATAAAATGAATTTCTATCACTTTAACAAATGTTATCATGCTAGATTGGTTCTTTACTGCTAGAACTTCATAGCATGAGCATCTAAAACAAGTACCTTCATCCAAGTAGAACATACTCCCTTATGCACCCGTCCAGTTGGCATCTTTTCATAAACCAATGCACATGTAACATGAATCCTTGAAGGCTCCATCCTGCAAACCATAATTTGAGATACTCTTTAAATTACAAAAGGTTGCATATATTTTTTTTTATCAGCAACAAAAAGTTGCATATACTTCAAGGAAACAACTGGATGGCATCATTCGGAAGAAACTGAACATGAACGAAACAGGTCGATTCCTATCTTATAATGATTGTGGGTTTCAAAACTTAAGAAGTAACCATAGCTGAGAATCTCAAAATAATTTTCCACATGGATAAGAAAGAACCTTTAATGCGAGTATACCCAGATAAAGAGAATAGAACAAAGAAAATGGAAAAATTATTTACCTTGGGGAGGATGAAATTGAATAGTATCTAGGTTGCAGACGTGGGGCAACACCTGCAAAGAAGACACCGAGTGGGGGCTTGGCTGAAGGGAACTCAGCCAAGACCTCAAGAAGGCTTCTCTGACTTGCAACCACCCACTGTGCATATTCATCCTGTTCGAATGTACAACAGAAGTTAGGAATGCTACATAATGAAGAATGATAGAGCCACCCGTCATGTGAATTTCACAAACCTTTCCAGCAGGTGATGCAAGATGTCTTAATCGGTCAGCTTCAGTTGGGTCAGAAGCATGAGCTGCCAAAGCAAGCAAGGCAGACTGCATAACACACAGATTTAGATAATCAGTATAAAGCAATAGGTCAACAATAACTATTGTATGGTGCAACTAAAGATTTAAGAAAACTAACTAACCTTTTTGGGTGAACTCATAAGATCTGCATGCAGGGTCAATGCTGTTCTTAAAGTGCAAGGAGGGAAAGGAGCCGGCAAGGAGCTTCCACTGAGTGGTGTGCCATCTTCTTCATCGGCATGGACAGAGAAGTAAGTATCTGGTGACAAACCCAACAGCCCCAATGCCTCCTCCACAGTTTCAGTTAGATTCTCACAGTAGACACCGACATGATCTCCAGTTTCATATCTAGTAAGAATGATAAAAGGATTGCACATGAACTATTAATATACAATCGTCTACACTTTAAGTGAGCAACAAAACTTAAAATAGCAACATTGCAATCAGACAATCAGCCTACTACAAAGTGGGATTGAGTAAAAGCAACTTACGCAATTCCAGTTCCAGAAATGTCAAATTCTAGATGGGTGCAAGAACGATCCGATGCAGAAGTATGAAGCTCTCTCCTCACAGCCACATTAGCCCTACAAAAGACATACTTTGTGAGACATGAGTAGTCATTAAAATGAGTTCTAATATGAAAATATAGTAATTATATGTTTGTATAATACCTCAATGGATGTTGAGCATCAATGACAGAATGACCATTTGCATTACTTAAACTCTTTTCTAGCATTGGTGCCTCTGCAAGGTCGTGAAATACAACCCGATATTCTGGTACAGCAGCAGTGTAAGGGGTAGAAACAGTAGTAGAATCATCCTCGTCTCGAAGCAACTGATCTAACTCTGGCCACACCAATTCTCGCCTGGAATAGCACAATAGTGAGACATTTCCAAATATATCAGGCAAAAGGGAAGTCTGGGTTATTGACATGATTATTAAGTTTAGGTTCTATTTACCATGCAGTGAAATCATCTTCTATGCATTGATCATCATCTCCAAGACCAACCGGGACAAGGCGCTTACCACCTGCAAATGCATGAAATTGTTAATCACAAGAAACAATATAGTTGAAGTATATAAAATCACCAATGAGTTTATATGGATGATTTAGTGCACTACATGGACTTAGATGCTTACAAGAATAAGTTTAGTTATTTGTTTCTGTTTGTTCATTTAAAATTTTATTTACATATTTTCACTACTTATCTAAGACCAATACATTTGTCACAAATGAGGAGGCAAATTTTTTTGGAGACCGCCATTACAAAATATTGTAGCAGACCTTCAGAACTCCAGGGTAGCTAAGCTCTAATTAGTACATTGCAGAACAGAATGCATGACCTGAGCAGGTTTTCAATATCTGTGCTATTAACTATCTATTTTGAAGGCGAGGAATCAAGTGCACACAATATGTGATCACTTATAACCTATCATGATGGACTAAAGTTATAATGGAAATATTTTATGTGCATTGTACATTTTAAGAACCTTTCTGATCCCCATATTTTAGAAATAAGCATAAGCAATGAATGTAAATAACCACTCTCAAAACCCATAAAACCTCACTGAACTTACCCTGCTCTACAAGGATCTCATCTACCACCTTGGCAATCTGTTAAAACATGCAGAAACATGAATTCCTGTAAACTCACATGAAGAATATACGACCAAAAAAAACAAGGAAACATCCTAGTAACAACTTAATCTAGAGACAAGTGCATATTCAACTGAATACTATACCTTGTTGAAATGTTCGTACTGTCTGTTGCCCAGGCCAAAAACCCCAAATTTAAGATTCTGAAGCCATTCTTCCCTCCCTTTCCCCTACACACACCACAAAAAACAAATCAAATTGATCCCTCAAAATAATACCTGAATCCAAGCATCGTAAAAACCAAACCAAAGTTTACCTCCAAAAACCATTTGTAGAATCTTGCTGCATTATCAGTGGGCTCGCCATCTCCATATCTGTACAAAATTATTAGTAAATAACAAAGCCATATAATTGTACAATTGTAAGAAAATAAAAATGAAAAAGAACTCACGTAGCAAGAAAGAAGAAAGCCAAAGTCTCCTTCTTCAACTTTTCTTCATATTCTTCATCATCCGCAGCATAATCATCCTACACATCATAAATCCACAGACATTAACATTATAAATGTCCAAATGAACTTCCACGAAAGTTCAAATCCAAAGGAAGAAGAGACTATACCATATCAACAACTCTGAATGTCACTTTATCATACCGAGCTTTAGCCTCTTCAGCCAGAGCCTGAAATGGGAGCAGATCAATAACACAGACCAACATAATTGCACTAAACGAACAAATTAGACGAGGCAAACCTTAGCGAAGCCTTCAGCGGTTCCGGTCTGAGTGCCGAAGAAGATGGTGAGTTTCTGGTTGCCGTCATCGACCTCAGGCTCGGGATTGACGGGCAAGGGCTTCAGCGGAGGAAGCGGGCTGGGCTTGTGGGTAGAAGACCTCCTGAAGACGAACGCCACGGCACAGCCGATGAGAACGGCGATGGATGTGGTGAGAAGCATGACGATCTCACGGTTCTCGATCATCAAGGCGGCGACATCGCCGCCTGCATCGGCGGAGAAATTGGACGGGTCCACTTTGCCCTTGATGATAGCAGCCATCAAATCGAGCGGAGACATTGATCCCGATGAGGATTGCATAGTCGGATGCGGAATGAAGAAGATGGTGGTTGTGGTTGTGGTTGTGGTTGTGGCCGGAGAGACTCTGAGGAGGAGCTTTATAATAATTATACAAGAGAGGAGAAGGTGATGAAAACAGAGAGGAACAACGCCTGCCAAACCGGACTGGTCAACCTCACCTAACACAGTTTAACCATGGTTAAGACGTCCCTACTCAGATTACTCTTTTTCTAGAATCGGAAATATGCCCTTTTCTGTCATTTTCTCCACAAACTGAATTCTGGAATATTAATCCAAATACAATGGTATCAAACTACAATTATTCATGAATTCTGTTTTGTCTACATCTGGATTTGGAAATTATATTGGATTGCTTTCATTTTTTTTTGGATCATATCTTTGGGGTAAAAATTAGGTGTTTACAGAGTAACTTTACATTTATTTTTTTAATTAATGTTTCAAATTTTATTCTAAATATTTTTTTACATCGCTTACACCCATCACCTTTTATTATAAAGTGTGCTTCAAACCCAAATAATTTATGATCAAATTTTCACTCAAGTGGTATGGATTTTTGTATTGGGGAGAAAGATGTAATGATTTTAAAATTTATAATATGATTTGAATATTTTGTTTAACTGTAGACTAATCCTATAATTAGATATATGGGTGCATTGGTATATTAAGTTAAATGTTTTTCAATAAGGATTTTTAGACAATCAAATTGCATCATTTCTATATTGTTTATTGAATAATTGTATAATGATGATTAAATATCATAAATGCGTTGGAATCAGATGCCCGCGTAACAAAATGGTGTAGTGATTTTGATACATCAAATGTGAATTATATGTACTGTGAATTATATGTACTCTAAGTTATATATACAATTCTATATAAAATACTAAATATAATACATGTACGATAATAGAAGAAAATGAGAGAAGGTGGATTCAAAATTTGTTTTGATGATACTATTGAGTCTCAAGGACACATTTATATAACATTACTTGTGTTTAGTTTGACAAGCAAATGTTCTCTGCTTAATGTAATTACATGCGTTGGGTAATAATCTAAATAGGGACATCAATAAATTAACAAAAAATTAGATTCAATTTCTTGTTTGATTTGCAATAATCTGAACACTCAAGTTGGAGTATGGGCATCGACAATTCTCAACTTATGAATGAGAATATAGGAGCATTATCTCGCTGCTCACTATAAAACTACAAATCATATTGAGGCTGACGGTGCAAAAGCTAACTCGTCTTGTGGCCGACGGTGCACAAGACAGCGCGTCTCGTGGTCTACAGTGCAAACTAATATTTTTCTCAAAACATAGTACAAACCAAGTCTAGGAGTTGATGGTACAAAACATAACTCGTCTTAGAGACGATAATAAAAAGATAATTTAATATCAGTTGCCTTTCCTACTCGTTAGAATCATGGGCTAACGAGTGCACAGAATTATAAGTTTAGTGAAATTTAAACAAGAGTATGCTTGCTTTGATACCATGAAGAAAATGAGAGAATGAATTCAGAGTATGTTTGGATGATATTATTGAGTATAAATTTATGTAAAATGTTTAATTTAACAAGCAAATATTCCCTACTAAATGTGATTGCATACATTAAGTAATAATCTAAATAGGAAAAATCAATAAATCAACAAGAAATGAGATACAATTTCTGGTTTGATTTTCTAGCAAAATATATTTGGTTAAGCATAATCTTTTCATGGTTCTACCTACTTGCCAATAAAGGCTTCTGGCGGATGGGCGTGACATATTCAATTTTATAATTATTTTCATTTTCATTTTAATATTTTTTTTCCTCGAGACGAGCTGTGTATCACTCCGATGGCCACGAGATTTAGTTTGCGTAATAAAAAAAGCTCAACCCGATGTATATGATATGACCTAACCTCACGGTAACACATCTTAGTTATAAAACTTAAAAAGAAATGTAGATTCCTTATTCATTAAGACTAGTTCATTCATAAAATTATTATATTTTATATAGTAATTGACTTAATTATAAACTTAATAAATGTATAATCTATGTTAATCACCGGAAGACATTTTATTAGTAAAACCTTAGATTGTGCATTTTGACTTTGTTGGACCATCAGTCCAATCATGACCAACTGTCAACAATAACGTCTTAGTCCAATACACAAACGATTCGCCATAGTCTAATTGACTAAGGAGGACAACCAATGACCTAATGGAATACAAAGACGAAAGAATTTTCATACATAAAGATTTTTTCCTTAAGTTCAACATATTATAGCGGTCGAGACGTAGATCATGTTATTGGTATTGGATGTATCGTTAAAGTTGTGCTGACATGAACTTATAATTTATTTGTGATATTCACTCTCATTTTATGTCAATTCGATAACTTTGTGAAAGTAATTGGGTGCAGTAATTCAAGAGGCCTCATTAAACAAATAATTAAAAGTTCGAGTCGATTTGCTTTCACATAAAAGTTGAGTACGTGGGTTGGCCACTTGGCCATGGGGCTTGCAAGGGCTATGAATCTTGGAGAATGAATAATTAACGGAAACGCCGTTCCAGCGAAGCCAAGGAGAGCATCTCAATTAAGATCCAATCTTTCTTCACATTCGTTACAGATACATTTAGGATTAGGAGTCTTCCGCTCATTTAGTAAGACTATATCACTTGGTTTTATTTTATTATTTAATATTAGTTGCTGCTTCAAACCTCATTCATTTGACCCTTTGAAATTGACTTCTTTCAGGAATTTTCATTTCTTTCAATTATTAAACCAAAAAATCTTTTCTTTCCAAAACAATTGTTTAATATTTTCTTTTATAAATAATTTATTGGTGAACGATTCCTCATGTATATCTGCTTATTATAACAAATTGAATACTGATGTATTTTATCGATAGTTTATAACTTAGTTAAGGTATGCGTGTGAACAAATAATGAAAAAAAAACCAGTGTGATAAATGACATATATTGTGTGTGGAAGTTGGTTGAACTATAATGTTTCTTGTTTTTTAATTTGTTTTATTTTATTATTATTTCTATAGCTGTGTGTGTTTGGTGGAAGCAATCATGATGGTTGTCATAAATTGAATAAACTAAGAAGTCAGATGCAAAGTTCCTGAATGTGATTTATATGTTTCTGCAATAAATTTACAATTTTAATCGTCAACGCGTGAATGTTACCGTGAAACGAATGCCCATATAATATAAAGGGATAATTTTAGGTGGCTATACATAGATTTTGCTGTTTTTCAGGTGGGTGCACCTAAATTTTTTTTCCACCCTACTACACCTAAAATATGCAAAATTTTCACTTTACATTTTCTGTCCAAATCTGTTAGTTTTTAACGTTTTTTTCATGTGAAATGACTAAAATGCCCTTAAGGTTAAATGAGTTATTATAATTGAATTGAAAAGACTAAAATGCCATCACCTATTCATCTAATTTTCAAATATATGACATTCCATTTCTCTCTTTTGTCTCTGCCACTCCCACATCGGCCACACTCGCGCAACCGTCGGAGGAGGGGAGGTCGGAAGGAGCTGGGCGGAGGTCGGAGGGAGCTGGGCGCAGGTCGGACAGAGCTGGGCGCAGGTCAGAGGGAGCTGGGCGCAGGTCGGACAGAGCTGGGATTGCGGAGTTCGCGGTGGAGTAATCGTCAGAGATGGAGGAGAGACGACGACTGCCTCGACCTCGACCTCCGCCCAGCTCCTCTGACCACCGCCCACCTCGACCTCGACCTCGACCTCCGCCCAGCTTCTTCGACCACCTCGACCTCTGCCCAGCTCCTCCGACCACCGCCCACCTCGACCTCGACCTCCGCCCAGCTCCTCCGACCACCTCGACCCTCCCTCCAACCTCCCCTCAGCTTCTGCGACCACCTCGACCTCGACCTCGACCTCGACCTAGCTCATCCAACCACCTCGACCCTCCCTCTAACCTCCCTTCCTCCGACGGTTGCGCGAGTGTGGCCGGTGAGGGAGTGGCAGAGACAAAAGAGAGGAGATGGAGTGGCATATATTTGAAAATTAGATGAATATGTGAGGGCATTTTAGTCTTTTCAATACAATTATAATAACTCATTTAACCTTAAGGGCATTTTTGTCATTTCACATGAAAAAAACGTTAAAAACTAACAGATTTGGACGGAAAATGCAGAGTGGAAATTTTGCACATTTTAGGTGTAATCAGGTGAGAAAAAAAAATTTATGTGCACCCACCTGAAAAACAGCAAAATCTAGGTTTAGTCACCTGGAATTATCCCTAATATAAATTAGTAATACCGATGTTTTATTGAACCCATGAAGCAATAAAATTTAAATATTAATAAGTGTTGGTCAAAATCTCAAAATGAGAAAAAATATTATATGTCTCTTTCTATAATAAATTATTACAGTTTAGGGATGCAATCCGATATGAACCAACATTCAAATAGAGAAATAAAAATAGTTGTCAGTCGTTAGTTGAGAAATGATTAATGATTGTGGTTAATAACTAATTTAAGCTGAAAATTAATTGATTAAATGCATTAAAGGGCAAAATCGTCATTCTGCCCTCACAAATTAAAGAGAAGCTAATCGTGATTCTATGCAATTTTCTGAGATTTTCATTTATTCCGAAGTGATTTCTGCGTGAATATGCAACAATTTCTTCGTCGATCGATCGATTCAGAGATTCGATTTTGCATTTCTCCGATTCTGCAACAATTTCTAGGATAATCGAACGATTGAGTGAACATGGTTTGTGATTCTGCGGTAAATCTCCGATTCTTGAACAATTTCTTGGATAATCGATCAATTGACCGATCCTGGTTTTCGATTCTCCGATTTTGGTTTGCGATTTTGCACGCGATTCTGGAGCAATTTGTCTCGATCTGCATCAACAATAACGATTCATCAACTGATCGATATTCAACAATCGATCGTCGAAAATTGAATTTCTTGTCAATTTTGTGATTCTTTGTGATTGTTCTTGTTGATTGTTGATTGCTCTTCGTGATTTCTCAGCAATAATCAACAAATCTCACAATTTTGGTTTCCTGAATTTAACTAACCAATAATTTAAGGTTTCTTGAAAATTGGTGAATTCGAACATTTGACAGTGTGAAACGTGTTTCGATTCTGAAACATGTTTTGATAGCAGTAATATGTAATCTTAAGATTTTCATATGTTTGAAACATGTTTTTAACGGTAACAATGAACATACGTAACCAAGAGAAATCGACTCTGAAACATGTTCCTAATAGTAATTTAGAAACTAGTAATCAATAAGAAAAGAACATTTAAACAAGTTTTGAAGAAATCATTTCACTAAAATAAGCATATATCAAGATAAAAACAATTGACATCACTATTTTACAAAACTTAAAAACAAATATGAAATTTTGGGTAGTCTAAAACACATTCCTAATAGTAACTGAGAAACTATGAATTTATGAGGAAAAAAAATACTGAAACAAATTTTGCAGAGACTATTTCACAAAAATGATCACATATGAAAAGAGAGAATCAATTGATAACAATCTATTTTACAATAATTCAATACAAATCAGAGAGTTTGAGAGGTCTGAAACACTTTCCTAACAGTTATTGAGAAACTATGAATTTATGAGATAAGGGTAATGAAACAACTTTTGGAGAAACCATTTCACCAAAATGAGCACATATCAAAAGAAGGAAGCAGCTGACAACAATCTATTCACGGAAATTCCACAAAAATCATAGAGTTGGAGTATTGTGAAACATCTTCCTAACAATAATGAAATTCTGAGTTGTTGTAAGGACAAGATGTCGAACACAATGTTGGGACAATTTGTTCGACAGCTTGTCTGATCACAGATAAGTAAATAACAGAACAATAAATAGAAGACACACAATATGTTTACCTAGTTCGGTGACTCCGCACCTACGTCTGGGGGCACTCTGGTAGTCAATAGTACAACTTCAAGCATCAACTAGCTATCACACAAGCTATTGTCCTAAGCTACTATAGATCTCACCGTGAACAACCTCGACCAAGGGCCTCTCCCCCTGTCTTTGAGATCCTCTCAATTTCACCCTTCGAGCAAGCCTATGCTCGGTTGTGTTGTCTTCGACAATCTTCTTCGTGAGACTTCAATCACGACCAAATACCTTCAAATCACAAACACTCAAATCCTTGCAAGTTGATGTTTGTGATCGACAATGTCCTTCTAAATAGAACAGCCTCTGATCCGCTAGTCTTACTTGGTCACGAGCTCTAAGTATTTAGCACATGAAAGGACGTAAAAGCAGACGAGTTGCTAAGGGGTAAAGTACCTTCTTTTATAGCAACTCGAGTATCCTAATCGGTTTCCAATACTGATTAGAAAATCCAAACCCTTGCCATCCTCGGCAAGTTTGGCAAGTCGGCGTTACCATCTACAGGCCTTGCTGACGTGTCTTGATGCTAGCTGGAGATTGCCTTATTTAGTCGTTGCCTAAGACTCACGCGCGCTGGTGTTCTCTGTCTAAACAGGAACGCTGCGGTACTTGACTAATTCTGCGCACATAATGTTATACTACATATATTGCGATATGTTGACTGACATCTTACCTTGTGCTTAAAAAAATCTGCCAATACTGAATGTAGCAACAAATAACTTTGAACATGTGGAGCCATTAGAAAAGAACATTAAAACAAGTTTCGCATGTATCATTTCACCAAAAATTAGCACGTATCAACACAAAAATCAACTGACATCAGTCTATTTACAGAAATTCAACAAAAATTAGAGAGTTTGAGTGGTCTGAAACACCTTCCTACAATAACTGAAAACCTATAAATCCATGAGAAAAGAACACTAAAGCGGGTTTTGGAGAGACTATTTCCCAAAAAATAAGCACATATCCCCGAGGAAAGGTGTAACGAGGGTTCCCAGGGTTTAAGAGGGGGACCGGGTTCCATACTATACCTTAGGGGAGAAAGGTGAACCCTGTCGGGGAAAAGTGTAACGAGAGTTCCTAGGGTTTAACGGGGGGACCGGGTTCCATACTATACCTTAGGGGGAAATGTGAACCTTGTCGGGGAAAATGTGTAACGAGGGTTCGTCGACTATAACGGGGTGACCGGGTTGCATATTATACCCTAGGGGAAAAGGTGAACCTTGTCGAGAGAAATGTGTAATGAGGGTTCCCCGACTGTAACGGGGAATCAGATTTCATACTATACCCTAGTGGAGAAAGTGAACTCTGTCGGGGAAAAGATGTAACGAAGGTTCCTCGGGTGTAAAGAGGGGACTGAGTTCCATATTATACCATAGGGGAAAGTGAACCCTGTCATGAAAAATGTGTAACAAGTGTTCCCCGGGTGTAACAAGGGGACCAGGTTCCATACTATACCCTAGGAGAAAAAGTGAACCATGTCAAGAAAAAGATGGAATGAGGGTTCCTCAGATGTAGCGAAGGGATCGGGTTCCATACTATATCCTAGGGGGAAAAGTGAACCATGTCAAAGAAAAGATGTAATGAGGGTTCCCCAGGTGTAACAAGGAGATGTCTAAAACATGTTTATAACAATTTGAGTGGTCTAAAACACCTTTCTAACAATAACTAAGAACATGTAAATTCATAATAAAAGAACACTGAAACATGTTTTGCAGAGACCATTTCACCAAAATGAGAACATATTAACAAAAGAAAGTAAAGGACACCAATCTAGTCATAGAAATTCCAAAAAATTAGAGAGTTTGAGTGGTCTGAAACACCTACCTAACAGTAACTGAGATCTTATAAATCAATGAGATGGTCATTGAAACAAGTTTTAGAGAGACTATCTCACCAAAATGAGAACATATCAACAGAACAAAGCAACTAACATTATTCTAGTTATAGAAATTCTAAGAAATTAGAGAGTTTGAGCAATATGAAATACCTTTCTAACAGTATCTGAGAACCTATGAATTCATGAGATAAGGACACTGAAACAGGTTTTGGATACACCATTTCACCAAAATGAGCACATATCAGTAGAAGAAAACAATTGAAATTAGTCTAATTAGAGAAATTTCACAAAAGTTAGAGAGTTTGAGTGGTATGAAATACCTTTCTAACAGTAACTGAGTTCCTATAAATTCATGAGATAAGGTCACTGAAACAGGTTTTGGAGAGAGCATTTCATCAAAATGAGCACATATCAACAGAAGAAAGCAACTAACATAAGTCTATTTATAGAAATTCTACAAAAATCAGAGAGTTTGAGTGGTATGAAACATCTTCTTAACAGTAACCGAGAACCTATGAATTCATGACATAAGGACACTGAAACAAGTTTTGGATACACCATTTCACCAAACAGTATGTGAGAAACTCCACAAAAATCAGAGAGTTTGAGTAGTCTAAAATGTATTCCTAACAGTATGTGAGAAACTATAAATGGAAACTTCATATGTCTTTACAATAACAATAACAACAACAAAAACATCAAGTTTCCAAATATATAGAATTGTGCGTATGTCCTCACAACAACAACAACAATAACATAAACAACAAGTGTTCAAAGATACACAAACTAGGTCCTCATTTTTTTTCCAGTAATCTTAAACTCAATTTTCCTGTCATTGGAATAATTCTTCAATTTTCTATACATCTTCTTCAACATTGTATTCTTCTTCCAAATGATCAATTTGAACAGAAACTGGACTCGTGGCTTTTGGATTTGAGGAGACTACAAAAACATTCAAAATAGTAATAAATTATTGATATATCAATAAAAACTAATAAAAATATTGCACATACCATTTCACCAAAATAAGAACATATCAATAGAAGAAAACAAATGATATCAATTTATTTACAGAAATTCCACAAAAATCAAAGAGTTTGAGTTGTCTAAAACACATTCCTAACAATAACTGAGAACTTATAAATCCATTAGATAAGAACACTGAAATAAGTTTGGATACGGCATTTAACCAACACGAACACATATCAACAGAAGAAAGCAACTGATATCAGACTATTTATAAAAATTCCACAAAATACAGAGAGCTTGAGCAGTCTGAAACATCTTCCTAGAAATAACTGAGAACGTATGAATCCATGAGATAAGGACATCAAAACATGTTTTGGAGAGACTATTTCACCGAAATGAGAACATATCAACAATAGATTGAAAATGAAATCAATTTAGTTACTAGTTTTCCACAATCCATCACATATGCTAAAAAATCCTCAATATAAACACGGCGCTGAACTGAGAAGCCATGAGTAAGAGAACAAGCAACAATAAGTTAAGTTATTCTATAACAATGCACTTTCAAATCAAAATGAACAAAACCTTACACTAATTAATGCATTCCATCTCGTGCAACTACAATCTTTTACTTTCTCAAGAAAATGCTTTTGTCATACTATCTGGACATGCAATATACAATTTTACAAATTGAGATGAATTCACATAAACTAAGTTCTTATATTCCAAGCTCCTTCTTAAGTAAACAACTAAATCCACATTGGTTCTCAATTCTCAAATTCACAATCTAAACTCAATTTCCACACCAACGAGACCGAAAACTACACAAATTACAGCTTCAATCACCAATGCAAGTAGTTCAAAAACTAGAAATGAATTCGAAGAAAGTAAAGATTGAACAAATCAAAGAAACTATCATAGCTCGTGTTGAACATAAACAACACACATTACACAAATCACACACACGATGAAGAGTCCTGAGACGAAGCTCGGAGGCAGAGAGAACGAGAGAGAACCGGAGACGAGCCGGAGCAAAAGGAGGGTCGCCAGAGAGCGGAGGAGGGCAGATTGGTACTGAAGAAGAGGGAGATGTGAGGCGTGGACATGGCGGTGGTGACTCGGTGAGTCGGAACGGCGCCTATTCCTACACGGAGCCAGGAGAATCTGCAGGAGCAGTTATGCGGCGAGGGGAAGATTCACGACGAGGACATCCACGGATCGGCTCAAGCTGGCGTTCTTTGAGAGGAAGAAGAGATTTGCAAAAAAGAAGAAGTCTAGCGAAGATGTAGGGAAGGAAATGGGAGTTGGGGAATAAGCAAAAATACAAAACTACCCATGGGCCAAATTAGTGAAACATCGAAATGACCCAAAGAAATTCAAAGTTTGACTTATTTACGACTATATGCCACCGCTTCCATCATCACCACTTCTCATCTAATCTAACGATTGATATATGTTCCTATTTTCCTATTTAAATCTATATTTCTCAGAGGAATATCTCCTTGTAGTTTATATTTGAATTATATAATATAGCAATTAGCATAAAAAATGTCAATTATGACCTATCACTCACTAGCACACCCAAATAATAACAATTGAACTTAAATAGCAAAAGAAGTGAACAAGTAAAAAGGGCATACTACTAGGGTTGTACAAATAGATCATGAAAAATAGCTTTTTATACTTGCCCAAATTAATATATAGGGTCATGATCTCGTGCAAACCAGGAGGTCTTATGCGAACATGTGAGAACCGTGTTTCTATTATTATGTTATGTATTTCCATTATTATGCCATGTGTTTCCATTATTATGCCATGTATTTCTATAATCGTATTTTCATTATTATGACATGTATTTCCATAACATTACAATGACAGACCAAAATAAATAAATGAATAAATAATTCTTTCAATCCCTCGTAACACCCCACCCCTCGACAGAGCTAAGACCTTGACTGCCATGACCTATTTGGATAATTGCCTGTATGATGTTATAGAGCTTGAGAATTCGTCCAAGAATCGAAAGAGCGCAGCTTCTCACTTTCAAAACGGAGTCGGAAAAGATTGAAGGGCATGTTTCGAACCCGTGATGTCGTTCTATGATGGGTTGTCTCCTATTTGATAGAGGCACACGTCGTGGTAACACCTTCCCCACTAGGGTTTAGAAAAATACACGCCCTTCATTACATTTGGGTGGTTCTCACGAGTTCTCACGCAACTCTTGGTTCCCACTTGAATATGCCTATATATATATATATATAGAGAGAGAGAGAGAGAGAGAGAGAGAGAGAGAGAGAGAGAGAGAGAGAGAGAGAGAGGCGTGATCTGGTTTTGCGAACCAGTTGTGTGGTGACACATGCACTAAAATTTTCATTATTAAGTTATGTATACTCATAAAGCAGTTAACCGATGTTTTCATTATTATGACATGTATCTCCATAACCCGTTATAACTACTCGTTACACATGAGAAACCCTCGTTACACCATTCCCCCGACAAGGTTAATTGATTTCCTATAAAAAAAATACTTGTCCCCCTTCAATACACCATATGTGCATTACAACTGCGAAATTAGAGCCGTGCGCAGCTAGTGAATTGAATAAGGGATGCGTACAAAGGCGTATGCAACCCTTAATTAATTCATTAGATGTGTGCCCACTTTGTACGAAGTTCTTATCAGTAGGGGCTGCTTACATCGAATGGTACGCAACTATAAGACACACATATCTTTCCTTTTCCGCTCTTTATTTTCTAAAGACGAGTGTAATATCTTATCTATAGAGCTCATGCCCAAAAACAGAAATCAAAAGAGAGATAAAAGGCAAATATTTGAAGATGGCGACGATGGCTCCTTCTCCTACTCCTTCCATTTATGTTGCTTCGCCTTCAGTTTTCTCCTAAATGGAGGTTTCGTTCTCGATTTTGAGCTTCATAAATAAAGACATGTATATGTTCTGACCTCTCTCTCTTGTCTCCTTCAACTGCTCGGCTTTATCTTCATCGGTCTCTTGGGTAATCTTCATATTCTCTCTTTCTCGCTTGTTGCTCTATGGAGTCTGTTTCAACATCTTCAACTCTGTCAATCTAGGGTTTCGGTTTTGGAAGGGATTTTGGTGATGGCGTTAAAGTGGATCTTGAAGAGCTTAACGATCTCCGCCACAAGCTTTGCAACGAGGTATCGATTCATTACTGGAATGCTCAATTTAAGATTTCACTTTTTGTGTTTATTTTGATTTGTTAAGTTATATTAGCATTTGATTGTTATATGTGTTCGGATTTATTTCTCTAGGTTTAGTCTGAATTTACATATATTAACATCGAAATTGAAATTTATTGTCTGTTGTTGTATATGATTCTAAATTGTTTAATTGTAAAATGTGAATAAACCTAGTGCTTTTCATAATTATTAATTTTCTGTAAAATGTGAAATTTATTGTAAATTATTCTATATGGTTCAGGTTAAATTTGTTTGACTCAAGTTTGTATTGTGTGGTTGTTGATCTAGCAATTGATTGTGCTATACATTGGAAGAACACGCCACTTCCTTTTTTAACAAATAAGTGTCTTAAATTTTGAGGGTGTCGGCTAACAAAATTAGTCGACATCCCTAAATTACGATGATTCACATGCAATATATATATATATATATATATATATATATATAGAGAGAGAGAGAGAGAGAGAGAGAGAGAACATAAATCCATTGAGAACACTCATGTCACACGTTTGAAATGGGCCCACCAAATTATTAGAAACTCTTATTCGCGAGGGTAATTTAGAGAAATCGAATGGAGATCTAATCCCACTTATATTCTTATTTATTATCGTTACAAAATTAATCAATTCTTTTTTTGTGAAAATCATATCTTTATTTAATACGTTTTTCTTGTTTTAGTTAGTTCATTTTTAAGTTGACAATTTTTGGATTACTTCCTTTTTATGTTAAGTTGACATTTCCTGAAGTACATTGACATAAGTGCATTCTCCCTCAAAATTTTGTGTCCATTCAATCATGTTTCAAACTTTTTTTATGCAATTTTCGCCAAGTCATTCTCTGAATAATTACGAGGATAACGAAATTAATTACGAGTTGGATTATCAGTGTAGCATTTCAAATATTAAATCCACACATGTGTAACACATGGACAAACTAGCCATACCAGGATCCAACTATAATTATCCACGACCCACAAACACTCTCAATAATATAGGACAACCACACCATATATTGAGCAGCCATAGTTGGGTCCAAACAGACTGCAACTTTGGATTACATATTATGGTCATAATATTTATCAATGAAAGTTAATCCTACGTGAAACATGGACAATGATGTGAGTGAATAACCAAAATAGACCATGGTTGTTATTTTTTGTCAGATTGTAGCATATGGTCATACTACATTTGTGTATAGCCATACATAAGTTATGCATGACCACACTTTAAACTGAATAGCCACACCAGCATATGCATGCAGAAGTGTACTTCTTATATGAGTACCAATATTTATTTATTTATGATTAGTCTTTAGTCTACATCTTCTAGACTTTGTCATATCAACAAATTTGTATAAACCGGACCCATCCTTTTATTCCACGCATTTGATTTCCAATTTCTACACGTGGTCTATTTATTTCCCCTTACTAAAATTGGTTTTATCTAAACCACAAAACTTTATCTTTCTTACCTATAATACTCATCCACGTCCCACACATAACTATATAGTTGCAACCTTATGACCATTCCGTTGAATTCTTTTTCACTGTGATTTCAATTTTTTGTGACATGGCCAAACTACAATTTATTAGAGCTACACGCAGTATCATAGTTGATACACTCGCGGCCACACTAGTTCAACCACAACCACAATTGTTACATAGAAGCCATACGTTTTAATTGCAACCACATGTAAAATTTGATGGTCATTCTTAACACTGGGGCAACCATTCTGCTTCACTGATAGCCACACGGTGTCAACAACATCCAAACCACATAACCCCTTTACATACATTCATTATTCACCCTTTATGATAACTATGCAGTGATCGACTATTATTATTATACATCACTTAAAGTAGCCACAATAAATTCCTCATAGCCATACTGGTGCAACCATAGACACATGCGTCACATAGAAGACATACGTCTTCATGCACATTTATAACATATGAATGAGTTCAGCACACTCTTTGTGTTGATGTGCCAATGTTGTTTGTTTTCTCATAATGAATTCATGTGGTCGCACACTTTCTTGTTAGCCACATTTACTTACTAGGAGCCACACTGGTTCAACCACATCCTTATCGTTCAAATAGAAGCCATTCGTTTAAATTGCAGCCATGTGGCGAATACGATGACTATTTTTTACCTCATTGCGGCCATACTGCTTCAATGATAACCAATCATTGTCACCACCAGACAAACCAAAAAACTTCTTTAACACAAATTTAATATTCACCATTTATGCGAAAACCCCTTGAATGTGCTACTACGAAATCCACGATTAATATTATTCATTATCCAAAATTCGATAGTCATTTCACAATTTTCTAAAAAAAATTATCTGATTTAATATTTTTTAATTTGTTGAAGATATTATTATATCTTATTTCATTCTTATAAAATTTATATCCCTTATTGCATGCAATAAATACAATGTTAACGTAATATTTTTTCTTCATTCAATTATTTTTTATACTCATTTAAAATTACTGTCCAAATGTGTAATTGTGATTGATCTTCACATTATGTCATCTAGATTAATGATATTAAGTTACCATATTTGTGGCTAATTAATGATTTGTGGATCGTATTTAATTCAAATTAGGATTTTCTCATTAATAGAATTAAATCACTTCCGTTTTCATGACCATTTTCCCTAAAAAAGAATTCTCGTTTTCCAAAAATACCCCTTTGCCAGATCTGACACACGCACACATTTGGGTTTTAAATTAATATGATACGTTTGATTAAATTGGACCCGAGGGCCAAACACTGTTATAACGTTTTAACGTTAATCATTGTTCTTAATGGAATGCATCATAGAGAGAGCATAAATCCATTGAGAAAACTCATTTAGTGTTAGAACGTTAGAATAGATATGAACCGTTAGATATGTGTTTTGATCAAATTGGCACAGATGCGGCCTGAGCCCACAAATTCAATAAACAAACTGATGCGCGAGGGTATTATAGGAAAATCGCATAGATGTGTAATCGGTCCACGATTCTGGTTGATTATCTTTCCTAAAATATTTGTTTTCTTTTTATCTTAATTAGATCGTTATTTAATGTGTTGAACAGTTATTAGGTTAATTTTTGAAAATATTTGTTTTCTTTTTATTTTAATCAGATCGTTATTTAAGATGATGAATATAATTTCAAATTGCACCATGACTATAGAACTTCAAATATAAAAGCCACACATATGTAACACATGAACACACTAAATAGTGAGCAGTCATACTAAGATCCAAATATATGTAAATTTGGATTGTATAGTATGATCATAATGCTTATGAATAAAAACCACTTATGGTCATACTAGTGAACAACCAAACTAGTACATGAATGTTATTTTATTTCGGATTATATCTTATGGTCATACTACATTTGAATAAAGTCACACTGATGCCAAACATGGCCACACGTAGGGGTGTCCATATAAACCCGGAAACCAGAAAACCGACCGACACCAGACTAAACCGGACAGAGCAAAACTAGAACCAGAACAAACCGATAGTAATTCGATTTTGATTTGTTAAAATCGGTAAGAACCGGTTCGATTTGCGGTTTTTTATTTCAATAACCGTAGTTAACCGGTACTGGTTTAATCTCTGAATTGAATTTCAATCTGCACCGTCCATCTTTATTCTATACAAATCCTATGTTCCTAATGTTCCCACGTTACTCAACCATTATCAGCCACACACAATCACACATTATTATTATTATTATATATATAAATTATGAGCTGTAACCCTAGATCACTCCACACCACCCTTCTTCTTCCCCAGACCACACACTACTCATCTCATCACTTCAGTACCATCACTTCCTCTTCACTCCAAACCACACTTATTCTTCCCCATACCACACACACTTTCGATGAATAGTCGTACCAGAATATGCTTGCACAAATAGACTTCTTATATATGCACCAATGTTTATCCATGAATGTAATTTCAAATTGCAGTATGACTATACCACTTCAAATATAAAAGCCACACACATATAACACATGAACACGCTAGATAGTGAGCAGCCATACCATGATCCAAACTAGAACATGGTTGTTTTTTAATATCTCGAACAATGATTGATACTCATATAAGAGTTACACGCGTTAGTATAGTTAATACACTCGCAGCCACACTAGTTCAACCACAACCACAACTGTTAAATGTAAGGCATACGTCTTGTAGTTACGACGTTTTTAGAGATTGGCTGATTTTTAAAGGAATTGAAGAAACATGTTACAAAGAATGTCGAAGCATCTTCTACAACATCTTGTGTAACATTGTTGACAGCGTCTCGGCAAACATCCTGATCGACAGAAATCAGGAAAGTGCAGTTTCGGCAGAAAATCAAGAAGACGATTAGGAAAGTGCAGAACGACTCCTAATCTGAAAAGAAGAAAGACAGCGATTAAGAGGAAACCCTTTAGGGTTAGTACTCATCCACGATTGCTATAAAAGCTTAGGCTACCCCCTTAGCAATTGTGTGGTTCTTTATTTGTTTCCTAGCAACAATTTGCAAGGTTCTTAGACGTGAAGGTTTGCGGGCTAAGAAATTGCAGATTGAGCTTAGGATATTGTGCATCACATAACTATAGAGAGTTAGGTGATTGAGGGTTTACTGAAGTCGTGAGTTTTGACTGCACGCAACCACCAAGCTTGAAGAAGACTTGAAGACGACAGAGCAAGGCGATTGCTCGAAGAGTGGAATCAAGACGTTCTTGGATTCAGGGGGAGACCCTGAGATAGATTGCACTGTAAGACGTAGCATAAAGTATAGATCTAGGGGCGATCACAGGTACTTGTATGTTCTGACGGATTACTGATAAGTGAAATCTTTCCACTAGGCTGAGAGCCCCCAGACGTAGGTGACGTTGCACCGAACTGGGTAAACAATCTGCTGTGTCATTACTTATAGATTTATATTTACTGTCCTGCATTATCTACGCAAGAAGTCAGACACAACGTGATAGCATCCTGCGTAACATTGTGTGTGGCATCTTGCACGACTAGCTGATCAGCATTTCAATTGGTATCAGAGGGGGCACCTATAGCTTTAGGTGAAGGTCCTAAACAAATATTTTGATCAAGATGGACAATACCAGAGAAGGAGGATCCATAAATCGACCACCTGTTCTAGATGGAAGCAACTATGGCTATTGGAAGGCTCGAATGTGTGCCCTCATGAAGTCACTAGACAACAAGACATGGAAGGCTGTACTCAATGGTTGGAATGCACCACAACTCAGTGACAGTGATGGCAATCCTATCGGCCCAAAACCAGAAAAAGACTGGACTGATGATGAAGATGAAGAATCACTGGGAAATTCCGAGCTCTGAATGCTATCTTCAATGGTGTTGACAAGAACGTATTCAGACTAATCAACACATGCACAACTGCCAAATCAGCATGGGACATCCTGGCCGTAGCATATGAAGGAACAACTAAGGTTCGAGAACAAAAGCTGCAATACCTGACTACCAACTTCGAAGCCCTCATCATGAAAGAAGACGAATCAATTGCAGATTTCAATGTTCATATTCGTGATCTAGCCAATGAATCCTACTCTTTGGGAGAACCAATGTCTGATGAAAAATTGGTAAGAAAAACCCTGCGTGCTCTTAGCCCTAGGTTTAAGATGAAGATCACAACGATTGAGGAAGTTCATGACCTCAAGGTCTTGAAATTTGATGAGCTGATGGGGTCTCTAATGACCTATGAGTTGTCTCTACCCAACATCGACAAAAGAAACAAAGGAGTTGCGTTCAAAAGCTCAACACACAAGCAACCAGATCCTGAGGATTCCGATTCTGATGAAGACATCGATGCTACAATGGCCCTTCTCACAAAAAATTACAACAAAGCCATGAGAAGATTTAGTCGAATGGGTGGACGGAATGTCACATCAAATGCCAGAAATAAAGCTCCACAAAAAGCTCAAGTTGGAGGTAGTCTTGACAGACCAAACAGGAGTGGGGAAGAAAACAAAAACAAAGGACTTCAATGTCATGAATGTGAAGGATTCGGCCACCTCCGTAGAGAATGTCCAAATTTCCTCAAACAACAAAAACGAGGATATAATGCCACCCTATCAGATGATGACAATGAAGATAGCGAATCTGAAGAGGTAAGCAACTTTGTTGCATTCACTACTACTACTCCTGCATGTAATGTTGATAATGTTGTCGATATCAATGATGATCCAACTCCAAATGAGAATTGGACTAAAGAGCAACTAGTCGAGGCATACAAAGGCTTGCATACCAGATGGATCAAGGAAACTCTGATACTTGATCAACAAGGCAAAAGGATCATTAGTCTTACCAGCGACAAGTCTAGATTTCTAGAGACGATCGTGGAGCTGAAACGAGAGATCACCAGACTTAATGGAGAAATTAGTCTCATGACTAAATCGGTAAAGATGATGAATCCGAGCACAGAAAGCCTTGACAAGATTTTATCGGTGGGAAAACAGTCCAAAGATACGACGGGACTAGGGTACACACATACTGTCCCCTCAACGACAGTGACAAAGTTTATCCCACAACAAGCCATGGCTGACAAGAAACTACTGGATGCCCCAACACATCCTACAGGACGACCTACAACAAAAGCCATAACATCATCTACAACCTGTTCTTGTCAAGTAACTGCCAGAAGACATCCTCCACGCAAACAACAAAGCTACAGAAGACCAGCTTATCAATATCAATGGATATGTCATTACTGTGGTCAACCAGGTCACATCAGACCTTTTTGTTTTCAACTTCTTGAGAGGAAGCAAGCTCAGCTACAACAAAAGAAATATCAAAGGCATCTCTCATCTCCTCCGAAGACATCCCGCCTTGAATGGAGACCTATGAACCTGGTCTATCGAGCTAATGTTGCATATACATCCTTAAGTTCTTCAACAAACAAGGACTGGTATCTCGACAGTGGATGTTCTCGACACATGACAGGTACATCGTCATCTTGTGGCCGCTACGCACAGCAAGCGATGCGACTTCTGGTGCGGCTTCTGGTGTGACTTCTGGTGCAACGACTTCTGTGTGCAACTTCTGTTTGCGACTTCTAGCGCAACTTTTCGTCTTATGTGCGCTTATATCTCCCCTTTTTGTATAACAATATTTCCAAAGGCAATCATAAAGCGATATACTTAACCACAGAGCATAAACGAGCTCAAAACTTGAGCAAATATCCAAAATGTCACATAGTGCATAAATTTATCTCGGACAATCCCCGAGGAATTAAGAAGTTTGTTTGAAACACATTATCAGAATAAATTAGAGAAATATTTAAAAAGAGGTGGAGTCATCGACATCATCGTCATCTTCAGCAGGAGCGGTGCGTAGGTCATGTAGGAGGGCTTCACAGGCAGTCTTACGAGTTGTCAGAGCAGCAATCGTCTTCTCCAAGTCATTGATCATATCCACCAGCTCTTCCTCCATCCTGGTGCCAAGAGGTCCGGACGACGTGAGCTGGAACCAGCTTCAGATGTTTTGGCCATGGGAGGAGCGAGATCTCTCATATGCTTGCCCTCAAAGTTTTTGAGACTTATAGTGAGGGGCAGAGGCTTCTTTCCAGGTACATCAGAATCTCGAACAATGTGAGGACATTGTTGGAGGAGAAGTCTATTGATCAACGATGGAAAACCAATAGGTAATTTGACAGCACATGACTTGGCATGTTTGACAAGATGCTCAATAACGTACGAACCAAAGTCAATAAGAGATTGAGTACCTATTTGGTAGATGAGCTTTGCTAGTTCTGTTTTGATGCTCGACCCGTGAGTGGAGGGCGCCCAGTTTGCCAGACCAATTCGGTATAGAATGGAATACTTGGCCGTTAGGTCTGCAGCCGCAATGGTATCCTTGAAAGGCCACACCTTTTTCCTTTCTCCAGTGATCTCAAAAGCCACTTTGTTCAAGTGAGGGACGTTTGGAGTGACTTCTGAGGCCGCTCTGCCTAGATAAGCATTGATTGTGGAGGCAGATATCTCAAAGCACTCTTCTCGAACAAAGACCTTTCTATACTCCTCGTCTTCTAGGTCATTAAACTCACTCGAAAGATTGACGATGAACTCCTTGACCAGAGCTGGGTAGAACGGTCCGATGTTGATGACCGTGTTGGTTAGGCCTGAACCACGGAGAAGCTCCACAACTGCGTTCATTCCTTGAGCTTCTGTAGAGAGCTCTCTCTCCGGGTAGATGTTGCGCTGGTACACGTATTGCCACTTGATAGCATTGTCTACTGAGTGAAATGAGACATTGTCGGTTGGGGCTTTTGGGACGTTTTTGGGGAGTTTCAGACCTCCCATAGACTTCTTGACCCGTGGGGGTAAGGCACGAGTTTCCTCCTCTTCTTCTTCTGGAGCAAGGGTTGTTACTGAAGTAGATGACTTCTTTCTTAACTTCTTTACTTGTTTAGAAGTAGGTGCTCCTCCTTTTTCTGTAGCTTTTCTTTTCGGGGTTAGTCTTCTTGGCACTGGTAGTTCTTCTTCTTCATCAATCAACTTTCTCTTTGGTTGTTTTCTTTTCTTAAGCCCTTTGGGCACAGATTCTTTTAGAGGCGTTCTGTCCTCTCGTGTAACTTCTTCTTCCACGGTTTTGGCCATATCTATTTCTTCTATGTTGACAAGATCGGCTAAAGGTTGGGGGACTTTTGATATGGCTTCTGTATCTTCATTCAGCCCTGAACTACTGTCCGGAGCGACAAGAGGACTATCGATTTTCTGCATGGCTTCGTCTACCAGAGGTTTCTCTGTTTCAAGCGTTAATTTTGGAAGATCGGATGTATTCTCGCAACTCGTGACAGGAATTTCAGGGATAGAGGTCCCTAAACTTTCTTTGTTTTGATCCTTTTCTGCTAGTTCTACTATCGAAGAGATGGAAGGATTACCTTTTAGAGACGTCTGAGTAGAATGCGAGCCCTCCTTTTCAACGTTAGGAGCCTCGGGTAAGACGTTGTCCTTCTCAACGGCGGGGGCAACCTCCACAGATGCGATAGTTGGAGGCGAAGTTGTTGCGCCTTTAGGGTTTTGAGAGCCCTCTCCTGGAGAATTCCCTCCTCGATTCTTTACTGCATGTTTATTTGCAGATAACTTTCTAGCAATAATCTTTACCCTCATCTTGGTTCACAGTTTCTTTGAGGCAGATGGAACTCGTTCGCTTCTGGTTCCGACCATTGGAGTTGTTCTCTGAAGGGAAGAAGGAGCTGCTACAGATGCACAATGATTTTGATTTTGTGGTGCCCTAAGCGTTTTGGGAAGATGGAAGGGGTATGAAGAGCTTTTCTTATTATCCTCTTCGCATACGTTAAGTGACTGGCCTTTGGATTGGCTTGATATCGAGCACAGACTCCCACTGAGAAAGCAATGTCGGGTCGACTTGCTGTGAGATAAAGGAGACTTCCAATAATGCTTCGATAGAGGCTTTGATCAACTGGTTCTCCAAGATCTTCCTTTGTGCATTTGACATGAGTGGCAATGGGGGTTCTTTTGTGCGAAGCCTTTTCAAACCCAAATTTCTTCACAATATTCTTTGCATATTTGCTTTGGGAGATAAATATTCCATATTTCATTTGTTTAATCTGGAAGCCTAGGAAGTATGTTAGCTCTCCAACCATACTCATCTCAAATTCAGACTGCATATGTTGTATGAAACGTTCCACCATCTTGTCTAACATCCCTCCAAATACGATATCATCGACATATATTTGGGCAATCATGATGTCCCTTCCTTCCTTTTTCACAAAGAGAGTTTTGTCTACTCCCCCTCGAATATAGCCATTCTGTATTAGAAATTGGGCAAGACGTTCATACATGCTCTTGGTGCTTGTTTGAGGCCGTAGAGAGCTTTCTTTAGTTTGTAGACATGATGAGGAGAGTCATGATCTTCAAATCTTTTTGGTTGAGCAACATAGACTTCTTCGTTGAGATTTCCATTGAGGAAGGCACTCTTTACATCCATCTGGTAGAGTTTGAAACGTAGATGGCATGCTATGCCGAGAAGAAGTCTGATGGCTTCCAGTCTGGCTACTGGAGCAAAAGTTTCTTCGAAGTCAACTCCTTCTACTTGTGTGTACCCCTGCGCCACCAGTCTTGCCTTGTTTCGAGTGATGTTTCCTTGCTCGTCAGACTTGTTTTTGAATATCCACTTTGTTCTGATGATATTGACATAGTGTGGCTTGGGTAATAGTTCCCAAACTTCATTCCTTGCAAATTGAACCAATTCTTCTTGCATGGCGCAGACCCAGTACTCATCATTGATGGATTCTTGTATATTCTTTGGTTCAATTTTAGAAATAAAGCAGATGTTACCTATCATCTCTTTGTAGTTTATAGGCGCCTTCTGTCGAGTCTGCACTCCTTCATTGATGTCTCCTATCACATCCTGGGATGGGTGATTCTTCTGAATTCTTCTGGACGGAACTCTCTGTTTTGTGATGGGGGGTGCCTCTTTGTCAGAGATGTTTTGGCTTTCGACTTCAGATTCTTTGTTGCGATCTTCGGTTCTGACTTCTGGCCTGACTTCTCCTGAGAGATTTAGTACTTCGTCCTCATCGTCACTGGGTTGCTCATAACTGTCATCAATCTCTACATTGATGGATTCCATGATAAACCGGGTGCGTTTGTTGAATACACGAAAAGCCCGACTATTTCTGGAATAGCCAAGGAAGATGCCTTCATCGCTTTTAGGATCAAGTTTGCGTCGAGGTTCCCTATCTGCAAGTATGTAGCATATCGATCCAAAGACATGAAAATATTTGACATTAGGCTTTCTACTCCTCCATATTTCATAAAGAGTGAGCGATGTTCCAGGGCGGAGGGTCACTCTATTATGAATATGACAAGCCGTATTCAGAGCCTCAGCCCAGAAGTGCTGCGGGATGTCTTTGGCTACCATCATGACTCTGGCAATTTCTTGAAGAGTACGATTTTTCCTTTCCACGATCCCGTTCTGCTGAGGAGTGATGGGGGCAGAGAATTCATTAGCTATTCCTTCAGTATCACAAAAGTTTGCGAAGCTGATGTTTTCAAATTCCTTTCCATGATCACTTCTGAGTCGGATGACTTTGCCAATGGCTTCTCCTTTTTCTCGTTGTACTCTCCGACATAGGGCTTCAAAGACTGAGAAGGTGTCTGACTTTTCTCTAATAAAGTCTACTCAGGTGTATCTTGAGAAGTCGTCGACACAGACAAATATGTACTTCTTACCTCCTAGACTTTCCACTTGCATAGGCCCCATAAGGTCAACATGTAGAAGTTCTAGAACACGAGAAGTAGTAAGATGTTGTACCTTTTTGTGTGACGTCTTAAATTGTTTGCCAATCTGGCATTCTCCACAAATTTTTCCTTCAACAATCTTGAGGTTGGGAACTCCAATGATCGCCTTTTCAGAAAGAATCTTCTGCATGCTCCTCAAATTGATGTGACCAAGTTTTTGATGCCATAACTTCGTCTCTTGAGCTTTGGATAAAAAGCACTTGGTTGGCAAGGTTGTGACTGTTGGAGACCATAAATAACAGTTATCAAGAGACCTGTGACCTATCATGACTTCCTTCTGGTGTTCATCTTTGACAGTGCATTTGTCACGAGTGAAGTTGAAATCTAGATCCAGATCACATATTTGACTGACGCTGATGAGGTTGGCTGTCAGGCCTTCTACCAGTAGGGCCTCTTTTAAGCATGGTGAGTCTGGAAGGTTGAGCTTTCCCTTTCCTAGTACTCTAGCTTTTACCCCGTCACCAAAAGTGACAAAGCTATTAGTGCAAGGTATTAAGGTGACCAAGAATGAGCTATTACCAGTCATATGTCGAGAAGATCCATTATTAAAGTACCAATCATTGCTAGTTGAGGCTTTTAGAGTTGTGTAAGCGATATTTGCTCGATAGTTTACCTCTTTGACTTGCCATTCCTTTCGTGGTTGAGCTTTCTTGATAGTGGTCTTTTGTTTGACGACGTTCCTTCCATATAGGCGATAGCAGAAAGGTCGAATGTGACCTCTTCGTCCACAGTGGTGACATACCCAGTTATGTCTCTTGTTCTTTGTTCCCGGAGCGACCAGGGTATGCGACTTTATGGTCGTTTGATCAGGCGTGAAGGTCGGAGACATCTGACGAGACTTGTGGGTGACAACCTTCTGAGGAACGAAGACGGTATGTGATGATGACGCTTCTTTCGAATATCCAAGGCCTTCCATATTTCTAGCTGGTCTTCCGATCGAGAGGATTTGATCTAGAGTGTTGGTGCTTGGATTCATCATCTTTATAGACTTGGTGACTTGGTCTAACTCACTTTTTAATAGAGCCACTTCCTTTTTGAGATCAACAGTAGTTTCAAGAAGTCGTGACTTGTCTTCATTAAGGGAAAGAATAAGAGCATTCTGTTTTTCGATTACCTGAGAGTCTTCAAGCCATTTGACATACCATTCGTTGTATGCGTTGTTGAGAGTCTTATCGGATAGCTCATCATCAGAGTCATACTTCTTTGGAATCTCAGATCGTGGATCTGTTGTGGTAACAGTAAAGGCAACATAGTTGCTTGTATGCTCAGAGTCACTGTCTTCTTCTTCTTCATCGTCTGTTAGAGAGGCATTGAATCCCTTCTTCTGTTTCTTTAAGAAGTTAGGACATTCTTTCTGTATATGCCCATATCCCTCACATTCAAAGCACTGGACTCCTTTTTCCTTTCCTGATCGTTCACCACGTCTACCATCGTTATTAGTGCTCTCGAGCTTCTGGAATTTGTGTTGAGGCTTGTCTCTGACTTCTCGAGTGACATCTTTTCCTGTCATATGGTTAAATCTTCTCATGACTTTATTGTAGTTTTTGGCCAGCATAGCGATAGTCTCATCAATTTCACTATCTGAATCAGAGTGAGCCAATTTTTTCTGCTTTTGGGTAGAACTTTTGAATGCTACACCTTTATGCTTCTTCTCGATAAGTGGTAGAGAGAGCTCGAAGGTCATAAGGGATCCCATGAGTTCATCAAACTTCAGCGTTTTCAAGTCATGAACTTCTTCTATGGCAGCGATCTTCATCTTGAATCTGGGACTTAGGGCTCTCAACGTTTTTCTGACTAAATCTTCATCGGTCATAGGCTTGCCTAGTGAATATGATTCATTGACTAGATCCTTGATACGAACATTAAACTCAACTATAGTTTCGTCTTCATTCATGGTAAGGGCCTTAAAGTTGGTCGTGAGGTACTGTAACTTTTACTCTCTGACTTTGGATGTACCCTCATAAGCAACAACAAGAGTGTCCCGAGCAATTTTGGCACTTGTGCACGTGTTGATAAGTCGAAACACATTCTTGTCTACTCCATTAAATATGACATTGAGTGCACGAGAATTACCTAGGGCGGGCTCCACTCTTTTTCTGGTCTAATGCTAGTTTGATTTCCTTGAGCATCAGCATAGTGAGGTTCCTCTCATCCATTGATGACAGCCTTTCAGGTTTTGCTGTTGAGAGACTTCAAAAAGGCACACATCCGTGCTTTCCATTACCCATAGTTTGTTCCGTCCAGCACAGGTGGTCGATTGACAGATCCTCCTTCCTTTGAGTCTATATTTAGCTACTCAGAATTTTTGCAGGAAAATCACCTAAGAGATAAGGTGCCTCCTCTGATACCAATTGAAATTCTGATTTGTAGCCGAGTCAAGAAGTCGAACACAAAGTCGTAACTTTTGTGTCGACAACTTGCCTAAAACGCACATCGTAGTTTAAACAATAAACAAGAAATAATAACGACATCAGAGATGATTACCCAGTTCGGTGCAACGTCACCTACTTCTGGGGGCACTTTGCCAGTGGAAAGGTTTTCACTATGTGGTAGTCAATAGTACAACTTCAAGCACTAACTATCTATCACACAAGCTATTGTCCTAAGCTACTATAGATCTCACCGTGAATAACCTCGACCAGGGTCCTCTCCCCCTGTCTTTGAGATTCTCTCAATTCCACCCTTCGAGCAAGCGCCTATGCTCGGTGTCGTCGTCTTCTTTGTCAGATTTGTGAATCTTCAATCACGAACACAAGAACCCTAATCGATCAAACACTCAGTCTTCGCGACTTGATGTTTAATCGAAGCAAAGCCGTTCTAGCAAACTAATCAGACTCTCAACACGCCAATGGTGCACGGTTAAGAGCTCTGAGAAATTTAGCAAATTATGAACAAGAACAGACGAGCTACTAATGGGGAAGCACCAGCTTTTTATAGCAGCCCCACATTCCTAATCTTACTCGGATTAGGAATAGGAAGTCTCAGACTTCCTAAATAAATTAGTCAAGCAGTTTGTCGCCTTTGCTGACGTGTTTAATGACAGCTGGAAGTCGCCTGGCCTGTTGGCGTCATTCTCTTGCACTCCAAGTCTTTCAGTTGTTGTGACGTCATTCTTCTTACGTTCCAAGCGACTCAAAATAGGAAAGCTTCAGACCTTTCCTAATTTGGAGTGTAATGAGTCGCTCCACACGTCTTGTAACATGTTGCACTGACTTCTTACTTTTGCGCTAAAAAATTATGCCAACACTAAACGTAGCAACACACACATTCATTATTCACCTTTTATGTGTAACCCACTTCAATGTGCTATGTGTGGATCGACTATTACTATTATACATCACTCAAAGTAGTCACACTGACTTCCTTGCAGTCTTACTGGTGCAACCATAGCCACAGGCATCACATGGAAGCCATACGTCTTAATGCGCAGCCACACACTATTTTGACCGCCCCACGCTCATATCATATAACATTATCCGAACTCTCATTGTGTTCAAAGTATGTAACAGTTATAACATATGAATGAGTTCTGCAAACTCTTTGTGTGTGATGTGCCAATGTTTTTTGGTTTTTTTATAATGAATTCATAAGGCCATACTCACTTCCATGTTAGCCACACTTCCTTACACGGAGCCAGACTTGTTAAACCACAACCACAGTTGTGAAATAGAAGTCATACGTGTTAATTGCATCCACATGGAAAATATGATGGCTATTCTCTACCTCATTGCAGCCATAGTGCTTCACAGATATATACACGTCACCACCGGCCAAACTAAAAAACTCCTTAACACACATTGAATATTCACCATTGATGTGAAAGCTCCTTGAATGTGCTATTAAGAAATCGACTGTTAATATTATCCATTATCCAAAGTTCGGCCCAAGAATTCAAATGAAAACTTTGGTCCGAAAATTGTACTTGCCCCTTCTTAAATTCTAATTTATTTAGGAGGTGTGTAGAAGTGACAAAAAGTTTTCTTAACTTAGTGGTAGAAGTTTCCTTTTACTCTCACCTCTTTGAGGTCATGAGTTCAATCCTCACAACTAACAAAAGTTTCATAATATTTAGTCATAATTTTTTTGCAAGAAGATTATTTACATCTTTTAATTCAATAATTAATATATTTATTTTACATAAAATACATTTTTGTTTTTTTCTGTTGATTTTACAATATTAATGATAACTAGCTTCTTATTTACAAAATTATAGATGGAAACAAATCAAATTTATTCTAAATTTGTTAATCTTGACCTCCATAAAAAAATTAAACTCAAATATGAATCGACTAGAAAATTTATTTGACTCAGGTTCATACATATATTTATTAAACTCGATTTGTCTCAAGACAAAATATTCGAGTTCGAATCTTGTTCAAAATTCTAATTTGTGATTATAAATAAAACGTTTAATCGCCTAAATTTATCTTACGAAAATTTACTTATATTTATCTTGATAAGAAATGTTGCCTTCCCTACCTAAAATTTCTGATTCCGCCAATATTTAGAGGCAAGTGTTTATGCACATTAGAAAGATGAAAATCTTAACAGTGCAGGTGTTCTTAAGCCCATTGATACAAGATGCACAACCCAGGAGTGAACAAGTTGGTGCAATTATCCCGATTACTATAATATATATATATATATATAATGACATACATACATATAATCGCAACAATTAATATGTGTAAGCATGAGCTTGATTTTTGGAATTTTAATTTGAGATTCTTATACCATCGTAAACCTCAAGTTTTCATAAAATTTAAAAGTATTTTGTTATATCCAAGTGAAAAAAAAGAAAAAAAAAAGAAAAAGTTGAATTATATTTTATTTGTAAACAAACGAGTTAAAAACTAATATTTAAAGAATAAAAAAGTATTTTAGTTTAAAAATTGTGGCGACATTTACGAGGTGAGTTAAGAGTTAACGCGTAGACCGAAATGGAAAAACATAAATGAGCACCAACTACTACTTGTTTGCTTTTTTCATTGAAAATATCGGTGACCAACCCAATATGGCAAAGTTGGCGAAGCTCATTAAACACTCTCTAAAGTCAACACCAAAGTTCACTTCCTTTAATCAGCAATTTGAACATTTATATAAGAGAAAAGCATGATCCCAATACAATGGGCAGACACAAGAAGAAGAAGCATGAACAAACCTATAAAAAATAACGAGGTTGCTCTGTGATTTAGATTGTTACAATATTCTATTCCTCGCAATTGAATTATATTACATTTATCATGATTTTTCTGGATTTGCCCATGTGCCTATTTGATGAGGCCTCGCAATTAAGTTTTGTTAGGGATTTAAGAGGTAAACTATTTATTTGTTTCTAGAAAAGAATCATGGAAGCACAGGATAATTTACCCGCTAAAAGTTGTTGAATTAAAGACTCAAACATAGATATGAGAGGAAAAATATAAATTTACATGAAAAATTATAAAAATTCAAATAATGTATATAAAACGAAGTTGTACTTAATTAATAAAGTTACATTTTAAATTATGAGCCTATATATATGATTTTTTTACAAAAAGTATTGTATTCCTATCAAAACAATAGTTATGCTTATTAGAATTTAGAATTATTGAAGATATGTTGAAGCCTTAACGAATAGAAACATATTCATAATTAGTACCGTGTCATGGTAGTAAATGACCATTGAATTAAAAATAATTTGCCTGGTGTCCGTATGATGATGATCGTCATTTGGTTGCATCCCACTTAATATAATAATACCATGCACGTCTACTTGCACATTAAAAACTGGTACTCAGAAAACATAACTCAAGAGTAGATTCAAAAATAGTCACGCTAATTATATGAACAATATGACGAGATGTCAAATTAGATGATTATGAACTATAGGCGAGCATAGAAGCCAATTTCTTTTTGTATAAAACGAGTAATTTCATATGAAAAGTTTTGAGAATAATTTTGTATTTATATAATACAAGAGCAGAGAAGCCAATTTTTTTTGTATAAAACGAATAATTTGACATGAAAAGTTTCAAGAATAATTTTGTATTTATATAATACAAGAGCAGAGAAGTCAACGACACAAAGGCGTGAATCAAGAAAACGTCTAAAATGTTTTTTAAGATTAGTGCAACCAGACAAGGACATCAATGCCCGTCATTAACCAAAGGTTATGTAAAATATAACAAAATAACTTTAAAACCAAACTTCTATATATTTTTTATTTGCTCGTACCGGAGGTCTTCAATCGAATCCTAGCTCAGACGAATGACGGCCTACTTGTATATTTGGCTAATATTCAAGTTATTATTAAATGACACGTTCAGTCAAATATAAAAATTTCAAAAAGAAATCACAATCCACATGTATATTGTTGTAGGTAAAGCTAAATTTATATTTTAAAACATTAAATCGCAGCTGTTGGACAAAATTGATAAAAGTAGCAAAAGTTGACAAGTGAATGAGTCAACTTAAGCCGTGATTTTGGAGCGCTTTGGCTCAGCCTAGAATAATGTGAAACACATTTACATAATCTAGGATATAAGAGCTTTCCAACGGTATATCACGAGCTCTAAACGGACAAGGGGTGAATGAGAAATTGAACCTCAAAGATGACCACTTGAAATGAGTTGTGCTGAAAATTTGGGGGCCGAAAGTCTGCCACATTTTTACTGAGGCACATAAACGAATTTCCATCAATATTTTTAATTTGTAAATTGAGAATAATATTTTCCAATATAATTCGGAAATAAATATTTTCCAAGTCAGTAAATTTGGGAATAAATATTTTTCTAGAAATCGGAAATAATATTCTGCAACTTGCAATATGGAAATAAATAAATTTCGGAATATTTATATTGAAGAATTAAATATTTTCATAATATTTTTATTCATGAATAAAATATTTCCGTGATATTTTCTAAATGTAAAATATTTTCAAAATAATTATTTGGAAATAAGTGTGGTGCCATTAAAAAGAAAAATCTCTTAATTGGAAATTAAGAGAATATTCCGAGATATTGTCTTTCTCCCCAAGAAAGAAATTTGTAATTATCTCTTTCCCTTTCTCTTTAGGTTTCAACTTTTCCCTAAACCTATGAACAGATAGCTTTTGTAGAGAAATAGAGACACATCGAAAAATACCATACCCGACCATCTTTCTCTCTAGTTCATCTTGCCTGATTCTCTCTACATCACGGTTCAGAGTTCGCCTACGATCGACGTTGTATCCTGGGAGCGATTTGTCCATACGGGGGCAAAATTCGTCTAAAGGAAAGCGGATTACCGTGCCTCGTCGATAATCGTTTCCTCCTTCTTCATCTGTCCAATACCGAATCACAGGTCAAGTAAATATTATGTATTGTGACGGTGATATTCAATAATAATAAAGTATTATTCATAGTGTTCGTCTTTTCATTTATTTAATTATTGCATGTATGCTTGAATAAATGTATTAATTGCTCGATTTGCGTTTATGGACTAACCCCGTATCTATCAATCTTGAGACGAATTTTTGTGTTGTAGTTTTTCTATAGACGCTTTCTAACCCAACGAACATGTTACCATGCCGGATATAATCTGATTTGACATTTGGTCAAACAGACTCGATAAAACGGTTTACTCGAAACCTTTTAAAATTATTGTTAATAAAAAAGATTAACTTAATGTTTATGATCTATTGTTTTGAAATAATCAGATTTGATTATTATGGTTTCATAAGTTTTATTTACCAAAGCATCGAACCAAGATTCGAAAAGCTGTCCAGGAAAAATCTGCGCTGTCAACGTTTGAGTTTTTAGCTCGGAACGAAGTACTTCTGGTCAGAATCAAGTTTTGACCAAAACTACAAAGTTGTAGAGGACGGAAAGAAGAATCCAAAAAAATTAATTTCAGAATTTTTGGATATCTGTAGCCTCCGCTACACCCTCCGTACAGTAACGTTTACTGAAAGCAACATGCTGAAATTTAATTGATGAATCCTCTATTATGACATTGTTTATTAATTGTGAATTAATGGGTTATCTAATGAGATTGTGATTATATGTTTTGTGTAGTAATTCATATACGATGAACTTATAAATATATATTTGGAATCATCTTGATAAGATCTCAAGTGGATTATAGTAAGAGGCATGTGTGAGAAGATACGCGAATATGGAGACAAGACAATGAGATAAGTTTGCTCCTCCCTTGTATTCATATACACACGTAGATGACTTCTGTGTTTAGATAATCAAGCATGAGATTATTTTTGTATATATTACATATATACACTCACACACTTATACGATTACAAACATGAGATATTATTCTTTGTATGTTTATATAGTAAGATAAGTGTGCTTCTCTGTAATATGTATATGCTCATTATTATATTTATTATCATAGGATGCTGATATATATGTATATATATAAGTGTGTGTATCGGTGGTTTGATCTATGTATATATACATGTATGTTTCGATTAATATATTTAATATACATATATGACTCGGTTCGATTATATATATATATATATATATATATATATATATATATATATATGCATGTCTATGATTTAATGATCATATATGTGTGCTAAGAACGATTATGCATGCTTATAAACATATAAATGTATGTGTATATTTATGTATATGCAAATGGCGATATTCACATGCATGCGTATTATTATATTATAGATAAATATATGAATATACATGCTAAGTGTGATATGAGTATAAGTATGTGTGTATGCCAAATTTACTGAATGGTTATGAGGACGAGATGCTTATGTGGTGTTGTAAATTTGACGCATGAAATTGCACATTAATTGAGATGGTATGATTTGACATAATTGGTCAAACAAGATGATGACCTGATATATTCAATTGATGAATATAATAGTCTAGCGTTGCTCGGTGCATGATTAATCGATTATGTTTTTTTTCATGAAACACGTAAGAACGATTCAATCGATGTTACTATGTAATCGATATGTTTCCAAGTGAAACACGTAAAGACGATTAACATGGAGCAATGATGTGAGCCTCTGACTCAGTTGATCCCGTTCTATTTATAGAACACGTAGGGACAACTCCAACCAGGTTCCAACGTACATGAACACGCTGGTTGTGTGGGGGAACTACCTTCCTCTACAGGTAAAACCTAACGTTATGTGTAGTAGAACTTTGTTCTCTACGGGTAGAACCTGACGGTTTGTGTAGTAGAACTTCATTATCTACATGTATAACCAGACTCTCTGCGTGGTAGAACTATGCTCCACCAACGCGAGATCTGATTTTTGTGATCTGAATTATTTGTTCTATATGAACACGTTATTTAATTCGATCTAATTTTTTTATTCGTTGTATCAGATATGGTTGACGAAAACGCGAAAGCAATTGAACCAACGCTGACAGCCGATATGTGGCTAAAATGGTGGAGGTCTAGAGAGATCCCACAAAAGAGCAAGAAACCTTAAGGAGGCGTTGCCAAGAAACCCAACTTTAATGGGAAGTGCTTCAATTGCAACAAGCAAGTGCTTATGTCTTCCAAATACAGGATGCTGAAGAAAGGCAAAGAAGCTTGAAGCTAACATTGTGGATGTCATGACACAATAGATGTATGACATCGATTCAAGTGCTTAGTTGAGATTTAGAAATTATATGTAATTTAAGTAAATTTCAAAGTTGTGAATAAAATAAGAGAAACATTTCTTATATTTATGTCATTAACTCACTTAAATACTTGTACAGTAGAAACAAGTTCACAATAATGGAAACACGTTCCATTTATAGTGGAAACACAAACCGAACAGTTTCCAAGTATAATGACAACAAATATATAGTGCTTAAGCAAATTATTCTTTGAAATAATATGGTCTTAATTATTATATACGGTGATGTTAACTCAATTTGATTCGGTTCATAGATGAACACGCACGAACAAATTGAAAGACTCTAGTGTTAATTTTGAATAACATGGTTTCTTACGAGAAAAATATAAATTGAGTTCTTATGATCAAACTCTAGACGAGAGTATGAAAAGGATATATTGAACAGTATCAATGCTTTAATTAATACATGTAGAGTTTATTCTATGCATAAACATGTATGAACGATTGTTTAAAATATATATATATATATTAACTAATCGATTCTACGAGACATGTAAGATAGATTAAACAACGTATATGTTTCTTTGTGAAACACGTGAGATCAACATATGTTGGATTTTTTGATTGTAGGTCGGTATGATCCATCATGTTCAAGAACATAAAGGACAAAACCGAATGATCTTTGCGATCAACGAAAACATGTTGCGAAAACACATGTGAATAAATTGAATGTTTTCAATTATTCATCTAAAATGTGTGGAATCGAGTTAGAACAATTATTTTCATTATTGGAAAACGTTGAATTGTCTAAACTTGATATATGAAATTGAAATTAAACATTTTAATTGATAAATTTCACGAATGTTTTTTTTAGGAAAAGAAGTAGTTCTGCGAAATGTCACTCATGTATCGAACATTTGCAAGAGAACTGTATCCAGCAACCTCTTAAGCTCACAAGGCGTTAAGATGGTGCAAGGCTGGAATGAGTTTTGACTAAGGATGGGATGCATGTGGAAAATGATGAGAATCTTTCATGCAAGTCCAAAATGATGAATAAAATAAGAGGGACGCTTCTTATGTTTAATTCAATAAGTCATTGTATGGATGACATGTAAACTTGGACAAGTTGACTACGTAGCGCTGCGTAGGTTAACAAATGTAGAATTCCTAAATTCTAAGTGTGAATTTATGATAAGTCAAAAACCAACGAGATATTCTTTCCTTACGTCGCAAAGAAAACCGTCTGATTTAACCTTTAATGGGTTGTCACGATACATGTGGGAGGAAACTGTATGTCAGTTAGTCACCTTTTAAATAAGGCAACCCCGCAAGAAATCAGACAATATACTGTAGAAATTATGGAAAAGAAACGAGTCTTCCAATAATTGCCTAAGAATGTGGGGGTACCTTGCCAAGGTAACATCCCTTTACAAGAGGCAATGAAATAAGTTCCAAAACGTTGGACTGTATTTTCATTGCACACGCTTTGCATAGTGGTATCGATTCTTGGTGTATGAATCAAATGGATTTCGAAATACAGAAGAACACGATAATGGAGTTAAATAATGTTTAGTTCTTTGAACATGTGTGTCCATGAAAAGGGGAATAATAAGAATATTAAGGTATGTATGAGGAATCCATAACTATGGACTATACTATGCAAGAGAACCTGCCGTGCTATAGGTGTACTCTTATACTTGTTGGATATCTAATGTAAGGGATGCCAAAGACAAGAGAAGAAACGTCTCAACCTTAGCAGCAGGAGTTGTGTCATGGAAATCCTCACGACAAACGATGATAACCAGATTAACATGTAAATCTGAGTTTGAAGCTTTGGATAAAGCTGTGGAAGAAGCCGAGGAGCTACGTATCTAGAGGATATTCCTAAATGGCGAAAGCTTGTGATTACCAAGCAACTATTTGTAGTGCACAGAGCTTGGGGTAACGGTAAAGATCGACACATGCGTCGTCGACATAACCTCGTAAACAACTGATCTCTACGAGAATTATCTGTGTTGACTTAATAAAGTCAAATGATAATATTGCGGATACGCTAACCGTTGGGTTAAATGGAGATCAAGTTGATAAACATCGAAAGGAATGGGGCTCAAGCCCATATAATTAAGGCGTCATGTGAAGGAAAACCCTACCTAGTTGACTGGAGATCCCAAGATCTAGGTTCAGAGGGACAACCTAATTGCATGAACCTTGTGCGGTCACTGTGGGGGCAATCCCGAGACCATTCCTATGATGTCAAACAGTGACATAAAAATGGATCAGGTTAAGCTATGCTTTTAATGATACTTTGTGCATCACGAAGTTGAGCAAAAGATATCACCTATGTGAGATTGAAGTGGGGTTGCTTCAAAAGAAACTTATGGGGTTTAGTTCTCTTAAGCTCTTGCAGAACTAGGAGGTGTTCATGACCAAAAAGAACATAACCATGAGAACCTAACAACCGTGTTTGTTGATATATGTGTGAAGTATATGATCTCTTACGCTAAACGACAGAGAGTTCAAGGACATCGCGTCTACTCATACGTCAGGAAGATAAGTATACTTTCACTAGGAAAGTTCAAAGGGGGTAACCTACTTATCCGATGCATATATCGACTGTAGAGAGTAATCACCACGTTGAAATTATTACACGTTCAATTTCATTCATGTGGGGGATTGTTGGACAAAATTGATAAAAATGACAAAAGTTGACATATGTGTTGACAAGTGAATGGGTCAACTTGAGCCGTGACTTTGGAACGTTTTGGCTCGGCCTAGAATGATGTGAAACACGTTTACATAATCTAGGATATGAGATCTTTCCAACGGTATATCACGAGCTCTAAACGGACAAGAGGTGAATGAGAAATTGAACCTCAAAGATGACCACTTGAAATGAGTTGTGCTGAAAATTTGGGGGCTGAAAGTCCGCCACATTTTCACTAAGGCACAAAAACGAATTTTCATCAATATTTTTAATTTGTAAATTGAGAATAATATTTTCCAATATAATTCGGAAATAAATATTTTCCAAGTCAGTAAATTTGGGAATAAATATTTTTTCCTGAAATCGGAAATAATATTCTGCAACTTGCAATATGGAAATAAATAAATTTCGGAATATTTATATTTAAGAATTAAATATTTTCAGAATATTTTTATTCATGAATAAAATATTTCCGTGATATTTTCTAAATGTAAAATATTTCCAAAATAATTATTTGGAAATAAGTGTGCTCACATTATGCCATTAAAAGGAAAAATCTCCTAATTGGAAATTAAGAGAATATTCCGAGATATTGTCTTTCTCCCCAAGAAAGAAATTTGTAATTATTTCTTTCCCTTTCTCTTTAGGTTTCAACTTTTCCCTAAACCCATGAATAGATAGCTTTTGTAGAGAAATAGAGACACATCGAAACATACCCTACCCGACTATCTTTCTCTCTAGTTCATCTTGCCTGATTCTCTCTACATCACGGTTCAGAGTTCGCCTACGATCGACGTTGTATCCTGGGAGCGATTTTTCCATATGGGGGCAAAATTCATCTCAAGGAAAGCGGATTACCGTGCCTCGTCGATAATCATTTCCTCCTTCTTCATCTGTCCAATACCGAATCACAGGTCAAGTAAATATTATGTATTGTGACGGTGATATTCAATAATAATAAAATATTATTCATAGTGTTCGTCTTTTCATTTATTTAATTATTGCATGAATGCTTGAATGAATGTATTAATTGCTCGATTTGCGTTTATGGACTAACCCCGTATCTAACAGCAACTCTGTCACTTATATGGTATGGTATCCAAATAAGTTTTTCCAATTATATGTTTGGAATGTGAATTGGTGTTTAGATTGCAAGCAAGCAGTAGTATGAAACTGAAAGCACCTTTGGTAAGAGGAAGAGAAATTGAGATTTTGGAACAACCTTCCACGAAGTAGATAGCATGATGGGCCTGGGCCTGGGCCTAAATATTATTACATTTAGTTGAGAAGAGTAGAGGCCCCACCAATCTCTTTGCGTACGTACATACACTCACTTAAACAAATCTCCAGATCATATCCTACCGCTTAAACAAGCAGTACCACTGAGTTAGATATAGACCTCGCCGCAGAAGATGCAACTTTAATAATCACAAAAGAAAACACAAAGGTCCGAACAAAATCCAAATTTTAAATTCCGTCACCGCTCAGAATCAGAATCAGAATCAGATCTATTAACTTTACCAAACAACACTGTTTCACAGTAGGAGTCGTTCCTTCAAAGACGACGACAATGCCAAGTAGCGATTCACAGTATGTGTAAGTAATGTATAGAGAGTATGTGTTGATGGTTTGATTGATGATGTAGGGTTTTGCAGGGAGCAGACATTTGCCGATACCGGGAACCTGGAGCATTGCGCCAAGTACCTGAACCAGACTCTTGTCACCTTCGGCTTCCCGGCTTCGCTCGATCTCTTCGCCAATGATCCCGTGCGTTCCGCTCCCTCTTCTTTCTTTCTTTCTTTCTTTCTGCCTCCTCATCTCTCATTTTCTTCATTGTTTTGTTTTGCTGTCTGTTAAAGGTTTCCATCGCGCGTACTTGCAATTGTCTCTACTCCTTGCTTCAACAGCGTCACAGGGACATCGAATTTAGGGACTCTGCTAATGACCAGAGACAGAGGTAACTCGAATTGATGATGGATTAGGGATCAATTTCTGGTGTTACTGTGGAATTCTAAACTTTGACTTGAAATCAAGTTGAATTGTGCTTCTTCAATCAGATCTGCCAATTGGGGTTATTTTACTAGTGTTTTTTTTATAGATAATGCTGTAAGGGGTCACTGTACACTGTGAATCAGGTCACTGCTTTTATGTCATCCTTATGCAGTCAATGCACGCTTTAGAGCTTTAGAGCGTAGATTAATTTTTTTCTCTACTTGTTATGTTGTAGACTCTTGTCAGACATTTCAAGGTTAGAGGCAAAAGTCGAGAGGCTTGAGTCCCAGCTGCAAGCTAAAGATAGGGAGATAGCAACTATGGCTCGAACGGTTGGAAACTATATTTCCATATTCATTTTGGAGGAAATAGAATTGTATAAGCTTTGTGTTTTTTTGTTAATTTATTTATCGTAAATTCGTCATGTTATGTGTGATTAGGAAGCCAAAGCTACATCAGCTTTCAAGGCCCAAATCGATAAGTTGCAACAAGAACGTGATGAGTTCCAGAGGATGGTCATTGGTAATCAGGTATGGAGAGTTTTGTTCCATGCATTGGAATTGCTTGAGCATCTTGGTGTCTGCAACGTGACTACATATACGTACTGATAATGAGATCATCGAATATGATTTTCTTATGATTCAAAAGCAAGTGAAGACACAACAAATGCATGAGATGAAGAAAAAAGAAAAGGAGTACATGAAACTTCAGGTATGATGTTTTGTGAGGTTTGCTTTGATCCTTTCAAGAGTCATTACAGGCCACATTCATTTGTAAAAGAGGCACATATTATACATTGCAGGAGAAACTAAACCAAGTGTTGATGGAAAAAAAGAAAGAATCTAGATCGGGTATGGAGATAATGAACTTGCTTCAGGTACTACTCGGCCTATTAGCTTTACTCTAATTGTGACACTTAATTTTATTTCCTAATAATCTTCTTATACTTAATGTCTTGTCAGAAAGAAGGGCGGCAACGTGGGACATGGAATGGAAAGAAAGCAGATAATGATTTCTACAAAAAGATTGTATGGAGTATGATGGACTTACTTTTAAAGTCTTGCTTTAGCCTAGAATAGGCCTATTTGTGACAGTTTGCTACTGGCAGGTGGATGCTTATGAAGCAAAAAATCAAGAGTTGATGGCTGAAAATGCTGATTTAAGAGCATCATTGCGCTCAATGCAGGTAGACATTGATTGCTCTGCTGCTATTAATGTACTTGCCGTATTTGTTTGTCCACTACCCATTTCTGCTAGTAAGCACGATAGACGATAAGTGTGGTTGTTGAATTAGGATTAAGTTATTTAATTTGACTGGTATGCATTATATTGATGGCTTCAGAATAATAGAAGTTGATCTATAAGCTAAGGGATTTAATGGTACTTTGGTATTATAGCATGTAGAATATTAACCTCCGCGTGTTGTGAATGTTTTCCACTAGTTAATTATACTTCCGGTCTTTTATTTGAGCAAAATTTAGATTGAAAGTTAATTTTGAATGATGTTCGAAGCAGCGGAATAAAGAACAGCTTGTCATTCGACATTAAATGTAGAAATGCTAGATACAATAGAATATCTGGAAGAAACACAAAATTATATCTTAAAAAGGACTTAGATGCTGTCTTACTAAAATGATGGGAAAGATTGTTTCTTAAGCTATTCATTGGATCTATCATGTTTGCTCCAAATATTTATCAAGTTTAAAGGTAAAACGTTGTGAATATGGATCAGTATATTGTTAATTGTGCATTGCAAGTTTCTTTAATGAGCATATTATCAAACATAAATATTTTTTTGGCTGTACAATAGTTATCTTTTCTCTCGTGTGAACCTTTACCTAGTTCTATTAAAAGTATATTCTGTGATTATGGGGGTAGCTTTTATTGTGAGACTTTCAATTTTAATTTGTGTTATTCTTCTGTTTTCTTGCAATGTGTTTAAACTATATTGAGTTGTGGTCTACAGATGGATATGCGTGAGTTCATAAATGCTCCTAATGGGTTGCCCAAACAGTCTTTGCCTGCCCATGAACGATGTGATACTGACCCCTCACAGTCCCCATTGGGTGGGAGGACGGTATGGCAACTTGAAACAATGCAGTTTTGTTCTTGACCAAAATGGTCAAAGCTCTTTGTTAAGTTTAAAGTTCAATGTTTCAGGATGTATTTGACCTACCTTTCCGTATGGCTAGAAACCAAATAGAAGAAAGTCTCCGGAATAAGATGGCTTCAATAAAGGTACTTTTATTTTGTTCATCTAAGGATCCTCTTAGATGATAAGTTGTTGAAATGGCTTTTTGCAACTCAATCTGAAGGAGCGAATGGGTCAGTTACAAGATGCTCAAAAAGAAGCTGAAGTTACTTCTGAAGCCACAGAGCGGGAACTTGAGCTTGAAGCTCAACTTGTTGAGGCAAGGAGCATTATCCAGGAGCAGGTATTGTACTTTCCTGCCATGCTGGTGGGAAACTTATCTAATGAATCTTAAAATTTTCTGTACCAAGTAACTCTACCTAGTTCTATATGATGCATGCATTGTATGTTCATGATAGAAATCACATTCCAAGATAAGCTAACATGTTATCATTTTTTTAACCTGCATCATTATTACTTTAATTTTATTTATGCATATCATCCATTATTAACGATTAATAATGATTGAACTTTAGGGTGTAACTTCAAATATATATTAGTCTTATATTAGTACTTCCCAAGTTTATACTGATATTATAGTTTGTTGCATCCAGTCGTTCACTAGTTCATTTGATCTGTTGTGATGTGGGCAATGATCAACATTTTAGGCATTTGAGTTGCAGTTCAGTTCGCTATGATCATTCTAAGAATTAGTTCTAAATTCTAATATCCTAAAATCTGTGGATAATTGTTCCATTTGAAAAGGACAAGAATAATACAGACTATTGGTTCAAAATTTACAGAACCTACAAGTCCTACCCTTGTACTTCTAAGTAGTGCGACTTTAACTCACTTTGACGTTGAGAAATGAGTCTTGATCTCCATTTGGGTTTGAAAAAGCACGTAACTAAGAGACTCTTATCTCTGGTATATGGTCGTCAGTGGTTGTTTCCATTCATCTATAATTTTGCATACTTCGAGTCATTTGTTGACACTGTTAAACTCGTAAGTAAAAGAGCTATAATGTATGTGTATTTGGGTTTCATAATTTCCCTACTTTATAGATAAAACTGTCTTGAATAGTTCCAATTAACAAATGTGCTTGTGATCAGAAGCACGTATAACATCTCACTTCAACATTTTCTGTCCTTCAAATTTTGTATTACCGAGGACAGTTGATCTTGACCTGATACACTTTGATTTTTTTCATCGTTTGCTTTTGTATTTTTAGATTTGTAGAGGAATCAAATGTTAATCCGGGACATTTTTGCAGGCATCACTCATGTCCAAACATCTTGCTAAGTCTGAGAGGCCGAGGTATTCTTCATATCCAAGTATTTTAATTATCCAGGTATACAAACTATACTTTTTATTTATGCAGCAGACTGAGTAGCCATTTTGATTCTGGCAGGGAATCTATCATTCCATCACCGACTGAGGTATAAAAACTAGACCTCTTTTTAACACCAGATCATATTGCATTGTCATGTTTCTTATAAGCACCATATCTTGTCATTTGGATTTGGATTTGGATTTTGATGATGATTATATTGTCTATCATTGATAGTTTTTATATATGCCTGGGTTTATTCTGTATTACTAGTGTTTATATTGGATTATGAACTTGATTAGTAGGAATTGGCGTACTTTTTATCAAATGTTCTAACTCCAATACAAAGAGTGACTTGGATCTTCACCTTGATATGGATATGTGAATTGTGTGCTGTTAGAATGTGCTATATTTTCATCATTCAATGTAGTAAAAAACAAACTGGTCGACACATGTATGTTGAAAGTTCTTTCCAGAAAAACACAACATGCAGAAAATGTGAGTACATGTTGTTGCAATTTGGTTATGCTGTTCGATGGGACTGTACCGCCAACCAGATAGGAATTCAAGATAGGACTTGTGTAAATAATGTGGACTTGGGGACTTGTATATGCACATGGGTTCCGTAGGTGCCTTCTCTACTCAAGCTACCATGGACTCAAACTCAGTACCCGATCACCTCAAAATGAATGGCTAACTCTCAAGCCCTGGCTGTCCATGACTTTCATTTTCCCGTATTTGTTTCACACAGGAAATATAGAACTTGTAGTACTCCTGTCCCAAAATGTGTCTCACTTTCCTTGAAACGGATGTGCTACGAAATATGTGTCTCATTTCTACATTAGTTGGTTAATTAGTTATAGGTTATCGATGATATCCCTCATAAGTTTAGTTACAACAACTTGATTAGAGAGAATATGGGAGTACATGAGGGTAAAGGGTGAAAAGTCAAACACTAAAAATTGAATCTTAAGCTTGGGAAATAGTAAATCGAGACAGTTATTTTGAGACGGAGGGAGTTATATTTCGAAAATTCAAATTTTATATGAACTTAATTGTGGGTTTCACTTTCTGTTGACAATCATAAAAATGCACAGAAGTATTACAATATGACTTTTGATTTGCTGTGCAGGGTGTGCGAAGTTAACAAGCTTGATTGTGGGCTCCTGATGTGAGTTGACAATGTCAATGCTGGAAGATGTATGGCAGCAGGCATGTACATCCTTGTAGACTTGATCCTGGCAAACCCGATTCTAGATCATATGTAAAAACCTATTCATACATCTTCAAACTGAAAAGATGTAAGGGATAATGACACTTTGTTACACTTAACTATAGCGAAATGACACTTTAATACCCTAACTATTTTTGTCTCTTTTTTAGTACCCTATCAAACTTTTTGTGACAATTTATGCTAAAATGACTAAGATACCCCTAATTTAAGAAATTAAAATAAAACTAGTCCAATATGATTTATCAAATCATATTTGAAATGGTTCAAATTTAATTTTATATTTTCGGGCATAATTGTATTTGCATCTTAAGTACAATTCAAATTGAACCAAAGATAAAAAAATTGAACCAATTCAATTTATAGTTTCTTACATCAAGGGTAGTTTAGGTATTTTAGACATTTTAGAGGTAGATTGTCACAAAAATTTTGTTAGGGTACTAAAAAAGAGAGAAAAATAGTTAGGGTATGAAAGTGTCATTTCGCTATAGTTAGGTGTAACAAAATGTCATTGTCCCAAGATGTAATGTTTGTGTAGTTAGCACCCATCGTATATTTTCTTAGCTAGAAGTGTGGTGTATCATTTGCATTTGCTCCCAGTCCCAGATACCATTGTTGTAGTTTTTAACCATGAGTGTTAAATTAGCTGCATTGCATCCATCTATTTTATTGAACGTTCGCTGACATCTAATAGGTAGTACACTAGATTAAGAATCAAAACTTGATCATTACAATGACAATTCAGCTGCAAATTCTTTTCGATGGCAATTAGGGCTACGCTAAGAATGTCCTTTGGCAGCTTTATTGGGCTCCCAACTGTGCTCTCATTTACATTTAAGAGCTAGCATAGATTGATGGAGCACAGTATCAATGGAGCATGGAGCAAGGAGAGGAGGAGGATGATACCAAGCTGAGGTCAGTGATATCATTTGTACCCTAGGTTCCAATCGGAATAGTCTGTAAATGTCTGTAATAGTTTATCAACGTTTGTAATAAATAAAATCGACATTACATTACTTATGTGTTAAAGTAATATGTTAAGTATGATCTGATCTATGCCCATTAAAGTAGTAGAACTATAGATCTGTACGGATCACACTTAACGAGTGCATGGTCATTACGCTTCATAGAAGCGACCAGTATGAGGATGATTCTTTATGATATAGTTATATTTGTCATTGAGATGTGGGATTCCGGAATCAGATCATAGATATCATGAGGGGATTGATATCAGACGACCCGACCTGAATAGTATTGCATAGATGCAGTCATGAACATATTCAGTGTCGTAAATTGTCATTGTATCCTTAGACCGAGGAGTCTATGTATCACTATGCAATAAGAATAATCCGGGTTTGACTTGTTCCCAACACCTTTCGTAACAGGGGGCAATAACGGGCATGCTTGGCACGGTGACGGACTGCATGACTGATACAAGACGCGGCTAAGAGATTTATCCCTCATACTATGGTATGTGAATGATATCCGTTTAGGCCACTTGATTGAGAGTGACTGAAAGGAAGCGCATGGCCATGCCAGTGATACGGGTTATCAGCTTTCAGTCATCTCACATATCAAAAAACATGATTGATCAAAATAAGAATGACAGCTCTATGCCTTATGATCAATCGCGATATTTAGTGATAAAAAGGATAATGACTTGGACGACAGACAGGTTAAGTCGATTAGTTCGACTATCATGCACATTGGGTAATCATAATGGCATACTAGAGGCCATTAATGATGGATCGGGTAAATTGAGGTTTTATGTCGATCTGCCAATGGTGGCATAAGCCTAAAGGGCCACACACATCGGATATGGGTTTTGGGAGATAAAGAAAGGTTGACAGTTTTTGGACACGAGACATAACCAAAACCTGGAGTTTTGGGCTATGGGCCCGTGTAGGTGAGAATAATTTGCGAATCAAGAAAACTAAGATTTTCGTCGACGTCGCATCGGACTTTGTTTGATGAGTTCGAAAAAAGAGGTCGGATAATAATTGGACGTGGCACGGGACCACATGGCCGAAGCAATTGGGCTTCGGTCCATGAGGCCATAGTGGTCGGCCAGTTATGGCCCTATATAGCCGACCCATTGAGGGCCCAAAAGGCCATAGTTAGTGGTTGATGACAAGGATGATTTGGTGATAAGTTTGACTTAGTGAGTAGATGTTGTAATGATGAAGCTCATTAGCTTAATCTTATCATTACCTCCACTACTTAATATATTATTTACACATATCGGATTTTGTTTGAAAAGTTCGAAAAAATGTCGGCTAATAATTGGACGCGGCAAGGGACCACATGGCCGAAGCAATTGGGCTTCGGTCCATGAGGCCATAGTGGCCTGCCCAATTATGGCCCTATATGGCTGGCCCATTAAGGGCCCAAAAGGCCATAGTTAGTGGTTGATGACAAAGAAGATTTGGTGATAATCTCAAGTGTTGGATAAGTTTGATTTAGTGAGTGGATAATGTAATGATGAAGCTCATTATCTTAATCATATCATCACCTCCCCCACTTAATATATTATTAACACTTATTGGAGAGAGCGGTTTCTTCTTCTCTTCCTCTCTCCATGGGTGACCGAGCAGGACCCTTCCCTCTCCATTGGTGGCTGAGTCCACGCCTCGTTCTCCAATTGATGGCCGAGACCACCTCCCTCCCACCTCCATCTCTTTCTCTTCAACATCTCACCACAATTCTTGTTGATTTGTGGTGGCAAGGGTCTCTAGCATGAACTACGAGGATTTTGATCCCGTCTTTCGGGTACATAGGCGCTATGGGGCTCAAGTCCATCCTTACATCATATCTGGTGTTCTTGGAGCTCTTCATGTTCTTGGTAGTCTCTTGGTGATTCAAGCATCAAAATGAAGAAATTGTCCAGAGCTGTCCAGTTCCGAGGACCAGAATGACATGAGCCATAGCTCCCTCTTCCGAGCCCCGATCGATTTGAAACCAACGACATTGGAAAGGAAATTCAAAGAGCTACAACTTTTGTGAAATATCATTTTTTCAAAAGGAAGCTAGGAGCTACAAGCCCGGAAATGTGACTACTCTGAAGAATCCGATTGAACAGTAAAACCCGAAAACTCGATTTCCTTTGGATCTAACTTGGTAGTCGATCTTGTGTAGGTTCGGGGCTGTTATAGGTTGCTTCCCCTGCAATGTACCTGATATGGATGCCCCGGAACCCAACAGTGGTATCAGAGGCGGTCGACCTCTTCGAGATCCTTGTGTGTTTTTTTGTTTTTCGATGTTTAACATGCATGAGTGTTTCCATTATTTATTTTTCGTATATGGGTTTAATTATGCCATGAAATATGTAATTTTGGAAAGTATGTTAAATTGGATTTTTTTTCAAAAATTATTGGATTTGTCGGGTCCAAGACGGGACTCTCGGGGAGCCGGATTAGAGATACCGGACGAGGGGGGGGGGGGAGCCGGCGCCGGGCTGGGCCGTGGCCACGGGTTGGCCCCGGTCATGTGACCAACCCGTATCTGCCCCGGCAGCGGTATGTGGTGGCGACACGGAGGCTAGGGTTTTCAAACCCTAGCCGGTCGGTGATTAGGGCTCGGCCAATGGGCTTTGGCCCAATAGGTTTGTGCACGGTGTTTGATCCGTGGCACGAACCTGCAATCCAATATTTTGAAAATTTTCATATTTGATCGGTTTCGATAAACCGTTTTTCGAAAATGTCCAGTTTTGATAAACCAGACCAAACAACTCGAGAATAGTTTAAAATCGGAAATTGACATCATTGTTTGAAAATATGTTTGTGTGATAACATGATTGTGTGATGCTTGATTTGCATGGTGCAAAGTTTGCCTACGAGACCATTTAAATATTTATCGCTTTCCTATACGGTCTGCGTACCGTTAGCATTAAAGTGTAAATATTTTTTTTTGTGATCGTCGTACCGCCTAAGTGTAATTATTTTTTTATTGCGAGTTGCGAACCGCTAGAGTTAAAAGGGTAATTATTCTTTTATCCGGTCTGCGAATCGAGTATCTTTTGTAAGTCGGGATGGACGGATAATTCTAGAGCGGTTATGGTTCATGGTGCATCAACTTGGTATTGGTGGAGGTCATGGAGCCAGCGGGAGATCTGAAGTATTAGACATCAAGAGGTGACTACGTGATAGTCTTCTAATGCATTTGCTTGTTGATAACACTTATGGTGACCTTTAGGGGAAAAACTTTGCACATTACCGTTTTGGTGCATGCTAGAATTTATATGTACCACACATTGAATTTGAGCATGCTTAACTTAATATGTTTTAAGCTATCACCTCACATGCAAAGATAAAAACCATATTTCATTATTTGCGTGTTTAAGAGGTTTTGAACCATCCTTGCACGAGTTGTAGTGGGTGGGTTCAAAGTTTTGTGATAGTTTCAATTTGAAACGTCATTACACGAGTGGTAGATGACGGTTTCAAGACTGTACTAGTCACAGTTTGAAACGTTATTACACGAGTTGTACATAACAGTTTCAAGATTGAATTTTAAACTCAACCAATCACAAACAATTTTTAAGTCATGTGAGACACCACCCAAATTCGCACTCAGAATAGTTCCCAATCTGCAGGAGTCGTGCGCCTTCGCGGAGCTCCTTCTAGAATGCGCTCTATCTGAGATGGTCTGTTTTACTTAGATGTCATGCGCCTTCGCAGAGCATCTTTGTAAGAACTGATCATATGTGGAATTTGGTTGACTTGACTGGGATTTTCGGTCAGGGTCGAGCCAGGGTGTCAGAAAGGGTATACCGTGTACGAAAGTACAAACCCTTGCCAAGAATTACACGAGTTGTAATTGGACGGGTGTTCTACCTAAATAGGTCAATTGGAGCGGTGCGCCTTCGCGTATTTCAATTGATTGAATCATGGATCTTGGTTTAAGATTCTGTTTATTAGAATCGAACGGTTTGTGTTTAATTAAGATCTTCAATTTCTCCGTGTAGATTAATGGCTAATAATTCAACGAACTCAAATAGTTTGTCATTGAGGCCAATCCTTGAAAAGGTGAAGCTCAATGGGATAAATTATCTGGACTGGGACAGAAAATTGAGAATTGTGTTCAAGTTGGAACGCAAGGAATACGTCCAAGACCGGGCTATCCCTGGGGAACCAACACTCAACGACATAAGGGCCGTTAAGGATGCGTTCGTGAAGCACCTTAATGACTATAGATATGACGTGTGTGATGTTGGGTTGCATGGAGGGAGACCTCCTAAAGCAGTTTAATGGAGCTGTTAAGGGAACTTATTTTTGATGTTCAAGAAGAAAGCTCGGATCGAAAGATTCGACACTCTCAAAGAACTCCTCTCCTGCAAAATGTCAGCATGCAGCTCTGTTAGTCCCTATGTCTAAAAGTTGAAGGGACATCTCGAACACCTTACAAGACTCGGTCTTGAGTTGGAATTGGAGATGGCTGCAGACGTTATTCTGCAATCCCTTCCTCATGCATACAATAGCTTCATTTTGAACTATAATATGCCATGATACGGATAAAGGTCATCTCAGAGTTACATGGTTTGCTTGTAACGGCTGAGAATAACGTCAACCTTATACCGAGGGATATTCCGATGGTCATATAGGGATCCGGCTTTTAGATAGCTGGTAGTGATTAGGGCGAAGACCCTATGCACATGATAGGGAGATGAGACTGCCTTTTTGTTCCTAAACCTCCTAAAGCTTTTAAAGCTAGTGGGAGGCTAAGGATGCTGTTTAATTCTACTATCAAAAGCCTGGTTACTCGAAAAGGACTGCAAGAAGTTCCAGGATGATCTATGGAAGGGTGGTGGGGCCACGCCTTCATTAGGTATTTTCTTTATAGAGCTAAAATATTTCTACTTCTGATCCATCACATATGGATGAATGTGCAGTGAATGGAAGGTAGAAAAGATTTGGGGGAAACATGAGGTGGACCTAAGAGTTGGGAACCAAGTCCGTGTTGACGCAACTGCTGTAGGTTCAATTAGTCTTGTTTTTCCCAGTAAGCTCGTATTAGTACTTCATAATGTGTATTGCGTACCTACTTTCTATAGGATCTTTTTCTCTATTCCCTTGCTTGATAAGGAAGGTTTCACTTTTGAAAACAGGATTTTCAACATAAATCGCAATGACATTCATTATGCAAGTGCCAATAAAGCTGGAGGTTTATACATATTGCATATGTAAACCCTAATACAAGTACGCTCTATAATGTTAATACTAAAAGGTTTAAATCCGATGATTTAAACCAAACTCTAATATGCCATTGCCGTTTGGGTCGCATAAATGAGAAGCGCATTTCAGCACTTCATAAGTGCGGACTTCTAAGTCCATTCAAATTCTATTCGATTGAAAGGTACGAGGCTTGTTTGATGGGTAAAATGACTGGAGCGCCCTTCATCGGGAGAGATGAAAGGGCGGGTGACCTATTGGGCCTGATACAGCGGAAATGTGCATGGGCCTATGAGTTTACTTGCCTTGAGTGATTTTCACTACTTCATCAATTTTACTGATGATAACAGTATATTTGATTATGTCTATTCAAAGAGACATAAGTCTGACACTTTTGATAAATTCAAAGAGTTTAAAGACTGAAGTACAAAACCAGCTCAAGAAAAGTATTAAAGCACTTCGTGTTGGATCAAGGTGGAGAATACTTTTCCACAGAGTTTTATGATCATCTTGTGGGATGTGGAATTTTTCCCAATCTCGTTATGAGGTTACGCTCTAGAAACAACCACATTCATTTAGAATTGGGCTCCAATGAAGTCAGTGGGAGGAATGCACATCTTGATGGTATTATGGATGGTAAAGTTTCTCAGGAACCACTGGACAACCCTGTGAAATGTTGGAGCCATAGCGGGTCGTAGAGCAAGAAACGCCTATTGCAGTTATTCCGGACGGTCCAAGGCTATCTGAAAGGACTAGTCGTGCACCTGTTAGATACAGGTTTCTCGTGTCTAAAGGTGACGAGTTGGTTATAGTGGATCGAGGTGATCCAGCTACCTTTCGAGAAGTCATGGACGACCCAGACTCTGAGACATGGCTGAAGCCATGTGCTAAAATCCATTTATGGATTAAAGCGGAATTCTTGGAGTTGGAATCTACGTTTTGATAAAGCTGATAAAGAGTTTGACTTTATCAAGAACAAAGATGGGCCATGCGTTTCGAAGAAGGCGAATGGGTGTAATATTGTCTTTCTGATAATGAATGTCGATGATATGTTGATCATTAGAAACGACGTCCCAACCTTGCGCTTGAGAAAGGCTTGGTTAGGGAATAGTTAAGTAATGAAGGACTTAGGCGATGTTGCTTATATCTTGGGAATAAAGATATGGAGAGATCGCACCAAGCGGGTCTTGGGATTAAGTCGGAGCACCTATGTGAACAAGATTTGAGTAGGTTCTCAAATGTTTGATTCCAAGGAAGAATTCTTACCCATGCGACATGACATAAAGCTCAACAAGATTCAGTGTCCGGCGACACGTGATGAGCTGAAGAGAATGAGTGAGATCCCATATGCTTCGGCTATAGGATTCATCATATATGCCATAATATGTACGAGACTGGACGTCTCGTTCGCCTTGAGCTGTGCCAGTAGACATCAATCTAACCCCGGTGAGCAACACTAGATTGCGGTCAAAACTATCCTCGAGTCGACTAACAGTTTGATGAAATTTAGAAATTAAAATTGATGGCATCGATTTGAAAATTTGATGAATAGTTGAGGGCATTTTAGTCATTTCACAAACTTTTTGTTTAATTTAATACTTGAAAAGACAACTATACTCTTGGAGCAAGAGGTTAGTTTATCATGTAAGTGAGGGTAAAATAGTCTTTTCACATTTATCAATAATTATACCTTCAGAATTTATACATCGAGGGGCATTTTGGTCTTTTTGCATATCAATTATGTTAGTTTTAACCCCGTTGGGTACTTATTTGCAATTAATTAAACTTGAGGTACCGCCAAAAAAAATATTTTATATTAAATTAATTAGTTAGTAAATGGGTCAGCTTGAGATTGGTTTAACTTGATTTGACTCTTCTAAATTCAGTGTAAATATTAATTAAGTTTTTTAAAAAAATACTTATAACGATTAGGGTCAACCTCATTTATTAAACAAATCAAGTTTTGATTTTTTATTATGCTTGAGCTCGATATAACGCGACCCAATCAGTTAATTTATAAATCTAGTTCGAGTAACTCGATTCTTTTACATAAAAAACAACAATATTTTTAGTTTAAAACATAAATATAAATGTAATAAAAAAATAAGAATCTTTATAATGTATTATTACATTTAAAATAACAAGTAATAAGTTTTCTCACTCTTGTAAGAAGAGGCTTCATTCATCAGCCAAAGCATTATTTTACATTTTTTAATTTGGTCTATAGTGTAGATGCAGTACAATGCAATAAGAAGAAAAGTAAAAAAATGAAGTCAAACCTAAAATTTTAAATATTATAAAAAAATAATATATTTTCATAAATATTTTAATAAATCACATTTATTTTTTTTTAAATCCAACTTAACATATAATTTAAATAAAAAATTTACATGATAGGTAAATTTTATTTTGTTTTAATATATAATATGGAGTTGACCGGACTCACACAAAATGGTTACCATCAAGTTGACCGGACTCAATTTACATATTTATTTTTTAATAAAATTTGTATTAAAAATTATTTTTTTAATAAAATAATATTTCATAATACATGTTTAATGAAATAATACTATTTTTGTTAAAATAATATTTCATAATACATGTTTAATGAAAAATAAAATATTTTAAGTATATATTTTATTAAAATAATAACTTTTGATACAAATTTTATTAAAAATAAATATGTTTTAACATTTTTTTGGGTTGGAAACGGAGAATTGGGAATCCCCGAATCCGACGGGGAATCCTCGTCCCTATTAGAAATGGGGAATCCCCGATCTGATTCTAATGGGGACGGGGATTGCCAAATTCGCCCCAAATCCGCCCTGTTGTCATCCCTACTCGTGATCAACGCGTGACCTATCTTCCTCTATAATTTTGATGTCGTAGTAAGAAGTGCCAATTTTGTAAAGTTTAGGGGGTTTATAAGCTAAAATGAAAAGATGGGTGGGTAAGTGAAAAAGCGGTAAACTTCAGGGGGTTTAGAAGCTAAAATGAAAAGCTGGGGTATGTCTGTGAAAATGTTGTAAACTTCAAGGAGTTTAGAAGTTAAAATGAAAAGCTGGGATAAGTAAGTGAAAAAATGGTAAACTACAGGGTAGCTAAGTGGAATTTTCCCTATTTTATTTTAATTTCCATTTGCAATGAATATCTCCGGATTAGCATTAATGTACCTACCAACCAACTTTGTCTTGAAATTTTAAATCTCATAAGCATTCCATTAACTTGTTTAAGAAATGATGTTTTGACAAATGTTACCACTACATTGGTATCAATATATTAACCTTATCTTTAGATTCATTTCCACAGGAAGTAAATTTGAGAACTCACATCACGGGTTGACAAATGTTACAACCATAAAAATTTTGTGATCCTAATTACAAGATAAAAGCCTCAAAATCCTCCTTCTAACACTCACATTTTTAACCAACTTTCTTTACCGTTTTCTAATAGTTTCCATGGAAGTATGAATGGTATATACTTCTTCGACCCCATCAATGGAACCGTCCTGTTTTCAAGCCGAGACCAGTAGCCTACTATTGGTCAAATGTTGTAGGTCACTGGTTTCGCCTTCGAAACCCGGTCGGTGAATTCCTTGAATTTGTATGATTTTAGCGTTTGTAGAAGAAAGGGGTTTGTTTTCTTACAAGTTGATGGCCCTTTCTAAATACTTGAAGACTCATATTCTATTCTTTTTCTTATTTTGAAGAAATTGTTTTGGTTGCTACGAAAATTTTGGAGATAACAACCATATTGGGTTATTGAGTTAAACTATTTTAAAACTTGTTTTTATTTCTTTGTTTGAATTTGCAGGAACTGCGTCCAATAGTATTGTTGAAAAGGTGGAAAATCTGAATATGTGTTCTTGATAATATTTTGTTTTATATATTTTGGTGAATACTTCAAATATATACATGTATTGTTCTGTATACTTTGAATATGAGTTCTTGGTCATATTTTGTTTCTATATCTTTTGGTGTATAATTCAAAATTAAGGATTACAACAGTTGACTGAGCTTAAACGAGGGCAAGTTGTTCGAAAATTATCAACAATATTTTTAATTGTTATAAATTAGGAGAAAATACAAAATTTTCTAAAAAATTCAAGTTAGGAAAACATGATTCCCATTTCCTCTTAAATGTCAATAATATCCCTTAATTATAATTTATTAGTTAATAATAAGTAACAATAACAAAAATAGAAATAAAATTGATGATGCCCACTTCTATATATTTGCCGTTACCACGTGAGATCGATGTTCATCGACATCTGGATGGTCCACTTATATATATATTTGCTGATGTTCATCGATATCGCGTGATGGTTACTGGTTAGCATAAATTTACGTGATAATTGCACATATGTATACACCTAACTATGAATTATTTACACTTATCTACACGTATTTCCTTTTTGTTGCAAGTTACTAAATTTTATTACGAAAAGACCAAAAATGTCCAGTCTCTCACTTGATTTCTCCAAAGAATCGTAATTGAAGTTCTAGCCGGTGATCAAAATAATCGCCAAGCCATGTATTGATTTCCTTATACATACTCCATAGCCTCTACAAAAGAACCTACAAACGACACATGAATTTGCAAAAACAAAATCATTTACAAAAAAGAGTAGCCATTTTTCAGAAAAGGTTAACATATAAGTGAAATATGTACAGCTATACAGATTCCAAATCAAATCACTATTATTTAGTAGGTCCATTAGAATCTTATATGAATCAAATTAGCATGTTTCATTTTACTTCACACTCAATTTATAAAGGTTGGTGAACTCAAATTCACAAATCTCCATATAATAATTTGAGATTACGAGAGAGAAATTTCACATCAACCTCACAAAAATTTGAGATTTCAAATTCACAAAAATCTCAAAAATATATATCAGTAAATATTACATCAAGAGATTTCACATCAAATTCATAGTGAATGGAGAACATTAATTCACAACTTGTACCTCAACAATGATCAAGCATTCATTTGTACCTCAAGCTCGCCAAGATTGATGTTCTTCGAGCTTGAGCCTGTGAAGTACTTCTAAATCAACCAACATTCTTTCGTCTACTCTTTAGGTCGTTATATTAGACCACACTCCAGTCCCATTAACAAAGAGAATCAAAGCACAAAGGCCGTAAAACAAAACAAAATAAAATAATTAAACTGAAGACGGCGAAGAATTAGACTAGATTTGGAGCCGTAGAGAGGATGGAGAACTTGGGTCACTTCTACTTTTGTACATCTGGTCACGATTATTTGGGTGTTTTGCAGGTTATGAGGGAGTGTGTTGATTTCTCCCAATCCAAAAGATTTTCAATGGTTCACCCACCAGATCCAAGTATATATATATATATATATATATATATATATATATATATATATATATATATATATATATATATATATATATATATAGGGTATAAATCAGGTGAGAACCTCCATCCAATTTTAGAACCTGAGAATAAGTCCCAACCGTTCGATCTTGCTTGATGAAATAATTGAATTTTTTGGCCCAAATAATCCCATTGAGGACACAATCGTCATTATACATAGTTGACATATATAACATCTATTGATTAATTACTTTCCTTTTTATCTGCAAAATAATATTCATTAATTACTTTCTTTTTATTTTTTTCTATCTTTTTTATTTCTACGAATAATATATATTAATTACTTCCCTTTTTTACTTTTTTCCTTATCCCTTTTTATTTTTGTTGAATAATATATGGAAAAACTTTTTTTTCAGATATGGACATAGTTCACTCACAAACGGACAGTTATAATAATCGGACATGTGTGACTATGTTTTTTACATAATTTGCAGTAGGACATACATATTCTGGTGTGGATATAGTTCACTTCTCGATGGACAATATTAAAGACTTGAGTAATAAGCATTAACCCTATTTTCATAATACTTGTTAGGACATACATGTTATGCTATGGACATACATGTTCTGGTGTTTTCCATTATCTTCTAGTGTACAAACTTCGTTATAGTATGGATATAGTTCACTTACAAACAGACATTTATATTAATCAGACATGTATATCCACACCAGGATATACATAACTTGTGGTAGGATATACATGTTCTCGTGTGGACATAGTTCACTTCTCGACGGACAATATTAACAACTTTAGTGGTAAGTATGGATCATATTTTTCATAATCTTTGTTAGGACATACACAATCTATTATGGACATAGTTCAATTCGGGTTGGACAGTATTGCTACTCGTAATTGTAATGCGGGACCATATTTTGTTTGTTATTAATTTAGAGGACATTTCATAATTTGTGTTGGACATAATTCACTTAGATTCGGACAAAAGTAATAATCATTATATATATTCGTAAAGATTAAATTTAGGAATATAATTTAAAAATAAATTATATCATACATGTAGAAATCTAATTTTAGAAATAAATTAAAAAGATTTAGTTAACTTTATTAACTATATTTGATCCTACATGTATTTAGATTTGGTTACTACAAATAAATATTTTGTATTCCCAAACTAACCCTCATTGAATATATATGTCATTTTTTCCTTATTTAAACGCATGAATCCCTGACGTTGGATGAATAAAAATCAGATGGTCATGATCTATTCTCAGGTTCTAACATAATTATAGGTTCTCAGCCGAATGTATCCCTATATATATATATATATATATATATATTGCGTCATTTGAATGAAAATAATTATTTGGGATTATTGTATTCAAAATCCACAAATAATGATGGTTTAATCGGATATTAAGATGCCGAGTATATATTTACGTGTAATGAAACACCAATATCCTAACACTATGCAAAGTAAATTTTGGTTGAAATATCCTCATTTCATTTAGAAATTCTATCACTCCACGAACCTAGTCCATAGTGTGTGTTCTTGCGCTCAATCATTCAACACATACAAGATGCATATGAAATCCACTCAATCACAAGCATATATGAAGACAATGCAACATTCGTAGCTCAAATCAGAGAAGGGGATATCAAATGAGACATACAAAACACAAATAGCCAAAATTATTCTACACTCATGAACTACATAAGAGTAATGAGATTGATGTCAAGCATATTAACTAAAGTGAAAATCTTGTAAACTTGTTCACTAAAGGTTTACAGGAAATGTTGTGAATGATGGTGTCTAATAGGAAATGTTGTAAGAAAATGGGTGACTCCACCATTATGTTTTTTTTTGCTCAGTGAAGAAAATTTTATTGATAGTAGAAAGAGGAGAAGAGAGTTTGCCCAAGTATCCAAGGGGGGTGCAGGGGTAGGGAGATTACAAATGTGCAACCAAAAACATTGAAAGAAGATTGATTGAGAAATGAAAAAGAACGTGAAAAGGAAAACAATGCTGTTAATACTAATACTCGAACTGGGCTTGGTTGATGAGGCCCATAGGACGAAGCCCACTACAAGTGGAAGTGCGAGTCAGCAACATTGAATCCAGTGCTCCATTGGGGGAGCGTGAAAGTCGTAGAAAATAGAGCACGCGAGAACGCTAGCCCCGAGGAAGCAACAACCCCCAAGAAGGCTTCGGAACAGAAGCGTCGCCGAAGCCGCTCTAAACTCTGGCGGATGAGCATCGAAAGAGAGGCCAGCCGTGACCACCTCCGACGGACCTTGGGCGTGCCGACCAACACTGGCAGAGATCTCCGTCCCCAAGAAGCCACCGGACGACGAAGCATACGCCACTGGTTACCGGAGAGTCGCCGGAGCCGCTCCAAATTCCAACGAAAGGAGCAGCAAAGTAGGCCAGCACCTCCAGACAACGCCACATCGAAGAAGCCAGCCTTGACCACTGCAAAGCACCTCCGGCGAGCCGCGGGGGAGATTCGACGATGCCGACCAACACCGACTGAGTTCTCCGACGCTTTCCCCGAGAGAAAGCACATCACCACCACGATGCACGCCAGCAACTCCGATTGAACCCCGCCACCACAGAGCTACCGCTCCGAGTTCAAGCACATGGGCTTCACCAAAATCGATCCCAGAATCACCAAATCTGGAATAGGAAGCCAAACCTGGGTTAAAATTGAAAGTTTCAGAGAGAGATTTTAGATGAAGTTTGCTTTGAGGGTAGTGCAGCGAGGGTGGAGAGCGAGGATGTGGTGAGGGTTGAGGGGGGTTGAGAGGTTGAAAGAGGGTAGGGATTGAAGAGGCCGGAAGGGGAAGAAGTGAGGAAAGGACAAGAGTGTCGCCAGAGAGAGCAAGGCCGGTGAGGGCCACTCCTCCTCCGACGGCACGATTTATCTCAGGGAAGAGAGTTTCATATATAAGGATGATGAGTTTGTTTAGATGACGTCGACTCCACCATTATGTGCTGTCAAATCGACCACGGAAGTTGATTTATGAAGAAATTGAGTGTGGATTTTGTATTCAACGTTAAATGCAACTCTTGTATTTGTGCCTATAAGAGGGTAGAGTGATGAAATGAGAATTGCACCATCCGAGATCAATTTTGGTCCTCCCTCTCATCTTTGTTCTTCCATCTTATTTCACTTAGCCTTGGTTTTCTAATTAAAATTTGGTTGGACTTTGAACCCTCAATTTATATAATTCTCACAACATGATATTAAACTGATATTTGGTTTATTTTTGGATACTTGGATTAGAGTCAGATGAAAATAGTGTAAAAGTTTTACTTAGATTAAATAATTTTTTTTTGGAGTTTTAGAGATTTTTGGTTGGAGTTGAGAGAAGAGTTGAAATTGAACTTGGTATCATCTGTAGCTTAAGTGTCCAGTCCAAGGCCCAAGCCTGAACCTCTGCCAGAACATTCTGTATTGGACTGCGCCGGCTGAGAGAAGGCCTTATTGGGCCCTTCAAAGCTCCAGCCCATTAAGAGCGCCTACATTTGGTTCATCTCCAGCCTCACAAATCACGTAAAGCTCCATCTTCTCCGCTTCCAGGTTTGCCATCTTCTCTGTTTAATAATATGTTCAATCCGCGTTTCAGAAATTAGGGTTCCTCTTATTGGAATTGTGTGTCTCATTGATGGATTCGAGGTGTTAGATTTGCATTGTGTTCATTGTTCTTCGTTTTGTATTAGTTAGCTAAATTTAAGTCGTACAAATTGCAATTGTGGTCTCTGGAATTGGGGATGAACAATGAAAACGAAAAAAAGATATTCAATCGCATTGACGTATCCAATAGGAACCTCTAGAATCCTAGTTTTGAGACTACATAACTTTCGGCCTCAATTTATTATAGTTTCAATGGAAGCTACAAAATTAATATCTGATGTGCCCATATCACAACTGAATTGAGCTACATTTTCTTGAATCAGAGAGGGTAATAAGCCATGAATCGATCTATCATTTCATAACATTCGACGGGCTTGTATTCCGGAGCAACGTGGCCTGCACCCTGCGTGACCCAAAAACAGTGTCTTAGTTACAACATCCCCTTCTAAGTATAGGAAACATTTCCGTAGTAGTAGATGACAGTATTCAAAGTTTAAAACAAGTGCTTTTCAAACCTTTACGGTTGCATAGATCATAGTGAAACCACCTTCTAGAAACTTCTCTGTGTATCTGTTTCAGCCAAATTTAGTTAGTCCAAGGGTTAAGGTTAGGATGTGAGAAGCTAAAAGAAATAGAAAAAAATGAATGAATTTTAAGAAATCCCCATATCAAAACCCTACCCTGCAACTTGACCACTGACGAACCATGGCCGCCAATATTCGTTGTATGTCATGTTGAGAAGCTGAATCCAATTTTCAGTACCAATGTGCGGAACAGATAAGTCATGATCACCACTTTAAGAGGTTAGGAATGATGTTAATCTCGATGAAAAACAAGATTTTACCCCCACAATAATTACAGAGAAGAAATTACCCAAGTGACTGTAAAGTTTAAACAGACGGTTTATACAATTCCAGTATTTACTTGCACTTTAGATTTTTGTATTATGTTTTTGTATAAGAACAAATATGTAATAGACACTGAACAAATAATCCAGCAGACTCCAATATGATATCATAACAAACCAAATTTATATAGTGCACTTCAACCTCTAAGGCCGGTAAATTTCTCAAAGACTGGAGGTATGAATCAGATTATTTATTTAATGGTGGAGCTACAAGCATAATAGTAAGAAAGTGAACTAATAACCAACAGATGGTCAGTATTTTTGTCTTAAATCTGATTCCCTTTCTTATATACCACCAATAGAAAAAATTCTTTTAGAATAGTTTAAGTAATATTAGGGTTTACCTGTTTGTATTAAGATTCCATGTTTAGTTGGCTCCCTATTTAAAGGAACCTCCTAATGTAATTCCGTATTAAGTTGCTCATCTATGATATATTTTATATTTTAAAATCTTACGCTCTTGATATTACACTAAAACAGAATGGTTATATTAACTGGCAATATAGAAGTGATTCGGGACTCTTCTGTTACTACTTAAAACCTAATTCTTCATTTGAGATGGTTTTGCTGAAAAGAAACTAGAGTTTACAGGAAATGAAACAGGGTTAAAAAAAGGGGGCATAGAAAGGAAGAGAAGTATAAATGCATCACCTGTATACTAGAGCTCTAAGGTCAGAATGAGTGAGATTTATATGGTAAGGGACAGCACTTGTAACAGTCTTTGTATAAGCAAGGCTGCTATTACATCTCTTCCACACACTAGTGGTGTTCTGCTTCAAATAATATAATTTGGTTAGAAATTTATTCATTTTCTTATCATATGATTATAGTTAGTAGAAATTGCAAGCATACCTCTCGAACATTAAGAGCTTCTCTAACAGTACTATTGTTACACCACACACCAGAGAGAACATAGTTATAATCCTACAAGGCAGCAACTCATTTATTGTTAGTGATATGATTGCACAAGATCAAAGTAAGAGGTATCTGCTGTAATGTGAAACATATTGTCGCAATTGTGTGGCATACTTACCCGACACCAATATGCAGAATTAACTTTGGAAACGAGAAATGCTTCAGGGTCGTCTTCAACATAGTCTTCTTCAAGATATCTACTAATCTTATTCAGGTTATTTTTCCTCGGGGATGCAGTCTGGCAATTGGGCTCCAGAATTTGCATAAGATTTATTTCAAGAATCAACTGAGACACAAAAAAGATGCTTGCTGTCAATGCCTATAAAACACGACGATGATATCATATAATTTATGGAATTTAGAATAAGGATGATGGCAAAAAGGTGTCCTGTACTACGACACTTTTGCACGAGAGGTGTGTTTACTTTCTTAATGGCAAAAAGTGTCGTGAACTTTGTTTTTTCGTGCAAAATGTGTGTTTTTTGAAAATAGTGAAACTGCTCCTAGAATTAAATATTACAGATTTAAAAAATATATTTTATTTTTGAAATTTAAAAACAGATTTTTTATGTGATCATTTTTATTTTGATTAAAATTTGTATAATTTACTTTTTAGTTAGATAATGTTTAATTTTTTAATTAAAAAGTATGCCAAAGTTAAAATAGTGTTAATAAAGTATGATTATTTGTTTTTAAAAAAATAATTAAACAAATTGTAATTAAAAATATAAATAGTTGTACTTCAAAAAAAATACAAACAAGTTGAAAAGTTTTTAATAAATTAAATAATATCCAACTAATTTTTTTAAAAATTGAATTAAAAATAAATATAGAAAAACTTTTTAAAAATTCGTATTTAATTTTTTTAAATAATTAAATTCTTAATTTAAGAATAATTTCATCAGTTTTATAGAAGTACACACATTTTGCTGAAAAAAAACAAAGTTCACGTCATCTTTTTGCCATTAACGAAGTACACAACATTCTCGTGCATGAGTGTCATAGTACATAACACTTTTTTGCCATTATCCCATTAGAGTATAGTCCATCTAACCTCATCGATGACATCAAGATCCTCTATGCATTTTGTATTGTTCTCAGCTACCTCTACATAATTTCCCCCACAACTTTTTTTCGTGTCCTATAGAACAGATATTGTTATTGGTAAGTGTTGAAGTTTGCCTAACAAACAATGAAAAGTTGGAGAAAATATTGACCTCATACAGTCCATCTGAAATAAGGGTCATTCGGTGAGTGAATGGAACTACTGAATTGACATCAAGGAAATCATCTGTTTTAGGGTTCCCTAATATGTATCCCTGTCGACAATACAATCAAAGACTTCAGTTTTCTTTTCCTATTTAGGTGACGAAACAAGAGTCAAGTTGCATAATATGAGATATGTTACTTTTATATTCAGCATTGGTGTGAGTCCTGCCTCGTTACCTGCATGATAAAAAAGCATAGCAAGTTACCAAGGGCTGGGTTTTAGTGTAAAAAAACTTTTTAGCACAAGTATCCATCATGAAGAAGATTGCTTACCATTAAGTATATTTTGAACTATTATTGGGAGAGGTATGCCCGAATAAGAATCGCCGCCAATGAACAGTTGATTTGTCAAAAACTGTGGGTGTTCTGTTAACCACTGCATGAAACATAGGAAATGTAAAGAAATGTTTCTGCAATTTGGTTGTACTGAATGAAATTTAGAACTACTATAATGAAGCTTTTGCGCACCCTTCTTAGAAACTGATAGGTCTGATTCGCTGAGGTAGTATCATTGATGTAGTAATTCTCTTGGGTTGTAGAGTAAGAGAAACCAGTGCCAACGGGTGCATCAACATACAGTATATTGATGCCCTGCGAAAATACATGGCACCTTGAAGAACTGTGATTATGAAGTCCAGAAAGCTACTAGAAAAAATGAACAGATTTCTATCGATAGTGTCAAATTCACACCTGTGTCCATGTACTGGGGTTGAGACGAAGTTGTGGTAGGCCTCCAGTGTAGTTATCATATATGAAAGTTACAGGACCTACAAAATAGTAAAATAACACGATGATTGCATTTAATTTTAAATCAGTTTTCTGTTACCGGTAAAAATAAGAAGACACCTAGTACATTTGGTTAGTATGTATCTCAGCGAAGCTGTTGCGACTTGTGTACCCTTATGAACGGTTTAGTATGTCTTCCACGTTCCTGTATATGTATTTCATATGCGATATTCAAGTAGGGGTTGAATGCAGATTAATTGAAATTTGTTTTTCTATTAATTTCTGGTCTTGGAATGTAAAGGCTAACTGATCTCAGTGTGGCTTTATTATGGACGAAGAGCATAGTTATAAGGTGTTACACATAGTTGACTCAAGAGAAGTAATAAGAGGAAAGATTATATACTTCCTTATTATATTCCCCTTCTTAATTCTTAGTCTTTACTTACTTGATTATCAAGTAGAGACACAAAAAGGAAAATAATACATAACGGAAATACATAAAAGGGGAATATAATAAGGAAATATATAATCTTTCCTCTCATTACTTCTCTTGAGCCAACATGTGTAACATAAGGGTCAATGCTTATGGTTAGACTAGTGGGTGTAGGTAGAGATGGAGTCAACCTTATGACTGTGGTCGAAATATCTTTAAAATAGATAAAGCTTCAGCTAACCAAAACTTTAATACCATCAGTTGGCCCAGAAACAATAGTCAAGGATTTGATTTTGGTATGATAGAATATAGAAGACATGGTATCTGCTTTTGGAAAATGTGCACATTCTGGATCTGTAAGTAAAACTAATTTGGTTCACTACATATAACTTATACGTTGCGTGCTTGACTTTGTACATTCAGATTAACTTATATGCAATGCAATATAGGATGTAGAAATAAATACCGCTCTCATAAAAGAATGCAGAGAGAACAGAACAACCGGGGCCTCCAGTGAGCCAAAGCATGAAGGGGTCCATGGCGGGATTCCTCTGAGACTCGACAAAGTAGTAGAAAAACTGTGACTCATTTGCGTCGCCTACTCCAACGTATCTGCACGCAACAAGGTAGGTGTATATTATATGTTGTCATCATGGTTCTGAATTTTGACACAACAATCTCTCCATATTGACAATTACTGTAAATTACTAACCCAGTCTCTAGTGTGAAGGGAAGATCACCGTCGTAACCGGGAAGTGAGGTGACGACAGTCCCGGATCGAGCATTTCCGGAGAAACACAAAAGCAGAAAGAAATGAAAGAATATCAACATTCCGAGAAAGTGGAGTCCATGACTCTGCTGCTCACCCATTATTGCCTTAACTTTGCCTGGTGATGCAATAAGAAGTCGGGACTTGTGGAACATACATATATATGTGCAGTGGAGATAGAGATAGAGGTATGGTAAACATTTTCTGTTTGGCTGGTAAGAAAGGTAGCTACGGTACGAACCATTTTCACAGTATATCATATGGCACATGTTCCATTCGTACCCGCGTTACAACTTACAATATTATTTGAGTGGGTCCCACACCATCCATCTACTTTTCCATCAGCAGAAGGCAAGTGAGTTTGTGTTTGACTTTGAAGCCCACATTTCAGAATATCGGATTCAACGGCTCTTCTAAGTATCTGTCTGATGACCCGGGACGAGTTAGATACAAAATGATTATTCAATCATTATGGCTATTAAGGCCTACAGATAATAGATTTATCGAACATCATGTTGTTTGGGTCATTCCCTTACTTGAAAATGATGATATAATACCCAACACTCGGAATGCTTATTTTTGTGCAAACTAGCCATGTACGATGTGGTGGCTGTCAACTGTGTTTCTTCTCAGTCATCATTTTTCCCTATTTTATTCAGTATTCTCAGCTAACATACATTTGTTTTATATTTTATTCATTATGAAATGACAAGAATACCCCTCAATCTCTTTCAAAATTTCAAATTATACCCTTACTCAGTTTGCTCTCATTTCCTCTCATCACAGTGTTGTTGCCATTCAAATCACTCCAAACTAAAGTTGTTCCAATAATTCTTTTTTCTTTTCTAGAAATAATTAACCATGTCTCATATGTGCAGACTTTTGAAGCCATATATAGTTTCTTCATCCATTTAAACGAGGAGCACTAGATTACTGTCTTACACTTTGAGGTATATCGAGGTGAAACAGGGAAGCTCCGGTAAAGGCTATGCATCGTCAACCCGAACGCCAAGCTGGCTCATGAGACCATATCCATCATCACCTTTTCCTATTGCCTCGACTCCTCCCTCCAACTTAAGATTTGTTCGTTGTTTTTATTTTCCCAAATTAAGTAATCATATTACATTTCGAATCAGATAGGAGATTGATTTGTGTATTTCCTTTGCTGTTGAAAAATGGTCCACATCGACAATTATAGTTATAGGCGTCGTTTGTGCATACCACATCCACAGAGCTACAATTATGGTTCAATCATTTTCAATACAGAGAGAATGATGAGGTTTTTCAATTAACAGCTATATCTCATTTTGGATTAAATGGAGTCAATGACAATGAAGAAACTCATAAAAGAGAGAAACACGGACAGATAGGAGGTGGTCCTGTGGAGAGGGAGGGGAGTAGAAAAATAAAAAGAAGGGATAACAAGTTTTGAAATTTTGTAAAGGAGTGAGGGTATTTTGGTCAACTAGTATTTCGATCGGATAGGCCGGGAATAATAATCACTAAATATGTCATGTTTTTATTTCATAAATAAAAATCTCCGAACTCAATGAAAATTCGGTATCTTCAATCCAAGTTCTCATTCCATAGAGACACAAGAATCTTTAAACTCGACGGAGACTCAATATCTTTATTTATGTTATTCCACCTCTACCTACTAGTTACATGAGACTTGTAACTTCAACAATATTTATACGGAAAATGACATCCAAATACACCAACTTTCATTTTCTACCTCGCCCAAACTTCTATTTTTTCTCTCTTTCCAAGTCATGATATGGCATGCTTTCATGAAACAAAATGAACTTTAAACTTAAGTCTACTGATGCTAGAAATGCAAAATTTTAAATAGGGATAATTTCAGGTGGCTACACTTAGATTTTGCTGTTTTTTACCTGGGTACACCTATAATTTTTTTTTTCAGCTGACTACGCCTAGAATGTGTAAAATTTTCATTTTGCACTTTCCGTCTAATTCTGTTAGTTTTTAACGTTTTTTTTCATGTGAAATGACTAAAATGCCCTTAAGGTTTAAAGAGTTATTATAATTGGATTGAAAAAACTAAAATGCCCTCACCTATTCATCTAATTTTCAAACATATGCCACCCTCTCTCTCTCTCTCTCTCTCTCTCTCTCTCTCTCTCTCTCTCTCTCTCTCTCTCTCTTCTTAGTAAAGGTCCATGTTGTTCCCGAGCGAGGTCAGGATTTTTCCGGTGAGCCAGTTGTCGGAGAGGTGGATCCATGGCGCCTGAGCTCCGGCGAACCTCCCGAAAGACTCCAAAATCGGCCCGGTGAGCATGTTCCGGTCGAGGCACATGCCATTGGTGAGGTTCGGGAGCTTCGAGAGCTCCGGCGGGATCGACCTGGTAAATATGGTCATCCTCCTCCTCTGCGTGTGGCCTCCGCGCGTGGCCTCCACGCTCTGCCGCATTCCTCCACACGCTGCCTCACGCGCCCACGTCTGTCGCTATTTTCCAACTCCATCGCCGCAGAGCCCTGGTCCGGCTCCATCCAGCACTCCGGGCAGCAAGTGAGCCGTCCATGACCGAGCTTCTTCACTCTTCGGCCGGCCACGCTTTCTCGGACTCTCCGCCGGACATGGCAACCGTCTTGGCCTCTCGGCGATAGGCTTCTTCTCGGCGGAGGTTGAAATCGCTCCAACTCCATCGTGGATTCCGGCCCACCGACGATGCTCTTTTCACACACCCATGGAAGCGAAGGTGATGGGTGAAACTTACAGAAATGAAGATGGTTTTGATTTAAAAATAAATCAATTTTTTATTCAATCATGGGTGAGAGAGAAGAGGTGAGGGTGACATAGTTTGAAAATTAAATGAATAGTTAAGGGCATTTTAGTCATTTCACATGAAAAAACGTTAAAAACTAACATAATTGGACGGAAAGTGCAAAGTGAAAATTTTACACATTCTAGGCGTAGTCAGCTGAAAAAAAAAATTCTAGGTGTACCTAGATGAAAAACAGCAAAATCTAGGTGTAGCCACCTGAAATTATCCCTTTTAAATATATCGATGTATCTTTTTCCCGTGTTTATATTGCATGAACAACATATCACACGATTGTAATGTATTCAAAACCAATTTATTGTACATTTATCATGGAGAAACGCTTCCAAAGGATAATCAAAATAATTATTATTAATAGTAAGACGGAGAAGTGCAAAACACAAGCATACTCAGAGAGGGTAATAAGCCATCCACCGATCAATCATGGAGTAACATTCCTTAGGCTTGTACTCTGGAGCAATATGTCCACCACCCTAATTTTAAACAAACAAAATAAAATATCGAGTATTAATCATAATTTATTAATAATAATTGTACACATTCTTTGCATTGCTATACTTGTGCAAGAAAATGTGAATTATATCATCTTTAATGTCTTGGAACTTGCCTTAACAGTTGCATATATTAGAGTGTAGCCACCATTTATGAACTTTTCTGTATATCTGCACACCCAAATATTCAGTGCAAGCGATTACAAGTTAAAATTCAAAAGAAATGAAATTAATTAATCAACTAATATATATTAACGTACCCAGCAACCTGACCACCAACAAACCATGGCCTCCAATATTCATTAACAGTCAAGTTTAGCAGTTGAATCCAATTTTCCGTTCCAATGTGAGGAACAGACGAATCATGATCACCGCTTTATTGCCACAAAGTACATATATAGTTAAACATAAGAATTAATTCAAGAAATAGTTTCTAAGATATGCATTGATGATTACCTGTAAATGAGAGCTCGAAGATCGTATTTGCTGAGGTTCCGATGGTAATCTATGGTACTTAACACTGTCTGTGTGTAATCTATGCCGTTGATGTAATTCATATTGCACCTCTTCCACACACCAGTTGTGTTCTGTTTACAGTTTGCATGCGCATCATTCACATATATAACACCTTAATTTATAAGATCCTCTATTTAGTTGTGGATCAATATCTAATATCATATTCAAACATGATCCACTTCGAAGTTTAAGTTGGAGTCAAACTTGTTGTTTAAGCCAATGTCTTACATCACATTTATGTTAGTGGTGTTTGTTTTGCAATTTCCATATATTAGCTTGTATTTTTTGTGTATTCAAGTTTAACTTGGTATCAAATTTAGTGGTACGTTACACATAAAATATTGGGCTCTAAAATTAATCAGTACTATATATGATATGCAAATTTTACCTCTCGAACGTGAAGAGCATCGCGAACACTTTTGTGATTTGCCCAAACACTAGAAAGCACGAAGTTGTAATCCTAAAAAAATGGCTTCATTAATACTCAATCATCTTACGGAGAACTGACTTGAAAAAATGATTGATTAGACTTACTCTACACCAATATGCAGATTGTTGTTCTGACACGATGTATTCTTTGAGATTCACTATAAGAGATTTTCTCGGTCTTGAAGATGCAGCTACACAATTCGGTTCCAAAACTTGCAAAACATTAATGTCAAGCAATAACTGAAATTTCAAATATCGTTCATTATCTTCTGTTCATTAAAAATAATTGCAAAAATTGATTTTTTTTTAGTATTGTAATTTTGTGCAGTCTTTTTGTACTACGCTTATTGCAATATCTTTATCATGAATTATCCACTATTTTCACCGCTAAAATGAATTGATAAACGTAAACACCTCTTAAAATGAAAAGAACCTATGTACACATAAAAAATATATATTTATTGTTAAACAATTACATGCAAAAACTATTAAAAATAGGATAGTGCAGAACTAACCAATTTTTGTAATTATGATTAAAATGAAGGTTAAGAAAGTGGGATGGTGGGTGTACCTCGTCAATTATTTGAAGGTCGAGGATGCATCGTGTATTGTTGGAGTCAACATTGATATAATCTCCGCCACAACTTTCTTTTGCAGACTGAAACACAACAATATTAACTATTGAAACGTCGTGAAGGAGCGTATTGTAACACCTACTATAGTTTAGACATATTTGCAATCGTACTTAATTTGAGCATGTTCTCTATTAGTCATGTTTCATATTATAAGGATATCCGATCTAGAATATGTCTACTCCTTATATAAGGGGCTCTACTCTATTTGTAACAACACATTAATTCAATACATCAATATTATTTATAATATGATATCAAAGCTCTAGTCGATCGTTAGTTTGATTTTAAACAACTTATTTGTTTTGTCCGCTCGTCAATTTGTGATTTTGACGGCTAGGCGAGGCAACTCAATTTCTTCCGCGTCCAAGCAGTTTCAATGTGCTTTATTATTGTTTTCTAGCCTTCTAACAAACCAAGCGAAAAGTTATTGCGAGTACATCGCCTCCTTTGGTGGATTCATAACCGTATGTTGATATGTTATGACTAATTTTTCAACCATATATCATCACGACTTTTAGACTCGTTTCTTTTGGAGTTATTCATATTTTCATTTCTTATCAAGTTTTCTGATGCCATCTATTTCGGCTGGAGGCCATGATCTATGTGTACATCCTCGTAATTCAGAAAAATTGGCATGTGTGAGGATTGTAGAGTATTAACGAAACCATTTTGAAAACTTCAACTCGCGAGAAAAAAAAAGACAATTGTGAGCTTCCGGACCGCATCTACTTTTAGAATTATTAGAAGGACTAGTGTTACACGCAGAAAATAACAATATCGACGTGCCATTTTCGGCTCACTAAACCCGTATGTCGGTGGCTACTAGAGTCTCGTTGATCTACACACCACACATCAAAAAGTCTCTTAAAATGGTAGCTCTTCATGACTGAAATGTCTTATGGATGCATTATGTTTTCTTTCTTGTGTCTTGTATCATTCTCATTGCATTAGTTTCTATTTATCTTAATGAAGAGAGTTGTTACGAAGAAGTAATATTGAGATAAATATGATGCATAATTACCTCATAATCTCTATTATAATGATATATATTATGACCCTATTAAAACTTATAACATTCATACTAAATGACTCTTCAAATTTCAATTCAGCTTTCACCGTATTGAGAGTTTGGGCACTTTTCCTATTAATCATGTTTCATGTTCTAAGGATTTTCTAAAAAACTACACTTTATTTTATTTGTAAGAACACGTCGATTCAATATGTCAACATTAGTTCTAATAAGAATTTTGATGATTACCAACCTGGTAGAGTCCATCCGATATAAGTGCAAGGCGATGCGCGAAAGGAACGTTTGAATTCTTGTCAATGAACGAATCGGTGAGCGGGTTCCCGAGTACGTATCCCTGTGAATAACTCCAACATGATTTTATACTACAGAACCAATTTGGCAGTTTTGAATTGAAGATTATTTACTTTGAGATTCATAAATGGCTGGGTTCTAGCTTTGTTTCCTGCAGATGATCAAGATTCAGTAATTACAATTAGAAAAAAGGGGTATAGTATATGTTATAAAGTTGATAGGAAAAATATACATGTTGGGTACCATCAAGTATCTTCAGAAGTATGATGGGAAGGGGAATGCCAGAGTAAGAGTCTCCTCCGATGAAGAGCTGATTGTTCAAGTACTGAGGGTGTTCAATCAACCACTGCTCCAACACACGAACCATGTTCTTACAACTTTGACAAAACATCACTCATTTGTATGACCCATACCCATACCCTTACCTTTCGTAGGAAGTGATAGGTTTGTGTGGTGGAGACATTGTCGTCGAGGGTGTAATTATGAAGAGTGGAGTAAGAGAAGCCAGTTCCAACTGGTGCATCTACATATAACATGTTAATCTCCTGCAGACGCTAACATCAGTACGAATCTCTACATATGGATCGAAACAAGGACAAGTATGTGATTGTTGTGCAGGATTATTTGTACACCTTTGTCCATGTGTTTGGGTTGAGATGAAGTGATGGTAAGCTCCCATTGTAGTTGCTGTAGTCGAATTCCACAGGACCTGCACCACACACACATCAATGCTTCATACAATTGTTCAACAAAGATCATTACTAAAACTCCAAGTCACCAAGCTTTAAAGAATGTTTCTCGACTCAAACATGCAATCTCAATGTCACAAGACAATAACCTTACTGTCTCAAGATTCACAATATTTGTTCTTATTGTTTTATCTTCAAACTATAAACTGTCATTAACTTAATTTTAATGTAATTTGTGTATTGCTTTCAAAAAAAGTGTAGATCAAATATCATCAAAAAACACAATTATAATGTTACATACTAAAGCTTAAATGATAAAAAAAAAAGTTGAAATGAAACTCAGCATGTATAGGAACAAGACAAATATGGAGAGAGAACCGGATTCGTAGAAGAATGCAGAGAGGGCAGAGCAGCCAGGGCCTCCGGTGAGCCACAGAAGCAGAGGGTCGGACGCAGGACTCCTCTGCGACTCCACAAAATAATAAAACAGCTGCGATTCGTTTGAGTCACCAACGCCAATGTACCTGCACAAAAGGAGCTGCTTGCTGCTTGCTGCTTGCTCATGTGTATAGTGTATCATAGGTTAATTGAGGAATGATGAATTACCCGGTCTCGAGAGTGAAAGGCAGATCACCGGTGAAGCCAGGGAGAGTGTTGACGAGCGTATGGGGCGACTGGGGAGGGATAAATGACAAGAAGAGCACAAAGGAAATGAGCAGACACATGCTGTGAGTGTGGATCTGAAGATTGGACACAAAAGGTCTCTCCACAATCTCATGCTCTACCTCTACTTCCATATTACTTAACCACCTCATCTCAAGACAGAAAGTTTATATTGGGACTTTACTTTTCTTTCTTCAGCAAGGAAAGGACACACATGTGTGTATGTATGTGTGTTAGTTATAGCATAATCTCAAAAATGTAACTAGATAAGTTTATATTGGGACATGTCACATTCATCTATTAAGCTTTAGCTTTTAAGCAGACCTGAGTTCAAACAAATATGAGAGCAATGTTGGCTTTTGCTGACGAGTGTTAGGTGTAAGGGCTAGTCCAAGGGAAAAGATGCAAATGGATAAGGAAATAGAATGGTAATTGGAGTGAGTCTTCAACCAACTTTCAAGCAAGACATGCATATCATCATCAACTTGAATCGATTGCATATATATTCAATTTAAACATGCATTTATTGACAACGTGTTTGTGTTTCGGATCCACGGAACTTGATATTGACATTGACGCTCCTAACTAGGACTGTTCACGGTTCCGTAACCAAAACGAACCGCTCATAACCGAACCGAACCAACCAGTTCGGTTATCGAACATTCGTAACCGATAACCGAGCCGATGGGTGGTCGGTTCGGCTCGGTTATAACCGAATAATCGACCGGTTATGATCGGTCGGTTGGTCGGTTAACCGGGTCATTTGTGGGCCTTGTTTTTGGGCCTTTTCAGGCCCAATCCAATGCATATACCCATTTTTTGGACCATTTCAGGCCAAATCCTAATCATATGTGTCAAAATACACTTCAAGATATCAAAATACACATTCAAGCCTAAATACACACACACTACTAGTACATTACAGTCCAAATTTCAACAAAAACAATCCAAAATAGTGAAATACAGTACAAAATACTAAAATAGAGTGTCCAAATCCAACATCCAACATCACGCCTTCACGGTTCCAAGTCCAACATCATTACATTTCCTGAAATGCCAATACATAAATAAGCTCATTTCCTAGACAAAACCAACATGAAATAAGCTCATTTCCTAGACAAAAACAGCAACAAGGCAACCAACGTGTCTATGGGTTTTTCCCATTTTCAAAACAGTAGCAATGATAGGAAATATGCATATGTAAGAAATAGGCTTGTATTAGAATCTCGTATAGGTGAGTATATATATATATATATATATATATAAGAAACATGCATATGTAAGTGCATAGAATCATACGGGCTTGTATTCTACGATAGAATCATCAAATGCATATATACATATATAAACAAAATCAACACAGAAACTTAAGTAAATCCATCATAGACTTATTAATCAACATAATATGTGTACATCTATGATCCATCATAGACTTATAATTTTCAAACATATAAGACATATTGATTTAATAATTTATTATTATTAGCCATCAATATTAATTTATTCTTCAGAAATTTTTTCACAATAAAATTATGAATTTTCATCAAAGGAAAAGTTAAAATTTAATTATATTGAACTTTTATAAACATATAATTATGAAACTCTAGCTATTTATTAAACAATGATATAAATACTTTGGTCATACATATATAGAACCTTTGAAAAATAATCAAACTAATCATAATTCAAACGGACTGGTCGAATATTTTTTAAATTACACTAGAACAATGTTGGAATCACCTCCCATGCAACTTTATATCAAGTATATGTAACTGATTCAATCAGAATCAATGTGGGTAAATTGGCACTCAAAACTTTATATTTTCCAAATACACAACGGCATTATTCTCTTTTTCTCCTTAAAGAATACAAACAAAAATGAACAAAGTCCATGATTGTTGACACTTGTTTCACAATGTTAATAACACTAATTTGTTTGTTACCTTAAGACTTCACATGTTCCTGTTGTTCCAATGTAATAGGAGTACAAGCTGACAGTGGCTGTTCTGCCATTTTTAAATGGCAAAACAGTGGCTGTTATTAACCCACACAGACACGAAGCAAGCGACTTCTAAAACAGACACATTGTTTTGTAGTCATGGTTTTAGGAGTACAAATCAGACACATTAGAGTCAAAACAGACACATTGGAGACAAATCAGAAACAGAATACAAATACAATACAAATCGAAAATCATGGTTTTAGGAGTACAAATCATGGTTTTAAGAGTACAAATCAGACACATTGGAATCAAAACAGACACATTGGAGACAAATCAGACACATTTGATACAAATCAGACACATTGGAGACAAATCAGAAACCCTACAATCAAAACAGATATACAATCATACAAATACAGAAACAGAATACAAATACAATACAAATCGAAAATAGAAGCCCTAAACAGAAACCCTAAACAATATTTGTATCAAAACAGAAACCCTAAACAATCACAAAACAAATCGAGAAACCCTAATTTGTAATTTGTGACCTAACAGTGAAATCAAGACCTAACTGCTGCAAATCAAGACACAAAAATTGATATGAGAAAGGGTAAGGGCTTACCCGAGTGAAATCGAGATCGGTCGTTGTCGGTCGGCCGTTTTCGTCGCTCTCGTCACCTCTGTCTCGGTCGCTCTGTCTCGCTCTCGCTCTCGCTCTTGCTCTCGGTCGCTCTCGCCTCTCGCTCAGTCGCTCTGTCACAGAGCCTCTGTGTGTCTCGGCGTCTCGCACTCTCGCTCAGTCGCTCTGTGTGTCTCGCACGCTCGGTCTCAGGCTACCAAACGACGTCGTTTTGGGAAATGCTGAACCAAAAACAACGTCGTTTTGTCACAGCACCTCGGTTATCGGTTCGGTTCGGTTACGAGCGGTTTTCAGAACCCCGTAACCGAGAACCAAACCGATGTGGAGTCGGTTATTGGTCATAACCGAACCGGCCCAACCGAGCCGATCAGTTCGGCTACCGATTCACTCGGTTTCGGCTCGGTTCGGTCCGGTTTCCTCGGTTATCGGTTTCTTGAGCACCCCTACTCCTAACATGCAGATTGGAATCAAATGGATTGGATCCTCATAAAAGTATTTGGAATAGCACAAAGGGAAATGTTTGGTAGAGCTTACAACATATTATCACCATCAATATTACATGAGACCATCTTGTTTTCTTTTAACACAAAGTTTCTATATCAAATTAGTATGAACCAACACTTGCTTGACCTGGAGTTCGAGCCTCAAATATGGTACTGAGTAGTGGGGAAGGGTATATGCATAGAGTTAAGTTATATTCATCACGACACTTATTCATCTCATATATAAATAAGCGAGCTAAAATCATTGAAATTCTCATTCAAATGATAAAATCATTATCTAAAGAATATCAAAGATCCTTTGTGCAACCCTAGTTACAATATCAGTTAGAGAAAATGTAACAATCAAAACCAAACAAAGTTCAAAAAAGAAAGTGGTTGTTGAGGCAAGGGATGATCTTTTCTAAGCCAGGCGCAATTTTGGCCTCCTTAATAATATAGTCAATTCCTTGTAAAAATAAGTTCATACAGCCAACAAATGAATAATGGTTATGGGTTGGGTTGGGGGAAGTCACATGAGCTTAGCGGAAACATCTAAATTAAGGTAGCCCATGCTGATACATACCGATCCCAATGTGATCAAAATCCTACATCCCCTTGATAACCTTACATAACAACATGGTATATCCATAAAGTAGCTTATTCCGTGTCATACACTCTGTACTTTGCTCGACATTTCTTTTGGTTTTCCCATCTCCTTTTCCTGCATCCATATGTTTAAAATGATTAACCCGCAAAAAGAAGAATGAAATATGAATGACTACCACTAGGGGTTAAGTAAATAAATGGAGAACCCATATTTGCACCAGAAAAAGACAATCATACATGAACCAGATATCGTTTTATTATTACTCTTCATAACAAACTGGTATAATATAATATATATACCCAATCCCTGATCCTATAACCAACCCTCCGATTCCAATGTACATTTGTAAATCTGATTTATAGACACCAAATACACATGCATTCATATAGTTAAATACGAAAATGAAACGAGAGCGGTATTGATCCTACTTCCCTAAAACAGAGTGACAACTTCCCTTGTATGGAAGTGAATTATGCATGGATTACCAACGTCTTTTCGCGAGTTATTACCACAAGTCATATGAGACGAGAACATGGTGGGAAAGTGGAACAATAACTTAACTCAGCCTTAATTTTTGCCAAAAAACAAACAGGAAACTTAGTTTGGAATGGAGGTGAACCAACTATGGTTTGAGTTCTACATACATACACCAATTAACCACGACATGTCAACACAATGATATAGAAAATAGATTGATGCACAAATGTCAAAATCCCTATAGCCCATCTGGTATGTCTTCCAACTCATAGCCTAGTCACAGATGGTAAGAACATTAATTACAATAGAAAGTACTTCTACTATATATGGTTTGGTAATTTTGATTGATAAGGTCTGCAGCAATTCACGAATAGCACAAATGGTAAAATCCATAGAGTAGAATGTCTGATTACCCTCATTGTGTAATTGACCTTCTGTGCATTTGCCATTTTTTATTGGCATTCAATACCATCAAAATTATTGATGAAACATAAGGCATTTTGTTAAAGTTCAACAAACTATCAAACTCATAAGCTCAGTAAGCATAACAATGATTTAAAGTGAGCAAATCCAGTCAAGCTTACCGATCCCTTGGTCTCGTAGTAATCATCCAATGCCCACTGATATTTGGACTGGTTCAACCCAAACCAGCGTGCCAAATGATCATCCAATCTTGAATGTGCTGCAAAAACAATCCAAAAGAAAACCATTGTTATTCTAATAATTTGTAAGGAAACAATACATTCAAAATATCAGGTGAATTGATGAACTTGAGATTCTTCTGCTTTTAGGATACAAGAAAACAACTAATTTGGACGAACATAGCTCAACTTCTTGTATTTCATTTATATCACAATTCAATTCAGCTACTTCACTGGCTCTTAGTTTATCGAGAGTATCCCAATTGGAACAAAACAACAGCCAAAGCATATTTCTATTGCACTCTCTCAGTATTCTTGGCAATTGAATATATAATTGAAAATGAGTATGACTTTGCATCTTGACATTTCCATATATATAACTACAGTTAATTTAAATAACTAACACACACAAAACTGAAGCTTTTTTTTTATTAGCAACACAAAACTGAAGCTAATTCAAAGTATTTTACCTAAATGAGCTTCCCATTGACCAAATATCAGAACAAGATCCACAAACTCAGTTCCTTCCATCAAATTCTTACATGAACCAAACAGCGGGATAGAAAATTATTTAATCCACTGATTTCCTAACAGTAACATAATGGGCTGAAATAAATCTCAAGGAAGAGGGAAAGTTGGAATTCTTCTATCTGAATAAAAAAATTGAAAAACATAAACACCATTTCTTCTCATTTAATAAGCAACCAAACGGAACTTTACTAAATCCTCAGAGCACAATCAGCTTCTCTCAACAGAACCCAACTGGACTTTTCCGTTGATCTCATATGGGAAATCTACAATTTTACACATGCTAAATACTAAACACCAACCATCCCAAGATCCAGAATTCCACATAAGAGAACATGACATGCATTGCAAAAAGCGCCAAATTTAGCATACCATTTTGCACCTTGATGACGGCATTCTTGAGAAAACTCAAGGCGGAGCCATCTTCGTAACCAGATTTGCAAGGCGACTTTTGGAACTGCTGAGGCGGCGGCTGCACTGGAGGCGCCGCCACAGGGTTTTTGGGGTCATCGAAGAGTGACTGTGGCTGTGGGGTTTGAGGAGTTGAGGGCGGGGTCACGAATACTGTGTAAGGCCCGATTTTGCCGATCATGGGTGGAGGCGTGCCGTCTCTGTTGATAGACATTGTAGAGGAGAGTGTAGAGTGAGAAAGTGAGAGAAAAGGCCAAGGAAAATGTGAGGAAAGAGAACCCAATTGGTTGTTACATCTTTGTCTCCGTCCATTTTTATAATGTGAAATCCTCATTTAATGGTGACAGATTGTACATCATCATCATCATCATCTACTTGCCTTTTTCTTTCCCTCTCTTTTGGCACAGTCTTCAATTATTTTCGGTTCCTCTCAACCACAGTATTCTACCGGGGGATAATTCCAGTAGCTCATGTTGTCTTATATAATTCCAGTGGCTCATGTTGTCTTACATTAAGTGGGTACTTCTAAATATGTAAAAGTGAGGAATTTTGTATCTGACTTCTTGATTTCATTCATATGATGACGGGTATTTATACAAACACAATACATGTAATTAAGGAAAGTAAATAAACGAAACTAATTACAAATAAATTTGGAATGAATCAGGATTGAATCGAGATTTGATGGAAGGAAATCAATGATTTCTTTCCATCGTCAATACTCCCCCTCAAGTTGGAGCATGAAGGTTCGCAATGCCCAACTTGCGAAGGAGCTCATGAAATCGATCTCGCCCAAGACCTTTGGTAAAGATGTCGGCAAGCAGATGTTTGCTAGGGATGGGTAGAGGGCGAAGTACCGATGCCTGAAGCTGTTGACGGACAAAGTGACAGTCGATTTCGATGTGCTTAGTCCGTTCATGAAAGACTGGATTTGCAGCTATATGGATAGCCACGTGATTGTCGCAGAACAGTGGTACTGTCGTATCTTGAGTAGCTTGAAGGTCACTGAGCAATTGTCGTAACCAAACTATTTCACGACTAGTGGCAGCCATTGCTCTATATTCGGCTTCGGCTGATGAGCATGAGACATCTGTCTGCTTCTTGGAACGCCAAGATATGGGAGAGGATCCTAAGAACAATATGAAGCCGGTGGTGGACTTTCTGGTATCTGGACAACCTGCCCAATCTGCATCACAATACGCCTTAAGTGTGAGGGGGTTGTCAGAAGGAAGAAAGATCCCTTGTCCTGGACAACTTTTCAGATATCGGAGGACATGGAAAGCTGCATCCATATGTGGTTCTCGGGGATTGTGCATGAATTGGCTGAGGATGTGTACTGCGTAACTGATGTCTGGGCGCGTAATGGTGAGATACAAAAGTCGCCCAACAAGGCGGCGATACTGACCACTGTCTGCACATGGTGTACCTTCCTCTGCCGATAGACGATGCTGCTGGGGAAGCGGGAGTGTTGCCGGCTTGCATCCTGTGAGTCCGCTATCAGAAAGTATGTCGAGTGCGTACTTTCTTTGTGTGAGAACGATGCCTTTTGGTGAACGTGCCACTTCAATGTCAAGAAAATACTTTAATTTTCCCAAGTCCTTGATTTTGAACTGTTGATCGAGGTGGACCTTGAGTTGCTCAATGCGTGTGACATCAGTTCCTGTAATGATCACATCATCTACATAGATGAGAACTGCTACAAATGACCGTGAGCTGCAAAGGTGAATAAGGAATGATCTGCCGCTGATGGTCGATAGCCAAGTGTCACAATGGACTCCGTAAATTTGTGATACCAGTTCCGAGACGCTTGTTTTAGGCCATAAAGGGACCTGTGCAACTTACATACTCGATTCTCCCCCTTTCTATAAAAACCTTGCGGAATTTTCATATAGACTTCCTCCTCTAGGTCACCATGTAAAAACGCGTTGTTGACATCTAATTGGAAGAGTGGCCATCCTCGAGCTGCAGCAATGGCTAGTAGACACCGAACAGTGACCATTTTGGCAACCGGGGCAAAGGTGTCTGTGAAATCGACACCTTCAATTTGAGTGTACCCCTTAGCAACCAATCGCGCCTTGTACCGCTCTATACTCCCATCAGGATGATATTTGACCTTATACACCCATTTTGAGTCGATAGCTCGCTTGCCTGGGGGCAAAGTGGTTAAGCTCCAAGTTTGATTCTTTTCAAGGGCTGAAATTTCTTTTCCCATCGCCTCTCTCCAATGTTCATGCTTTACTGCCTGGTGGAAATATCTTGGCTCATCTGTGGCAGAGATGGCCGCTAGGAAAGTAGAGTGAGCTGGAGACAATTGATCATAAGAAATAGTTTGAGTGAGAGGATGTACCGTTGAGGATGCTGATGGAGGAGTGAGATGCGAAGTAGAGCTGGGTGGAGCAATAGAGGGCGGCAGGGTGTAATCATAACCTGTTAAACGCTTAGAGACAGTTCTGACACGCTTTCCGGGCTGAGGCATCTCAACCTCTGGTATGGGAGGCATCGCAACCTCTGGTATGGGAGGCATCGCAACCTCTGGTATGTGAGGCATCACATCGGTTGGTACAGATGCGTCAGTAGGAACTTCTTCAGTTGCTTGTCCTGTGGAATAAGTAGCTGAGGTGTCCGGAACGAAATGATAGGATGGTGGCATATATGTTGTGTCTGTGGAAGTGTTAGTCTCCATACATTGGTCTCCAGGAAAGATATTCTCCCAAAACTGCACATCTCGGGATGTCACAATGATATGTGATTCGAGATCATAAACACGATAACCCTTTTGTCTCTTAGGGTATCCCAAAAATATTCCCGGGCGAGATCGAGGGGCGAATTTGTCTCGAGTTTGTTGATGTACATAACACAGACACCCAAAACTTCGCAAGTGATCATAGGTAGGTTTTCTTCCAAAGAGTACCTCATATGGAGTTTTGTTGCCAATAAACTTGAGAGGCGTTCAATTGATCAAGTAAGCTGCTGTGAGCGCACAATCTCCCCAAAATTGGACTGGTAGTTTGGCTTGAAATCTGAGAGCTCGTGCCACCTCCAAAATATGTCGATGTTTTCGTTCAACTACACCATTTTGTTGAGGCGTCCCAACACAGCTAGTCTGGAATTCCATCCCAGTGGCACCGTAATGTGCCGCCAACTCATGGTGAGTGAATTCTTTTCCACCGTCCGTTCGCAAGCACTTAACATGGGTACCAAATTGTCCTTGCACCCAATTAAAAAATTTGAGAAGGTGGTGTTTGACTTCTGAATTCTGCTTCATCAAAAACACCCATGTAGCCCTACTGTAGTCGTCAACAATGCTCAAAAAGTAATGACAACCCTCCAAAGATGGAATATGGTATGGCCCCCAAATATCACAGTGGATGAGCTCGAAAATGTGCATGATTTTGTTCTCTCGAGTTGGAAATGACAAGCGTGTCTGTTTTGCCCTACAACAAGCGTCACAAACACCTATTCCGTGTTTATTGAAAGTGATAGATAAGTTCGGCACAAGCGACAATCGGTCAAATGGAATGTGCCCCAACCGTCTGTGCCACAACTGTGTATTATTTTTGCCCATAAGCCATTAAAGTCTTCCCTGCCGCCGTTGGCTCCAAATAGTACAACCCATTTTGCATCTTACGCATACCAATCAGCGTCCTCGAGGACAAGTCCTGTATCACACAACATGTTGAATAGAATATTAGTGCGCAATCAAGGTCACGAGTAATCTGACTGACCGACATCAAATTAAAACAAAATTGTGGAACTGATAAAACTTGTTCAAGAGATAAGTTTGAATCAATTTCCATTCGCCCCACGGCATCAACGTGTGCCTTGTCTCCATTTGGCATTTCCACCGGAGATAACGCAGGCCTTTTCCACATTTCTGACAATAAACTTTTGTCATAGGCAATATGGTTAGTTGCACCTGAATCTATAATCCAAGGGGAATGAATTCTACCAAGTTGGTGTGATGGCGATGCTTTGATAATTGTACCGGCAAAAAAGAAGGTTGATTTCGGGTCTCTCTTTTCGATTAAATCCTTTAGGCGCGAATGTTGGTTTGTACTGATTCGTTCTGCAAGTTGGTCCAAGCTAGACCCATCAATTATAGACTCGTGCTGTTGTTGACATAAAAGGGATTGTTGTTGAAATGTTTGGACTTGCTTCTCATGTGGGCTTGAATGGACCCAATTATATTTATTAAACATATTGGGCCCAAAAGGAAGAAGCCCATCATGTTGGGACCCATTAGGGTCTTTGCTTTCTAGAGATGAATATACAGATTGTCCATGGCCGCCGGTAGTACCTCTTCGCTTCTCATGTCCAAATCGGTGCGGCCTCCATCTTTCGGCGCTACCGGCATATCCGGCGCCGTCGTTTCTATCCGAACACGCAGAGGGGTATGGCGAGGGACTCACGATCTTGTCTTTGGTTACCATTTTTCGAATGTCTCCGTTTGGAATTCGAGCCACCGGAGCCGTCGCCTCGTGAACTGGACGTGGTGCAAACCCAGATACAACATCGTCAATTCGTAAGTTTAATTTCCAGTACGTACTTGAAGACAATATCGGAGCTCGTCCGATGTAGAACTCCATGGTCTTTCGACCTAAGGAAATAGTCGAGCATACTCGGGGTTTCATTCCGAGCGTTGATAGGATGAACTTATTGATTGCAGCCATAGGTAAAGTATTTTACCATAGAGGCGAGTTTATCAGGTTCCCTCTGATACCATGTAAAAGTGAGGAATTTTGTATCCTGACTTCTTGATTTCATTCATATGATGATGGGTATTTATACAAACACAATACATGTAATTAAGGAAAGTAAATAAACGAAACTAATTACAAATAAATTTGGAATGATTTCTTTCCATCGTCAATAAAATATTATATATTTTTTTTAGATGGCTACATTTAAAATTTACAAAATTTTCACTTTGCACCCTCTCTACTCTATCTTGTTCGGTTAGTTTTTAACATTTTGACATGTGAAATTATTAAAATATTTTTAAGGGTTAAATGAATTATTAAAGTTAAATTGAAAAGACTAAAATGTCTCGCATATACTTCTAGTTTTCAAACTTATGTCATCCTCTATCTCTTCACCCTCTCTCTCTCATAACTTTAAAGAATTATGAGAATTCAAATTTTAATAATTTGTTTGGAACCCACTACCAGGACACAAAAAATCTCCAACAAAACGTGATGGAAATGAGCATTTAAACGAATAATCAAATACAAAAATTAAGAACCCAACAAACCAATCAGTAAACTCAAAAGAGGCAAAAGGGTTAGTAGCAAGAACCTTCGTGCCAGAGGCAAAGCTCTCGGCATGTTCAACCTTAGGGAAATCGCGGCTCCACCTGTTCCAATCTGAATCCGAAGAAGGACCGGAGCTAGAGCTGGAAGTACTGTAATCATCACTGGCGTTCGAATCGAGACAGGGACATCGCAAAGTCGATGAAGACTTGAAGATTATGAGAAAAGAAATTGAGGCGAAACCCAGAACAAGGAAGGAGGAATTGGTCGATTTCTCAAATCAAGTATGTGAGAAATATTGTGAAGAAGTTCGGACTTGAAAATACATCTCACAAACGAACCCCCATTGCCACTCATTCTAAACTCACCAAGAATGATCTAGGTGAACCTGTTGATCAGAGTCTCTATCGAAGCATCATTAAAAGCCTCATATATCTCACTGTTAGTCGACCAGATATAGCCTTCTCAGTAGATGTTTGTGCTCGCTATCAAGTGAATCCAAAAGAAAGTCATCTGACTCAAGTCAAGCGAATTGTGAGGTACATATCATGAACTATTGAATTAGGTATTCTATGTTCTTTTGATACCTCGTCTACTCTCGTTGGGTATTGTTATGCTGACTGGGCAAGGAGCACTGCTAATAGAAGAAGCACCTCTGGTGTTTGTTTTTATCTTGGCAATAATATGATTTCTTGGTTCAGCAAGAAGCAAAACTATATTGATTTATCCACAATTGAATTCGATTACATTGCATATGGAAGTAGTTGCACTCAACTCTTATGGATGAAACAGATGCTTGCTGAGTATAGTGTCAAGAAAGATGTCATGACATTGTTCTGTGACAACATAAGTGCTATCAACATTTTGAAAAATTTGGTTCAACATAGCAAGACTAAGCACATCGATATCAGACACCACTTTATTCGATAACTGGTAGAAGACAAGAAGATTAAGCTGGAGTATCTCCCCACTCAAAAAACTTGCTGATATCTTTACAAAGGCGTTGGATGCAAACCATTTTTAGAGTCTCAGGTCCTCTCTTGGACTCTATTGTCTTGACTAGTAATCACCAAGAAAAGGAAAGGGAGCTTTGCAGACTCGTTTTCTCCATTTTCTAAGACCAACAGGGGTCCACAAAATTGAATTCGGGCCTAATTTCAGTCCCAGGCCCACTCGAACTTAAGTAGAAAATCTTTTATTCTGTCATTATTATGTGTAGTAGTGCCCAATCAACAAGCTCTAACTATTCGACTACCAGTAGAAGAAGGCAAGAAGTTGCAAATCATTTTTCATGATTTCTCGCCATCTCCATCATTACCCCCAAACTTTTAGGGTTTTCAACCACGACAATATAGCAGTTTCTCTCTTCGACTAACAACAAATTTCTTATCAATGGTGGGTACACAAAGTGGTCGCATTCTAGCAAAATTAATTGAGAGGCAGAAATCAAAGATAAAGTACAAAAATGTGCCTAAGAAAGAAACTTGACCAAGATCAAGCCGGAACAAACATGGAGTAAGAGTCTGAGGATTGCACATCCATAAACCGTGAAGATGTCCCTGAGGAAGATGCTCTGACAAGTTCCATAACCAGAGGGACTGCATAAGAAGAAAGGGTCGAAGTTGAAACCGCCACTAATGAACCAGGCACGACGACCAAAAACCTCCAGGTAACCCTAGTACTTCTAATCTTTTTGTACAAACTGAACAAAACCCTAGGGTCGAGTGTACCCAAGGACCTCATGTTGCAAACCAAGAACCCTCATCTGAGGGTGTAGCTGAGGAAACCCTAGTTTCAACACAAAATTTTGAAAGAGATATTTTGACATCTTTTGTTCAGACCAACTTAAGACAGGCACCCCTCGGAACTCTGGAGGTACCTCAGAAAGAAATTGTCGTGGAAACTCAAAATGAGGCTGAGGATGTTCCTATCCCCTCTGCTCATGAGGAAGATGAAGTTAATGTTGGACAAGAAAATGTCTAGGAAGATATCCCAACGTCGTTTGAGCAAGAAAATGCTACATGCGAAGAAGTCAGAGACAATGTCGTTGAGGAAAGACTTCTGAGTGAAGAAGATGTCTACATAGCTGCTCTGTGTTCAGAAAAGATGAAAAAGAAGAAGAAGATGGTCACCAAGGCTACTGAAGATTGTTGCCCCTAGTAAGGGAAAGACGAGAAAAAAATGTGGAAGAAAGGGAACACGAGGTTCCTATGAAAGAAAAGAAACACAAGAAAGGAAAGACATACAAGAAAAAGAGGAAGAAACCAGAAAGAAAGCTGATAGATGAACTAACCTCCACTGAGGAAGAAGAAGTTATCCCTGAGGTTTCTCTGGATGTTGCTACAAGAAAGAAGAAGTCAAAAGTTATCCCCTAGCAAGAGTAAAGGGAAGCAACCTATTGTTATAGCTGATCCAATGTTTGATGAGCCAGAATCAGCTGATGATGAACCTATGGTGCCACCTGTTATTGGAGACAAAAAGACTGTAGGAGGACAGAAAGTCTGGAAGAATGTTCTTGTTGCTCCTCTTGACAACGTCTCATTCCACAAAGTAGACGGAGCATTCAAATTGAAATATGTGTACCACCGAGCCATATTCTTGAAAATGGAACTGTCCCCAGAAGCTCAAGCCATTGAACCAGTGATTAACCTATTGCATGAAGCGTGACTGATCAAGACTCTCACTAACATAGCTGTGTATTAAGTTGGAGCTCGTATCCTTGATTTATCAAATAGGTACACATGCTCCACTTGACCTTAGTCTGTTTGTTTGTGATCATCTGGCCAAACATACCAGATCATTTGCTGTGAAAATACCCATTGGGTTCCCTTCTCTCATCACTGGGATGATGTTGCAACAATGTCCTAATATACTGCGCACAACTGATGTGGCTAGAAAGTGCCCCAATACGCTCACAATCAGTCATAAATTATCAGAAGGGAAGTATGCTAGAGACATTGCCAGGCCATCCTTTGGGACATCAGGCGCCTCAAGCAATGTAGTGCGCCCTGACATTGATCTCAACTACGAGGTGAAGGAACTCAAGGAGGATATAGCTGTACTTGACAAGACCATAAAGACCATCACTCTAAGGAAGGTTATTTGTGAAGGGCTTGTTCAAGATATGTTGGCAGCTCCAGCAAATGAAGATGAGGCCCCTGCCAAAGATGTTGAGGATTCTGAAGAAGAAGCTGACTCAGACTCATTTTAAGTAACTCTTTTTGGCTCCATTTCAAAGACTTATTTTCTGTGTTTAAAACTGTAAATGCTCAGTGTCTGTCCGAGTTACTTGTTTAGTACTTTTTCATGCACACTTTATATTGCTCTGGTTTAGAGCTGGTTAGCTTTTATTTCTGAAGGAATTCCATGGGTTCCAAACAATTAAAATTATGCAACGGACTTGAAAATAACCATGGAATTCGAAGAAAGAAAGATCTTATTGTGAAAATTTCAGCATGCATATAATATAATCAGATTTGAAAATACCTTTGCAAATCGATTAAAAACATAAAGTGTATGTGTTCTCTTGATCGTCCACACAAGCACAACACCTCTACCAAGGTTTCTACATACACTCTTACTAGTGTTGTGTGTAGAAGAGAGCAAGAACACCAACAATGGTGGAAGAGGGGGGGCGGCAAGTAGAGAGGAGAGGGGGCCAAAAAAATTAGGGTTTTTCGTGTTAGAATTATGTGATAAAAATCTGATTTTTAATATCTATTAATTCACATAATTAAACCCCTTTAAAACCTCTTATTTAAACTTAAGCCCCATTCTTCATTAAAACCAAGAATGGGCTTTAAGCCCAATTAGCTAAACTTAATTAAACCCATTTAAATTGGGTTCTAATTAAATGGTTTAGCTAAACCGGTCCAATCTCTTTAATTTGATTTCTTTAACCGTCTGATTGATAAACCTAGGCCAGAAATCAACCGAATCGTTTTCAATTTGACTAAATCGAAAAGCGGATTCTCCCAATTTCATCCAAGCTTGTTTTGCTATATACTGTACTTAAAGTGTGTGACCCTCTAGGCTCACAACCCGTTGGCAGACTGGTAAAATTATTATTTTACCCTTTCCATCATTAGTGGCCTCTAGCAAGACATTATGATTACCCAAGGTCCGTGATTATCGACGATTCGACTTAACCTGTTATCATACAAGTCACTATCATTTTATCAAACCGATATCCAGATTGATAAATAGGCATAGAACCGTCATCCTAATTTAACAATCATTGTTTCTTGATATCTTAGATGACTGAAAACTGATACAAATGTATCACCTGCATGGCCATGCTATTCCTTCAGTCATACTTATCAAGTGGCCTAAACGGATATCTTTCCCATACCAGAGTATGAGTGATAAATCCCTCAGCCGTCTTTCGAGTTAACTAATGTAATTCATAACCAAGCCAATCAGAGCCGTTATGACTACCTTTTTACAGGTAACGTTAGACTAGGTCAAATTTAGAGATTCATGACAGTATCCATGCTCCATACTCACCATCGGGTCGTCCAATACCATCGCCCTGATGATATCTTGATATAACTCTGACACTTACTTTGCCATGATCAGTAGAGCGTGATCACAAGAAGTTAGTCTCATACTGATCGCTTCTTAATGAAGCTTAACTGATCAGGGACACATTAAATGTAATTCTTTCCGATATGTAGTTCTACTATTAGTGATTACACACATAATGATACAGATCAAATCACATCTAATAAATTACTACAACACATTAGTAATTTATGCCAATTTATTTATTCGGAAAGATGATAAAACATTACATATGTAGATCACTTTTATATTGGACTAGGGCATGACTTTAACAATCTCTCACTTGCCTCTGGTTCCAATTTAAGTTATGATCTACTCCCATAGACCTTGCATGTTCCTCATGCCTAGGCTGCGGCTGAGCCTTTAATAAGGGATCGGTCATATTATCATCAGTCGAATAGTGTTTAATCTCCACATCACCTCTATCTGTGATAATTCTTATGAGGTGATGTCTGTTGAGTATATGTTTGGATCCGTTGTGGAATCTGGGATCTTGAGCAATAGCTACGGCACATGTGTTGTCCCACAACAAGCTTATCGAATCAGACGCTCGCGGTGTTGCATCTAATCCGATCAGAAAGCTTCTAATCCATACGACCACTTTAGCTGCTTTTGTTGCAGCTATATACTCAGCCTCCGTTGTAGAGTTGGCAATTTTGTCTTGCTTAAAGCTTATCCAGCTGAAAGCGCCACCATTCAACACAAAATATATTCTGACTGAGTTTTGAAGTCATCTGGATATGTATGAAAACTAGCGTCAACATATCCCTTGACTGCTAGTTCTCTATCCTTCCCGCCATACACTAGAAATGTGTCCTTAGTCCTCCTCAAATATTTGAGTACTCTTGGCAGCAGTCTCGTGTTCCTGGCATGGGTTAGATTGAAATCTACTGGTATAGCCTAGCGCGAACGAGACGTTCGGTCTCGTGCATATCATGGCATACATGATGGATCCCACAGCCGAAGCATATGGGATCTTACTCATCCTGCTCAGCTCATTAGGAGTATTAGGACTCTGTTGCTTGTTGAGTTTAATGCCATGACGCATAGATATGTATCCTTTCTTAGAATCAAGCATTGAGAGTCTTCTCAACACTTTATCTATGTACGTGTTCCGACTTAGGCCCAAAATCCTTTTGAAATTATCTGTAGAGATCCTGATGCTACAATAAATGTAGCATCACCTAAGTTCTTCATCGATAAACACTTCCCTAACCAAGCTTTAGTGGCAAGGTCGGGATGTCATTCCCGATGAATAAGTACCAGGAATAGAATATTACTCCCACTCGCTTTTTTATAAACGCAAGGCTCACTTTCATTCTTGATGAAGCCGAATAAGTACCATGAATACAATATTACTCCCACTCGCTTTCTTATAAACGCAAGGCTCACTTTCATTCTTGATGAAGCCGAATTCTCTTATAGCTTCATCAAAATGAAGGTTCTAACTCCGTGAAACTTGCTTCAATGTATAAATGGATCTTTGCAGCTTGCACATCTTTCCGGGATTCTTTGGATCTACTAAACCCACAGACCGTGTGATATACACCCTCTAGTAAGGAAGGGGTTTTGACATCCATCTGCCATAGTTATGGCTAAGAATAATCTGGATCGATCTGACCGTTGCTATTGGTGAAAAGGTGCCATCATAATCCATGCATTGAATCTGACGATAACCTTTTACAACCATCCTAGCCTTATTGGTCTTAATGTTTCCATCCATGTCGGTCTTGATCCTATAGACCCACTCAGAACCGATGGGTTTTATCCCAGGGGTTTGATCAACCAAGCTTTATACTTGGTTGTCATACATGGATTTCATTTTCATCTACAACCATCTGAGGCTCCAGTACTTCTACATCTTGCATAGCAGGCTCCTGAGTTACTTCAAGTTGTTCCGTACCCTCTCGAATTTCTTCGAGATGCACGGGACTCCTACTAGCTGTTTTGGAAATAAATTCTTTTTCCAAAAATACCCCTCCTTAAGCAACAAAGACTTTGTTCTCGTTGGATATGTAGAAGTTGTATCTCTTAGTTTCTTAAGGATACCTTACGAAGACACACTTGTCTGATTTGGATGCATGGATCTCTGTTACCCAAATCTTTAGAAAAAACATATTAGGATGTTTCCCACACCATATATGACTATGGTCCATTTCTTATTTGGCTACTATGCGAAGGCGCACGTATCCAAATAGAACTGACCATCTCATTCCGGCTCTCATCCCAGTGAATACTACGCGAAGGCGCATGCATCCACGATAACGGGAGTCGTAATGAGTGTCATGTGGTGTACCTTATGTGACTCTGGTCCAGTTCTTATTTGGCTACTATGCGGAGGCGCACACATCCAAATAGAACTGATCACCTCATTCAGCTCGCATCCCAATGAATACTACGCGAAGGCGCACGCATCCATGGTAATGGGAGAGAGAATTACTGTCACAAGGTGTACTATCGTTGTCTTCATCGGAGCACGATTCAAAATGAACGTAGCCGTTTCCAGAGTCAAGTATTAGTAGAACCCTCTTATGGCTTGAGTACTCATAGGTCCACATACGTCGAAATGTATTAGACTTAACAAGTCACTCGCCCTTTCACCTAAACCTGTGAAAGGTGCCTTTGTCATTTTTCCCATTAGGCAAGACTTGCATCTTTCAGTTTGAGTGAATTCAAACAGACTTAAAAGTCCTCACTTGTGAAATGTTGAAATGCGTTTCTCGCTCATTAGGCAAGACTTGCATCTTTCAGTTTGAGTGAATTCAAACGGACTTAAAGGTCCACACTTGTGAAGTGTTGAAATGTGTTTCTCGCCTATGTGCCTTAAACGACAATGCCAGATTATAATTTGGTTTAAATCATCGGATTTAATCCTTTTCTTATTTACGTTATAGCGATTAAGCTCAACAACGTAAATATTTGATCTTGAAGACGTGGATGCCCACTCTTCTTCACATGATCCTTGTATTGCTTGCAATCCCTTATTCTCATGTCCCGGATCATTGCAGTGATAGCAGACCTCCTCCATTTTGTCCTTAGCCTTCACAGCAGCTTTGGGGGCTGCTTGAACCTTTGGACCCTTGGGGTATCTAATCTGCCCTGCAAGGTGCTCGGGAGCCTTACCCTTACCCTGATCAGCTTTCTTGAACCTGGCCTTCTTGTTGACCATAAGGACCTCCTTGGTCTTGCCCTTGAGGTTCTTTTCAGCGGTCACAAGCATCCCATGAAACTTTGTCAAAGACTTGTCCATGTCATGTATATTGTAATTTACTACGAAATCGCTATATGTATCTGGAAGTGAATGCAACATAAAATCCGCAACCATTTCCATCTGATCATCAAAACCGAGTCTGGTTAGATGTTCCTGAAGACATTTCATCTTCGTGACATAGGGACTAACAGGGCTCCAACCTTAAGCTTGCAGGAGTTAAGTTCTCTGAAAGTATCATATATTTCAACACGAGCTTTCTCCTTGAACATTTCCTTGACCTCTGCCTTACAGGTATTAGGGTCATCTGAAATGTTCATGAACTGCTTCTGCAACTCTGGCATCCTACTGCCCACCATAATGCATGACACGTCGATTTGGTTACTAAGGAATTTTGATGAGTATCCTTAGTGCCCTAGCGGCGTTCAGCGATGGCTCAGCAGGTAGTTTCTGGGTAAGGATATACTACTTGCGTTCATGCTTGAGTACAAACCTCAAGTTTCTATCCCAATCTGAGTAATTCATGCCCTTGAGTTTGTCCTTCTCAATCTGGACTCTCAATGTGCTATTACTACTTTGTGTTGTGGTTGCTATTTAGTTCTACATGATAAAATTAATTAAAATTCAAGTTGAAGATTCAGTTATAAAATACTTGTCTGATTATAACATTAAAATCTGAACCGGGATCCTCGCATATCCTCAATTGAAGTGAACGGAGGCTCACTGCTCTAATTGAGAGCACCAAGGCAGGAATACATCCATGTAATTCCTTACTAGGGTCTGTACTAAAAGTACACGGCACACCCTATAGTGGTACCCTAGTTCAGCCCTAGCTGACAATCGTAGACAAGTCTACCAAGTTTGAACTATAGACAGAACTAATGTGGCTACTACGCGGAGGCGCACCCACCCACATAGAACTAACCATCTCATCCAGACTTCTCCTCTATGAATGTTACGCGGAGGCGTACCGATATCCATAGGCTCAAAGCCCTTTTGAGTGCCCAAACTTGGATGGTGTCACGCTCGACTTTTCCAATTAATCTCCGACTAATCCCCGATTAGTCCCTAGAACGCCCTTACCGACTGACTAGCGCCTAACGATTTTTATAACAATGGCAAATAGTATCAAGATTTTGGCTTGACTATATTATGATGAAGTAAGTTAGCACCAAACTTATGATTCTAAGGAGTTTTTAGTATTTGTTTTACCTAATAAATAAATTTATGTGAATAATTTAATTAATAAATTATAATAAACAAAACAAAAAATTTAATGAGACACAAAACATTAATAATTTAACTAATACAATAATTAGTAAAATTGATTATAATGGGTGTTGGGCTAGGTGTTTATTGTAAGAGATTTACGGAGTTTCTCCACCCAACTGAGGTGGAGGTCGTTCATTTTTCTTTAGTCAGTTTAATTTATAGGATTGCTAGTCTTGCTCTTTTTTCTTTTATCTCAGAGTCTAGTGTGGAGATGTCCCGCCTGCTAGAGTATAAAAACTATAATTGGTTATGTAACTATTAGCTCAAGCTTTTAATTGAGTTGAGTTGCTCCCTTACATGTTATTAGAGCTAGTACCTCACGGACACAAGTTCGAATCCTAGGACATGCAAAATTCATTTCCATTCAATTCTCTCTTATGCATGTTTCTCAAAAAAGGCTTTACTCTCATTCTTAATGGGGCCCATAAATCTCAACTCTCTCTTCAAAAAAAAGTCCTCTAACTCCGAATGGGCTTCTCAATCTCTTCTTCTAAAAGTGCACGTTAAAACCTAAAAACGAGTTTGTCCGTGAAGGCGCGTGTTAGAATATAAAAACTATAATTGGTCCTTCAACTATCATTTTAAGCTTTTAATTCAGTTGGTCCTCTTACACCACCTACCCTATGGGAGTCTAGTGTGGGGGTTGTCTCGCCAACGCTTGATATTTTGCTTTTTATGTATTGGTGTAACGGATATTTCCTTCCCACTAAACCATATAATTCTTTTGATAATTTTAGACAATATTGATGCACCCAAAATGTGACACACAAAAAGTGTACCGAACCTTGAGACTCCCGACAGTGTACCCGTTACAAGTAATACATGGAAGTAAGATTGCAACCCCGAGTTTATCGAACCCAATGGACAATTAAATATTCAGTTTTAATCACTCGAATTTAATCTTATAATTAATACAGATTGATCGATGTTTTGGTAGAAAAATATAGCAAAGTGAACACATGCAAGATTATAAAAAATTAATTAAAATATTCTATAATCGAGATGAGTTGGTTGAGGCGATGAACAATAAATGATAAATACATGAAATATTAATAAACTAATTAATATGATTTTCGGGTGTTTCTAACCTTAGGGAGGCAGTGCGAACTTCAAGACACTTTATACCCTATTTCAGACAGATATAGGGTCATAAACTAATTTACGGTAACCAACCTACTTAAAGAAATTATTTAATCGGCTAGCAGCACTAAATTCGTAAGCCTCGGTAGCTTTCGGTTTTGGGAACCTATAGATGTTACTACTGTGTTAATCAACCTTATTCGTGATTATTTAAACCTAACTTTCATTAATCATGTCCATTTACTAACCACTCGTTAAATTATATAAGTAAACTTGGGCTATATATTCGCAATTAAGAGAATGAACCATTATGTACAAAAATAATGATATCTCTCTACTCGGTGTTGCATGAATATAAAATTAATTCCTAAATATTATTGATTTTGAAATTCTGATCAGCTAGTCGTGCAAGATGTCACACACAATGTTACGTAAGAAGCTATAACATTGTGTCTGACTTCTTGTGTAGATAATGCAGGACAGTAAATATAAAGCTATAAACAATGACACAGCAGATTGTTTACCCAGTTCAGTGCAACGTCACCTACGTCTGGGGGCTCTCAGCCTAGTGGAAAGATTTCACTTATCAGTAATTCGTCAGAACATACAAGGTTCTGTGATCATCCCTAGATCTATACTTTATGCTACGTCTTACAGTGCAATCTATCTCAGGGTCTCCCCCTGAATCCAAGACTCCGTCTTGATTCCACTCTTCGAGCAATCGCATTGCTCTGTCGGTTCAAGTCTTCAATGAACTTGGTGGTTGCGTGCAGTCTTCACTCACGCGATCAGTAAACCCTCAATCACCTAACTCTCAATAGTTATGTGATGCACAATATCCTTAGCTCAATCTGCAATTTCTCAGCCCGCAAACCTTCACGTCTAAGAACCTTGCAAATTATTGCTAGGAAACAAATAAAAAACCACACGATTGCTAAGGGGGTAGCCTAAGCTTTTATAGCAATCGAGGATGAGTACTAACCCTAATGGGTTTCCTCTTAAGCGCCGTCTTTCTTTTTTCCAGAATCGGAGTCGTTCTGGAATTTCCTAATCGTCTTCTTGCTTTTCTGTCGAAACTGCACTTTCCTGATTTCTGTCGATCAGGATGTTTGCCGAGACACCGTCAACAATATTACACAAGATGTCGCAGAAGATGCTTCGACATTCTTTGTAACATGTCCTTCAGTTCCTTTAAATAACAGCCAATCTCTAAAACCGTCGTAACTACAATCTCCCCCTTTGGCTATTTTTAAGGACAGTATTCTTTTTCGCATTCTGCGTCGCATTTGTCGTCGATACACACGATCGGCAGTCATCAAATCTTTTTACGTTCCGCGTCTCGTACCGTCTTTTGCGCGTGTCTTCGCGTCGTCTCTATGTTATCTATCTTACTCCCCATTGCTGGCTCAAAAAGAGCCAATCATAAACAAATATTTCCAACAAAACAAGGTAATAAGAAAGAAGTTCAAACTTAACTCACATATACTCCCGATCAGCAGTCGAGAGTAAGTGTGAAATAGTGTTCAACACAAATTACAAAATAAAGGTGTTCAGTTGTTCGGTAATCAGAAAGTTCATAAAATCAAACAGAGCTGCTACTGGAGCTGCAGTCTCTTCTTCAGTGGCGTCAGTGGAGGCATCTTGAGTAGATTCTTCTAGAGCATTTGGTAGAGAGGTGGTGTCATCATCTTCGGAGCCAGGAGGGGACATGGACTTTAGCAAATTGGCACAATGTGATCGTCGCTAGGAGAGATGCTTCAGGGATGTCTTCAGATTGACGATGTCCTCGTCAAGCACGGCTATCTCTCTTTCAAGCATAACTGCATCCCTACTAATGGTCTTGGTTGTAGGGGCGGCACTTGTGACTCGACTGGTCGTTGCCTTGGCTTCTGGCCTGACAAGATCAGGAGCATGCTTGCCCTCAAACAGCTTGTGGCTTACCACAATCAGTCCTCCTCGTTTGCCAACCTTATCCGTTGTCTTCAACACTCCGGGGTGTTGATGTACAAGCAGCTCAGATATAAGGGAGGGAAAGGCAATAGGTATTTTTACAGCAAGTGATCTGGCATGTCGAATAAGATGATCAATAACAAATTGCCCAAAATCAAGTGTAGACCCAGTACCTATGTGGGAGATGAGTATCGCCAGCTCTGGTTTGATAGAAGATGTGTGTGTGGAGGGAGCCCAATTTGCTACTCCGATGCGAAAGAGAATGGAGTACTTGGATGTAAGGTCTGATGCTGCCACAGTGCCTTTGGTAGGCCACCTGCTGCTTTTATCTCCGGTAATCTCACGGAGTACCTTGTTCAGGTCAGGTGGAGGCATAGATTGAACCCGCTTTCTCCCCAGGAAGTCATTTATGATGTCAGAGGAGATGTTGAAGCGAATGCCTCTGACATACACCTTCTCAAAATCCGGATCATCCGGAGTCCCAAACCTTCGCAATAAATTCCTTGACCAAGAGGGGATAGTGGTTACCAATGTTTGTGACGGTCTTCATAAGCTCTGCCTGCTCCAGAAGTTGGACAATGGCTTCTAGTCCCAGTAGTTCTGATGACAGGGTCTTCTCGGGATACGCCGTTCTCTTGAACACGAATTCCCACCGTTTGGCACCGTCCGCAGAGTGAAATGACACGTTGTCGTAAGGAACACTCAATGTGTTCTTGTCCTTCTTCAGGCATTCTTCCTTCCTCGCTTTCCTTATGGTAACCTCCTTTACCTCGTCCTTAGTTGCTTCATCTACCAATCTCCTTTTGGAGACAATTTTCTTCCCTTTTTCCTTGACGGACATCTTCTTCCTTTTGTTGTTGGGGCCTCCATCATCTGTTACCTCTTTTCTCTTCTTGGTTTCTTTGAGCTTTTCAACCATCACAGCTATTCTCTCATTTTCTTCAAGTACCTTCTTCTTCAGGGATGACAACACCGTGTGTGCTGCCTCATTAGCATCTTCTGTCGCATCTTCTCTGGCATCCAGAGGAACTTCTTCTGTGTTATTTGTGGCGACACTGTTGTCCTTCTCAGCTTCTTCCTCGGCTTCTTCCGAGTCAGCGACTTCTTCTTCTACTACAGCCTCCTTTGTGGCTTCAGGAATGACATATGTTGCAACTTCTTCTTCTCCTTCTCCTTCAGCAATACGCTCCAACCCATGACTGACCGGGGTCATGTCTTCCTTATCTCCTTCAGGATTTACCAGTTCCTCCACCACACCTTCTTGAGGTGGGTCTTGGTTTTCCAGTAGTGATTACAACAAATCACTATTTCTAGAGGTATCGGTGTTTGAAGTATTGGAGAAGTTGATACCTGGGACATTTGTTGATACTGGAACAGGAACAATCTGCATGGACGCTTCTCGGCTTTCTTGCCCAAGATCAGTCTCTCTTTCTGGCCCCGTTAGGTCTGTCATGGAGAATGCAGAGCTTCCGGTTCGAGATCGTTTAGGAACTCGAGAAAATGTGGGCATTGGGGCTTCCTCCAGTGAGGTTTCTTTGGGGGATTCTTCAGTTTTCTTCAGCGTCTTTGGTCCTTTGATTCAGACTCCATGCTTTTTGGTTTTTGGATTGCTGCTCTTGGAGCTTTTTGCTTCTGCTTTCTTAGGTTCGGATCGTTTACTCCCAGTGGCCTTCTTTGGTGCTAAAGTGCTACGAGTCTTCACCATATCTGTGGTTTTTCTTTTCAGAGTGTGAAGGTGAGGGAGACGAGAGCGAGAGTGAGAAGAGGCAGACTAGGTTTTGATTTTGAAAACAGGTAGATTCAAATCAAATCTGTTGAAGTTCGAGCATATCTTTTGTGACCTTTCCTTCCTTTATATGGGCTTTTTGGTATGCTTGGCCCAATGGCATGTGTTGGGATTTTGGTCCGGTTCATGAAGAGGCACCAACTAACTCCTCTCAACCGTTTCTGCAACTTCTATTGCTCGTTGATGGTGCACATACCGAGTGATGATCTGAGGTACTCAAATCTGCTCGCATCTAATGTCAATGTGTTTGGTCTTACTGTGTTGGACAGGATTTTTGGAGATGTTGATGGCACTGACATTATCAAAATATAGAGTCATGGCTTCCTGTCTGACATTGTATTCGACTAACATTTGCTTCATCCATAGTAGTTGTGTGCAGCTACTCCCAGCAGCAATATACTCTGATTCGGCAATGGAAAGGGCAACACAGTTTTGCTTTTTACTAAACCATGATATGAGGTTGTTGCCAAGGAAGAAGCATCCTCCAGATGTGCTTTTCCTATCCGCTGTGTTTCCAGCCCAATCGGCATCACAATACCCCACCAGGGTAGAGGATGTGTCGACTTCTTTTTTTTAAATTTCTTTTAAGGAATAAATAATAAAAAACTGATTTGAAAATAATTTTTTTTTTAAAAATAGTTTTTTCAAAAATATATTTAAAATATAAAAAATTGTTAAAAGTGGTTTTTTATTTTTCATATTTTTTTGAAAAAAATAATTTTGAAATCAGTTTTTTTATTATTTATCTGATAAAAAATATTTTTTTTTAAAAAATTTCAAAAGTTATTTGTTTTGAATTTTTTTAATATAAAGATATTATGAACATTTTACATCAAACTTAACTTTGTGATGAATAGTGCAACTAAATAAAACCTTACATTGGTGACTTTTGCATAGTACAGGGTAATGATTAGCAATTTCCCCTTTGAATATTAAAAGGGTACTTGATGATATCTTAGCCTTTCGACAAAATTTAAAAAAAAATCATATTTAAAGGAATATAACAAATAAGAGTATTATCAAAGGGAAAAAAGTATCCATGTATAGTTAATTGTAAATCACTTAATTCTAAATGTAATGTGACATTTTCCTAATATGTAGTGGTTTATAATTTTTTATGTTCGCTACATATCTGTTGATTAATCTCAATCATGGATAAATAACCATCAATGTCTCTAAAATGTTTATAAATTAAAATGTTGTTTAATAACTCCTCCAAAGCCTGCTTTTAAAAATATGTTTCTTACTCTAGTCATTAGGTGTAAAAGAGAATTTTTACCCTAGTCATTAGGTGTAAAAGAGAATTTTTACAAGAAAATAAATGATATGGCAACTGTATTGGTATAGAAGGGGATTGGGAATTCATGTTATGGAACAAGACTAGAGACAGATATTTATATTATTGGTGTAGTTTTCTGATCATATTTGTTGTTATGTTCTCTTCTCTTGCACATGGACATGATGATGACAGTTTTGTCACTTGCCTTGTTTTCAACTTTCACCGTTACTGACTCACAACCTACTTTTACTTTCATTTTGTATCAGATCTACTTAGATCAACACAACACCAATATTTTCTTCATGATTTGTTTTGTCCTGCAATGAACTATGTATCTGCACTTTACAATTCTAGGAATAATAGAGATATCATTGGTACAAAATGACAGGAACAGGACTAAACACAACTTCTATATTTACATTGAATATAAAGAAAGGGTCTGGAAGAGAAAACACAATCATGCGTTTGATCTTTCTTTATTACACATGGGATGGGACACATACATACATGCACATTTTTTCAATTTTTGTTCAAATCACAATGGAAACCACACGACGGACATATTAAACCTATGAATATGAATATGGATACGAATACTTACCTGCCGTCTATTACATGCTACCAACCTGTGACCAGAAGAGGAGACGAGAAGATCACCTGCCTGACAGTGTTTTGCGAAAAACAGCAGTCTCATCAAGTGACACCAGAACTAGCGTAAGTATTTATGGTCGTATCGACCACAAATACTTAGTCCCGAAGCCTGGCTGGGGCAACATTAGTCAAAGAGCCATTTCTCAGACATACAATGTGTATGTATGTAATAGCTATTCAAGGATTGTATGAATTTACCTTTGTCACTCACTAATTGCCAGAAGTTGCCAGGGATAGCTCATGAAGCTCACTCAGCATCCATTCCTCTCCTGTTTGACCACCAAGGACAATAGCCCTCGTCCCCCCAACAACACACGTACTGTGTCCCCAAGCAAATCTTGGGGGCCGCCCTGGCACCTTTAATATCCTCCATGTCGGCTTCTCGTCAGTCGGGTCCAGGAGGTATAGCTGCGAGGCTGAGTGCAGACCTGCAACTGATCCCCCAAATATCAAGACTCTCCCCCCTGGGAGGCTTACTGCCACATGATCAAGCCTCGGTGGAGGGGCTGTCCCCCCCGGATTCCCAGCCCCCGGCATTCCACTCCCTGTTACACTTCTCCAGCATGGTTCTTCCTCGCTTAGGTCTATTGTGAACACGTCGCTCGAACGAAACCGCAGCGGCCCACTCTTCGCCAGCCCCCCGAACATCAGTATCTTTCTCCCGCCATAAACTGTCAGTGTGTGACCCAGCCGCGAGGGTGGAGTCCATGTCACCGGTATCTCTCTCCACACAGGTTTCTCCATCGATAAATCGAGCTGAAAAGTGTCGCTGAGGAGTACTCCAGAGTCTGCACACCCGCCAAAAACTACCAACTTGCTGCCATCGAGGGTGCAAGAACTGTGCCATGATCTTGGTAATGGAGGGGCCAATCCTGAGATTTCACGCCATGTCGGAGGGTTCGCATCCAGATCCAACACAAAAACATCGTTGAGCAAGCCTTGCCTTCCACAACCTCCGAATACCACCAGATGGGACCCGTTCACGCAAGAAAGTGTGTGACCCCAACGACCGGGAGGAGGCGAACTCACTTTGACATGTTGCCACTCTGGGTTACTAGAGTTTAAATCAAGTACAAAGGTATCGTTCATTGGTTGCATGTTTACGCCTTCACCGCCAAACAGTACAACCCGATTCCCAACTGCACAAGCACTAAAGTTGCAGCGTGACGGTTCAACAGCGCCTCCAACAGTTAGCTTCCTCCATGCTGCTGATTCTAGGGTAGTCAGCTCCCTTGCAAGCCGACCCCATCCTAGCCTCTTTGCACCGGGCACAGCTTCTAAAACACGAGTTGTTTCACTTCCCCATGCATTTTGACAGACTAATCTCCAAAGATCCTCATTCTTTGTCAACTGATAGAATCGCCTACAGACAGAGGCCGTTGATGCAATATCTCTTGGTGACAATCTTGAAAGTATCTGGGCAGATAACACCTCGTCACTCAGTTGCAGTATCCCACAACCGTCCCTACAAACATTGTGATCCCCCTCTGGGAAGGGGCGCAAAGAAGAAAGACCATAACGAAATCGATCAGATGATTTTGCAAACTCCTTTGCTGAGGATCCAAGTAATGGGCCTAGGTCGATATTTGCTTCTGTGAATAACTGGATTCCAATTATATGAGTAATCATTTTATCATCTCCATATATAGGAGTCAGCCGCAATTTGTTGTTTAGTGGAGTTCCATCTTTACTGAAGTTCAACAACTCACCTTGGAATTCTTTCCCCTTGTCAAGACATCGCCTTATTTCAGACACTACTGCCGAATCCACCAATGGATGTCTTCTTTTAGCAAATGGGCCTCTACATTGCAAGAAACGACTGCAGCAAAATACAAGATATCACCATAAAAAAAACCATGAAGACTAAGTAATAGATTACATCAGAAATACAAAAAAAGTTAAAGATCATAATATAAGCATTTGAGATCCCTCAAATTATACAGAGTTGAAAGGGACAACCCACGTAACCATTTTCTAATCATCAATGAGAAGACAAATCAACCACGACTCTTTAGAATACTTTATCAATGTAGCTATACATATAACCATTTATTATTAGCATATATAAATGTGGAAACAAGTAGCCATGGAGGAGCAGGAGGTTGGAACATTAACCAGCTTATGCTAACGTATTTTGTACAATACTAATATAAGAACAAACTGCAACAATAAGTATACTTCAACTATGTAACTATCCAACATGTGTCTTTTCCAAGAGTGATTGAACATGTAAGCATAGCAACAACCCTCCTGTATTCCAGTGACATCCATGGGAACTCCCCACACACATTGTCTTATAAGTTATAACCGTCAACACTATTGTCTGCTGGTTTTGATAATAGGTGCAAGCTCCACTTCATATTTCCAATGTTACAAAAGGAATGATCAAACAATCCATAACTACCTTTGGAGTTTTCACTTTCTGTTTTTGCATTAAACTTTTAGGAGCAGAATCTAGAAGACCTAGTAGTCCTGAATGATTAAGCCTGGGGACTATTGTTAATGATTGATCATCTATGCATTACTTCACTTCTAGATGTCCAAATAAGAAAATCTTCAACTTTTTAATAAACCATTCCTCTCAACTTAGTTACACTTATCCCCACATCACTGTAACTCTATCAATATTCTATGCTCGAAGAATTAACCCCAGCGAATAAGTGTTTGATTTTGGTATAAATGAGATTCAATCTCACAGATAATCATGAAACCTCATCAAGGACAAAGATAGTAACTTATGACTACCTATAGCATCTCAGTCAACTAAAGACAAAAAAAAGGACACTCAGTTGTATACTCCCAGACAGAACTGGAAACAACCTACTTCTACACCTTAAGAAAATTATTTCCTGATGGTCAATGCAAAGTATCTGAAATATCATCAAACACATTATATGTGGAGAGCTTAGTTCATGAACAATACAAGCACTGAGGTAATCCATCTAGTAAGTGATATACTCCATTTATTATTAAACAGCTAAAGAAACAAACATATAAGCTCATTGCTGACTGAATTGCTTCAGTCAACCAACCATGGATCAACCACTAAATCAAGCATACCTTAACTTAACTCAAGAAGTGAATGCAAAATGTATCCCCACTTAAGTACAAATACAATAAAATCCAGTGTCCTAACACTCCCCGATAACTCGATAAAGCTGAATCACCGAGGACAATAAGTGAAAATCGGTCCAAATATGGTCAAACTCAGTCACCTTTTACCTTTATTTTTATGTCTATGTACTTTAAGACTGTTCTATAGTCGGCAATTAATCCTCTTCTCCTCCATGTGGAGTAGTCAAATGTGAACTTGTTTTTTTTAACTTTCTATCTATTCTTATCGTGTTTAAATTTGTTTCTTATGTTATTTTTGTTTGAATTATGGTTTGTGATTTTGTTTTTAACTTACTAAGTTGTTTGAAACTATCTTATTTTATTAAAATAGTATTATTTTGTCATTAATGTATTATATATATATAACGAGTTTTGCTTATTTCTCAAAAATCCTTATTTCGCCTCGCCGAGTTTTGGCTGATCTCAAGTTTTAGAACCTCTCAATCACAAAAAGCACTCAGTCATCCTTGAAGATCTAGGACATGATGTTCCAAGGAAAACCATCATTGAAAATTTATGCAAGGTGGGATAAAACGACTTCGTTTCAACCTTGAAGATCTAGGACATCTAATCTTGCCAATCTCGAACCTATGCTAACAATGGAGTACAGTGGAATAAAGAAAGGTTCATCTAAGCTTCAATACTCATTGTTAAGAACTCTTCTGCAGGAATAAACTGTCACGCATGGCCCAAGTCATGCTTAACTATAGACACGCACGCCCACATATTCAACGAGAAAAAAAATGCTGCAAAAAATGTAATTTTTACTTTCACCTCAGCTACAAGAAAAGATAAAACTGGAAGAAATGTGTCAGCTATGAATCTCTTTCAAAAGGGCAATACAAGGGGAGTACCTATGAGCTGCCAGAGTGAACTAATTTTCCACCTCCAGCCCTGTAACATAAATCAAAGTGGACCCATTCCTTAAAAATATTCATATAATCTTGTATCTGATTGAATACACTAAAGACTACTAAGAAGTAAAAACCCTAAGACTTTGGGATAAAACAATAAAGCCAAACCCTAATAATGCCAAATAGATGTTACTAGAGCTACGCATCACAGTTTTAGGAACTATACTGTTCGAGCAAATGCAGTCCCCCAAGGGTTTTCACTAGCCTACATGACTACATCAAAGCTTACGAGCGGAAGCTTGTATATGTTTTGTATGTATGTGTGTGCCCATTTCGTTGTAGCGCAACCCAAATTCTTGCTCTTTATCTTGCAAATAGAGAATGTGCTAATGACAGTGTTGATGCTAACAGAAATTACCAACTAGTGAACACAAGAGCACCAACTCAAACAAGAACAATATTAAGCTATGGAAATAAAGGATAGACTTGCACACACCGGAAGGTGTGAAGTCCCAATGTAATAATGTCATGAAATGTAATGGAATCCTTTAACGAATAATATTCCATGTCATAGATCGGAAGATTAGCTAGGACATATAGTATCAACTGAAATATATCATTTCATAATAATGAAGCCTCGGCCTCTTGTTAATACCTATTCACAATACATATAAACTAGCTAAATAACAGAGTCTCAGTTGGTCAATTTACGGGTCTGTAGCTCCATAGCCAGGCTTCCTTCCAGGTTAACTATAAAATGGTGTAGTTATAGCATCAAATCAGGGTGAGTCTTGAAGAAATAGTATGACGGCCTGTTTTAGAATTGTATGAAAGCCAATTCAGGATTTGGGTCCCCATGCCCTTCCCATTTCTAGTATTTTCTTCCTGTACATAGTTTTCTATTAGATGTAGGACGATCCCCTGTACAAGGGAGTCCTTCATTGTACTTAATACAATCCTTCTGACTCTCCCTCCCGAAAACTAATCTGACACGAATAAAATGCATAATCCCATTATATCCATTATAATACTTCTTCATGACACCAAGCATCATAAGTTATAACTATGCAAGAAACAAAAAAAAATATATCGAGAACCTAATGATATATCTTGATGTGAGAGCACATAAAATAAGTCATAGATACCACAAAACAAAAGAGCTTGCTAGTCTAGCAGCATTTAAAAATGGGAAAATTGCAAAAAGTCTCTCTTCACTGTGTTTTTTTGCACAAACTCTCCTTTCACTGTATTTTTGCAAGAACTCTCCTTCACTCGTGTTCATTTTTGCAAAAACTCTCCCTTACTCATGTTTATTTTTGCACCATCTATGCAAATTCATGAAAATTAATGGAAGTTTCGCTTAAGTGTTAATTCAAACGTGCTTAGGGGTGGGCACTTTGGCAATGGAACCGGAGACCGGATCCGAACGAACCGGAACCGGGACAAGAGAACTGGGAACCGTGGGTAACGGTTCCGGTTCTGGTTCTTAAAATGGAGAACCGTTGAGTCCGATTCTTGACCGGTTTGGCCCGATTTTTGACCCATGGCCTCCCCTAAACGTGCTAACTTAAACGTCCAACATTTAAGTGACATTTCGTTAATTTTCACAAATTTGCAATGAATGAGGGAGAGTTTTTGCAAAAATACAGTGAAGGGAGAGTTTGTGCAAAAAAAACACAGTGAAGGGAGACTTTGCAATTTTCCCTTTATAAATTTACTGCATCACGCGTATTTCTACTTAACTGCTCTTGCCCATCATTCTGATAATATTTAACATATTATTAGGTGAGGCACTCTCATTTTGTTGCCAATTCTGTATATTTCTTAAGATCTGTAAGCACCAACCCAAACAACTAGTGATTGCCGAAATCGAAAAATTGCTAAATGGTCCTCCATATCACAACAAGAATGAAGGAGCTCCATAAACACCAACAGCAATTAAAATCCATGCATACATGATGATATACTTCTCTACTCTCAAACCATCAGTTGTCTTCTCAATCAAATTGAATGGAGTGAAAAATAGTTGCAGCTTCAGCATTCACATCTTCCTATGTTTTAGAAGCAATACACATGAAGCTCTTTTAGATCATCCCAAATATAAAACATGCCGTAATGCTTTCCTACTAAAAAGTTTCGCAACCAAATCATCGCCCATTATGCATAAAAGTAGCTATCAAGTTAATAGAGGCCCATGCACCTCCAAATGGGGTTGTACAACCATGCAACCAGTGTGCTAAACTGCAATCTATATGCAAACAGTTATCAAAATGGGTGTGATGCACACACATGGATATAACCAGCTATAAATTCAGGCCCTAATGAAAAAAAATATTAAAAGCCTTCCTTGTTCCCAATTTCTAATGATCAATCAAAACTCTGACTTCACTTCGCCAGTTCAACATTTATTGAGATCATATAAGCAAATACAGCAACACAAAACTAATAAATCATCAAAAACACAAAACGATCAGCTCAGTTTTCATAAAACCATCGATCCCGATCCCAAAAAAACCCATTACCAATGACCAGATATGTAAAGATTTTCATGAACCCACAGGTAGACAGGACTAAGAATCAACCAAATTGAAACGCATCTTTGAGGACGAAGAGAAACTAACCAATTCCGGCCGAGAACATCCTCAGCGCGATAACCAGTGACCATCTCGAAGACGGTGTTGACATAGATAATCGGGTGGTCAGGCTCGAGAGCGTCAGTGACGGTGAAGCCGCACGGCGCCGCCTGAAGGAAGTTTCCGACGGGGAAGGGCAAGGGACCGTCGCCGTTGAACGCGAAGCCCTCATCCTCATCGCCGCTCGGATCCGAACTGCTGTCCCACTCCATTGACCCCGCAACGATAACAGAGCAAAATCACGCTTAACCGATCAAGCAAGACGCTAGAGAACGCAACACCCACGAGATCAGATAGCGAATAAACCGCCAAAGACGAGGGCTTTTTCTGGGATTTTTTTGAGAAGAAGAGAAGGTGTGTTTTGTGTGGTGGGCAAGGTTTAGGTAAAGGTTAAAGCTTTTGGGGGGTTGGTTTCGACCATCTGGGTGCGGTCTTTCACACCATGCGTGCCCACATCGCACTGTTTCGGGCTTGATGGCTCGCTTGCTCATTGGCTTTGGCTTTATCTCATCATCTCCGACTCCGAGGTTAAGGCCACATGGTCGTTTCTTTCACCCTTTCTTATTTCACTTAGGTTTTATTTTTTAATTGGGAAACACTTCACCTAGAATTAACTGTCTCACTTAATTATTTTTAATAAATTTCTTCTCAACGAGAACCCAATGACATTAGTTTAGGTGGTGGCACCGGTGGAGAGAGTATGGAAGAGGAGAGATGTAGGGGTGTGCAGAACCGATCGAAACCGACCGAACCGACCGAAAACGTTGGTTCCGGGCACCAAACCGGAGGCTTTCGGTTCCTTTCGGTTCGGGTTTTACAAAATCGATGAGTGTGCGGGTCGGGTGTCGGTAATAAAAGGAAGGAACCGTCGGTTAACCGACAAAACCGACCCGCCTCGTGTTAGTGACGTGGCATCATATGGACCATTCATTTATTTGAGATACACGGCCCAGATGATGCCACGTATACCCAACCAGCCAGACGAATTAGTGCTGGCGTGACTCTGCTCGACTGCTCGTGGCTCGTGCAGATCGCCTCGTCTTCTCCACTCGTGCGCCGTTGCGCAACATATCGCTTCGTCTTTGGTTCCTGATCGCCAGTGATGATGATTGCAGATACAGATCGCCAGCTTCTCCTCTCTAAATATGTGAGAGGAGAAGCTGACAATCCATCTCTCATCCATCCTCCTCCTCAGTCCTCACTTCCTCGACGGCTTGACCAAAAATGAATTTCTCTGGCTCTGGCTCTGGGTTCGACTTAGACATGGTGGAAACCTCTCGGACTCTGCACGAGCCTTCGTTGCTTAAGTCAACACCGTCAGTCACCTCTCCATCGAAGGTAAACCTAAATTTTCTGATTCAGTCACCGATTAGGGTTAGAAAAAAATTAGGGCTTCTGACTAACTGAACTCGATTTTTTTGATTGAGTGAAAATAGTCTTCTAATTTTTCTTTTTCTATGCTTTTTTTTGAAGAGGAAGGACATTGATGGAAGTGGAGGAGGCAACAATGATGGATGACAAGGACCTAATCAATCTGGAAGTGGAAATGCAAGCGGTGTTGGGGTCATTGGTGGGGATGCAGCACCTGCTGCATCCCAAGGTAAACAATATGGTTCAACTCGTAGAGTGTCTAAAGCATGGATCCATTTTGAAAAAATATTTAATTCGAATGGGGTTGTTGTTCAAGCAAAATGTAAGCATTGTGAAAAATATTGGCTGCTAAATCTAAGAGAAATGGGACAACCAATTTGAATCATCACTGAAAGCTTTGTGACAAAAATCCTGAAAATATTGCAGTAATTAGTGGGCAGCAACAACTAACTTTTCGATCAACCATAACTGAAAATGGGATAGATGGTCAATTATTTCCTTGGCATTTTGATCAATCTGCTTCCTGTGTTGCTTTATGTAAAATGATTATTTTGGATGAGTTTCCATTTAATTTTGTGGAGGGGGAAGGGTTTAGACAGTTTGTGGCAACAATTTGTCCTAATTTCAAAATTCCCTCTAGAACAACAAGCACTAGGGATGTGTTTAAAATGTATCAAGCTGAGAAGAATAAATTGTTCAATTATTTTGCATCTGCTGGCCCTAGGGTTTCACTTACTACAGATACTTGGACCTCTAATCAAGGCATGAACTACATGGTTTTGACTGCACATTTCATTGATGATCACTTTGTTTTGCATAAGAAGGTTCTTAATTTTTGTCCGATTGTCAGTCACAATGGAGATGACATAGGAAGGGCAATTGAGGCTTGTTTACGAGTTTGGGGTATTATTAAACTTTGCACTGTAACAGTTGATAATGCTTCTGCTAATGATCTGGCAGTACCTTTTTAAGTTGTAGAATGGGATTATTGGGAACAAATGTGCTTGGAGGGCAGTGTATGCATATGAGATGCATTGCTCATATTTTGAATTTGATTGTCTCTGATGGTATAAGTATGCTTGGGGTTTCTATTGAAAGAATTCGATTTGTTGTTCGCTATATTAAAATATCTCCAGCTAGACTTGTCAGGTTTAAAAATTGTGTGACACAGGTTGGTATTACATCAAAATAATTGTTGAGTCTTAATGTTCCAACAAGATGGAACTCTACTTATCTGATGATAAACCTGCATGTGCTTTGGAGCGCGTCTTTGAGAGGTATGATCTGGTTGACAGTAGTTTGAGAATGGAAATGGAAAGAAAACCTAGAAAGGATGGTTCTGAAATGCTTGGTATGATCACTGATAATGACTGGGTTGAGCTCAATTCTTTTATGACATTTTTGGGTATGTTTTACGACATGACAGTGAAAGTTTCTGGATCAAAATATGTCACATCTAATCTTGTACTTGCGGATATTAGTGACATGTATCACATAATTTCAGGTGCTCAGTCTAGTGACAATTTGGACATGGTAAACATGGGTAATAAGATGCGACTCAAATTTGATAAATATTTTGGAATTACCCTTGATCCAAAATCTACTATCACTAAGCCCAAGTTCTCAGATAAAGTGAAGATGAACATGTTCATATTTTTAGCTCCTGTTTTTTATCCAAGACATAAACTAAACTTTGTGATGTTTATTGTGAAGCAGATTTATTCAGCTGATATTGCTTATGTGATTGAAGTATTTGTGAAAGAGTTAATTGATGAAATGTTTGGTCAATATGACAAGTTGTATGGCCATAGCAGCTGCAGTAACAACGATGTTGTAGTGGAACCTACTGGTTCTGCTCCCTTGTCTGATTCTGCAGTGCTTGGTGTGAGTCGTGAAAATTTTAAGAAGTTAAGGTCAAGCCAACAGGAAGGGAAAGTTAAGTCTGAGTTGGTGAGGTATTTGAATGAGAAACTTGAGGAAGACGATGCAAACTTTGATGTGTTAGGGTGGTGGAATCAAAATTCTCACAGGTTTCCTGTAATCTGCAGAATGGCTCGTGACATTTTGTCAATTCCCATCTCCACTGTCTCATCATAATCAGCTTTCAGCACAGGAGGGAGGGTAATTAGTGATTTCAGATCTAACTTAAGTCCTCTTGTAGTGCATGCTTTGATTTGTACGCAAGACTGGTTCAAGTTGTCACCATATTCTGTTCTGATTTCTGAAGAGGAGCTGGCGAAACAAGATTCACTTGAAGAAGGTAACTTAGTTTGATTCTGTTATGCTATATATTGCTATTGAGTATTGCTATTGAGTTTTTCTATTAGTTTGCTTAGGTTGAATCTGTTCTGATATTACTCTTGCTTGTATAATTGTATTGAATCTGTTATGATATTACTCTTGCTTGTATAATTGTATTGAATATGTTATGCTATTACTCTATTAGTTTGTATTGAATCTGTTCTGTTATTACTTGGAACAGTTCTGCTATTAATTAGGGTTTATTATATCTTCTGCAGAATTGGCCCAATCTGCAAACAGTGAAGGTGTTCCTCACATGTTCCGGTGAAGATGAAGTCATGAAGAACAAGCTTGAAGTTGAAGTCGTGAAGATGAAGACAATTTTCCATGTTTGATGTTTATTGCTAAAAAACTCAGTTTATTTCCATGTTTATGTTGTTCTTGAACTTTGATGTTGCTGTTTTGGAAGTTTGTTTCTGATTTAAATGGTTTTGTTTAGGATAGTTGGGGTTTTTTCATCATTGACACTCTGCCAATGGTTTTCCCCTAAAAATATGAATGAAGAAAAATTAAAATGTTGCCTCTGTTTTTTTACATTGCTGGTTTTGTACTTGGGCTGTTTTATTTTGGGCCCAAAATTGGCCCAAACCAATGAGCCATAACATACTCGGGTTTGTTTTGGAAACCGAACAACCGACCCGCCCAGATCGGTCGGTTGAACCGAACCGATCAGACTTTTCGGTTTCGGTTTCGGTCCCAGACATTAGTGAACCGAACACCTTCGGTTCGGTTCGGTTTTGAGGGGTCGGTTTCGGTAACCGACCCGTGAACATCCCTAGAGAGATGAGTCAAAAAGGGTATCATTTCAAAATTTAAAACACAAGTAGAGGCATTTTAACCTTTTTAACCTTCAATTTTAATATAAATTAACGAAACTTAAATGAAATTGTTTTTTTTTGTGATGATTGAATGAGAAAGTGTTAATTCTATGTGTAGTCTCCCAAAGTTTCCCATTTTTTTACTTTTATACGAGGAAAATGTCAGCATATTGTACAGTCTGTACTATTAAGAGCAACTTCGATGAAATTGTCATTTTGACAAATTTTTGGCAAAATTAAAAGTCATTAAAATGTTATATTACCATCAAACTCCAACCCAAATTGTCAAAATTCGATGCAAATATCAATCATTACAACTTTTCAATATTTTCATTTATCCATTAGTTAAATCAATATAATAATATTAAATTTGTGTCAACTTTGTTATATATGCCAATTCACTAAAGCAAATATGGCAATTTGCATATGCAATGCAAATTTGTCAATCCTCATTAGAGTTCCAAATTGTCATTTTGACAAAAATATGACACATTTTAGCGGCTTGAGTTGGAGTTTCTCTAAGTATTAGTCATTTTCACTTTAATATTTAGGTTTTGTTGTACCTTTTTTAGGGAAACATGAATATTATTAAGCAACTAACCTGGCATCACACCGGACAGCTGAAGCAATAGATGGTGGGACAAACCACGCACCGTGATCGCATCTATTGTCAGTTAATGCGTGTCTTGCTAGTTTATGAGCCACGAAATTACAAGAGTGGCGATTGTGGCGAGCAAAATAAATAAAAACACATGTCCCAGAAGTGGACAATACGCAACACATATCGCTAATGATACCTCCAAAGATGTTCAACGCGACTCGTTTAGCATCATTTAGAGTCGCAGCCTCCACATCATACGGATATAAAAACCTCGTGATTCCGCTGCAAAATGATTTAACCAGGGCTCCATGATAACCTCAAATACCAATTAACTCAAACCAGTTAGCATCATGGAGAGTCACAACTCCTCATCATACGGATGGAGAAACTTCGTGATCTTACTGCAGACCGCATTAACCAACTTTCTTGATCCACCCTACGATTAATATGGGAGTCGCGGATCGTTAGTAATCCAAGTTCCCCAAATTCTTTGTGCTTACCAGGATCATCTCATCGACGCTTGAGAATCCCCAATCCCTTCCAGTACCGAGCCCAATGGGACACCCCGAGGACTATTGAAGTTTTAGAAAAACAAGACCCACTAGTTCGATATGGTTACATAAATATGTTCATCGACGACAAAAAACTTCAGTTCCCTCCCAATACCGAGCAATCAATACACCAAAATCGCAGCGAGCAAATCACCATAATTTTCCTGCCATACCTTTGATAAGCCCTGCCTGGGTCTGTCTGCTCTCGATGCACCGATCTCTACCGAGCTTCTCTGCCCAACCCCCGCTGGCCCCCTCCCGAACCCGTCTCCAAGGTTCTAAAAAACGCTAGGCGCTAATCGGGCGGACAACACTCCGGAAGGATTAATCGGATTAGTCGGAGATTAATCAGATTTATATTTTTTTATTATTTTTAATATAAAAATGAATTATACTATATAAAAAATAAATAATCTCACAAATAATTAGTTTAGAAGTATAAATCAATTAAGAATAAACCAATTAAACCAAACGTCTAAGACGTTTTAGGTCTAAATGTGTAAATTATAATTTTCAATTGATTTTTTTCTTTAAATAATAGGTCCGCCTGGGCTGATTAATCGCTGCCTAGCCCGCCTAGGCCGATTAATCGGCCGCCTAAGCCCGTTTTTTGGCCTCCACCGTTTTTGAGCGTTCGACTAGTGAAAAACGAAACGACAAAACCCAAATGAGCGCCTAGGCGGCCGTCTAGACCGTTTTTTAGAACACTGCCCGTCTCCCCTTACAGATAATATCGAAATAATACCCCTCCCCAACTTTACCATCGCAAAGTCACCATCCCTCCAAATCACACCTCCCCTTCATACGCTAGAACACTGGTAGCCCAGTCCCCAGACGCCGAGAACAATTGCAGACCACCGACAGTCACGTTGCTCGACAGATAGTGAGACATCGAAAACCTTAACTACGTTTTTTACTTTATCAAACATTGTTATTTTTTGTTAAAATACAAAATTTTCCTTTAACACCTTTCAAATTCTAAAACATACCCTAACACTAATACTTAATAATTAAAAATTTATATTAAATACCGATTTGTTAATTAAATTTTTATTAATTAATATTCGCTAATAATCACCCCTCTTTCTCTCTCATTCGTAGAGCAATGCCGACCATGGTCGATGATTTCCAGATCTGCTCCGTTTTTACGCGATTTATGACATCTGTTTTAAGGGGTAATGACATATGGCTACACGCAATTATGTCACTTTCCAAAATTAATACCCCAACTTCAAAAAATTTATTTCGGGTACTCAAACTTTAAATAAGCGACACTTAACTCAATTTATGTTAAATCTAACTGAAATACATTGTTAAGAAGTTTAAAATGCCCTTAATAGTTCTGATTTAAAATTCGACTGGTCTGACCGGTTCAAAACTGATTTGACTGGTTCAAATCTGATCTAACCGGTTCAAATTAAAATTTATTATTTTTATTTATTAAATAATAATTACATTTTTTATAATTAAAATAAGGGAAAATGACACGTTTATGCATGGTGGATCTTCTGTCGGTGAAGAGGCTCCGGCCGGCACTCATGGACATCTTCTGGATGTCCGCCGTCGTTGGATCCGGCGGCGAGAACCCAACTCCGGTGACATAACCTAGCCCCATCGGTGAAAGAGCTACTCGACGAAGAAGATGACCCTTGGAGATGTACCAATTGGATCTGTAATTGGTCCAATTATTCAGACCATATCTAATATTTTAATGAGGCTTCGAGCAAGATCCCGCTCATGAAAATGGAAAATGCCACTGCGATAGATTCTACCTCGGAAGTCCAGAAAGGCTGGTAAATAAAATAAATACCCTCTGTACGCAGATGCTATAGCGAGAATGTTTTGCTCAAAACGAGCTCGTTGGGCATTAATAGATAAAACTTGTATTAACTTGTGATAAGTGCAAATTTTTTGTACTTCACTTGTTTTTGAAATAGAAATCTCTGAGAATACTAGTAATAGTTATACAATTAAGATTAATGTTATTCAAATAACATGGCATAAGGAAATACATTCTATAAAGAAAGCAGAAGTCGTGCTAACGCTAACAACTGTTGGCTCCTTGGTTTTTATCCCAAGCGTTAATAAACCTTGGTCTTTTTTAGCCCAAGCTAAGTAAAACCTTGGAATATAATCTCAAGTGTGTCCTCACTTTGGTCTTTATGTCCTATATATTGTCGGTTCGAGTCAGATCAGACTAAATTGATTCTAAATCAATTTAGGGGTATTTTTGTTTTTTTTATAAAATTTTTAGATTTTTCATTCAAATTTAAACGGTGCTAGAACAAAATATAAAAATTGAAATTAATTGAACTCATTTAAATTTTTTATTATACTTATGTTAAAGTGTAAAACAGGTCATCATAGCGGTTGCAAAAGTGTAATTAACATTTTTTTAAGGGAAAATGTCAGCCGACTACCCCTAAAATTGACACATTTTCACCTGACTACCCCTAAAATTATTTTTAATATTGTGGGTACCCTAAAATTTCAAAATTGTCACCGTTAGTACCCAAAGCCATTTCCGTCCATTTTTTTCAAAAATCTGTTAACTTTTGAGGTGAAAAGACCAAAATGCCCCTGCAAGTGTTTTAAATTTTCAAATCATACCCTTCTACTCTCAATCCTTCTTCTTCCTCCATACCACTCTTTCTCCTTCATCCATCTAAACACAAGCTCCATTCTTCATTATTTGGTAGATTTATGTAATGGGTTTGGGTTAATTTGCAGAGGAGGTGGTCGGAGGAGGGAGAGTGTGGCAGAGGAGGAGGTGGTCGGAGGTTGTCGGAGGAGGGGAGGGTCGAGGTGGTCGGAGGAGCTGGGCGGAGGAGGAGGTGGTCGGATATGGACGGAGGTGGTCGGAGCTGGGTGGAGCTGGTCGGAGGTGGGCGGAGTTGGTTGGAGGTGGTCGGAGGTTGTCGGAGGAGGGGAGGGTCGAGGTGGTCGGAGGTTCCGCCCAGCTCCTCCGACCATCTCGACCCTCCCCTCCTCCGACAACCTCCAACCACCTCCGCGCACCTCCGCCCACCTCCGACCAGCTCCGACCACCTCCTCCTCCGCCCAGCTCCTCCGACCACCTCGACCCTCCCCTCCTCCAACAACCTCCAATCACCTCCGCGTACCTCCGACCACCTCCAACCACCTCCGCGTACCTCCGACCACCTCCAACCACCTCCGCGTACCTCCGCCCACCTCCGACCAGCTCCACCCAGCTCCGCCCAGATCCGACCACCTCCTCCTCTGCCACACTCTCCCTCCTCCGACCACCTCCTCTACAAATAACCCAAACCCATCACATAAATCTACCAAATAATGAAGAATGAAGCTTATTTTGTATGAAGAAGAGAGATGGATGAAGGAGAAAGAGTGGTATGGAGGAAGAAGAAGGATTGAGAGTAGAAGGGTATGATTTGAAATTTTAAAACACTTGCAGGGGCATTTTGGTCTTTTCACCTCAAAAGTTAACAGATTTTTGAAAAAAATGGACGGAAATGGCTTTGGGTACTAACGGTGACAATTTTGAAATTTTAGGGTACCCACAATGTTAAAAATAATTTTAAAGGTAGTCAAGTGCAAATGTGTCAATTTTAGGGGTAGTCAGCTGACATTTTCCCTTTTTTCAATTTACATTCTCTTTGGAATTACCAAAAAAAAATCTCACCGCCCCGTCTCTTTATATAAACCTTCTTCCTTCTCACCATATGTTTTCCGTCTTGCGAACCTTTAACAGAACCAGAACCAACTTGTTGAGCACTCCATCTCCATCTCCAATTCTAATTCTCTTTCGCCATGGCTGGTTCCTCCATGGTAATGGACCCGAAGCCCTCCATCTCCGAGCCTCCTCCGTCCATCAGATCTGACCTCTACTCCGGCCCCGACCTCTCCGACGAAGACGATCTCTACAGCCGCCTCAAGGCCCTCCAGCGCCAGATCGAGTTCATCGAAATCCAGGAGGAGTATGTCAAGGACGAGCAGAAGAACCTCAAGCGCGAGCACCTCCGCGCACAGGAGGAGGTCAAGCGAATCCAATCCGTTCCTCTCGTTATCGGCCAGTTCATGGAGATGGTCGACACCAACAACGGCATCGTCGGATCCACCACAGGCTCCAACTACTACGTCAGGATTCTCAGCACCATCAATCGCGAGCTCCTCAAGCCCTCTGCTTCTGTCGCTCTCCATCGCCACTCCAACGCTCTCGTCGATGTCCTGCCGCCGGAGGCCGACTCCAGCATATCGCTGCTCAGTCAGTCCGAGAAACCGGATGTCACCTATAATGTGAGTTGCTTTCGATTTCTCTTCTAGGGCGATCAGCAATTAGGACTCTTTTTTTGCTTTTTTCCTGAGAATTAGGGTTTTGGTTTTCGTAAGAGGTTTGGGGTTTTTTTTTTGTTTAGCTTAAGTGTTTATAGAATTGATTTCATGCTCCAGATAAGGTATTTTATATTTGGGACTAAAGGAAACTTTTTTTTTTCTTGTTTATGAATTGAATCCAGGTTTATGAAAATGCATTCGAAGTAGACAGATAATTTATTGTTCATAGGCAGAGTTCAACCCTAAAATTTGACATGAATAACATCAAGTTTTAAACTTTTTTTATGTAAAAAATGAAGCTGTATCTAGAGAGGAAATTGGTTCATGTTAGTGTAATTTCGTATCTATTCCTTCTGTTATATTTATGAAAATTTAAGGATGTCTAGTTTGAGTTTTGAGGCTGTTTTCAGTGCTTTTATGCTGCTTAGAACATTTCTGAGTTGATGATTATGCAACTAACAATACTGGATTGAATTGTTACTTGAAATATCTGGTTACCGTGTCTTGGATGGAGGATTATGTATGTTATCTGCTCATGTCATATTTTTATGAAAATTCTCTTAACGTCATGCCTTACCTGCAACCCTGCAACACATTACTTATTGTTAGAGTTCCATACTCCACACCCTCATTTCTCTGTTCTTTCTCAATGTTGTTAGGATATTGGAGGGTGTGACATCCAAAAGCAGGAGATTCGTGAAGCAGTTGAGTTACCACTTACTCATCATGATTTGTACAAACAGATTGGGATAGACCCTCCACGTGGTGTTTTGCTTTATGGGCCCCCAGGTACTGGTAAGACTATGTTAGCCAAGGCTGTTGCCAATCACACAACTGCTGCCTTCATCAGAGTTGTCGGTTCAGAGTTTGTCCAGAAGTATTTGGGTGAGGTATGGTTCAAATGTTCTTTTCATTCTTCTAATTCCATTAACATGCTAACCATTTCCTTATATTTATAGCCGTGGCACAACACTAGTTATAGCCTCCCTTACACTTCTCTTTGACTTAAAACTTTCCATTATATAGGTAGTGGTTGGATAAAGATTGCTGTTTGGGAATGGGAATAAAAAAGGAGTGAAATTCCCATTGATGATGTTTGGATTAACACTACATCAATCTCATTTTCATTCCCATTCCCATTTGCATTCCTGTTCTCATAGCATATAATAAGTTTATTGAACCTAATATGGCTGGAATGAGATTTCCATTCTCATTCTCACTCATACTCCAAAAACTATTAAAAAAATCACAATTTTTGTTCCTGTCTCAGGCTTAGGTGTTTTAAAGTAAATTTCATGTAACTTTCTGAGAGAAACGTTAGTACTGTCTATTGATCTGCGTATAAACAAAATTTATTAGATTAAAGTGAACAGTTACACATCGAGTTTGAGTTTTAAAAAATATATAATGAAAAATTAAAATCGTTACTTTGTGCTTCGGTTCCCTCTTTGTTTTATTTTATTGACTTGGTTTCACATAATTTTTTGAGAAACAGGACAGTGCCTTCAATTTCACAAAATAAGAACACTGTACTTCAAGTTAGAGTTTCCCATATTTTCCGACGATCAGTGAATGCAATAGTGGATTGTAACTTTTAATTCTTGATATACTTCATCCACGACTAACTGCAAGTCAGTAATGATCATATCTTTAAATATTATATCCGAAACCCTTCTCTAATAAATTACAAGTGAAACAGTAAAAATAGGAATAAGAGTGATTCCCAATCCTGAACTCAACCTGAGTCAGATGACATAACAAAGGAATGACAATGGGAATTCGGGAGTGGTTCCTATTCCTCCATATTTCTTATCCAAAAACAATCATATTATACGATTCCTACATTAGATGCCAAATTCCAAGTGGAGGAGAAATGACCTCTTCTTTCAATTTTTGACCTCCTAGAGATAAGTTGGATTTTCAAGTCAAAGTTGTGAATTTGAACTCAAGGGCAATGTGTGAAAGAACAATTGATTGTAAACAAGGAACCAAATTAAATAATGTTTGTTGATGCAGATATTTCAGTGGCCTGACTATCTAGCTTCTTGTTTTTTTATCAGGGCCCACGTATGGTTCGTGATGTTTTTCGCCTTGCTAAAGAGAATGCTCCTGCAATTATTTTCATTGACGAAGTAGATGCTATTGCCACTGCGAGGTTTGATGCTCAAACTGGTGCTGACAGAGAAGTTCAGAGAATTCTTATGGAACTCCTGAATCAGGTAAGAATGAAATTATACTGATTTTGAATCAGCGTGAATGTGTTGGAACTAGTCTATTATGTTTTTCCTGTACCTGAGTGGATAGAATGTGTCTAAAACGGGGAAGGGAGAGGAAGCTATGTCAGGAACACGAGGAGAGTAGGCTGAAGAACCTAAACCCTATTCTCACTCTTTGTGCTTCACTTTCCCAATAAGTGGAATGAAACTTAATACAGTGGAAAGTGGAAACTTAGGAATCCCATCTAGTTTTTGTTCCTTGTATGCAATATTAAATTTATATAAGGCATTTGAGAAGGGTAGGAAATTTGAATCTTGGGTTATTACCTTTCTACTATTTTAACCAGATATTTCTGGGTCTGCAAGAAAAGAAAGACAACAGTATCCTTTCTCTATTTTTCTTCTTGATTTTATACTAAACCTGTACATTTGTTTTATATGAACAAACTGTAAGTAAAGGTGTCTTTGATTTGCATCATTCTTCTCTATGCTTGACCTTTTGATGCTCTTTTTCAATAGATGGACGGGTTTGACCAGACGGTGAATGTCAAGGTCATAATGGCAACTAATAGGGCTGACACTTTGGACCCTGCGCTTCTTCGTCCTGGAAGGCTGGACAGGAAGATTGAATTCCCTTTGCCTGATAGACGGCAAAAGAGGCTTGTTTTTCAGGTTAGTCTTGGTTCCATATCCGTGTGTGATGTATGTTTTTTTTAAAATATTCATTTTCTTCCACAGCTCTGGGCAAGAACTGTAAACAACATCCCGCTGCCTTATAATTCCTTCCTTTCCTTTATTTATGCAGGTTTGTACTGCTAAAATGAACTTAAGTGATGAGGTAGACCTTGAAGACTATGTGTCTCGTCCAGATAAAATTAGTGCGGCTGAGGTCAGTTGGGTTTACTTTATGTCATTTAGCTATATTCATTTATTTTTATTTGAAGAAAGTTCATGAAAATAATCTGTATGTGGTATTTGGACTATCTCTGTCACCTGCTGAGAAGCCTCTATATGGAACTCATAACCAACTCCACTCTAATCTGATTCCCGTTCCTTTTGTCCTCTACTATACCATGTCATGGTTTATGTTGGCAGCATTACTGTTCGGATATTGGATATATGATTCATTGATTGAAATGGTTAATAAAGGAAGTTTCTGTTTCATTGTGTTTATTATATGGCAACATGAAAACCTGTAACTGGTGTTTTGAATTGGTTGGGTGCTTACAGATATCAGCAATCTGCCAAGAAGCAGGAATGCAAGCAGTTCGCAAGAATAGGTATGTGATACTGCCAAAAGACTTTGAGAAGGGCTACAGATCCAACGTGAAGAAGCCTGACACTGATTTTGAATTCTACAAGTGATCTTCATATGCAGAAGTGTTTTGGACACACCAAATTGCATGTCTGTGAAGATGTTTGCTCTAGGACATTGTGTACTGTCTGTCGTTAATTACCTTATATGTTCTCGTGGTATACTTTATTTTTCGTATAACAGTGAGTTTGACAATTATAACATATAAGGTATTCTGATGCACTAAATTAATTAGTAGCAGTAAAAAGCTGAATGCGTTGTAGTATAAGAGTTGTTGCACATTTTGACCATGCAGTGTGTGCATTGCATCATATTACATGCACAAATGCATATAGTTAAAGATGCTCTCTGGAGCTTAATCATGGCCACACATATACAGTGCGTCTGGTCCCGTCAGTTTGTCGGACATTAATTTGAAGGCCACCAAGGAAAATTGCAAAAACTTTGTAGTGATGTAATACAATGAAAACCATGTCTTATGAAAGAATGTAAAAGTCTCCGCCACCGCCTGTGCCAATTGCGTCGAGAACACTCGTTAATAGATCATAACTTGGCTTAATCATGAAACATGTCATATTCTAGGCTTAATCATGAAACATGTCATATTCTAGTGTAACCGCTTGTGCCAATTGCGTCAGAAACGTCGGGAAAGATGTTCGATGGAGCAGCGAACACTGCTAGTCCATAACGGTACGATCTTGTTTTGAATTGGGTTTTGATCGGCTTGATGTGCGTAATCGTGAACTGTTTTTGAAATATTATAATGTTGTTTTTGCTATTCGGTTGGATTTGATTGAACACGCTCAATCTCCACTTAATATGATTCTGTCTACTTTCATTTATTTGTGTGCCATTGTAGGTACTTGAGAGCATTGTAGGCTCTTCCTCTTACGGATTTAAGCGAACATTAATATTTGATTCATGAAATGGTTTATAGTTTGTTTTTTTTTACTAATTGCATTAGTTTGTGTTTAACTATAGGCTTTTATTTGTGAAATTATATCAATGTTGTTGATTTTATTCTTCAATAGGATTTGATTAGTGTTTACATACATTGTCTATTGCATAATGAATTTGAGTTCCTTATTTTATAAAAAATAACTTAATATGCATTTCTGAACTTTCTGCTACATTGTTGTTGGTTGCAAATGTTGATCTTCTCATTTAGAGGAACAAATACATCTCTTGAAAATGGTTACTAATCCGGTAGATTTCATGCGAGATTGATATGAAATTACAACTATTTTATACAGATGGAGTCGTGAAAATGAAACCGAGAGGCCAATATTCCCGACGAATGCGAGATTGACGTTGATGTTTCTCTTTCAAGAAGATGGTGGTTGGTAAATGTCGGTTGTGGCGGTTTGGATATGTTTACTAAAATTAAATTCAGTTTTGTGTATTGTTGTGTTCGTGCTGAAACTTGTATTAAATCATGAAACATATTTATTTTATGGAACGTGTAATCGGATAAATGAAATATGTAATCGGGTAAATGGCACGGTTTCGTACAAAATGAAACATATTTTATTATATGAAACGTGTAAACGGTAAAAAAATATGTGTAATTGGATAAATGAAACTTGTAATATGATAAATGAAGTGTGTTCGTATAAAACATGTACCACGTAAAAAAAATAAAATAATGAATCATAAAAAATGAAGTAGTAAATCATGAAATAGTAAACCATGAATGGTGTGTATGTGATACGGGGATGACTACGAGAAATAAGTAGAACGAGATGAGTTTGAAGTTATTTTTGTAGTTTTTTGGGTTTGAAGATTTCGATCGAAGAAAGTGTAGAAATGGATGAGAAAAATAAGATATCGTAGAGAATGGGTTTAGGGTTTGAGGAATAGAACCGCCACTTAGTCGGGTATAGACTAAGATAAGGTTTAACCGCCACTTAGCCAGGTATAGGCTAAGATAAGGTTTTTACGCCACACCTAGGACCTCGGCCTAAGGTGATAAGTAGAATAAGACAAAGTGTCAAGCACAAAGCTATAATTTTTATTCTCTCAAATCTCATTTTTTCAAGAGCCAAAACCCCTTTAAATACATGTAATTTGGAAATAACAATTAGGAACTAGAAAAAAAAACAAACTAGAAACTAGGATGCTAGAAAATAATAAGCTAGGAAATAAAAATTTGGAAAGTAGATCTACTTGGGCTATAAACCACTTATTTAGAAACTACATATTAGGAAATATAAAATAAATAATTAAAAAGGGATGTGCCCATGTGCTTAAATTCTTTAATGCCCCTGCATCAAACCCTCAAAGTTGTGAAAAAAGACTTGACCTCAAGTCTTCACTATTGTAAGGGTGTAGATCTTTATAATTCCAGGGACGAGACACCTCGTAGTCAGTAGGTAGTTCAATTCCTAGACATTCCCTCCTCTTCTCGAAAAACATACTCAAGTCTCCACCAACGTCAAAAGGGTGTAAATCGGCTATGTTAAACGTTGTCTTCAAATGGTAGCCAACATCAAATGGACGCCAATCAGCTACATTAAAAATAACTAACTTATATGTACGGAAGTTGACGTATTTCACAATATCCTTTTTTTTCCATTTCTCACCATCTTTTCCTACTCGCATATGATCATCGTAGACTTTCTTTGGTGACATGGGAAAGATAATATAATTTTCTTCATTGTGCACAAGAGAGTATTTGTTGAATACTTCATTATACTTATCTCCTTGATCCACAATTTTCCATATCGTTTTGGATTTATGTCACATAAAAACGGATCTTCATAATTATGAGTGCTTGACAAACTCAACACCCGCTTCCTTATTTTTGTCGCAATTCCATCACCGAGCTCTTGTAATATATATGTCTCAAGGTGTTTATTTGTTGACATCTCCAATTTGTTAGCGAGAAGAATATTACCAGCAATAGTGAAAAATTCCCTTTTAACAATAAAGTTGTGTACCTTGTTTTGAACATGACAACCAGTTTGAAAGATGTGTGATTTATTCTTTTCTTGATCTTCTTTTGCTTGGACACTCATAGATCTTGTTACAATTGATAGCTCTTCTTGAACAACACATGTGTTATTTGCATCATCTTTTAATTTTGGCGTGAATTCAGCTACCAATTTATCGTCAGCTTTAATAACAGTTTCTTCTCGAAGGAACTACTATAGGCTAGAAGCCAACTATTACAAGCTCTTCGCCCTAGTGTAGATCGAACTTCTATCTAAGCGATTTAGAATGGAGATTTTGGAGTCATTCGATGCCTCGCTCAGCACATAGCGAAGGAAAAAAGCTAGAAAAGAATCAACCAACTCATTTAGCGGGGGCAGGATTTTAACCTACGTTTTGAGATCATGAGCCTCACGAGTTGACCTCCTACTCCACCCCGCGATCTCAATCGCAAAAGAAAGAAACTAGAAAGAAACTAGACAGATTGGTCACCACTGAATTCATGATTCTTATTTACGTAATTTCAAACTTCTATTTTTCTACTTTACTTAATGATTTCTTTCTTCTTATTTCTTATTTACGTAATGGTCTATCGAGCCGAGCCTTTCAATGTCAAATCGAACCCTCGTATAGCAACTAAGTGATTTATTCTACTAAGAAAAAGAAGAGAATGAAATCGAGATTGATTAAGAGAAATTGACGAGGTAAGATTTATCCCATGTTTCAGCTTCGTCCTGCTTGAATTGCCACCATCCATATGGAGCGATGGCAGTTCATTCTCTGTACCATTGTCAGCGTTTCACAACTTTGCTTTGTGTCGGTTGACGGGTGTCGGCTATAGAGTTTTAGCGCGCCTTGACCATCACCGTAGTTTTGAAAGATTATGGTCTTTGTATACCAAAGGCAACTTACCATTTACCATTATAGTTATGGCTAGGTCGTGGTCTACCACTCGACCCCTATGTTAGGGGAGTCTTATTTACTCTGCTAACAAAGGAGATGAGACAGAAGCAACTGAGTTGACCTCTGGAAGAGGTTCAACTAGGCCCCGGGGCGGTTGACTGAATATTAGATGTTGCGGAGGTGGGTGTCATCATGGCTTAGATATTATTCGTGGTATGCAAGTCAGTCAGTGAACCTGGGTGCCTCCTGGTTTGAGGGTCCACAGATTACTAACTCTTGGCAGGTAAAAGATGAAAATCCTGAACTTGTCAAGTTTGGTATCTTTTTCCAACTCTTTGATCTGGTTGATCGTATAAAAGCCTCCAGAAGCTCTGTAAAAAATGACGTATTTTGGTTATTACTTGCCCTAACTAGTGTGTAGACTAATTACTTGTTAATTCGCAATTCGTAATCTCTTGGGTGGATAGCTTCCACAAAGGCTACGGGGATTAAAGTTTGGAACTTTATATCCCCAACACAAACCTAGATGGAAACGACTTCTTGGAACAATAAAACACAAGCCCCGTTCGCCACTTTTCAACTTCATTAGAAGAACTTAACTTATTAGTTAGTGTCTGTTGCTTCCTCTTCATCCACTAAAATCGAAGAGTCAGATGAAGTAAGTAGTCCTTAGATGTTGTTAGACTAAGGGAGGCGCGAATGCAGGCTGAAAGGGTCCGTGCAGCGAGGTACGAGCTGATTGAATAGAGCTACAATCCATAATCCATACTTTTCTGTTAGGTTCTTAATAACAGTCTTAGTTACGCTATTTTTTTCGGGAACACACGAAAGAAAGATATGAACTAGGTAAATAGAAATGGAAAAGAGACGTTTCCAATTCATTCAAATGAGAAGCTTTTTCTACATCCATATGAGATACTAAAGTAGATCGGTATTGCCCGCATAGTGAAAGCGGATCCTGGTGCGTGGAGTCCCCAGAAGATGAAGGTAATAACTCCAACCTATCTGATGCTTTTTCGTCCCAATACAATTGACGAGTAGGACCTGGACTTTGAACAAGATATTCGAAAACCCTTTTTTGGTTTCCGAAACAAGTTGCGCTAAATAGGGTGCTGTCGGGAAACCATGGATTTTTTAGTTTTCGCGATTGCCAACTGGTCGAGCCACTGGAATGGAATGAGATAAAATTAGAACGATCCCTTCGCCCTTCTCCACTTTCTCGTAAGAGTCTTTCCCTTTCTAGAATACTTCTTCTGAATGGCATAATTGTCCTATTTTCTTTCTTTGTTATGCTACTAAAGACTATCTTAGTATTTTTTTCAAAATAAAAATAAAATAAAATCTACGGAAATTGTAACGGTGAAAATTTTGCTAAATATGCGTACCCGCCAAGTGAAAAATTATTTAGGTGCAGTTTTGTGCAAAACAACTAGTTATAGGTATAGTTAAGTGACGTTTTCTCTATATACAATTGTAAAAATTCCACATGATTAGAATACTGTAAAAATAAAAAAACATATAGTATTTTTTTGTTAAGTATAATCAAATGAAAACTGTAAAATTTTTATAAAATAATCCATCAAATTATACGTCAAACATTAAGAATATAAATATAAGGAATGTTATTAAATTATGTGAACATAAATGAGATATTAATTACAAGATAAACACCTTCTTTTATAAAAAATGTATAAAGTAAAACCTAATGCATAATAAACCCTAACAAACTTAATATCTAATGAGTATCGTATAATTTACTAGATAGAGGTTATGCATGATTGTCAATTTATATCGGTAGCGTTGTTCACAGGAACCAAACAGGATATTATAGAATTGACTAAACTACTTTGGTTATCCAAAGAAGTCGGCCAAAACTGAATTACCGATCGGTTGGTTTTCGGGTGATCCGACCAGAACCGAATTCTTGTTGAGCCCAAGTTTATCAGCCCAAATTCCTTTTCATCCCACTACTCAACTTTTACCATGTGTTGTCTCGAATTCCCTGAACAAAGAATTGGAAAAACAGGAGATGCGGAATCGCTCGACGGCGGGATGCCAAATCGAAGAGAAAAGCGATTTTGCGTAAAGAGAAGAACCGAATCGACGACGAATTAAAGTGAAGAACACTGAATTGGTCGACGGTTGCGGCTAGGATTTCTCTCAGTACCTCTCTGTTTGTGTGATGCGATGCGATGCATGAAGTTAAGTATGCAACTTACTTGTGAGAATGAGGCTAAATAGTGAGTTTTGATGAGTGTAACCCTAATCAATAGACGGTTAACCGACCGGTTCAATCTCTTTGAACCACAACAAACCAACTCCCAATAGGTTTATCTCAAAGTTGAACTAATTAAAACTAAACTGATCTGTTAACTAAACCATTGATTCGGCCTAATTTGGTTTGATGAGTTATAAACTAGTAACATTTAGTTACGAATCATTACCTAATTTGTCCTGCAGATATCCAATCTCTAACGGGGTTGGGTATTCGTAAGTCTAATCCTATTTTATCCTTAAATACAATATCAAAAAAACATGCAAGAAAATGACAACTTTCAATTAATTTTCAATTTGTGCCATAAATAGTAAATGAGAGGAACAGTAAAAGAAATTCACGGGGGTGCGTGCGCTGCTGCCACCCACTGACCACTGATACAAAGAGGCCCCACACTGACTAAGGTTAAAAATGTAATTTCAATGCATGTTGCCAAAATGAAACACATTTAAATTACTAAACAAACACAGCCTCATAAATATAGAAAAGTACAATTCATTAGCAAAATTGGGCAAAAACCCTCCCCAAAAGCATCAAAATAGCAAAAATCCCAATTTCTTCTCTGTTGATGAACTGAGATCCAGAGAGAGGCGCCAATGGAGTCTCTGCTTCTTGGGTCCTTCCCTAAACCCACTTCCCTTACTCTCTGCATTGGTAAGATTTTTCCTTCATCATCAGATTCTTCAGTTTAACTCTGTGGGCTTAATGCAAATTGTTATACCTTTATCTGGGATTTTCTTATACTACCCAAGTCAAACCATGGATTTATAAGATTTAATTTTGATTTTTGGGCTATACGAGCTCAATTTAGTCCACCTATACTTCCTTGTTGTGCATTTCTGTTTCTTTAACACCAGAATGATTTCTTCTCTTCATGTTACGTTTCAAGTAAATTCATGGTTATTTGGGTAATGATCTATGCTTGTTTTCTTAGATGGGAGCTGTCTGAGGAGTAACAGTTTTAACGAGGGACACAATCCGAGTATGCCCCAATTCTCACTTTCTTGTTTTGTTTTGATTTTTCTTTCATGGTTGTTTAGCAGGCATGCATGTTTTAATTCCAGACGCATTGAGGTGCTTGGTTATGTCTAATTACTACTATTACTATTATGTTTATCTTAAATATTTTGTTGCAGCATGGCCCTAGTCTTTTCTTGTCCACGTTCTGTCGCCTTAATTTTTTGAGTGGTGAGGAAACCAGAGTTTATCTCAGCTCTAGTGAATTTGTTTGGTGGTTTTGGAATGATTTTAGTGTTCAAGTTTTTTCTTTTTTGGAAGTGACTGTTGGATTGATGAGGGATTACAATCAGATGTATGCTTATTTGTGTGAAGTCATGGGACCAGTGCTGTTAGGTGTCATTTTTCATTCCAGCTAAGTTTGTACCATATTATCAATCACATTCACAGCTGCTACCATCCCCAAAGCCCTATTATTTGATTCTCTTGCGACATTTCTAGTTCTAGGACTTTTCGGTTCATGTTTTGATTTTAGCTTCCTCTATCCCAAAGAGATTCAATTTTGGTGCATCTCTTTTGAGCTTCGACTAAGTGACTGACTTCTTCACGGATTAAGCTTTGTTTCCCTTTACACAAATCTGTATAGAAACTGAAGTTATTCGGCTCTCCATCGTTTAGCGTCTATTTGGAGCTTATTTTATTATATCAGCCATCATTTACTGCTGTTTAAGACTAATCTGCACCTCAAAACCTCTATATAAAAAAAGAGAATTGTATGACAAAGCAAAAACTCTTCAAGATATGCAGAGTTAAAAACGGAGAAACTGTGTGTCAACTTGCAGTGATTTTCGGGGGTTTTAGTCTTCTGGGTCTGAGAAGTTCACGCTGAAATGGAGAAATGAAAACCATGTGTTATCTGTTCCACCATTTTCTCCGTCTAAAATCAATTTTCAGAGAAGGCTAACAGAACCTTGCTCAACATGGATTGCTTCTGTTTCAAACTGTTATATATGCTGACTAGCATCAGCTATCCATATCTCGATGTGGCTGGCCTCTGCATAACTGTGTTGAACGCGACGCTGCAGTGGAGGAAAGCTGGCTATAACATGAAACACGGAATTCTTGCCATGAACATCAATTTTTTTTCAAGCTTCCTACTTTCACCATTGTCGCTACTTAAATTTGATGCCTCCAATGCACACTTAGGAAAATGACTATGCTTTATTCCTGCCAAAATTTTTATTTGTAGGCTCCTATGAATTTGTCAAAGTTTCAAAGAGGAGAGCATGGGGTGTCCCAGAAAGCAGCTGCATTTCAAGGTTTCGGCGATGCCACATGAAGTATAATGTTAGACAGACAGAGTTAAGACCCACAATCTACCAGAGAAGTAATACCTTTCTAGTGAATGCAGCCTCTGGACACCCTTTTGAATCCGATTCCGAAGCATACAAGCCCAAGAACACTCTCGATTCAGTTAAAAAAGGCGTGGATGCTTTCTACCGGTTTTCACGACCTCACACAGTTATAGGCACAGTTAAGTTTACTTTAGCAGTATTTTTGGTCTCCACTCTTGTGAGCTTTACTACACATGGAATTTAACTATTGAAAATCCTCATTTGCATGGTAACTTTTCCACTACTAGTCGATTTCAGAGAAGAGAAATCAGAAAAGGCTCACCTTATTTTTCTCTTAGCAGACATTGAGCATAGTTTCAGTTTCCCTCCTCGCCATCCAGAAGCTGTCAGATTTTTCTCCTTTATTTTTTACTGGCGTGTTAGAGGTGTTTCTCATACTTCTTGCTAACCTTTAGTAATATTGTGGTGCACATGAAATTGAATACTTATATGCATTTAATATTTTCGCAGGCTATCATTGCTGCACTCTTCATGAATATTTATATTGTTGGCTTAAATCAGTTGTCTGATATTGAGATAGACAAGGTAGGTATGGATTTATTAAAGGCTTTGTAATATGTATAATGAAGTGCATATGTTAATCCAACTATTAGTGGAATTTCCACTTGTCACATTTTTTTGGGAAGGGTCTATTTGAAATCACCAATTCGTTGATTCCTTCTAACCCATAAATTAGAATGATTGCATACTCTTAACTGTCCAAATTCTTAGTTCTTCCTTCCATATCCTTGTTGTATATGGTATATTTTTGAAGGAATTATTATCCTATGTTTGATTGCCTAATTATGTTCAATCATTTTGTCAATTACCCTACTCACCTTCATTTACCTCTTATCAGTTTGTGCACACGTTTTTGTGTCTGCAATTTGACTTATTGTAGATCCATGTTGTGTGTTGTATTGTAGATCAATAAACCTTATCTCCCATTGGCATCAGGGGAATATTCATTTGGGACTGCTGCGATGATTGTTGGATCTTTTGCTGTTATGGTGAGAATATATCGATTTGACTGTCATATTCACTTTTACCCATCAACGGCATTTACACAGTTTTCTTTATTTTGCTTGTGATTGCAATGCTAAAATGAACTATTCATGTTTTGCCTCCTACTTAAAAGTTAGTAAATATCCTGGTTAGCTGTTACAATATTTTCCTCTATCTGCCTGTCCACTAGTTATATGCTTTCAAGGCTAACCAGAGTGAATTGATGATTTATCTTTATTACAAAAAACGATGCCTGATTATGGATGTGGCTTGTTGTATGTTTATGTCACCTACTTACGAAACTGGTCACAGATAAATGTTTTCTGATGCATATTTGTTTCTATTTAAGTTGTAAAACATGCTATCTAAAGGAAGTGAAATAAATTCATGAACAAGGGTTTCAATATTCATTTTTTATGAGCAAGATAATTTATTCATGAAAGAAAGAACCTAATTTCCAAGGAGGGAAAAAGGCTTCTATATGCATAGCAGAGCAGCAAGGCAGGGAAACCCAAAGGCCAAAGAACATAAAAAATGGAGAGCCTAACAGCTCCCAATTACACACCCCTGTTCAGGAGATATACAATGGAAAGAGCAAGACACCATATGCAATACATCCAAGTACCAAACCAGGGAAGCGAGCTACACGATAATTAAGACTTTGAGATTTAATTTTGAGCAACAAAGCAGCAGAGTCTTCAAATGGCTGTTGAAGATCCGGTCATTCCTAACCGGCCTTATGTTCCGAAGTATAATCTAGCAAACCAGCAGCCAGGCATAACCCTAATTCTGAATCCTGCAATTCTGAAACCACCTTCCAGTTGTACTAATGAATCCTGCAAGGAATATGGCATAACCCAAATCACATTCCACCACTGAACTATGGAGATCAGAGATTCCTAGACCACTGGCAATTGAATAATAAGTTCTGACAGTCCTCAAAACATACCTTATACATGGAATAAAAGCATTGAAAAATGGGAATGTGTATCCCATAATCCTCAAGAGAAGATTTTCTTGGAACCCTATCAAGCATATTAACCAATCAGAACAGAGTATCTTACAGGGAGCTTGAATACTCCAAAAAGTTATATCCCATATCTGAGAGAATTCATTGTTCTGATTGAAATTTGAGTACAGCAGCTGGTAAACTTTTCTTGCACTGAGTTTGACAAGGCCTGGTAGTCTTTACTGAATTGAGATCCCACAAGAGAGTTTCTAATAATATTTGCTACATGCCTTTTCCTAGATTGAGACCTTTTCAGGAGTTTCAATACACATTATATATACTGATTATTGTAACAGATCGGTGTAGTGCCTCATTTGATAGAAATGCACTCTTCTCTTATACAGTTAAATTACTATAGTCTACAATGGATGATCTAGAAAAGACTGAGCACTGCAATTAAATTCTATCTCGGAAAGCTACTTAACTCTGCTGTTTGCTTGCAGAGTTTTTGGCTTGGATTGGTTGTTGGTTCATGGCCTTTGTTTTGGGCTCTTTTCATCAGTTTCTTACTTGGAACTGCATACTCAATCAAGGTTAGTTAATTAAACTATCATGCATATGGGGTCGTACCATTATCATATATTGGAAAGAGAGTTTCTTGGCTGAGCTCTTAAAACTTTCTGATATTCCAGTTGCCATTACTAAGATGGAAAAGATCTGCGGTTGTTGCAGCTATGTGCATTCTAGCTGTTCGGGCAGTAATAGTTCAACTTGCATTTTTTCTGCATGTGCAGGTATCTTATGATTTCTACGCTCTTCCATTAGCATATTAAAATCTTGCAAAAATAGGATGTTTCTGGAAATTTGATGTTTGTGTACACAAACAAAGAACCGTTAATTGTATATACCCAAAGAAGAAACCATGATTGAAATGATTATGTTACTAATGCATGTTACAATTCCAGACCCACGTGTTTGGACGACCAGCTGTGTTTTCAAGGCCTCTGATTTTCGCAACTGGATTCATGAGTTTCTTCTCGATTGTTATAGCATTGTTTAAGGTAAATGGTTTTGATGGTAGTTGCGAAAAAGAGAGTCTGCTAAGATATTGTGTACATATTTGCATTTGGGTTTTAGTTTATTGAATGATATTCATACTTGCAGAAGAGTCATTAAATGTTGGAATAATTTGGGTTGGTTGCAGGATATCCCTGATATCGACGGAGATAAGATATTTGGCATCAAATCATTTACTGTGCGCTTGGGTCAAAAACGGGTACAGTAGTTCTTCTGAATTTGGTGCAAGCTTTTTGGTAGACGTTTTTGTTCACTGTGGCAATTCCAAATTTGCGATGACAGGTGTTCTGGATTTGCATTGCACTTCTTGAGATAGCTTATGGAGTTGCCATTGTAGTTGGAGCTGTATCTTCTCACCCTTGGAGCAAAATCATCACGGTGACGTGTTTATATATTCTGTCTCTGTTGATTAAGCATGTGTTAGCTCAGAATTATCTGGTGAAATTCATATTCGGCATTTCTAGCCATCCTTGCCAAAATAGATATTTTAACTTCGAAGGAAGTTGTTATTAAACCAAACCAAACCAAACCATATTGGCCTTATTGATACATTTGAAATCATGATATATTCACAAATGTCAAGGTTTTGATTATGATTTTCTGGTACTTGTGTAGATATTGGGTCATTCGGTGTTAGCTTCAGTGCTTTGGAAGCGTGCCAAGTCTATTGATCTGACCAGCAAAGCTGCAATAACATCTTTCTACATGTTTGTTTGGAAGGTATATTATATATATGCATATGAAACTGCTAGCAAGAAATTGAATGTATCTGAAAGAGTTACTGTTGTGTTTTGCAGTTGTTCTATGCCGAGTACTTGCTGATCCCACTTGTGAGGTGATTAAGGTGTTCTGTTTTACTTGGCTTCATGTGTTTTGATGCAAAAATGAAACAAGATAATGTTGTGTTTTCAATAATACTGATATCGATTACTTTTTTTTTGAAGAAATATCGATTACTAAATGTTGCAAAATTGTAGACCTTGAAAATAAGGTTACTACAAATGTTGTTTGTGCTGCTGCTGTCTGTGAGTCTAAAATAGAAATTATGAGTAGCTACATGTACAAGTAAAAGTAAGAGATAAATGGAACTTTGATGATATGTATGCTTGACTTGCAAAAACTGAGAATCCCCATATCCAAAGGTCTATTTTTTAACTTATGTCCTATCCTTATAATGCTGTTTTTCTGTCTCTTTACTTGTTGTCTAAGAGGAATAACCTAAAAGCCCATGACTTCATCAAATATTCACATGAGAACATCACAACATGAAGAACCTAAAGCCCCATAACTTCAGCAAATATTCAATCATATCATAACCCTTTTTGGAGCTAAAAGACAAGTGATTTTACAACCCACTTGATTGTGAGTGCATATATTGTGTACTTTCTGATTCACTGAGACCTACAAATACTATTATGCCGAAACAAGTACAAAGAACTCTCCCATAAAAAAGACAAACTCCAAAAGAAATGCCTTCCCTTTTGTTGAAGAATTTGGGGACAACTTCAACCTACTCTTTTACGTCCATGCCTACCTCTGCTTCTTTTTCTTATTCTCCCCTTTTCCCTACGAACTTAGTTTTCGACCCGACATTTCACATGTTAATTATAAGTTTGCTATTTCACATGCTGTGTCATACATGTGTAACTCAATCTGAACTTTATGCGAGTGAGTATCAAATCCAAAATGAAGAATATAAAGATTCTGACATTTAATAAGCATTTTAAAATATATATGATTGAACTTTTAAATGTATCACGGATTAACAACAAGAAGAAAAAAGTTATTAAAGTCATCAAAATGGTTGGCATAAAAATATTATCTGAAAAGAATTATTGAAAGTTGAAGATGAGCAGTGCAATGTGTCCAGGTTGGCCAGCACAACATAGCAAATATTTTAGGGAAATGAAATGTTAATAATGGAGTTGACAACCACAAAAACATGATAACAGTCAATCACATCACATGATCACAATGTAAAAGAGAATTAATACTCGAAAATGGTACACCACAAAACATAAGTTGATAGCCAATAAATGCGATGGGTTGTCAATGTTCCTAAAAGTAGAGGGTACCATACCTTCAAATCAATACTCGTTAACCAAACCACCCTCAAACTTACTAATTATTAACGCATTAATGAATAACTATGATACACTGAAGACAAATTAAATACAAATTGGGATAAAAATACAAACCAATAAAATGTAAGTATGTACTAGTATAAATAAATGGAGCCAGTAAACGTTTTGAGGGTGCACAGGTAGAAATTGATGTACCCGATAGAACCACGAAAATAACCGTGGTAGAATTTCATTACTACGTATAATGCGTTAAGACAAATCTCGTCAGATTTTGAGCGATCCAACGACTGGTAAAAGTTGGGACATTCGGATGTTCGACCAAATTTGTATTGGAATGCATAATTTTGATATATTATCAGGTAAATTTTGAATATGGATCATTAAACAAGACCGTTATCTATAGGAAAAATCACAAAAAGTCTCATTATAATTGTTTTTTTGCACAAACTCTTCATTCACTGTATTTTTGCAACAACTCTCTCTCACTCATGGTCAAATTTGCACTACCTGTGCAAATCTGTGAAAATTAACGGAAGTGTCATTTAAGTCTTGAACGTTTGAGGTGGGCATGGGTCTAGAACCGGTCAAGAATCGGACTGGACTGGACTGGACCCATAGGTTCTCTATTTTAAGAACTAAAACCGGAATCGTTACCCACGGTTCCCAGTTCCAGTTTGGATTCGGTCTCTTGTTTCAGTTCGAATTCGGTCTCCGGCTCCATTGCCAAAGTGCCCACCCCATAGGCATGTTTGAATCAACAATGAAGCAAAACTTCCATTAATTTTCATGGATTTGTATAAACAGTTGGGGTAATGACAGATGACTACACCCAACTATGTCACGTTTCAAAATCCATACCCCAACTTCAAAATTTTTATTTGGGGTACCTCACGTTCAAATAAGCAACAGATAACCCAACTTCTATTAAATCTAACTGAATTGGTTTGTTAAAAAGTCTAAAAGGCTCTCAATAGCTTTAATTTGATTTCAAATTGGTCTGATCAGTTTAAAATTGGGCTGACTGGTTCAAAACTGGTTTGACCGGTTTAATTTAAAAAATTATTACTTTTATTAATAATAACTCATATTTTAAGTAAAATTTTAAACATATTATTAATAGTTTTAAATTATCATTTATTAATTTATATTGTAATAATGATTATTAAATCATAATAACAAAAAACTAGAAATTAGAAAAACTGTAAAATATAATATTATAATTGTTGCTACGTTCAGTGTTGGCAGATTTTTTAAGCACAAGGTAAGATGTCAGTCAACATATCGCAACATATGTAGTATGACATTATGTGCACATAATTAGTCAAATACCGCAACGTTCCTGTTTAGACAGAGAACATCAGCGCGCGTGAATTTTAGGACACAACTAAATAAGGCAATCTCCAGCTACCATCAAGACATCAGCAAGGCCTGTAGGCGGTAACGCCGACTTGCCAAACTTGCCAAAGACGGCAAGGGTTTGGAATTCCTAATCGGTATTGGAAACCGATTAGGCTACACGAGTTGCTATAAAATCAGGTGCTTTACCCCTTAGCAACTCGCCTGCTTTTACGTCCTTCCAGTGCTAAACACTCAGAGCTCGTGACCGTGTAAGACTAGCGGATCAGAGGCTGTTTTATTTAGAAGGACATTGTCGATCACAAACATCAACTCGTAAGGATTTGAGTGTTTGTGATTTAAAGGTATTTGTTCGTGATTGAAGTCTCACGAAGAAGATTGTCGAAGATAACGCAACCGAGCATAGGCTTACTCGAAGGGTGGAATTGATAGGATCTCAAAGACAGGGGGAGAGGCCCTTGGTCGAGGTTGTTTACGGTGAGATCTATAGTAGCTTAGGACAATAGCTTGTGTGATAGCTAGTTGATGCTTGAAGTTGTACTATTGACTACCAGGTAGTGAAAACCTTTCCACTAGTAGAGTGCCCCCAGACGTAGGTGCGGAGTCACCGAACTGGGTAAACATATTGTGTGTCTTCTATTTATTGTTCCGTTATTTACTTATTTGTGATCAGACAAGTTGTCGAACAAATTGTCACAACATTGTGTTCGACATCTTGTCCCTGCAACAACTCAGAATTTCAATTGATATAAGAGGAAACACCTTATTTCTTAGGTGAGATTATGCAAATATTCTGAGTAGCTAAAATGGAGTCAAATGAAGGAGGATCAATTAATCGACTCCCTGTACTAGACGGAACAAATTATGGGTATTGGAAAGCACGCATGTGTGCCTTCATGAAGTCCCTGGACAGCAATACCTGGAAGGCAGTAATCAATGGCTGGGAAGAGCCCCAATACTCTGATGGATCTGACGGCATTACGTGCCCTAAACCCGAAAAGGAGTGGAGTCCCGCTGAAGACAAAGCTGCCCTAGGAAACTCCCGAGCACTAAACGCGATATTCAATGGAGTTTACAAAAACGTCTTCAAACTCATCAACACATGCACAAGTGAAAAAATAGCCTGTGATACCCTTGCCGTAGCATATGAAGGAACCTCTAAGGTACGAGAGCAAAAACTATAATATCTCACCACCAACTTCGAAGCTCTCACCATGAACGAGGATGAAACAATAGTCGAGTTCAACATTCGAATTCGAGATCTAGCAAATGAATCCTACTCGCTTGGCAAACCTATGACTGATGAGGATCTGGTAAGAAAAACCCTAAGGGCTCTAAGCCCCAGATTCAAGATGAAGATCACTTCCATAGAAGAAGTGCATGATCTAAAAATCTTGAAATTTGATGAGCTTATGGTATCCTTGATGACCTACGAGCTTTCTCTTCCTAGTTTGGAAAAGAAACACAAAAGGCATAACTTTTAAGAGCTCAACTCAAGGACAAAAGGAGCATATATTCTCTGACTCAGACAACGAAGTCGATGAAGCAATAGCCATGTTGGCCAAAAACTACAACCGAGTCATGCGAAGGTTCAACCAGATAGCAGGAAAGAATGTCCCTCGAGATGTCAGAGACAAACCTCCACAAAGGTTCTAGAAAATTGAGAACTCTCCCAAAGAAGGCAGACAAGAATTACAAGGAAAAGAAAGAGGAGTTCAGTGCTTCGAGTGAGAAGGTTATGGACATGTACAGAGAGAATGCCCCAAGTTCCTCAAGAAACAGAAGAAAGGGTTCACAGCCTCATTATCTGATGAAGAGGAAGACAGCGATAAAGAGCAGACAAGTAACTATGTAGCCTTTACTACCTCCACATCCACTGGAATCTCAAAGAAGCCTGTCTCGAACGATGAGTTATCTGATGAGACTCTCAACAATGCCTACAATGAGTGGTATGTTAAGTGGCTCGAAGACTCCAAAGTACCAGAGAAACAAAATACAACCATTCTCGCTCTCAATAAAGATAAGACGAGACTCTTAGAAACCATCATCAACCTAAAGAGAGAAGTCGCGCGCCTGAACGGAGAACTGGAGCTCATGACCAAGTCGGTCAAGATGATGAATTCAAGCACTGACACTTTGGATCAAACTTTTTCCATTGGAAAGCCATCAAAGAACATGGAAGGTCTTGGTTACTCAAGAAAAGGCTCAACTTCCAAGACTGTTTTCGTCCCCCAAAAGGCTACGTACGACATGTCACATCAGATGTCACAAACATCTGGCAACAGTCAGTCACAAAAGAAACACCATCATGGCAGCTCAAAGAAGAACAAACACAACTGGATATATCATCACTGTGGACGAAGAGGTCACATACGACCGTTCTGTTATCGCCTCTATGGAAAACGATCGGGTGAAACAAATGACGTCTACAAAGAAAAAACCTCGACAAGAATGGCGAGTAAAAGAGGTACAATATCGAGCTAATATTGCGTATACATCTTTAAAGGCTTCTACCAACAACGATTGATATTTTGATAGTGGTTCATCTCGTCATATGACTGATAGTCGCTCATTCTTGACTACCGTAACACCATTCTCAAATTCCTATGTTACTTTTGGAGATGGTGTAAAAGCCAAAGTCTTGGGAAAAGGAAAGCTAAATTTCCCTAACTCACATTGTCTAAAAGAAGTGTTATTGGTAGAAGGGCTTACAGCGAACCTGATCAGCACCAGTAACCTCTGTGATCTGGAGCTTTGTGTCAACTTCAATGTCGACAAGTGTGTGGTACTCGACCAGCAAAAGGAAGAACTGATGAAAGGTCACAAGACAATTGTTATCTATGGTCTCCAAACTCAGCCCCTGCATCAGAAAAATGATCAGTAACTTGTGCTTCGTTTCGAAAATTGAACCCAAGAACGTACAAGAAGTCGTAAACGATGAATATTGGGTGTGTGCCATGCAAGAAGAACTGATACAGTTCGAAAGGAATGAAGTTTGGGAGCTGGTGCCTTGACCAAGTATTGTCAATCACATTGGGACAAAGTGGATCTACAAGAACCAATCAGTTGAACGAGGAAACACTACTTGGAACAAGGCGAGGCTTGTAACCCAAGAATATACACAAGTGGAAGGGGTAGACTCCAATGAGACATTTGCCCCCGTGGCCAGAGTTGAGACTATCTGACTTCTCCTCAGCATAGCCTGCCATATACAGTTCAAACTTTATCAGATGGACGTGAAGAGTACTTTCCTGAATGGATATCTGAACGAAGAAGTATATGTTGCTCAACCAAAAGGGTTTGAAGATCATAATGCTCCACAACATGTCTATAGGCTTAAGAAAGTCCTTTACGGTCTCAAACAAGCACCACGAGCCTGGTATGAACGTCTAACTCAGTTCCTAGTTCAGAATGGCTATACTCGAGGGGGAGTTGACAAGACATTGTTCATGAAGAAGGAAGGAAGCAACATTATGATTGCTCAAATATATGTGGATGACATTGTGTTTGGTGGAATGTCAGACGAGATGGTGCAATGTTCTGTACAACATATACAGTCTGAGTTCGAGATGAGCATGGTAGGCAAACTAATATACTTTTTAGAATTCCAGATCAAACAGATGAAAGGTTGCATATTTATATCTCAAAACAAGTATGCCAAGACCATTGTAAAGAAGTTTGGTTTAAGGAAGTCTTCCCACAAGAAAACTCTGATTGCTACACATGTAAAGCTCAGCAATGATGATCAAGTGGGAATCTGTCCTCGTTGTCAAGCCAATCCAAGACAAGTCATCTAGCTCAAGCAGAAAGAATTATGAGGTAAATATCAGGAACAACTAATCTATGTCTACTATATTCTTTTGATACATCATCTACACTTATTGGATATTGCGCCATCGACTGGGCTGAAAGCGCATCTGATTAAAGAAGCACCTCGGGTGGATGCTCTTGCAATAATCTGGTTTCATGGTTCAACAAGCAGCAAAACTGTGTTGCCCCATCTACTGCTGAGTCCAAATATATTGTCTCCGGAAGTAGCTGCACTCAACTGTTTTGGATGAAGCAGATACTTGCAGAGCATAATGTCAAGCAAGATGTCATGACATCGTTATGTGACAACATCAGTGCCATAAACATCTCGAAGAAACTTGTGCAACATAGCAAAACCAAGCACATAGCTATCGGGCACCACTTCATCCGAGAGTTTGCAGAGGGAAAGAAAATAAAGTCAGAGTATATTCCTACAGAGACACAGCTTGATGACTGTTTCACAAAGTCATTGAACACAAATCAGTTAGAAAGTCTAAGTCCAAGAAAATAAAGCCAGAGTATATTCCTATATTTAGTGTTGGCAGATTTTTTAAGCTACTAAAGCCAGAGTATTTTTAATGGTTATTTATTAAATAAAAGTAAATACAAAAATTAATTTAAACCGGTCAAATCGGTTTTGAACCAGTCAAACTGGTTTTTGAACTAGTTAGATCAATTTTAAACCAATCAGACCAATTTGAAATCAAATTAGAACTTTTGAGAGCATTTTGGACTTTTTAACAAACTAATTCATATAGATTTAGCAGAAGTTCGGTTATCTTTCGCTTATTTGAACTTGAGGTAACCCAAATGAAAAATTTGAAGTTGAGGTATGGATTTTAAAACGTGACATAGTTGGGTGTAGCCATATGTCATTACCCCTAAACAGTTTAAAATTAAACATGAGTAAGAGAGAGTTTTTGCAAAAATGAACACGAGTGAAGAAAACATTTTGCAAAAATACAGTGAAATGAGAGTTTGTGCAAGAAAAACATAATTATAAAGAGACTCTTTATAATTATGTTTTTTATTTTCATTATTAAGCCATATATTTCCATTACTATGCCTTGTATTTCCATACTCGTGTTTCCATTATTATGACATGTATTTCGATAACATTATTATGACAGACAAAAAAAAAAAAAACTTTTTTTTTCTTTTATTCCATCACGGGTAACACTTTCCCCTCTAGGGTATAAAAAAAATACACGCCCCCTCGTTACATTTGAGTGGTTCTTACAAGTTCTCACGCGACTCTTGATTTTCACTTGAATATGTCCACACACACACACACACACACACACAGAGTGCAATGTTGTATAACATGTTGGATCTGTGCAAAATTGAAGTAATGTATAACATGTTGGACCTTGTCACGTGTCGCAATGTGAGATAACGCGCGTCTCAGATCCGACGGTTATATATAGTTTGGACGTTTTATATAGGTTTGTAGCCGTGTGTGCCCCTATATATATATATATATATATATATATATATATATATATAGAGAGAGAGAGAGAGAGAGAGAGAGAGAGAGAGAGAGAGAGAGAGAGAGAGAGAGAGAGAGAGAGAGGGTATTAGCTACAAACCTCTCATTTGGTGTCAAAACGTCCAAACCATCTCCCAACCGTCTAATTTGCGCAGAGCGAAGGAGATGATGACACATGTAACCACGCGGATTGGGAGGGAGATAACGGGCGCTGACGGAGCCGTTAGGGTGTTGATGTGTAACATATTTATTTCGCGTGTGTAGCCATTGTGTGTGTGTAACTGACCAGTTGTTACTGTGTAACACCTTCAAATAGTGTGTACATGTGTTCGGTTTTATGAACGTGTAACCGGTATCTTCGTAGTGTATAACACCTACAATATAATTGTATAACCATTCACGTATAACGTAAAACCATAATTGATATGTGTAAGTATTGAATTGTATAATAATGGTTACACACGCGAAACAAGTATGTTACACACCAACACCTTAACGGCTCCGTCAGCGACCGTTATCTCTCTCCCAATCTGCGTGGTTACATGTGTTATCATCCCCTTCGCTCCGCGCAAATCATACGGCTTGAAAATGATTTGGACGTTTGGACGCTCAAACATGGTTTGTAGTGGAGAGCGTCCATATATATATATATATATATATATGATCATGATCTGGTGCGAACCAGGAGGTCTTGTGCGAAACTGTGAGAACCGTGTTTCCATTATTATGTCATGTATTTACATTATTATGTCATGTATTTTTATACCCGTGTTTTCATTATTATGACATCTATTTGTATACATTATTATGGCAGACCAAAAAAGTAAATTTTTTTCTTTTAATCCGTCGTAGCACCCCTCCCCTCGATGGGTAACACTTTTCCTTCTAGGTTATAAAAAAATACACGTCTCCTTCGTTACATTTGGATGGTTCTCACAAGTACTCAGGCGACTTTTGGTTCTTAGTTGAATGTGCTCATATATATATATATATATATAACCACGTTCAGATGCGAAGCGCCTACGAACGGGTGGAATGTTTGGTCACATAAGTAAAACTTTTGGGTGAAAGCAGAGTGTTGGGGTATATAAGTGAAATGTTGAAATTACTCTTTTGTCTAAATATTTTATTTATGTGCCCAAATATTTTACCGTTCGGACGGTTTAGATACTCTCCGAATTCGCATGGAGTGTGCCACTGTGTATGTAAGATACATGGTTCAGTCTTTACACTTAGACAATAGTGAAGTGAGTTATGATCAATTTGCGGGAAGTGATTAGAATTAATTTAGTTTGTATTGTAGATCAGTAGGTGTCTAACTATTGATAATGGACTGTTAAAAAAGGAAGCAGTTTATATGGATTGATGAATGATTGAAGAAGAGAGTGAAAGCGCGTACCTTGTCGTACCAATTACCCAAACCCCACATGTTCCCATGTTACTCTTCTTTTCTTTAATTTTCTTTTTCTTAGATGTTTTTATTTATTAATTAATTTTTATTTGACGTTAATTTAATTGAACATTTTCTTACAAATACTCTACTCTCCAATCAACCCCCACAACTTCTGACGGACCGAAATTAATTTACTGCATATTAGAAATTAAGTATTATATGTTTTTAATTTGGACAATAAATAAATATATATTATTTCTCTATAAAATTGATTGATCAATAATAACTTGTAACCCCCGTACGTGATTAGTATTAGCAAGTGATATGAAGGATAGACATGTAGAAATTAAACCATAATTTTTATCTTCAAAGTGAAATATATTAAATTTTTTTACTTAAATAAAACTCAAAATACACTTTCATTTGAAATATAATCCGAAATCTTGAGACATTTTCCATGGGATTTTTTCCAAAATGGCAAATATTTATTCTAAAACAAAAAATAATGTAGTCAAATAATGTTTCTTTGTAAAAATCGAAAGGGTTTGAGGTGTTAATCAGTATATGATGAACTTGTTATATACATAAAAGTAATAAATTCTTAATACGAAGCCAATGATAAATCTGAAATTATATTCTAATTTTTGTTTCGATATATATATATATATATATATATATTAGATTATAAGATTCTTCATGAGCTGGTTTCATCTTTTTATCAAATTATTATACACAAAAATCACTATTGAGAAAGAGGCAATCAATCAAGGGGATTGGTGCGAGGGACAAAATAGCCGTGTTAATCATCAGATTAATTGCTAATAAGTAATAACAAAACGACAATGAAGATACTAATTAAGTGATTGAGATTGACAACTACGGTGCTTCGAATTAATGAAACACGCCTTCTTCTTTTGTATTTTTTTTCCTTTTAATTCAATAATATGAAAGAAGAAAACCCAATTTGGCCACCATAATAACAATAATAGTTATTATTATTATTATCCCAATAATTAATTAGTATTAGTGATGCGGTCTCATGGTTGACCTCTACTTAAAATGATGATGCATGGACCAGCATATACATATGAGTTGAATCTTGCCTTCTTTCTCATGCTTGCATTGCATGTGACCACAATGTGGACCCTCTTAAATTACTACCATTTGAATAATTGAACAACTTGAACAACAAGTAGGCTAGTTCGAATTTTGAGAAACGATAGACTCCTAATTAGTAAGATTTGATTATTATTTAATTAATTACATTTAATGGGTTAATCCTATTATTTTCAAAACTTTTAATGAATTTTTATATTACTGAAAATTAAATGAAAATTGTTCTAATATTTTCCTTCTACGTTTTTCCATATATAGGGCCAAACCAAATATAGTTTTGTACAAAGCATTTCAAGAATATCATGCATTTTTTGAAATACAAAAACATTTTTAGGTGAAGTTAAATTAATTTTGATGTATATATTTGGGTGGAGTTTAAAAATTAGATCATGACAAACAATGGCATATATTATAATATCCATTATTTGTTTCAAGGTTATTAATTAGTTCACAAAATAATTTTAGTGGGTTGATATATTCACAACTCAATTATATATTATATTACACATAATTAACCCAAATTAATTCGAGTGAATAAACTTACAAAAATTACTATCATATTTTTTAAAAATCATCTAATTGATTCCAACCAATCAAGCTCAGTGGTATTGTACATAAATACAAAATGCATATAACTATAATGTCCAGCATATGAAATATTATTTATGTGTTGGTTATTTTAATAAAAAATGTGTCATATATATGTGACGTCTTTGAAGTTTGAGGTGATTATAGTTAACATTATAAATATAGGGTTGTACACTGATCATGCTCAGATGTGTCATATATATGTACGTAGTTTTTTCTCCTTTTCATGAATAATAAATTTGATGCAAAACAAATGAAATTATGTATAAAAAAGTGAGCTCCCTATATATGTTCACATGCGTTCGAGACAATGATCACATGTTTGATAACTTATCACATAAGCTGTAGTGATTAGGTCAAAACTGATAAGCTAAACTTTAACCGTTAGGAATTTTAATAATGATTATATTGAACCTGCAAAAACTACCTTGTCTCTATTCGCACTTTCTCACGTGCTAACCAGTATTCGTATATGCTCTTTGGTTTTATCGGTTCAAGTCGATAATTTTTCCGAAGGTAAATATTTGTGGATGTAATTAGTACGAGAAAATTGATAAATTATTAGATTTGTTAAGTTTTTCTATAATAATTATTCATGCATTCCACTGAAAATTACTAATCAAATGAGAAAATAGGAACAAACACCAACCGTTGAATGAAATCTCATCAATAATTGTAGTTAATAACTAATTATGTTAAAATTTAATTCACTAAACGCAATAAACGGCAAATAAGTCATTCCCCTCATGAATTCTACGCTGAATCTCTGTCAAAGAACTTCCCAATTGCAATTCCGCAGCATTTTCTCCGACGATTAATCAATATTCAACAATCGATCGTCAGAAGTTCAATATTCTACAATCGACCATCGAAAGTTTAATTTTCTATGTTGATTGTGTGATTCTTCTCGAGTTTTTGTGAATCAATCGGTCATTGTTAATGTTTCTTTGTGATTTCTCATCAACAATCGACAAATAGATTTGGAGACTTTTGGTTTTTTGAATTTATCTCAACAATAATCTCGTGTTTATGGAAAATTGGCGAATCCCAACATTTGATTGTTTGAAACATGTTTCTAATCTTCTTTTAAACTTGCTGTAATGGTGGCAACATTATGAAATTTCATATTTTCTACGTCTATTTTATGAAACAAGTTTATTGTTTTCACCAAATTCTATCAAAAATTTCAGCTTCTACAACATGATAAATATGTTCTTGAAGATTCTATTTAAATTAGATTTTTTGAAATAGTTGGCATACTTTTTATGTTTTTTTTGTATATTTTTGATGAAACTCTCTGTTTTGGATTTTGAAACATGTTTAAGGTTTTCTATTTTTTTTTTGAAAATTTAGTTTCTAAACATGTTTGATAAGTTAATAAACATTTATCAACATTTATGTTTAGAGAAACAATTGATATCAAACTATTTACAGAAATTTCACAAAAACTAGAGGGTTTCAGAAATGTGAAACATGTTTCAAATAATAACTGAAGACCTATAAAATCATGAGAAAATGACATTGAAACAAGTTTTTTCATAAACCATTTCATCAAAATGAATACATATCAACAGAGAAAGAAGTGATATCAAGCTATTTACAGAAATTCCACACTAATTAAATAGTTTCAGAAATTTGAAACATGTTTCAAATAATAACTGAAAACCTATGGAACCATAAGAAAAGGACATTGAAATAGGGTTTCAAGAAACTATTTCAACAAAACCAACACATATCAAAAAAGACAATTGATATCAAGCTATTTACGAAAATTTCACACGAATTTGAGAGTTTCAGAAATCTGAAACGTGTTCCAAACAATAACTGAGAACCTATGAAACCATGAGAACATAACATTGAAACAGGTTTTTGAGAAACCATTTCATCGAAATGAACACGTATCAACAGAGAAACAATTGATATTAAACTATTTACAGAATTTCCACACAAATAAAAGAGTTTCAAAAATATGAAACATGTTCTATACAATAACCGATAACCTATGAAATCATGAGAAAAAAACATTGAAATAGGTTTCCGACATAATACAAACCATCAAAATGAACCTCCATACTATAATCTGTAGGAAATATTCCCTATGTCAATCACATTTCCATGTAATATTATATCATCATTAGAATAAATAAATCAGCATTTCATTCAACGTGTTGTGATAATGAGTCAAGCGTAATTTCATCTAATGTCATCGAATGTGTCATCACTAATAGTGGAAACATTAGATACGCATGGAATTACACTTGACAAGTCCCTAGTCAAAGTGCTTATAAAGAGACCAGTATGAGAATGACTCTTGATCACGCTCTACTGATCATAGGTATAGGTTTACCAAGCATATCATAGATATCACTTGGGAAGTGATATTGGACGATCCGATCTAAGTATGGGACATACTCAACTTGTCGTAATATCATTGAATCCTTACGGACTTTGGAGTTTTCGTGGATTTCTATGTGACAACTCCCATAGTTTGACATGCTCATCTATGTTGTCCGTAACTGGCTACAAAAAGGTATGATTGGCTACGTGAAGAATCATATGAGGGATGCAGTTGACGGTCAAGGGATTTGTCCCTCACGATAAGTGGGAACGAGATTTCTGTTTAGGTCACTTGATGAGAATGAATGAGAGAGTGTGCGGCCACACCAGTGATAAAAGATTTATCATTCTCAGTTATGTTCAAACAAGATATTTAGTGATAAACATATTATGATAGTTACAACAAAGGTTAAGCTGAATTACCGATCATTATGATAATTGGTTAATCATAATACCTTACTACATACCACTTATGGTGAATGTACCAAATGGGATTTTGGGCCATTTTCCAATGAGTCATTAGCCTACAGGGTCACACACAAATAGCAAGACCCGAAGCATAACAGACTTTGGAAGCCAGAAAGAACAAAAGAAAAGAAATAAGCCAAAATCAACACCCAGATGAGGTGACGATTGTCACATGGTATGTGATGATCGTCACATGCTCCGGACAACTTACCTTTGCTGTTTTAGTTTTGTTTTAGAATCTAAAACCGTAAAGGAAAGTGACGGCTAAGAGCACAAATTTTAGGGTATTTTCAGAATTAGGAACTCAGAAAATAAGTAGAACTCTTTTGGAAATAAATCTCTACACCCTATGACTATAAATATTGCACTAGTTGATAGAAATCATAATGCGATATTCGCAATATTAGCTCATACATAAAGTTCTTGTTTCTAATATGATTTTCTAATTAGGTCTGAAGGAGAATTCGATTATGGTAGATTGAATTCGTCCTTGCTTCGAAGAAGGCTTTCTCGTGTGGATAGTAGTAGAGTACGCATCTTGAAGGAGGCGTTTTCGATTGATTCACAAAGAACATGTGCACTATCAACGGTTTCGTAAAGCCGGATCTACAAGAGATAATATAAGATTCTATCCCTTTCACCGATTAGTCTTAAACATGCAGTAGATCCGTGTGAAGGAACGTGGTTAAACTTTGCTTTTTACTGCTTCCGCTGCGTGTATGAGATCCCGCGTTCTCCAACATAACCTAGGTGGAAAAGTGAACCATGTTGGGGAAAAGGTGTAACAAGGGTAATCGGGTGTAACGAGAGGGTTGCGTTTCATACTATAACCTAAGGGGAAAATTGAACGCTATTGGGGGAATGGTGTAATGAGAGTACCGGGTGTAACGAGGGGGTTGGATTTCATACTATAACCTAAGGGGGAAAGTGAACACTGTCGGGTGAATGGTGTAACGATGATACCCGGGTGTAACGAGTGTCACCGAGTGTGACGAGGGGGTTGGGTTCTATACCATAACCTAAAAGGGAAAATGAACCTTGTCGGTAGAATAGTGTAACGAGGGTACCCTCGTGTAATGAGGGGTCCACTGGTGTAACAAGGGGGTTGAATTTACTACTATAACCTAAGGTGAAAAGTGAACCATGTCAGAGGAATGATGTAACGAGGGGCCCCGGGTGTAACGAGTGTTGGGGTTCCCGGGATCTCAAGCACATCAGAAGCAACGAATTTAACAGAGAACCCGCCACAGGAACGTTTGCAAACAATAGAGGAATCATTAGAACAAGTAAAGATCCGATCTTTTACCTCTAGTAAATCTCTCGATCAAAGACGTGCCCTCAGACTTGTCCTCTACGTCTCGCACACGCCGGAGCTCGCAAACACGAAGCTAGAATTCAACTAGTGGCTACCAGACCACCAAAGAACCCACTCTCACTCTTTCTCTAACTCCCAAATGTAGCAACTAGAGACTTTTGGAGAAATAGTTAATATTGAAAGAATGCATTGTGAAGGCACTCACCCTTGGCCTCTATTTATAGGATTGAGTGAGTGCCTAGGAGTTTTTCCCGTCAGGCCTATGTGGCGATTGCCACCCTCCACATATATTGGTGGCGATCGCCATACCCAAGGTGACGATCGCCACTCTCCACAAGTATTGGTGGCGATCGACGCTACACTTCATGGCGAATATTTCTATTCTTCTTTTGGACCTCTTGAGTCCCATTGAGTAGGCTACGGTTCTCGCTCATGGTGTGCGACCTTGTAGGCCCGTGACCCATTTGCAGATCGGCGTGAGATCCCATCTCACCCGATCCATCACTAGTGGCTCTAGTAAGATGTAGTGATTAACCAATGTCCACGAGTGTATCGATCGGTTCGATATCTCCTTTATGTCATCTGTATCATTAACCCTTTGTTTGCTTTAAGGCGTATGAGATCGAATGAGGCATAGAGTCGTCATCTTCATGTATTCGATCTAGTTCCTTGGATTCTAGTTGATTGATATGTGTTGGTGCGGCCACATACTTCATCAGTCGCACTCATCAAGGAGCCCAGAACCATACCCTTCACCACGTCTCATCGTGGGGAAACAAATCCCTTCGGACGCAATGTGAGCTTCTACTACAATCCGTCTAATTGCCAACTATGTCCGTTATGGCTGCCCTGTTACAGGCAGCTATAGGACATGTCAAACTAATGGAGTGACGTGCAAGTGAGCCACTCGCTCCAAGTTATTATGGCAGTGACCACACGACAACAGAGTATACGTTGGTGACTTAGTCTATGTTCCATACTCCACCGCGGGTCATCCAATATCCTCATCTTGACGGTATCTGTGATACGACTTTGGTAGTCCAACCACCTTGATCAGCAGGACTTGATCTTAAGTCATCATCACACTAGTCACTTATGGATAAGTGCTCGACTAGGGAGACATCAAGCATAACTTCATTATATCTAAAGGTTATGCTGTTTTTGTGTAAACACTAACGACTTTAGATGAAGTTATCTCTTGACACATTATCACAACACAATAATAATGTAAATGTCTTTTATTGCTGAACAGAAGATTACATAGAAAAGACTTTGACTAGGGCACTAGATCTAACAATCTCCCACTTGCCCCTAGTTCCAATCTAAATCCCAACGTAAACCCATTGACCTTACATAACCTTCAAGTTTAGGCTGTGAGAGAGCATTTGTCCACTGGTCGGCTGTATTATTTTCTGTCGAAATCTTATAAGTCTTCACTTCACCTTGATCGATGTATTCTCGAATCAAGTGAAATTCTCGAATCATGTTTGGTCCGGTTGTGCGCCCTGGGCTCCTTAGTGTTGTCGCAATACAAGTTCACTGTGCGGACAAATTTTTGATTACGCCCAGTCCGACCATGAACTTCCGGATCCACACAGTCTCTTTTGATGGTTCTCCAGCAGCTATGTACTCGGCTTCTGTGGTAGAATCTATAACGGTCGGCTGCTTGAAGCTCTTCCAACTGAAAGCCCCACCGTTCAATGTGAACACGTATCCAAACTGTGACTGTGAGTCGTTCAAGTCAGTCTGAAAATTGGCGTCGACATATCCTATCACCTCTAGCTCCTCATCTCTTCCCCCGTAGACTAAGAAGGCATCCTTTGTCCTTTTGAGGTACTTCAGGATCGTCTTGGTTGTTGTCCCCTGGTCCTCTCCAGAGTTAGACTGGAATCTGCTTACGCAGGTTAGGGCATAAGAGACATCAGGTCTTGTGTAGATCATGACATACATGATGGATCCTACTGCTGATGTACAGGGCATTCCACTCATGCGCTTCAACTCATAAGGTGTTGTGGGACATTGAGTCTTGCTGAACTTCACTCTATGTCTCATGGGAAGGAATCACTTTTTGGATTCGTGCATCGAAAATCTTTTCAAGATCTTGTCGATGTAAGTGCTCTGGCTTAGCCCAATGATCCTCCTCGGGCGATCTCAAAAAATCTTGATCCTTAGGATATACGCGGCTTCGCCTAAATCCTTCATCTCGAAACACTTCCCCAACCAAGCTTTGGTGGCTTGCATGGTGGGGATGTTGTTTCCGATAAGGAGTATGCCATCCACATACAACACCAAGAACACGACTGCACTCCCATCTGCCCTCTTGTACACGCAAGACTCGTCTTCATTTTGCATAAATTTAAATTCTTTTATGACTTCATCAAATCGACGATTCCAACTCCGAGAAGTCTGCTTCAATCCATAAATGGACCTCTGCAGCTTACAAATCTTTCCGGCATTCTATGGATCGACGAAACCATGAGGTTGTGTCATGTACACGTCCTCGGTTAGCTTCCTATTGAGGAAAGCAGTCTTGACATCCATCTGCCATATCTCATAATCGTGATATCCAGCTAATGCGAATAGAATTCGGATCGATTTGACCATGGCCACTGACAAGAAAGTTTCATCATAATAAACTCCATAGATTTGCCTAAAACCTTTCACAACCAGTCGGGCCTTATAGGTCTGAGGAACTCCATCCATGTCATGTTTGATCTTAAAGATCCATTTGCAACCGATGGTCTTAACACCAGGGGTTGGATCCACCAAGTTCCAAACTTGGTTGTCATGCATGGATTTCATCTCCTCCTGCATGGCGCTTAACCTATTTCTCGGAATCAGAACTCCCTATGGCTTCTTGATAGGATGTTGGATCATCAGAATCCACAATTTCCAAGTCACCACCCTCAGTTACCATTAATTCGTATCTGACGGGTGCCTGACGAGTCCTTTCAAAACGCTATGGGGCTTCAGGAACTATGTTGGGCACTGCATGTGCCTCTTGTTCCAGCTCAGGCTCAACCTTTACATTGTCTAAGTGGGGATCCCGAAATTCTTAAGGATTCTCAGTACTCGTGCCATCTCGGATCTCTTCCAGATGCACAGTCCTACCACTGACTGTTTTGGAGAGAAATTCCGTCTTCAAAAAGACACCTTTCCGAGCAACAAATACTTTATTCCCGTCGGGTTTGTAGAAGTAGTACCCAAAAGTCTCTTTCGGGTACCCTAAGAATATACACTTTTCAGATCTTGGTTCGAGATTGTCTGCCATAAGACGTTTGACGTAAGCCTCGCAACCCCAAATCTTGATGAACGACAACTTGGGACGTTTCCCACTCCACACTTCGTATGGCGTTGTCTCCACCGCTTTCGTAGGTGTTTGGTTCAGAATGAACGCAACTGTCTCAAGAGCGTATCCCTAAAAGGATACGGGGAGATCTGTCTAACTCATCATAGAGAGAACCATGTCCAACAAGGTTCGGTTTCTCTTTTCGGACACACTGTTCAATTGAGGTGTTCATGGCGGAGTCCACTCAGATAATATCCCACAGTCTCCTAGGTGGTCGATGAAGTCTTGGGTCAAGTATTCGCCACCTCGGTCTGAGCGAAGTGCTTTAACTTTCTTCCCAAGTTGATTCTCAACTTCAGCCTTAAACTTTTTGAACTTGTCAAACGAGTCAGACTTATGTCTCATAAGATAGACATAACCATATCTACTGTAATCATCAGTAAATGTGATAAAATATCTGAATCCCCTCCTAGCTTGTGTACTCATGGGCCCACATACGTCAGTATGTATTAGGCCCAACAAGACACCCGCCCTTTCACCCCTACCTGTGAAGGGCGACTTCGTCATCTTGCCCATCAAACAAGATTCACATCCATCAATTTGTGCGAATTTAAACGGACTTAACAGTCCACAATTGTGAAGTGCTGATAGTCGTCTCTCACTTATGTGGCCCAGACGGAAGTGTCATAATCGAGTCTCACTCGATTCATCAACCTTGAGCCTTTTGGTATTCACATTGTATACCTCATTCTCGTTGACGTCACTAGTTTTCAAAACATAGAGACCATTAACAAGCAATGCTTCCCCATAACAAACATTGTTTCTATAAATCTTGAAAAGGCCATTGTCAATAACAAAATTGAAACCTTTGATGTCTAAAACAGAAATAGAAATAATGTCTTTGCGTAAAGAGGGCACACAATAAATATTGTTCAAAATCAAAAGAAGTTCCGACGAGAGAAGTTTCGATAAGAGACTAAGACGAATTTCGGACATGCAAAACATACGTACGTTTAAACTTATCATGCTCTCATGCATATAAAATAAACATATATTACTAATCATGCAATTCTAAAAAGCACAATTTAAACATGTGTAGCCTAAGCCCATATCTAGGTTCGATCTTTATAGAGCCAGTCCATAAAGATCGGGGGTCACATCCTAAGGGTGAAGATTACAACTATACAAGTCTCCTTCATCCTTGGCGATGCTCCTACTGGCTCCTCAACGTCTCCACGACTCAATGCCAACTCCAAGACTCCCAATGTGACATCTCTGGGAAGTGCGTTTACAAAATATATCAACGGCTCGCAGGCCGGGTATAAATATAATACACGTAAACTACGACGCATCTCGTCGCAAAATATACAACCCCAAATCTTAAGATGACACAAACCGCCATTTTATATTTACAAATCAAATGCAATATAAACGGTCTTGTCTTGATGGGTTTTAGTTATACACCATGTGATCTAACTTACGCATGTTGCAAGCATAACATGTTATCAAACATATATGTTGTCACACAATGCATGTTATCAATCACATCAAATCATATTTTAATTTTTATGATTTTAGTGTATCCATCTCACTTGGCACTCAAAAGTCCCGATCTCGAAATCCTAAACCGAGACTCCCGCGTTTTCCCCATGAATATCGGGAATCGATCCTTCGATATAATCGTAAGGACCCGGTCCCGCCGCCGGTCGATGTAATCACTTCATCAACCGATATGTTGAAACTCTAGTGTATCAAGCAAAACCCCAATAGGTCGTTGGGCGATACAAAAAGGTCAAAAAAATGTTCCAACGACGCACCGAAGTACGTCGAACGACACAACTGTGCGATCCTACGGTTTATCGGGTTATCAATCCCATGGAAACTCGAGACTGTATCGTCGGAAAAATAGTTTTTCGATATTTTATATATACTCGATGAAAACCAATTTAACCATATCGTGGATCGAGCATATTCATGGCATCAATACGATAAAACAATCCTACTCAAAATCTCGAATTGCCTTTAGGTCGGAATTTCGACTTAGCCCAAAATCCCAATTGGCCTATGGGTGGCGATCGCCACGCCCATGGTGGCGATCGCCACCTATCAGATTGGCAGAGAAAACGAGGCAGGTGTATGGCGATCGCCACCCTCCTCGACCAAACTGATTTTCGGGTTTTCTCGGGCCCGATTCTCGATCCGATTTCACTTGGGTCGAGTCTTGACCCCCGGAAACGGCTTGGTGCACCGTGTGCATCAGTCCCAAGTCGAAAAACCACCCACAAGAAAATAAAAATCCCGTCTTTATCGAAAATACGATATAAAACGTATTTTCAATTGTCATGAGGCCAAAACCAAGAGAAAGAGTATAGATTCATGCATAATCAATCATGGCAATAATCACATATGATCAAGAAATCAATTTGACCACAAAATCATGCATGCATGATTCATCTAGAGAGCAACCAGCTTTTGATACCACTGTTGGGGTTCCCAGAATCTCAAGCACAGCGGAAGCGACGAATTTAACCGAGAACCCGCCACAGGAAAAATTGCAAAAAAATAGATGAATCGTTAGAACGAAAAAATATCCGATCTTTTACCTCTCGTAGCGTGAAATCTCCCGATCAAAGACGTGCCCTCGAACTCGTCCTCTACGTCTCACATACACTGGAGCTCGACAAACACGAATCTAGAATTCAACTAGTGGCTACTAGACCACCAAAGAACCCACTCTCACTGTTTCTCTAGCTCCCAAATGTAGCAACTAGAGACTTTTGGAGACATAGCTAATTTTGCAATAATGTATTATGGAGGCACTCACCCTAGGCCTCTATTTATAAGCTTGGGTGAGTGCCTAGGGGTTTTTATCCGTCAGGCCTATGGGGCGATCGCCATACCATGGGTGGCGATCACCACCCTCCACATATGTTGGTGGCGATATCCACACCCAAGGTGACGATCGCCACTCTCCACAAGTGTTGGTGGCGATCGCCAGCCCATAGGAGGGGATCGGCAATATACTTCGTGGAAAATATTCTTATTCTCCTTTTGGTCGTCTTGAGTTCTATCGAGTAGGCTACGGTTCTCGCTCATGGTGTGCGACCCTGTAGGCCCGTGACCTATTGGCAGATCGGTGTGAGATCCCATCTCACCCGATCCATCATTAGTGGCCTCTAGTAAGACGTAGTGATTACCCAATGTCCAAGAGTGTATCGATCGGTTCGGTATCTCTTTTCTGTCATATGTATCACTAACCCTTTGTTTGCTTTAAGGCGCATGAGATCGAATGAGGCATATATTCGTCATCCTCATGTATTCGATCTAGTTCCTTGAATTCCAAGTTGATTGATACGTATTGATGCGGCCGCACACTTTATCAATCACACTCATCAAGGGGCCCAGAACCATAGCCTTCACCGCATTTCACCGTGGGGAAACAAATCCCTTCGGACGCCATGTGCGCTCCCACTATAGTCCGTCTAATAGCCAACTATGTTTGTTATGGCTGTCCTGTTACAGGCAGTGTTAGGACATGTCAAACTAATTGAGTGACGTGCATGTGAGCCACTCGCTCCAAGGTATTAAGGCAGTGATCACACGACGACGGAGTATGCGTTGGTGACTTAATCTATGCGCCATACTCCACTGCGGGTCATCCAATATCATCCTCAGATGGTATATGTGATATGACTCTGGTAGTTCCATCACCTTGATCAGCAGGACTCGATCTTAAGTCATCATCACACTAGTCACTTATGGATAAGTACTCGACTAAGGATAAGTCAAGCATAACTTCATTACATCTAAAGGTTCTGTTGTTCTTGTGTCAACACTAACGACTTTAGATGAAGTTATCGCTTGACACATTATCACAACACAATAATAATGTAAGAACCTTTCATTGCTGAACATGAGATTACATAGAAAAGACTTGGACTAAGGCACAAGATCTAACAACGAGGGGGTTGGGTTCCATACTATAACTTAAGGGAGAAAGTGAACCCTTTCGGGAGAATGGTGTAACGAGGGTACCCCGGTGTAACTAGGGGTCCCCAGCTGTAACGAGGGTACCCGGGTGTAACTAGGGGTTGGATTCCATAATATAACTTAAGGGGGAAAGTGAACCATGTCGGGAGAATGATGTAACGAGGGTACCTGGGTGTAACATGTTTCATATTCTGTAAGTGAATTGTGTAAAAAAAGTTTTTTTTAGAAATTCATTAATTTTCTTTCCTAAATATGCAAAAGTCTTTAGGAAATTATCAGTAAAAAATGATACAGTATGACGACAAAGCAGTCTGCAACATCTTTCAGAAAATATAACTCAAACAACATAGAGAATTAAAGTTTCCAAAAAACATAACACATTTTAAATACTGGAGCCGAGTTTTTTTACAAGACATCATATGATCATCAAAATGGCCACTTGTTTACAAAACTGTATTGATCGCCCATCCACAAAAAAAACAAAATATAAGTTGTAACACATGTTACATCATGAGTTGTTCTTCAAAATCAAAAACAAGATTGTTCTCCTGAAAGGATTTCTCAGCTTTTGGCTCTCAACGCATTCCAATACAAATTCCTTCGACTGTTAATCAAGTAGAACATATAGTTAACTCGCAACCTTTTCATTTGACTATCCTGTATGCAATACAAATAACAGTTAATCAACCCAATTTACTTCAACCTATATACAAAAATTCCATACAAATCAGCAAGTTCCAAAAGTATTAAATAAATTTCAAATAATAAATGAGAACCTATGAAATCACGAGTAAAGGACATTGAAACAAGGTTTCTAGAAAAAATTTCATGAAATGAACACATATCAATATATAAACAATTTACACCAAGCTATTTACTGAAATTTCACACAAATCAACAAGTTTCAAAAGTATGAAACATATTTCAAACAATAAATGAGAGTATAAAATCACGAGAATAGGACTTTGAAAGAAGTTTTCTGGAAAACATTTCAAAAAATGAACACATATCAACAGAAAAATAATTTACGTCAAACTATTTACAAAAATTTTACACAAATCAGCAAGTTCCAAAAATCAGAAACATGGTCCAAAAAATAATTGGAAACTTGTGAAATCATGAGAAAAGAATATTGTAACTAGTTTCAAACAATTACATAAATCCTCCTCTTCTTCTTCTTCTTCTTCTTCTTCTTCTTCTTCTTCTTCTTCTTCAAAATGCTTCTCGTGCTTCCTTTTGTTCAAATTTTTTTCCATAACTTTATGATAGTGCATATTTTTCGATTCGTCCTGTTCGATTTGACTTCTTCAATTCTTGTTCTTCGATTCGTATTGTTCGATTCGGCTTCTTCAATTCGTGTTCTTCGATTCGTGTTATTCAATGCCAAATTTTCGAAACAAATCTAGAAAAACCAAGCTAAGGTTTATCGCAATCGAAATCGCAAATCGTGGCCACATCATCACAGAGCTCAACACAATGACAGTTTAAATGACAAAACTACCCCTGGGCCCGGTTAGCAAGATAAGGAAATGATCAAAAGAAAATCCAAGTTTGGCTTATTTACGCCTTCATGCCACCGTATCAATCTCAGCCGCTGCTCATCTCATCGTATAGCTGAGATTGTTTCCTAAGTTTGACCCATAACATTTTAGTGGATTATGTCCCTATATTTAATGATGGTTATATAATATTTGAATATGTATATATAACTTGGGTTAAGACACTTTACTCAAAACTGAATCTGATCTGGGGTCCGTACTGAAAAACCAAGAATCGTAGGTATTGGGTCGGATTTGGGTTTGAAAATGGAGAACTGAATCAATTCGGTCCAGGTTTAATTTTGAGAGTGCAGATTCGTTATATAAAAAATTAAGAACCAAACCGTTTCAGGAGATTTTAATTAGTATTTTTGTACATGCAATTTAAAAATTTTGCCTACAAAGGGGTTTAATTATGTATGGTTTTACACATAAATTAAAAAAATGTATGAAGATCACATTTATTTTATCAAATTGGACAGAACCAAAAAATTAGATCGGGGTACAAGACCATAAATCTCACAATTAATGATTTGTCGGGTCTAATTGGGCTGAATCGAGAACCGGGCTAGAAAACCGAACTCAGAATCGAACTGTTTCCCATATATCGAGTCTAGAGTGAGTCTCTATAATTGAGAGCTGGTTGATCTAGTTCGTTCTGGTTCCACACTCGTGCCCAACCTTATACACAACATATATCAAAAATTAAATTAGTCTAACAAAACAAAAAACATATATAAAAGAATATACCAAAAAATTGCACAAGTTAAAAAATAGCAATCCAATTCATTTCTTTTAATCATTGAAAGAGACTACATTAAGAGCAACACCAATGGTAATTGCCATTTTACCAAAGTTTTGAAAAAATGGTAACTTGAATCTCTAAATATTGCTATCGAATCCAATTTTGATACAAAAATCAATTAATTTTTTTCGAAGGTAAAACGAATTTTATTTAATGACTAGCAAGTAACCCGACATCAAGCCGGACAACTGAAGCTACAGTTGGCAGGACATAACCCTCACCATAATTTCAGCTACTGTTAGTTAAATCAAACTTGACCAATTCGTGAGCAACCTTATTACAGGATCTACTAGCATAAGATAAAGAGGCATTAAAATCGAGAGTTGAAAGTAAACACCTACAATCTTAAATAATGCCCCCAAACATGTTGTTAGTGTGTTTCTCTTGCCGGACATTGTCCACCACCCTAAGGCAATCAGTCTCAAGCTCCACCTCCCTCTAGTTCTTACCTTTTGCCCAAGATAGAGCCTCTCTGACTTCTACGGCCTCCACCTCTTCGGCATGGAGATATCCCGTAAAACGTCTCCCGAGCGCTCCTACAATTCGACCATTTGAATCCCTGCAGATAAGCCCTATGCTCCAGTTTCCCCCCTCTGCATCTACTCCCCCATCCGTATTTATCTTTAGTCTCCCAAGGTTTGAGGGGACCCAAACTTTTGGCGATGATGTTCCTGGCGGGTATGTTCCTAGGGCTCCTTCCAAAGGTTTTTTCGCTGCCCAGTCTCTTCGGAACCCTTTTGCAATCGCTGCCACTTTCGCAGGAGGGAATGCCTCTATTTTCCACTCTGCTTGGTTCCTTTCCCTCCATATTGCCCAAAATGTAATAGCCCACGGACTTGCTTCGTCCTCCCCCTTTACCCAAGATCTCCAGTTAGTAAGAACTGGGTCTGGCCCCATTTTTCCTTGGATTTGTTGCAGTAGTCTATCCTTCCAAACTGGCGCCACTACATTGCACTTGAGAAATATGTGTTATGTAGTCTCTTCCGGGGCTCCACAAAGGGGTACTGGGTGATTATGGGGAACCCTTTCTCTACCAGACGAGTTCTCGTCGGGAGTAGGTTTGATAAAGGCCTCCAGATAAAGACTTATACTTTTGGTGGGACTCGCAACTTCCATACCTTTTTCCAATTGCTTCTATGTGTTGGCTGGGTCCAGATATTACCCATTTAACAGTGGGTTTGATATGCACTTTTGACCGAGTATTCCCCTGACTTATCCGCATTCCAGTACCAATGGTCCCTGATTCCGTACCAGGCAGGGATAATGGAAAATATCCGGTTACCTGTTTCGTGATTAAAAAGGGCTCTGACCTTCCCTACATCCCATGCTCTGAATGAGGAAAATACTTGCCTTTTAGTATTCTGCCCGGTAACGAAATAGGGTTTGTCAGGATCCTCCAAGCCTGCTTCCCACAGAGCGCTAGGTAGAACTCTTTTAGATTGAAGAAACCCATTTCGCCCAATTCCTTTTGCTTGCAAAAATCAGCCCATTTTCGCCACATGATTCCCCTTACTTCGCCATTCCCCTTCCACTAAACTTGTTAAACATCCTTCCAATGTCATCCGAAAGCCTTTGTGGGAATATAAAGACCTGTATTGAATACGCCAGTAGGGCCTGGAGTATAGATTTGATCATCACTTCTCTCCATGCAGAGGATAGAAACATATTACTCCATGATGTCATTCTCTTTGCAACACGTTCCTTTATATAAGCCAGGGCATGCCTCTTGCTCCTCCCAACCATGTTCGGGAGTCCTAGATATGTGGACGACTCGCGTTCCTCCCTGAAACCTAGTACGGAAATAACATCTTCTCTTAGGCTCAGCGGAGTATTTGGAGAGAAAAAGGCTTATGACTTTTCTCTATTAATCAGCTGCCCCGATGCTCTCTCGTAAATGTGAAGACACCTGATTATCTGCTCCGCCTCCATCCTCGTTGCTCTATAGAATATATAGTTGTCATATGCGAACAGGAGATGAAAGACTGTAGGCGCTTCCCTTGCTATCTTGACTCCATGGAGATTATCTACCCTTGTAAACTCTTGTAGAAGTAGAGATAACTCCTCTGCGCATATGAGAAATAAATAGGGGGAGAAAGGATCTCCCTGACGCAAGCCTCTTGTTGGATGAGGGACTCTAATTGCGTGTCTTGTTGTGGTGACTGTGTATGTGACTGATGAGACACATGTTCAGATTAGATCTATCCATCTTTGATTGTATCCTATATTGTTATTTTAATCTTATGGTATATTTATTAGTATTAATAGTTTGGAAATAATAATAGAAATGAAGTGGCATGTGCAACAAGAAGGAATATTATTGTTGCACATTACGTGACCAAGCAATGGGTAGGTGAGTAGTGCATGGTCAAAGGATGAGGTATTCCTTAGTTTGTGGGAGAGTGGTTCATTAGCTTTAGGT